>OY101449.1:129225523-130425523 GCA_956483635.1 Panzeria rudis | reverse complement strand
TTATATATCAAACCAACGTATTTGTGTCATTATATAAAAAATTATATAGAGTTGGTTACTTAACTATTTCACGCCTTTTCGAAAGTTTGAATATTAAACGAATTTGTTAGCTTTTATATTTTGTTTTACAAGAACAGAGTTCAAATGACCGTGCTAAATTTGTTTTGGTCTTAAGTGAGTTATTATTTTTTAGTTTGTGATTGGACCTGACCCACTCCGAATATGGCAGTTCAATCTTGTGTTACGAACATTTCGCCAAAAAATTATAAATCTATGGGAATAATCACGTAAAGTGCTTAATGTATTGATAAAATATTAAGTAAACGCCAAGCTGCTTCAAGTATCTTTTGAAATGCTGTCTATAATAAAGTCGTCATTAAACATATTTTAAAAATTCTGCAAGCTCGAAATCTTTTTTAGACCCATGGTTTCGATGGACCAAAGTTGCTTATATTTCTTCGTGGAATTATATCACCCCTAGTATTTTTTTTCCAAAAAATTGATTAACATCATAACCTAATAACATATTCAATATTAAACATTTTTTGATGAACATATTCAGAATCTCAAGGTGCTCACATGTTTTTATGTAAGAAAAGAGAAAAACAAACAAAAAGAAAAAAATTTGTTGTTTAAGTGTGTTGGTGTTTCATTGCTTTGTTGATAGGTACAACTGAATTTCTTCACAATTATCTCTAAATAAAAATATAATTTAATTGAAAACTTAAATAAAAGTCGAACTCAAGCCAAAATAATTCAATTTATTTGGATATAAGCTCATACGGTTCGACTAAAACTCTTGGAAAATTATGAATTTAAAAACAGATTGCTATTTGCTAACTTCTACAGAAAAAATTACCACAAAAATTTTTTCAGACAAAATTTTTTCAAAAATAAAATTTTATTTTCAGTAAATGTTCTTTACTGAATCAGTTAACTTTTTGTTTAACTTTTATTTGGGACGCAAACAGAAACCAGTTTTCTGTCTCATAAAAAAAGAACCCCGAAGGCGATATACACATAAATAACAACAACAGCAATCCTAGCAAAAGGCATACGATGTCGGAGTACATATGCTTAATGAATGATGATGTTATTATTTAAAGCTTAAAAGTATTAAAACTGTTTATACTGACACAGACAAAAAGTTTGCTTGATATATTACAGAAAATCCAGTAAATATTTTGTTTGATTCAGTGAACTTGTTTGTTTAGAATTGTTAAGTATTTTTAGACAGATTGTTTTCTAGATTTGGACAATTTGTTAACTGAAAAAAAATGTTTTTTTTTAAATGAAATTGTTGAGATAATTTTATCAGTATTTACAAATATGTTTGTAGGTCCGTTTCTAGACAAAATATTTACTAATTCATTGAATTTTTTGCACTGAAAATTAAATTTAATTTTTTCTGTGCAGGCCAATAAATCTTAAATTGCTTTATAAACCAAAATGATTAGGAAAGAATATACCAACCGATACACAGATTTTCATAAACATAAATTCAACTATGAAAATTCTTGAATTTAATTGAATCCTAAGAAAAATAATTAACATACACATAGAGAAAAAATACAAATATCAAAACCATCGCAATGTTTATTTTAAATCGTATCAAATTTATTCAAAAGTACATACTTTATTGAAAACTACTATTGTTCCATATTAATTTAAAACCAAAAGTTTTTAATTTAACAGGATGCTCGGCGAGAAATAATTTGCTGTTTAAATGTGTTGCTGTTTATTTGCCTTGTTGATAGCTACAGCGGACTGTATTGCTTTTGCTATTGTTAATTTTGATGTTCGTTTTGTGTAAATGTAAATAGCAGACAAACAGCCGACAAACTTCGCTTTACATGAAAAATACTGTTTTATAGTAACATAAATTTTAGTCATGTTAAATTAAAGTTGCATCTACTTTAGTGAATCAATGAAAAACCAGAAGTAAAATAATTAATAAAATGGATTCATTAAATTTATGTTGATTCAACATGATTTTTCGTGTTGTTCATGTCAACATGATTCTTTGTGGTATTTCGGGATGGAATTTACGTTGTTTCAACTTGAAATAACTTTGATTCAACATGATTCTTCGTATTATTTCAGTACCAACTTAATTTTGATTTAACTGTAGTGGAATATTAAAGCAACATGAAATATAGTTATTTCAAAAGGGAAAATAATCATTTAAGTTTTTGAAAAATCCGGTTGAATTAACATGAAACAGCTATGAAGCAAAATTACTACCGAAAAATATTAAGTTAACTTTTTTTTGACGATTTTAATATGAAATTTTTCTTCGTGTGCATACATATATAAAAAAATACATAAGGACAATGTATATATATATGCCATATAAATTTGTACATACTAACCTAAAGTCTGTGTCAGAATAAATTTTTTTCCAACTCACACAATGTTCAAGAGATTACTCTAAAAAAATTTGAAATATGAAAAAATGTTCATATGTATGTACAAATGTACATGTAATCTGTAATTCTAGAGCAAACATACATATGAATATACTGGAGCAGTCATTGAAATGACAAAAATTTAAGGTCAAATACATTTCCACACTTAACATGTGTAAGTTACACACTCTTACATACTGGCAAACGTATTTGTTTATTAATACAAGTACTACCTGTGGGAATTATAACAACGACAATGTGATTGTTGGGAGGGAGGGCTTTTAGAAGGAGGGAAAACATACAAGCACAAGCGGAAATCTAGAAACAAATAGCCATAAAAACAATAGTTTGAGGTTACTCAAAATACATGATTAAGTCAGGTATTTAATTCCCATTTCGTTGGCTTTATACGCAAAACAATAGGCTGTTACTAACAATAACAACAATATGAATATTATCAGCAGACACATACAAATGTTATTTAAATCCCCCGGATTGTGTTCCCTGTTGTATCTTGCCCAGCTTAGAAATTGTAGTGGTTGTTGAAGGCAAAAAATTTTAAGGCCAAAACAGATTTGAAAAGAACGTTATTATTTACACTTTAGTAGTTGTTTGGTAATAAGAATTTGGAGAAAGTTTTTTTTTATAGTTGTAATTTGGTCATAATGGCAACATGTGAAAGGTAGGGATTTTTTTCTTTGGGTGGTTATTTTTGTGGTTTTCATGTATAACTGCTTATGTCCATATATATTTGTTTTAATAATAAGTTGTTTTAGCTGCACACTTTTTGAGTTATTTTTATTGGACAGTGTTATGAAAAATTGCTTTTAGTGTTCTGCCTGAAAATTTTACACAAACTTTTTAAGATTTATACCTAAGTAACCTTTAAGAAATTTTACAACACTTTATGCCGAGTTCTCAATGTCAAATTCTTTGTATTTTTTGAAAAAAAATTGATTTTTATACTCATGCAGTTATTACTCATGAAAAGCATAGATTTTAGATTTTTAAGTACGATGGACAATTAAAAAAATATATTAAATTTATTTGGGATAGCCTCAGATATTGGTGGCTATTCGGGAATACGCGTCGACTAAGTGAAAAATACATGGAGAACAAAAATAAAACTGCGTAAATATCAAAAATTTGTTTTTGTTTATCATACAAAATTTACCGGGTTTAAAAGAGAGACATAGGCGTTAAAATTCTCATGTTTATTTGATTTTACAAATGTATAGAAAACAAAAACAATTTTTGAAAATTTGTTTTTGTTATAATGTAAATGTCCACTACTTCGACGCGTTTTCCCGAATAGCCACCATTAATTACACTATACAACACAAAAACAGCATGGCTCTAACGACTGATTCTGGTAGAGGGCAACAAAAAAATATACACGTGCATTGTCGTTTTGAAATTGTACATTTGGGACTCATTTTAGGGGGAGTTAAATCTCGTCGTTAGAACCCTGCTAATATTTTGTGTTATATACAGTGTAATTCTTCATTCTTAAATGGAATTAAAAATAAATAACATAAAAAAGCTAAGCACATAAAATAAAACTAAGTACACACAAAGAAAGGACATGGTTGTGGCATGGTTTCGTCAACAATGTCATGTTTCCCGATATAGCTTATGGTTGTAGCAAATAAGTTATTAATGTTTTAAGCAATTGTGAACCTTAGTTAGTTCACGACAAAAGCTCATGCTTACATTTAGTCATGACATTATTAGCATTCATATTAACAGAAATATGGTTATAATTAACAATATTATTAATAAAAAAACTTCGAGCTACAGTCATGGTATATTTAAAAATTCAACAACAATATGGTTTTATAACAATAAAATATGGTTCTTGTCTATACTATTTAAAACCGATTTACTTGCAATTAAGCTTTGGTTACAAAAGAGACATGACTCTCTGCTTCCAAAAAACATAAAAACTAACTGAAAAGCTGCAATATTTCAAAACGAAATGATTTTCAGAACGTGGCCGATTGTAAATAAAACATGTGTCAGCAAATATGTATGTATGTATATGTATATATATATGAGAATAGATAATACTTTTTACTTCAGATTCCACATACTGACCACTTAAAAAAATTAAATTTTATATATGGTTGTTTTGAACCATATATATGGTTATTTCAAACCATATATTGTTATTTTGATATGGTTGTCTTGAACCATATATATGGGTATTAAAAGCCGTATATTGTAATTTTGAAACATATATATGGTTGTTTTTAACCATTTATATCGTTATTTCAAACCATATATTGTAATTTTGATATGGTTGTCTTGAACCATATATGTGGTTATTAAAAGCCATATATTGCAATTCTGAACCATATATATGGTTGTTTTGAACCATATATATGGTATTTTCAAACAATATATTGAACCATATATATGGTAATTTCAAACCATATATTGTAATGTTGAACCATATATATATATATATATATATATATATATATATATATATATATATATATATATATATATATATATATATATATATATATATATATATATATATATATATATATATATATATATATATATATATATATATATATATATATATATATATATATATATATATATATATATATATATATATATATATATGGTTGTTTTGAACCATATATATGGTTATTTCAAACAATATATTATAATTTTGAGCTACATATATATAGTTCTTTTTAATCATATTATATGTAAAATAAATTTATTTAAACATACATTCAACCATATATTCAATCATAGTATGCTGCTCTTCGATTATGGTTGCCTCAACCATATTTTTTCTTTGCGTGAATGGACTAAAAGTATATAAACAAGCCAAAAGAAATATTACACATAATTTTATTTTCTTTAAAACCACTGTTCGTAATCCATCTTGAAGAGTTGAATATGTGGCAAAACCACAAACTAAAGGTGTCTTAATATATTTTGTGGTTTACTATGCCATTAGCAGGGAAAATAAAAAATAGCAAATTTCTGCTTTGCTTTGATGTATTTTATGTTTATTTTTTCTGCCTACAATCAGCAGAAATTTGTATTACAGAATAGCCAAAGCAATTTTATTTCGAATCCTTAAACACACTTTAGCCAAAAACTCATCAAATAAACAAATTGTAAATATATGCCAGCAAATTCTATTTACTATTATATCTATCTAATGGTCCTCTTACCTTTTCTATAATTTTGTGGTTTTATTGTGAACATTTTGAAAAATTAAAAATCATTTATCTTAAAAGAAAGAAAAATGAGTTATATACGAATATGTACAAATGTACGTTTATACGCATATTGTAGTAGCAACTTTAGATTGATTTTTTGTTTGACACTCATATATATAAAATTTTCCACACCCACTTAGGAAAGAAGAAGCAGAAAAAACTTTAGTAAAATTTTAAATATATGTATGTCGTATGTATGTATTTTTGTGGTTTTATTTATTCCTTGCTCTTGATAAACTAAAGGTTTATACAAGTGTATACCAGTACATCTGCCTTGCGATAAATATATTTGTTTGCTGGTTGACTAAATAAGGTCCAATATTTTTACTTTAATTTTCATTTGCCAAAGAGGTTTGTTGTTATTAAATGTTGGGTTTTGTACTAAAATTGTTTATAAATGCTCTTAGTAAATTTCAATCATCAATCTTTAGAATTGTGGTTGGCTAAAAAAAGAGAAATAGGTTTAAATTGTTTGCCTGTTGGTTTACGGTCAATAGAATTGTGTTATATAAATATTTATAAAAAATAAATAAATTAAATCTTAATAGGCTAGACACAAGGCTTAAGGCTATGAATTTATTTTCTTATTTAAAGTTTATTTTCTTTAATTTAAAAAAAAAGTTCTTAAGTGGTTTTCGTTGAGCATTAAATTAAAGCCGATTTATTTGCTAAAATTAATTATTAACAAACTTGTAAAAGGAATTAAATAAAGTTTGAAAATATGAATTAAAAATCCTATCGAGTACTTAGAAGACTTAAAAAGTTTTCAAGAGTTTTTTTTAAATCGCAAAAATAATGGTATTATATCTAGCATTAACATTTTTATACGAGTTAAATTTTTTTTTCAAAACACACACAATATTTTGAATTTAATACAATTCAGATGTATAATCTTCGATGTATTTAACCACAAACTCCTTCGTTATTCACAAAAAATTTCAATTAAATTAAAAAAATATGGATAACACTCAATACATTTGATTGATTAAACGTTTTGCAAAATAATACTATTTAACAAAGTTCGCAAAACTTTTAAGTATTTCAAAGTACAAAGCTTTGCTTTTATTCTAGTGAATGTTGTTAATACAATTTTAAAAATTAAACTGAGTAATGAAGCACACTAAGAAAGTGTAACGCTCAATACACAAGACTGAGGACAAGAACAACTTAAAAAAATTATAATTTCTAAAAATTTTAAAAATTTAATTTGTGAAATAAGAAAAGCAAATGCAATTATTCTAAGACCGTTACAAATTTAATATCGTTTTTGAAAAAATTCATACTTTCTTAATGTGGAAAATCAACAGCATGTATTACGGACACGCCATTTGGTATGATGAGCGGTTGTCCGTCTCTCTGTCTGTAACAGGCTGTTTTTTCGGGAACAGTAAGAGCTACGAACCTGAAATTTTCACAGAATATGTAAAATTTTTGCCGCTACAACAAATATATGACAGCTAAAAATTAAAATGTGTTCTAAAGCGAGCACCGAAACATGTTTAAATACTAATGTAATTTACAGACACAAATATATAGAGACATTGTCAAAGTAAATGATGACACAGAACTAAGTCTTCAACTTCAGGAAAAGCCCTATGATATAAAGAGGCTTGAAACTAAATCGACGGCAGTAGCTTCAAAATGCTCTCATATTATTGTTTATTTTCTTTTGTTTTTATTTTTCGTACGAAAAATATATGAAATTTTATTCAAACACGGCAACATTGTTGAGAGAATGAGTGGCGAAAACTGAGAGCATGAGAAAAAACGTTCTCAAATAAACTAGATTCTATCCCATGTCTGCTTTTTACGGCGTATGATTAATGTCAATTTGTATGGAAAAACTCGTCTAGCCTCTGTTCTGTTTCATAATTAACACTGATATTTAAAGCAATAAAAATTAAAGGGTGTTCTATCAGTTAATGTAATTTTGACTATGTAATTTAGATAATTTTCTGTATCTTGCAAACCGTAAGAGGCTAACTCTGGAAATAAAAAAAAAACGCAAGAACTAAAAAATTTCAAAATAAAAAAAAAATGTTAAAACAAAAAATCGCCAAAATGAAAAAAAACACTTAAAGGAAAAACACCAAAATTAAAAAAACGCTAAAACGCAAAAAATCACCAAAAACTAAAAACATCGCATAAAACTAAAAAAAAAACGCCAAAAATCCTAAAAAATCGTCAATGCGAAAATAGCACTAATACAAGAATATAAATCGCTAAGACCAAAAATATCGCAAAAAACGAAAACAAATTTCCAAAAATGCAAAAAAATCACCGAAACGAAAAAAGCGCCAAAACAAGGAAATATAAAACACAAAAACTAAAAAATTGCCAAAAAAAAGTGGCAAAAAACAAAACAAAAAGTTACAAAAACCGAAAGAGTCCCCAAAACCGAAAAAAGCGGTAAATCTGAAATAAACACTCAAAATAAATAAAATCGCTAAAACTAAAAATATCGTCAAAAACGTTAAAAAAGCCAAAATCAAAAAATCTCCAAAACTAAAAAAGCGGCAAAAAACAAAAAAAAAATCGCTAGAAACGAAAAATCGCAAAATAGAAAAAAATCACCAAAATGAAAAATGCGCTAAAACAAAAAAAAAAATCGCTAAAACAAAAAAAAAACAGAAAATAAAAAAAACTAAAATTAAGCGAAAAAGCAAAACGAAAAAAATGCCAAAATGAAAAAAGGACAAAGGCGAGCCAAAGTCGCACTTTACTGAATTTATTAATATATAATGGACAGTCTTACAAAAAAAAAAAAAAAAAAAATTTTGTACATTTATTTATAATATATTAAATCATGCTAGTTTTCATTTTAAAATTTATGCGTTTATTTTATAGAATATTTTACTATACTTTCAACGGACACGAAAAAAGCATTTTAAATGAGAATTAGCCATACATAGGTAGCCACAAGTATCTCATCAGCTGTATACTGGGTATTCAGATACCAAGAAAGTTTACTATTTAGGATTACGCCCATATATTCAACGTTGGCCGAGACTACCAAGGTGGCCCGTTTTGATTTGGAGGGAAAACATTTTCGACTTTGTAATTAATAGTAAGAAGTATCAATTCAGTTTTAGCTGGATTGACGATAAGCCTACAACTGACAATTGACTCTTCTCCCTAAGGAGTGCCAGTATGAACTCCATACACTGAGACATTGTACTCAAGTGCTTGGCAGAGTGCACTACAGCCATGTCATCAGCGTATGTGTCAGTTTGATGAACTTAGATTTTTTTCTCGAGAAATAAATTTTTTTGAAATTAAGAGCTGAAATCCTTAGTAATGGCTTAGCGCTTGAAGAGCTTGTCGCACAGCTATGCCTTGATTTAAATACGGATAACTTGTTTTCTATTTTAGATGTATGATTAATTTTAAATTAACAATTTTTATTATTCATACATAATATAATTAGCATTTACTCAACTTTAAACATTATAATAATCATGTTTCAAGTTTACGAATAATTAATTTTTCATTTCAATCATAAATTTATATTTTTAAAATGATTTAATTATATAAAACCTGACATTTAGGCTATAGAAAAGCAATTTATGTTGAAATATAAAAAATTTTTAATAGCTTCTTGAAACAAAGAATTAGGAATAAATAAAAGTTAAAAAAAAGTTATGCTCTAGTGAAATAAAAATTTGACATATAAAATTCAATAATTTAACTGAAGATGTACATACACTTGATTTCATAAAGAGTTTAAAATTTCTTTAATTTTAAAATCTTAAATGAAAAGTCAAAATCAAATATTTTTTCATTTCCCAAGAGACCATAAATTTTACATGTCTTGTATGTATGCATGTCCTTCTTTACTCTTGTCATTCATTTTTATGAATGTCTCAACAAGAAAGATTGGCTGTGTATGTGTGTGAGTGTATGTGTGTGTGTGTGTAGAAACAAATAATTTTTAAATGGAAATTTATTACCGTTCATGTTAAGAAAAATGAATAATTTTGTTACAAGAAACTCTTAAAATTTCCTAAACATAAGCATACATTTTAGTTATAAATTTAAAAGCCTACTTACAAGTTTCTTGTTGATAGTTACAAGATGTAAATTATGTATGGTTGGTATGGTAAAATATGTTGGTATTTTTGTTGTAACTTTATTTTATATTTATTATATAATTTTTGACTTTTCATTACACTTGGGTCAAGATTTTAATTAAATTTTAATACATTTTTGTGCATAATAAATTTTCTACTTGAGCTTGTAAATAAAAGCCCTCAAAAGCTTGTTTAAGTGTGGGCTTTTTGTTAATTATTAAAACTTGTTAAGACATTTTGGTTACCAAAAGTACAATAAACTATGCCATTCTAATATTTTATTGCTGGTTATGTTTTGTAGTTATGTAGATTTTCTTGAAACATATACTTAATTATACATACATATAGTATACATAGTTGAGCATGTATGTAAGCATAAACCATATGCTTTGGAGTATGCTGAACATTGTTTAGGCAGATAATTGCTTATAGTACGTTAAGTAGGATTCTAATTACAATAAAATAAAATTTGAGTTTAAAGCGACAACAAGTTTTCTTGGCTCATTTAGAACTTTATGAGGTCTACATAATAGAAGTTGGAGACAAACGATCATAAGTAGATACAATTAATTATGTGGTACTGAATAAAGTATGGGAATTAAATACCTACATCCCGCACATTGGGGTGCAATGAATTAAAAAAAAATCGCTTGATATTTTATTGAGTTTTATCTTAAGTGAACAATTAATTACTACAGTTTTATTTTCTTTTAGTGCATTATTTTTGAATGCTCTCATTTCCTTGTTTGTCATCCTCTCATCACATTAATTTGCGTAATATTTAAAGCCAATGACTTGTTGCTTTTTGTCCTTATTTAATACACACACAAATACAAGTATTAAGTTTGCTTATTTTCGAAGATGTTAGTGTTATTTTATCCTTCTGCTGTCAATACGTGTGTATAAAGATACAAAGCCAGAGTACATATACAGTCATTTGAGCTTAAAAAATGTGTTATCACCATTAAAAACTTGCAAATAATTTTAAATGAATAATTATATTATACACATTTTATTTTGTTGCTATTGTTGTTGAATAAGCTGTTTATATCCAAGCATATATTTGTTTTGTAAGTATAAAAAATTAATGAGAATTATAAAGTAATCGTAAGCAAATCACTCTGCACAGTGGGGAGGAATCAAAATATTTTGGAAATAAATCATTTATTTCTAAACGGATCAGTATAAAACGTGACGTGCTTATAGCAGAGGAGGGAGGTGATTACTTAGGAGCGGAGCTATGAAGTCTTAATTTTTTTTCTGTTCTTATAGCTACACGCAAAGAAAAGATATGGTTGTGGCATGGTTGCGTCAGCAATGACACGTTTCCCGACACAGTTTTTAAATGTGGCAACTAACTTATTATTGTATTGTATGACTGTGAACCTGAACCTAACGTTTACATTTAATCATGAAATTATTAGATTTCATGAAAATTGACACATGGTTGGCTTGAACAATATATTTATATTGTTGAACAAGTTTCTGACTACAATCATGGTTTATTTAAAAGTTCAACAACAGAATGGTTCTATAATAATAAAATATCGTTCTTATCTATACTATTTTGTTTGCAATAAAGCTATGGTTATAAAACAGGACATGGCTCTCTGCTTCCAAAAATGTTTTTGTTCTATCAGTTTGTTGAATGCTTTTTGTTAGTTTTGTGTTTTACTTAACAGCGTTTGGTTTATTTTGTGAGCGGTTGGTGTGAAAAAATAAAAAAATAAAAATTAAAATAACAAAAAGTGATATATTCCGGCAATTAATGTTCGGTCATGTTCTGAAGACCATTTAGTTTTGAAATAGAAAAATTTCAAAAGCGAAGAAAAGTGTTCTTTATCGGACAATTTAGTGCATTCTGATAAAATATGTGAAATACCTGAAACACAAAAACCAACTGAAAACCTCCAATAAGTGAGTTTTTTAGTTGGATTCTATCCTGAAAGTTGCCGATTTCACAACGAAATATTTTTAAGAACACGCCTGATTGTAAATATAACATGTGTCAACAAATATATATGTATCTTTGTGAAAATAGATAATATTTTTTATTTCAGATTCAACACAATGACTAGTTGAAAAATTTTGTTCTTGATTTAAATTGATATAATAAAATTTTTTAGCTCCTGTCAATTTTTTAATCCAATAATATGGTTAAGAAAGCAATAAATATATTAGAGGTGGAAAACTATCGATAATGTCACTATCGAAAATTTTCGATATTTCGAAAAAATATATCGATATATCGATTCTAAACTATCAAAAGTTAGAAAAACTATCGATATATCGACGATACTATCGTGATACTATCAAAATTTTATACTTCTTAGAGAAAGCACTAAATATGTGTATAAAAATGCTAAATAAAACCGGTTCTGAAACAAAACAGAACTTTATTTCTTAGTTCAATAAATAACAAAACTAAAATCCTTGTAACATTTCAATATAAGAAAAATGTCGTGATTTCAATTAGTTTTAAATCCAATTTAACTAACGGACGATCGTTGAAAAAATGTCTACCACAACAATACTAGTGGATCATTTACTATCGATAGCGGCAAAAAATATCGATTGTTTTAAAATAATAATCGACTGACGAATAAAACCATCGATAGTCATAAAAAAATTAAATATCGATATTATCGATAGTGCCATCGATAGTTTTCCACCTCTAAAATATATGATTATATAGAACAATATATATGGTTATTTAGAACCATTTATATGACTAATTTTAACCATATATATATGGTTATTTCAGACCATATTTAGTAATTTTGAACAATATATATGGTTCAATATACATGGTTGCTTGAACCATGCATGTGGTTGTTTTTAACCATATATATGGTTATTTCAAACCATTTATTGTTAATTTTGACCATATATATCGTTGTTTTGAAACATACATATCGTTGCTTGAACCATGTATATGGTTGTTTTGAACTATATATATAAGGTGCAAACACTCCCACGTAGTGGGGCAATTGAAATAAATGCTATTTTTATCCCCCGCAGTTTGAACTCTGTTTTGAGGTCGAAAAGTCAAAAAAAAAAAAAAAAAAAACAAAAAACAACAAAAAAATAGGAGTGAAATGTTGGAAGAATATGTTACAAAAAACACATTTCTCAGAATTCAACATTTTTTCTATAATAACTAAACATATTATAGAAAAAACTTTTAATTTTGAATTAATTGTCCCTCCCCAGAAGCACCTTTTCATAATCCTGGGGCACTCCTATTGCTGAGTGGTAGCGATGCTAGCCTGTCAGTCCAGAAGGCCTGAGCTCGATTTCTGCCATAGACCCTGGGTGTTTTCTACAGACAACATAATCGGCTCGCGGCAGTATATGTACTTAAAAGTAAAATGGAATTGTAAATCTATAAAATTGAATTAAACATTTATTTAAAATTTTTTTGCATGTCTTTATAACTAATCAGATTAAAAGACATACTTATATACATATTAATTTAAAACTCCTTTATACTGTAATTGATACATTGTCTACTTAATAATTAATTCTCCGGATGTTTAAACTGCAAAAATATTCTAACATATTTATACGTATGTGCACATATGTGTGTACATATTTTTGCTACAAAGAATAAAACTCAAACAATATGTAATGTATTGTATTATCCGACTATTTACTTTTTCTTATTTAAAGAACAATAAAAGCAAAAATACTTAATTTTATTTAAAAAATAAATAAAGAAAATTGTATATGTTTGTGTATATAAAACACATGTTTTTACTCATTTTTCATTATTTACAACTAAAGAAGATCTTCTGTATGTAAGTTTCATATTTACATTAAATTTGTTTATACTCCAATTGCCATTAATCTTAATTTGCAACCAAAGCGTGAAAAATTTGAATTTTCATATAAATCATGTTATGTAATAAAAAAATTAAGTCAAATAAGAGAAAAATTATAATGAAAATATGCCAACTTCTACACAGAGAAAACAAATTCGTTGAGACAACCGAATTTGTTGCCAATCGAATTTCGGCAGTTGCACTAAGTATCATAAAATTCTTATTCAAAAATAAGTTATTTTATAATAATAAATAATTGCTAATGCGAACCGTTTAATAAATACATATACTATCGGCTGAACTAATCAATTTAAGAATTGTAAGAATCATATCTTTATTACAATTGAGGGGTTGAAGAGCAAAGGGGTACAAGTGCCAAAACATTTAATACCAATAACTATTACTCTACAAAAAATCAGGCCTGTACGAGGCGGTATGTATTAGAAACCAAACATATTATGTATGAAAATGCATGGGAACAAAAAACTTTGAAGCTTAATTACTCAGAATTTTTTTCTATGTGTACCTCTTTGCTTTTAAGCCCCTCAATTATGCTCTTACGGTAATGAACATGGATTTTTTTGTTTGATTCATAGAAAATTTATAGCCTGAGCTGAAATATAGTCTATTCAATTAATATTTTATCCACCTAATCATTTTTCAACCAATATTTTGTCTGGCTGTATGTATGTATGTTCTTAAGACTGTGATTCAACTTACAGTGATCGATGATGACCAGTTGCCGATCGAATCCGAAATGCGATAACCCTTTTGGGTTTGCGTTCCCAAGTGGGTCAAAATGTAATCTCTTGCTATTAGAAATAAATGGATTTGCAAACAATAAATTGTTTTGAATCAGTATTAAAACTAGGATTTTAATATCCCATTTTTCCGGGAAAATTTCAAAAATTTCCCTGGAAAACGGGATATTAAAAGTACACGTTGTTTCATAAATATATGGACTTTTTTGGCATACATATTTATAAAATGGCGTAAGTGACCGCCAAATTTATTTTGATTCATATAAGAAATATGTATAGTCCTGTTGTTCTTTAATATCAAAAATTTCAATGTTTTTTAGGGTTCCGTATACCAAAAGTGTAAAGGAACCCTATTGTTTTCTCGCCGCTGTCCGTCTGTCTGTCTGTCTGTTCCTCTGTCTGTCTGTCACAGGCTGTTTTCTCGGAAACCGTTAGAGCTACGAACCGGATATTTTCAAAGAATATGTAGATCTTTACATTTTCAAAGTTAGTGTTAATTGGTGTAGTCTGTAGAATACACTACACCAGTTAACACCGATACTTAAAACAATAAAAATAAAGGGTATTCTATCAGTTAATGTAATTTTGACTATGTAATTTAGACAATTTGCTGTATTTTGGAAAACGTAAGAGGTAAAATCTTGAAATTTTAAAAAACGCTACAACTAAAAAATCCAAAATTAAAAAAATATGAAAACAAAAAAACCTTAAAATGAAAAAAGCACTTAAAGGAAAAAAGCACAAAAATGAAAAAATCGCTAAAACGCAAAAAATCATCAAAACTAAAAAGATAGCCAAAACCTAAAAAAACAAAAAAAAATTCTTCAAGACGAAAAAATCACTAAAACTAAAAAAACGCTAAAACTAAAAATATCATCAAAAACGAAAAAAACGACAAAAATTAAAAAAAAAATTAGCAGAACGAAAATAAAAGCGGCAAAACTAATTAAAATCGCCACAGCGAAAAAAAGTGTCAATACCCAAAAAATCGCTAAAACTAGAAAAATCACCCAAAACCGAAAAAATCCCCAAAGCCGATAAAAGCGCGAAAACTGTAAAAAGCGCCAAAGCTAAAAGAAATCGCTAAAACTAAAAATATCGTCAAAAAGCGTAGAAAACGTTAAAACAAAAAAAAAACGCCAAAACTAAACAAATCGGCAAAAACAAAAAAAAAATTCAAAAAAACGAAAAATCGCCAGAAAAAAACGAAAAATCACCAGAAAAAAAACGAAAAATCACGAAAATTAAAAAAGCGGAAAAACCAAAAAAATCGCCAAAAATAACGAAAAATACTTAAAAAATTAAACAAAAAAGCACAACGAAAAAACTGCCAAAATGAAAAAAAGGGACAAAAACGAAAAGGGATATACATATGTGTGTTCGTAATATTTAGTTTATTTAAATATTACAAAAGTTCGTTTGACTGACTGTACTACTAAATTTACACGATGAAATTGTTTAAGTTCTCTTATTATGTTTTTTATCGTCTGCTTAAATACTAATACCCTATTTATCGATGTCGAAGGACATTTTTAGTTTTTACAATTTCATTTGAAACAAAAACAAATTCTAAAACTTTGGCCTTGTATCAAATGTAACTGTAAGAATGAAAGAATTCCTTCGATATCGATAAATAGGCAGTAAAATGTCCATACAATTTTTTCAATACATAATAAAAATGTGAACGGTTCAAACTTATACAGAAGTTTCATAAAAATTTCATGAAATTGAACTCATACCATTTCTCTTAAGCCAAGAAAAATGTTTGCTTGCTGCGAAAAGTAGATGCAAGATGAATTTAGTAATAGATGTCGTTTAATCACTATAACAGAGCAAAGTGGAATACTTTGCATAAGTATCAATTATTACAATGCTCAGTAATCGTTGCCTAAAGTAAATAATTCGATATTAGACGAACTTTGAGTGATTTTCCGCGGAATTAGTGAACAAATTTTGGAAAGCGTAGTGGAAATCTTAAGCTCATAGAAGCTGTAAAAACTTTGGGTTGACACTACTTAAATTTATTATAAGTCTACGCAATTATTGAAACCCTGAAGGAGATGTTTTCGAAATTTCGCAAATATTCATTTAATAAATCTATTTAATTTACAATATTATCTTTTTCCTGGAATTTCGGGGAACGTGATTTTTTCATTCCCGTTTCCCCGGAAGTACAAAAGTCCGGGAAATCCCAAACCCTAATCAAAACCATAATAAAGTGAATGCCAAACAAAGCGAAAATTTTGGAAAATTCTGGTTTAGATAAATATTATTTTAGAAATACACCTGGAATGACAAAGAAAATATATCTCCTAATTTTTCCTGTATTGCATAATAGCTTGCGATAAGGAAAATATATTCTCCCTTAGAACATACAATAACACATGTAAATGTTAATGGAATGTAAATCATATTCAGTAGCAATATACGTACGAGCTTAAGGTTAAACACTAAAAAACATATATATGCTTGTATATATGCATGCATGTACATATAATTTAATTTACTGGCATTGTAAGTGTATTGTTGGTAGCAAAATTTTCATAATAAGAGCATAAATTAATTGCGTGCAGCTTACGTGTTTGCAAAAAAGAAATATATGTACATACTTGTAATGGTGGCAGTAGCTTTTCTATGTGTTCGCACTAGGGATGCCAATCACGAAATCCCGATTCCGAAAATACCGGGATTTTTTGGGATTGAAAAATCCCGAGTCCAGGGGTTTGTCGAAAAAATCCCGGGGAGTCCCGAACTATTTAAATTCCGTTTTTTAAGTGAAATTCTAATACAAAAAACTCATAATGAAAAGTAACACTAATTTATGTACATATTTAGATGCATTATGGTTGTCAAAGGTTATTCTCTCCTGGTCGATGGTGATAAACGACCTTCTCCATGTTCTTAGTGAAAGTGGGCATGTTAACTGGAAAATTCGGCTGTGACAAAAAACGGTATTATATACTGTGTTGTCATATCGTAAGTTTTTTTTTTCGATATGACAACACTAAGATAGCCATACATGGTGTATAAACCGAAGTGTAGTCATATCGTAAAAAGCTTATGATATCACAACACAGTATCCTCTATCCCCACTCTCCTGTTTGGTGGTGATAAAAGAGCTTTTCGGCTGTGATATCTTCGGCGATGCTATTTTTAGCCTTTTTTTACGATATGACAAAAAACGATATTACATACTGTGTTGTCATATCGTAAGTTTTACACGGTGTTGTCATATCGCAGTGTAGTCATATCGTAAAAAACTTACGATATCACAACACAGTATGCCATATCGTTGTTTGTCATATCATAAAAAAAGGCTAAAAATGGCATCGTTGGATATTTTGAACGTCATGAATGATGTTTTCTGCACTACTTCAATCTTAGGAGAAAACGATTTTGGTATAGTATCGTTAAATGGATACAATATCCCTTGTTCTGTGAATGTCATGAGTTTATATGATTTTTTTTTGACAAAAGACTGACTTGGAATCTAGAGTTTGTTATATGCACGTGAAGCATGAGCCCTAAAATTATTACATGGGATTATAAAATTATATTCAGAGGGAGTATCACGTGCGTTGCAATTGTATGGTTGCCGAAAAATCGGCATACTGTAGAGACTACCAAACTACACAAGGTCCAGATGTTCTTGCTACCGGTGTAATGAGGATATGTCCAGCTTTGGCCATTCAGGCCTTAGTTAGCCCTTTGAAGCAGTGGCTGCTTACAGGCTTTGTCTTAGAAACTCTGTTCACTGTGTTAGCAACGAATATTCATCGATCCTGAATATCTTGTAGAGAACTATAGGGTATGCCGACTGACAGCATAAACTGTGAACTGAGGTTCCGCCTATGGCATTTCCGGCGAAAATTGAGACAATTGCAGCATGTGCCGATAGCCAAGTACCTCTGCAATCTCTCATTTCATGGAAATTGTGATACGAGCATGTGCCAGAGTCTTAAACTAACTACAGAAGCTGTAAATAGGTAACAACATTTTTATTTACTGCTACTCCCCTTCATGGGCTCAGAAAATTTTTGTAGCGTCATTTGGTCAACGGATAACCAGTAATAAGGAGAAATGGAGTTTCTACCTCAAAGGTTATATCTGATTTATTTTCCTGATTCTAGTTAACTAATTTTTATAATTATTTCTCATTTTGTAATGTGCTTACTCCCCAATTTATATTTTACTGTTCAGTGAAATATTAAAATTTGTATTAAAATACATTGAGGTTAACTTTTCTTTATTAATTTCTCATAGTTGTTATTATGAATATACAGAATGAAAAACATTGTTTTAATTAAAAAGAAAAGTCCCGAATCCCGAATCCCGCGTTTTGCAAAAACCAATCCGGTTTGGCAGCCCTAATTCGCACTTCTTACGACTACCAACAGTGTGTATTTTCTAATTGAAGTAGGCTGTAGGCTGTGTCATTTTGGGTTTTCCTATTTCAACGTTTAGATAACAACAAAACCGTTTGATTTTAAATTGCCTAATGGGCAAAATAAATCGGAAATTATTGAGTCTAAATAGTACATGCTTACGTTTTATTAATAACCAAAAACGTAACAGTTTAAACATAAACAGGCATATATGGTTTGTGTATGCAAGTAATTTTCCATGACTAAATAATTCTCTTCGAATACATGTTAATTAACTCTAGCCGTAATTTTTTGTTGCTTGTGGTGCGAGTACTTTTTTTTTTTTAGATATTTGATAAATAAAACTTTTCCAATATCGCTATGTTCGGCACACTGGAGTTATTTTTTCTTTTATTTTTTATGCAGTGGGGTTTTTTGATTTTTTAAATTTATTTTTTATCGAGTTAGGTGACCATAACATGTAAAAAATATAGCGGCAGTTCTTGGAATTTTTCTTGTTGCATAGTGTTACTGGTGATTGTAATTAAAAATGATTGAGACAATGAACAGTAAAATACAGTGTTAGTAAGCATCACTGTAATATGTTCAAAAACCAAATTTGGTAATTGGTGTCTTCTGTCCATAATAATGGATATATGTATTTCAATATCACAGAAATTTATTGAATAATAATTTCTAAGAGTCAAAATGATACTTTTAAATAAAAAAAATAAATTAAAAAAACTTTCATTTAATACTTTATCAAAAAATTAATGCAAGTTTTAATTAATTCCATAATTGAATCTATTACGCATGTGATCAAAAACAAATTTTTGCTAAAATTTACAATTTTCCTCGCAGGTTGAACTTCAACAACGCAATTAATTGAATCCGCACTTTTCGTAATTCAAATGGTATATTGAGTCTTTTCCAGGGCCCCATTAACCACAGGGCTAATTGGGCTGCAGTCCAGGGCCGCCAACGATCTGAAGGCGCAAAAAAGCCAAAATGATTCGCCAAAAAATCAAAATTATACAATTTTGATTGCTTTTTTTTGGCGTAGTCGGCCGCAAACGATTGTTTGCATTTTACAATAAAATTAAATTTTTATAAAACTATGTATTCATATGAATGTAAAAAAATTGTTTTTTTTTTCAGAAAAAATCCAATATTTCACTGGATTAAGCTCATTTTAGTACCTTTAAAACTTTGGTTCTAGTTCTTCTCATTTTAACGAAATTTTGTATATGACAAAATTAAATGCAAATTAAAAACTATAAATAACCAAGTAGAAATCTTAAGAAAAGCACTAAGCACACACATTCACCCATTCTCTTTTCTCCCTTTCTTTAAACTGCTCTGACATGTGTTCTTCATTCACCGTTATACACAATGGATACAAAAAAAGAAAATGTAACCAGAGCCGCATTAAAAAACAAATCAAACGGGAAGCGGAAGTTGGTATGGAGAAATTATTACATGTAATATGTCTTGAATTTATAACTATAATAAATATTAGAGGCACACTTAATTCTTTCCTTTTTTTGTCTAAAGCCGCTGTAGCTCATGACACACTGGCATTTGAGTAGTGTATTGTTTTAATATATTCCCTTGATATGTTTAATTAAATCACATTTAATACGACACACACACACACACAGAGTAAGAGTGCAAGAGTTTTTGTGAAATTTTATCCGTAATTGTTTGTTATACTCGAATAGTAGACGTGTGATACATCGAGTATTATCCTTGTGTGAGAAAATTACAAAAAACAAGGCAGAAAACTTGACAGCTGTTAGTTTCCGCTTTTATCGCTCTTAAGTGATAAGTCAAAAAGGATATCCGTTAAGCTTAATGGCAATATTTCTTTCATTTTGGAAAAATATATTTATTACTTCTAATAACGTAGAATGAGTAGGATGATTATATATTTAATTAATATTAAAGTTTATGTGTGGGTATAAAACATTTATGAAAAGATTTATGAACTTATAATGACTAGTAAGCTAGAAGAGTTTTTAGTTTTTGAAGTGCAGCTTCAATAAAGTGATTATATCTTTGGGTCTTTTCGTTGATTATTTGCATTTCCCAAAAATTTCAAAACTCTTATTTAAATACAAAATATAGATTGATGTTATTGAACCTAAAGTAGTTTTTGCTATTCAAACATTTACATTTGCATAATTAATTTTCTTTTTCTTACACAGATTTATTTCTAAAATGGCAATAAATCTCTTGTTTTGTTAAAGTGATTAATTTCAATTTAATTAAGTGATTTATTATTGTATAAGTTTTATTTTCATACCCTTCCCCACATTTGGGAAAGTATTTAAGTTTATTTGTAATTTTCGTACACTGAGAGGAAAACGTTCGTAATGGTAATGAAACTATTACGTTAACCCTTTACATTAATACAACGAAAAATATCATTGATGGCATGGAACATTGCATATCAACAATGAAAACTTACGTAAGCGGTGTGAAAGTTTTTTCAGGCACATTTTATACATTTTCTGTTGTCATTAATAATATGAAATTTTTTATTCGGAAATCGAAAAAGTAAAAAATAAAAATATGACTCAAGCTCAAATACAGATTTCGGAAATGAACTTTTTTATCATATAATTTTCGTTTTCTTTTATATTGATTTTGTACTATTGATTTTAAATGGTGACATGGCGCTGAAGCAGTAAAGGTGTTGGCTGACAAACTTAGGATCAATGGTTCAAGACTCATGAGTTCCAACTCATCTTCTTTGTGATTGATCGGGCTTTTTATATTTATTTTCCTACATACAATTTTTATAAAACGGAACCCGTTGAGAAACTTTTGTAACAGAAAAGAACTCCACTAAACCAAAAAAATTCCTAGTTTTTTCACGTTTCAAATGGCTTTTTAAAGGCAATATAAAATTTGCTATAGCTGAATATAGCGCTCTTGCTTTTATTAGTGTAATATACTGTATATTATTTGCTAAAGTTTTTGTTTATATTTATTAATATAAAATTCTCAAAGAAATATTAGTCATCCTAAATTACAGTAATTCAAATTAATTGTATGTGCGAGTACATTTTCAGTTAGCTTAATAATTATTGACTATGAGTTTTACTAAATAAATACTGTGGCTAATTGTTTTAGCAAAAAATATCAATACAATAATACAAACAAATGGCTTGAAAATAAATAAGGACATATAGTATATGTTTACACAAAACATTTTAAATTTAATTTTATTTCAGATTTAATTGAAAATATTGAACAGACATGGAAGAAAATAATTTTAATATTTAAATTTTAATCAATTAGATAATTGTTTAATATAAATAATTGGTTTAGTGTAAGTATTTATGTTTAAGTATTTACATATATGCATTGATATTAGGATATTTAATCGAATAATATTTGGTCGTTTAATTGAAAAATTTCCATTAATTCACAATTTCGAATAAAGATTTATATATTCGGGTACTTAAGTTCGATTAATTGAAAAATTTGTGTAAAATATTTCATGTAAGTTATCTTTCGATATTTACTTTGTATAATAATAGGTTTTTTCTCTAAAAAATTTTTAAAATATCGATTTAATACATTAGTGCTAAGCAAGTGACATGTATGTAGGTGAGTGATTCTCAAATGCTTTTTTCATGCCCGTTGAAAGTGTAGTGAAATATTTCATAAAATAAACTCATAGATTTGAGAATGCAAACTGCTTTAGCATGATTTAATACAGGGATGCCCAAAAGTTCCTTATGGAAAAACTAATATGGAAAAATAAGCCGTATGGTATAAATTTAAGAATAAAAATATTTATTTTTGCGATTTTATCGTCATTTTTCATTTCTCTATCTTACGCAGTTAACTTTTTACGGAGGCAAAATACTCTATCTCATAAAATACTATTTAAATAAACTCAATATAAATTGAAATTATCTGATTTTTTTGATAATCTTCCCGACTAGAAATTTTCACGCAAACACATTTGGAATCTAACTGGGATCCCAATTCTGATGTAACGCAGAAACGTATTTGGGACCTGATTGGTTTCCTGTGGGGAAATATCAAAGTCTTGCAAAAATTGGCTCAAATCGGAAAAATATAAAACTCTAATATTGAATTAAAATTGCTGAAGCTATCCAAGGGACAAAATAATGTAACAATCACCTGTATTGAAGATGAGCAAATGATATGATTAAAAAGTTTTGGTAGATCTTCCCAACAAGTTCCCAATAGTTTCTCACTTGGGAAGAACTTATGTTAAGTCACTAATTTGCAGATGGGCTATCCCAACAAGTTCCCAATCATATCCCAAATGGGATAACCCTTTTGGGTTTGCCACATATATTCCCAATCGGGCCCCAATATGAGTATTGGAAAAATTTTTAGTCGGGTTGTAGGATTAAAGCTAGCCCAAACTGTAAGGAATGTCAAAACCTCAGAAAAATATGAAAATTCGCATAAACTTGCTTATATATAAAATATTAAAATGTGACGATTGATTAGGTGCGCAAAAAATGTAAGAAAACTAGAAGCTGTGAAAAATTACGCCAATCGCGAAAATTCGCGAAAAATTGCAAAACTTTAAACAAGCCATAATTTTAATCAAAAATCTATAAAACTGTACGGAATGGCAAAATCCGAAAATGGCAAAAATTCGCAAAAACTTACTAACAGTGGCATGATAACAAAGACTAATATGGTTTAAAAATCGCGTAAACTGTAAAGAGTCTAACAACTTTCAAAAAGTCGCATCTATCCACAGAAAAAACTAAATTTCGTTTTCTGTAAAGGAATTCAATGAAATAGTAAATACTTTGTCTAGCAACAGACCTACAAACAAATGTGTAAATTTGGACAAAAAATATCTCAACAATTTCTATAAAAAAAATTTGTTTTTTTCAGTGAGCAAATTGCTTAACTGCATAAAATAATTTTTCTAAAAATATTTACAAATTGTAAACGAAACAATTTACTAAATCAAACAAAAAGATTTAGTAGACTTTCTGTTAAAAATATCAAACAATATTTTTGTCTCAATTTATAAAACAATTAGTGTAAAAATACTAGCAAATATTAAACAAAATAGTTTACTTAATCAAACAAAAATATTTACTGGATTTTTTGTAATATATCAAACTAAATTTTGTCTGCGACATTAACTAATTTATTCGCTCAAAAATCTTTAGTAAACAAACTTGATACAATCGCATTCCGTTTGCTATCATTGTTGTTGTTGTTATTATTTGTGTGTATGTCGTCATCGGGGTTGTTGTTTTACGACACACTTTTCTTGTTGTTTTTGGTGTTTGCGTGCTAAATAAAAGTCAAACAAACAATTCATTGATTATGTAAAGAACATTTAATGAAAATGAAATTTATTCTTATACAAACTTATGTTTGAAAAGTTTTTGCTGATAATTTTTCCTCTGTCCTGAATATTTCAAAAATTCGCAAGAAGTTGCAACATCGAAAACAAGTCCTAACATTGATTAGAGATCTTCAAGGCCGTATATTAACGAAAAATATATACTGGAGAAATCACTAATATTGAAAAGAATATATAGCAACATTTCAGAAAAAATTATTTCTTAAAAATTTACCTAATTAATTTCTTCATTATTATTATTTTTTGACTATATCTTATACCGTATTGAGTATTTTCGAATAACAAAACCCTCTATCTCAAAATTTTAACAAAGATTTTAAAATAACCTATCAATGAACGAAATAAACAGTTTTTATGTTCTCTTGAAAATTTGTGATGTTTAATATAGAGGATTTTGAATAAAGGCAGTCGATATTATAAATAAGTGTACATAAGTTTTCTTTTGTGTAAGACAGTCCATTATATGTTAAAAACGAAAATACTGTTTTTACTCTCTTCATACAAAATGGCGTGTCCGTAATGTATGCTGTTGATTTTCCACATTAAGAAACTATGATATTTTTTCAAAAATGAGATGAAATTTATAATTGTTTTAGAATATTTGCGTTTGCTTCTCTTATTTCACACAATAAATTTTTGAAAAATAGTAAAAATTAAATATTTTTTAAATTGTTGTTGTCCGCAGTCTTTGTGTATTGTGCGTTATGCTTTTATAGTACACTTGATTAGTCAGTTTAGTTAGTGAAATTGCAGTAACAACATACACTAAAATAACAGCGTAGGTTTGTACTTCTAAATATTTAAAAGTTTTGTGAACTTTATTAAGTAGTATTATATTTGAAAACGTCTCATCAATCAATCAGCGTAGGTTTGTACTTCTAAATATTTAAAAGTTTTGTGAACTTTATTAAGTAGTATTATATTTGAAAACGTCTCATCAATCAATGGTGGGTTTTATCCAAAAATATGTATTGAGTGTTATAGTTTTTTTTTTGTAATTTAATTGAGATTTTTTAGTGCATAAGTAAAGAGTTTATGTTAAAACTTATCGAAAATTATACATCTGAAATGAAAAATATTGAATTCGTAAGAAAATGTATTGCGCGTTACGTTAAAAAAATTTTATATATAATTTATCTATAAACTTTAGTACGTCAAGAAAAAGTTAACAACAGCTCAAGGGTAGAAATTATATAGAGAACATTATCTGCTTATCAATATCTGATTTGCATTGGAAAAATATTGCTTTTACCGCACTGTGGGTGGTGATATTTTCTATGAATATATTCGGTAGGTTGTATTTTGGTACAAATAATTATTTGAAATTGACATAACCTTTAACATTGCCGGCTGATCGTATTAAAATTAGTCTTATTTGAAAGAAGAGTTAGCCTACTTTTCGTCTGGGTATAAATGTGTGTAAGGAATTATTTTAAAATATAAAACTTTTTTATTTTTCCATGTGAACCAAATTCAAAATTGAAAAAAGGAGTAATAAATTTTAATTTTGTTG
Source organism: Panzeria rudis (assembly GCA_956483635.1). NCBI lineage: Eukaryota > Metazoa > Arthropoda > Insecta > Diptera > Tachinidae > Panzeria > Panzeria rudis. The sequence goes on along the minus strand of OY101449.1, from coordinate 130,399,946 downwards.
TGCGATTATTAGAATTTTTTGTTTCCAGAAAGTAGTTAAATAGTGCTTTCAAACCCTATACCCATTTTTTGTGTTATATTTTATTCAAAAAATCATTCCCAGAACAACTGCGAAAGCAAATGTAAAGCCCAATACACAAAAATGTTAGAAATTTAAAAACAAAAATTTTATTTCATGATCTATTGAATGAGTCGAAAACTATAATATGAATCCTACATTTTTATATTACTATTAGATACATTGGTAAAACAATTTGACATTTATAATGAGAATCACTAATATACATTTTCCAAATATATGTAAGAATATCTTACACGTAACTAAATAGTTATACATATATGTATGTGCATACGTACTTTAATATACTTTAATATATTTCAGTCGTAAGGTTTTCAGTTTCTCACCTTGCATGGGCGTTATTTATATTTCAATTTTTATTTTATTCCCTTTTACCCAGAATGTAATTAAATACAAAAGAAGAAGAAAACATTGCTTTTAATATTCATTTATGAAACCCTTAGGGGAAGTTTGAATTAGTTCCATTATTATAATAAATTTTTGATAAAATTCATTTTTATTAAAAGTTTTTAATTGTCTTCCTTTGGCGTTTTTAGAGTAAGAAATTTTTAAAATTTAAAATATCCTATAAATATGGAAAATTGTGAAATTTGAAAGTAATTATTTTCAATTTAATATTAATGTAAAATTCAATGGCAAAAGTTTGTTTTTAACAGTTTAATGGGAATAAAATTTTCAGGAAAAATTTAAATTAAAGTACTTATTATGTGTATGCTAATGGTGTTGAAGATTTGTTCGAATAGTTTCAATTTAAAGTAAATTTTATTATAATAAATAAATAATAAATTAGGGGTACAGTTTATAAAAAGCAAGGGAAATCGATTTTCGTAAAATGTTGCCTGAAATTATTTTCAATGTAGGTATTACATCACAATAATAAGCATGTAGTCAAACGGTATTTACACAAAATTAAACAATGTACTCAGATGTTACAAGTCACAGACTTTCTATGTTTTTTGTTAAAACACAATAACTTAAATGAAATTGCTTGCTTTTAAATGAAAAGAAAACAAACCAACTGAATGAGTAAATTGCCTAACAAAGCTAACAACCTTTTTTTATTCACATACTGCAATTATAATTTATAGGCTTGCATTTAGTGATGAAATGAACAAAAAAATATATGTTAACAATAAGTTAAGTGAAAATATTATAAAATATCTGAAAAAAAGAAACTTGACTCGTTTTAAAACTAATACGTATATTTTTCAAACACATGAGTGAGTGTTGGGTCACATAAATGACTTTGTGCGAATGTGTGTATAACAAAAGAATAACACTAAAATAAATTAAAAAGGATCAGTTGGAATAAAAAATTATAAAAAAACAGGCACACAGAGATAAGCCAATACAGCCATTTGATAATATAATAAGAGGAAGTGAAAAGTATTTTTTCTCTGGCGTTTAGTAGTTGAACAAAAGTACAATGACGTCTACATATTTGCATATGAATAATGGCTTCTGTTATATTAAATAGTTGTGTTGTGTGTGTATAAGTTTGATAAAAACAGAAATAAATTATGATATACAAATGCATGCGTATGTGTAGATATGGAAAAGCTACATTACGATGTGGGACACATTTATATCCCATACTAATTCGTTGCTACATACAAGCGAGAATTTAAGAAAAGATATTAGCTGAACTAGCGCACAAATAATAAAAGTTTTTTTTTTTAATAAATATATAAAACCAGCTGACAGATGCAGGCCCTCCTTAGCACCTTCAAATATTAAATATATCTTGAACCAATTTGTCACGAATTTTCGGAATAATTAAGAAATAACGTTTCGACAATGATATATCTCAAACGGATCATTCCATTTTAATGGAATTTAAAGCAATCGAAATTTTTTTGAGGTTAATAGCTGAGGTTAATAGCTGAAAATAAAAAAAATAGTTTCATGAATTGAAATAACTAAAAAATTTTTATGGATGTTATCAAGGCTTGTGTTAAAATTATAAAACTTCTTTTTTTTGAAACTTTACAATGCTTTTACCGGAGATATTGAAGAAATTGAAGAGCAAAGTCGAGGCCAAGAACTAAAATTTTAAAATTAAAAAAAAAAAAATACAAAAGATATTTTAATGAAATAAACTGTATTTTATTTATCTATTTATAAACTTTATACCAAGCTTAAAGTCATTAAAATCGGTTAGAATTTGTAAAAGTTATGATGCCGGCAAGGTTTTTTATGACAGCGGTAGTCAACTTTGATTCCCTGTAGCTCAATGCGTGTTTAAACAGGATGGTCTAAATTACTTACATTCTTAATTTAGCCTTTTCTAGACTTTTAAAAAGACCGATTTGGTTATTTTTTCATCCAGCTCCTAGCAACATCAATTATAATGAACATATCCACTGGCAGTTTCAAGTTTCTTCAACTCACATTCACGGAAAAAATGACCACAAAAAAAATTTCAAACAAAAGTTTGTCTAAAATAACATTTCATTTTCAGTAAATTTTCTTTACTGAATCAGTGAATTTTTGTTTGACTTTTAATTAGGGCACAAACACCAAAAACAACAACAAAAACCAGTTTTCTGTGTCAAAAAAAAAACCAACCCGATGACGACATGCACACAAAAATAACAAAAAGGCGATGGTAAGTAAAATAGTGCAAGTGTAACAAGTTTGTTTGCTGGAGATTTCTGAGTGAATCTATTCCTTAATGCTGTTGTCTGAATTCCCATTAATTTTTTAGAGTCTCTACATAAACATACACCGTTGAACACATTTAACAAAGTGAAATTTTATAATGCTTACTATTATTTTAAACTTAAAAATATTAAAAAAAAACTTTTTACTGATTCAGACAAAAACTTTCTTGGATATATTACAAAAAATTCAATAAATATTTTTGTTTAGTTCAGTAAAAAATTTTGCTTAGAATTTTTAATTATTGTTACCCAAATTGTTTTATAAAGCCAGTCAAAAATATTTTTTGATACATTACAAAAAATCCAGTAAATATTTTTGTTTGATCCAGTACATTATATTGCTTAGAATTTGGAAATATTTTTAGACAAATTGCTTTATAGATTTGGAAAATTTTTTTATTGAGAAAAACCAATTTTTTAATGAAACTGTTGAGACATTTTTGTCTGTATTTATAATTTTTTTTGCAAGTCACTATCTAGACAATATGTTTAATAAATCATTGTTCTTCTTTACTGAAAATGAAATTTAGCTTTTCTGTGTATTCGTTATAGTTTAACTTATCTCAGTCCTTGTTAACCGTTTGCTTTTATTATACTTTATGTATGGATGACAAGAAATTCGTCATTAAAACTTGTAATCATACATTTAATTTTAGCGCAAATGAAAAAAATGTTCGCAGTGTTCATATCATAAAAAAAGAAAAATAAAATATTCTACCAAACCGACGTCATCAGTAACAGCATAAAGCTGAAGGCAATTCCTAGTTTATATAAATGCGTGCTTCCTTCCCCTCCTTTGAACAATTTTAAGTGCCACATAGTAGTCACTTGCACAAAAGAGCATTTATATATGTACTTATGTGCATTGTATTTAGTTTTATAAATCTGTAGCATTGCACTATGGGGCAGACTATCTAAAAAAATATTACTTTGCTACTTTAGTCATGAAGTTTTCAAGTACCTAAGATATAGGATTCTCCCAGATAGAGATTTTAATCGCAATCACGTTTTAATCATATTATGATTGCAATGAGCTTTAGAATATTTTATGTATAGCCTTTAAAAAATTATTAATAATAATTCAGAGCTATAAATTAAAAATCGGCTGAATCGTTTAGATATTTAATAATAATAGCTTTTTTACACTCTCAAAACCCGTTCAACTTCTGCAGAAAATGCACCGCTTATGTAATGACTTAATGGTCGAACCACTTGGGGTATACTCTAAAATTAGCTTAAACGAGACGAGCAATATATAAAATGGCGCATATTCATAGTCGTAAGCAAAGTATACTTTATGAATTTAAAACCAGTATTGCCATTCCAAATACTGGTTTTAAATTTCTTAAAGTATACTTTGTTTTGGCTATGAGTATGCGCCAATGTATTTTATTTGTTTTTGGGGGAAATATTATTTTCAGCTTCTTCTTTAGTTTGAGCGAAATCACAAAGTCAACAGTGGCGCGACTAATAAGATAATCATAATAAAGTTGATTATAATCATGTGTAAAAACATTCTCAGAAAACTTATAAGTTTTCTGAGAATGTTTTTACACATGAAAATTAATAATCTAAGGTATTTTATTTTATAGATGAATATGTAGGCTAGTGATTTGGTTGACTACTAGAATTTTTTGTGCAAGTTGCCAAAGCTGGTAACCCTAATAATAACAGTGTACAACGAAATAAAGTTATTTCTACAAAATAAACAAATGCTAAGGACTGATAATGGTAGAGGGCACCAAAAAGTATATACATGTATCGGCGTTTACAAAAATTTACATGAGGGATTTATTTCACCCCTCCCCTACCCCGGCTCATTTAGCACACAGTTATATTTACTCGGCATTGGAAGTCTTGAAAGCCTTACTTTGTAAGGAACATTTTTATGGAACATATAGCACTCTAAATTTTTGTCCCTTAAAAAACTCTTTCAGCAGCGATATACAAATTATTGCCTCCGAATGGGAGTTCTTATAACTTTTTTTTTATGGTATATTAAGACCCATAAAGCGAAGATTTAGAGGGTTAAAATATTTCACAAAAATGTTTCTCGTGGTGTTGTATGTAACAATTCTAAAAACACCTTATATCTTAAATGAAAGGCTTAAACGATTTCCTTAGCCAAGTACGAATTATGAATAAATACGAAATTAGCCCTTAAACACAGGAAAACTAAATTTTCAGTAAAGAAATTAAAGAAAACTAAAGAAAAGAAAGTAAAGAAGTTTTCAGTAAAGCAATTAAATGAATTAGTAAATATTTTGTTTAGAAACAGACCCACAAATAAATTTGTAAATAGAGACAAAAATTTCTTAACAATTTTAGTAAATAAACCAGGGTTTTTTCAGTAAGTAAGTTGTCCAAATCTATAAAAAAATTTGTCTAAAAATATTTAAAACTTCTAAACAAAATATTTTGCTGAATCAAACAAAATATTTACTGGATTTTTTGTAATAGGGTAAAAGCAAAAATTTCCGACATGATAACAAGGGTTTGGATTTTTCACCTCTCCGACTTGAATTAATATCCACATTTATCTTTTACTCCTGTGTGCACGTTATATGGCGAAAAGTTATTTCGATACCTCGTATGGTTTCTATTTTATAGGCCTCTAAACTTGTTAATCTCGGCCATTTGTAAGAAAAGGTCGTCATATTGAAGATAAAAATAAAATTGATTGCATTCGAAAGGTTTTAGTCTCCTCTTAACGAGTGATGAAAAAAGTACATAGCTTCCTGCTACAAATGCTTGTAAAATGGCAAATTATCCTGTATCCTTAAAGATCCTCAAAGATAGTATATTAATTTTCCTTATTTTAGTACAGAATGTAGCCAACTAACATGTCTGTTTTGCATATAATTTTCAAGATAGGATGAAAACAAAGTCAAAAGCTATAGTTGTTTCTTTGTGACAGCTCGATATTTTCTATGAAAATTGTATAAGAAATACTAATAAAAACAGCTATTTGAATACATTAGGATTGGACAAGGACATCACAAATGAAAAAAAATTTTAACCCTTAAATATCCTGAAAAGTGGTATTTATTTTATATTGTTTTTGTTTTGCAGCATATAGCAAACTAATCTATCGCCATTGTGTAAAAAACACAAATCGAGATTTTAAGAAATACTACGGCGTACGGTTGCTTTTATTGTTATTGCTTACACAATTTTCATAGAAATGATCGAGTTATCATAAAGAAACAACTGTAAGTTTTGAATCTGTATTCATGCCATCTTGAACATTTTACACAATACAGATATGTGAATTGGCTACATTCTACATAAAGAAAATTAAAATACCAATTTTCAGGATATTCAAGGATAAAGGATACTTTGGCATTTTAGAGGTACTTCTAGCAGGAAGCTTTCTCCTTTTTAATCAGTTTTCGTTAAGAGGAGATTAAAACCTTTTGAATAACATGAAATTTAATTATATCCGATAACGCGTTATAAAGTTATTTAATCTTCAATATGACGAGCTTTTATCAAAAACGGCCGAGATGTCCAAGTTTAGAGGCCTATAAAATAGAAATCATAAGAGGTATCGAAATAATTTTTCCCTATGGTACGCACACTCAATAGTATAATATATATGTCGAATTTCAATAAAGTCGGAGAGGATAAAAATCCAGACCGTGTCGAAAATTTTCGTTTTTACCCAATATATCAAACAAGCTTTTTGTCTGAGTCAGTAAAAACTTTTTTTTAAATATTTTTAAGTGTTAAATAACAACATCATTATCCATTAAGCATTTACGAAATTTCTCATTGTTAAATGTGTGCAACTCTCTATGTTTATCTAAAGGCTCTAAAAACTTGAATGAGAGCTTGAATGAGAACGAATTGATTCACTCAGAAATTTTCAGTATGCAAGCTTTAACTGGCTTTTGTTGTTGTGTTTGGTGTTTGCGTCGTAAATAAAAGTCAAACAAAAAATTTACTGATTCAGTAAGAAACATTTACTGAAAATAAAATTTTATTTTAGACAAACTTCTGTCTGAAATTTTTTTTGATAATTTTTTCTGTGAATAATATATTTTTATGGCAAATATTTTTGTAGAACATTTTGGCCCGCTATATCGGAGCTGAAGGGTAATTGTTTGCCCTTTTTTAAGAAAGAGACAATAAGAGCCATACCACAAAGAGTTAATTTTTTTCTGGAGTCTTACATAGAAGTGCTGAGCACATATTATACCTTAAACGTAAGGATTACACGATTTTCTATACAGAGTCACTAGAAGTATGTGCAAAAGATGGGGAAACTTAGCACCCCCTAAAATGAGTTCCAGATCTAAACTTTCAAAACGGCGATACGCGTATATATATTTTTTGTTACCCTCTGCCAGAATCAATCGTTAGAGCTGTGCTATTTATTTTGTGTTGTACAGTGTAAAAAGAATATAAGCATATATTCATAAAAACATTTCACACACTTCAACAATTATAAAAACATTTAACTAACATCCACAATTGTGCGGTCTATTTGACAAGAGCTAGAAAAATAAAGTGACAAAACTCTAAAAAAGATGAAACGTTTAAATAATAAATGAACACTGTACAAAAATCTAAACATGCATACTTAACATACATAAAGACGAGTATAGTTATACATGAGTATATTGCGGGCTTAAAAATCTTTATAAACGACCATTTTTTCTATACATTTCCTCTATAAACCATGGCAGCATTTCCTGTTCTTGATGTTGGTATCACACACACCTCTTCATTTATGCTAGAAGTTTTTTTTATACAAATGAAAAAAAGAGGTTATTTCAACCTTAAACTTACCCCTTGTAAACATTTTAGTATTTTACAATGAATTTATTATTTCAAAAGATAAGTACGAAACATCTACATATGTGTATATGCATATAAACTGCAGGAACTATTTAGTTAGTTATATGGAAATGAGCGTTGCTGGTAAATGTTTAATGTTATAGTGTGTGGTACGCATTTTGGTTGTTCATGCACATTTTTTTACATCCACATGCACAGAAATAGAGTCAAAGATAAAGTTGCTTAGAGCTTTTCGAAAAAGGTATGTTTAAAATAAATGAGAAGTACGTAGAATTTGTAATACTTAAGCTCTTTTTAGACTATACTACAAGCTGCTCAAGTTCTGCAAAAAATCCACACCTGATATAATGTATTGTTATTGCTTTTTTTTAACTTTCCATAAAATCATCAGATCAAGGTTGCATTTTCTAAAGAAGTCGAACGGCTTGTGAGATAGTGTAAAACATATATTAGTATAAAATATTTTATTTTAGATACTTTTTGAGCTGCATTCGTATGATCTGATATAAGCAAGTACCCATGTAGTGGTACTCAAATTCGCAACTATACTGTATGGTAAATGCATAAAGAACTTTTTAACTAATTTACAAAATTTTAGTTTCGTTGTTGTATTTAATCGTATTGTTGCAAGTGAATTTAATATTATTGCATAAAATAATGCCTCATGTACAAGTTTCGTTGGTATATTCCTTACCGCCCTATTCTCTGATATCTTCTCTTGCACACTGGATTTGTTTGAAACAAGCGAACAGTAAAATTATGAGATTATATAAATTTCAATTAATATTATAATGGATAATTTGTTTGCATATTAATTCGTTTTAAGTTTTCTACATATTAAAATGTATATGAAAATCTTTAAAATGAATGTAAATGTAGTTAATGGGAAAGCCCTATTTAAATTAGACTTAAGTTTGGAATTGAAGATTTCAATCTCTATTTAGTGAATTAAAAATATGTATGTAAATAAGAGTAAAATAAAAAATGAGAGGATATCTGTCGTATCAAAAAAATTTATTTAAAATTTATATTCTAAAATTGTCATATACATCTTTTTCTAACGCACATTTTAAGTCTAATTTAACACATAAATGCCAAAATATTTTTTCGCAATCTTGAGACGAAACTTGAAACACATGACCTCTGCGGGTATATAATTTGTTCCTCAATGCTCACATAGACAGACAAACGTACATAAAATTAAAAATGACGTACGTTCTATATAACACTGTTTAAATATATTTTTAGTTTTCGAAGGTATAAAAATTCTAATACATTTTTTTACAAATTTGCTTAGCACATCTTACACAGAAAGGAAATAGACAAGAATTATGTTCAATAACACCATGTTATTGAAAAGAATATGAATTCCAATAACATTTGTAATTAACTTAATACAATATTTCGTTGTATGTATTTTTTCCCATGCCGGTTATTTTTGTTATAAATTGACATATTTTTCAGATGCAAATAAATAAAACATATTTTTAGGTGTTATAAAATAAGTAGAAAGTGGCTCAGTAGGTAGAGTACTTGATTTGAATATGAAGATTGTGTATTCGTGCCCCGGTTGCGCCAAACTTTTTTTAGTTTTATTTTTGTACATTTCGTATATCTTACGAAAGAGATTTGTTGTGCGAAATTACGAAATATTTCGTGCATATGTTGCATGGATTTTTTTCAGTGTAGATGCATATCGATAAATGTGAAAATTTTTTTGTTTGTATACATGTAAGTTACATGATGTAACGTATTTAAACAACAATTGCCAAATTCACAAGCTCTCAGTACTATTTATCGCTTATTTAAATACACCTTGTGAACAGTCACATTTTTTGTATCTGCTTGTAACTTCCCAGAAAAAAATTTCCATGTTTTTTGAAGCACTAAGGCAATAAAGCGTAATACGCCTTAAAAGAAGAGCTCATTGCAGAGCGGTGAATGTATATGAGAGAAACTATAAAAAATCAGATTTTTGACTGCTGATACAATGCAGATTTTTAAGCGAGAAATTTCCATATACTTACTGTTTTAGTGCTGAAAATGGTGATGATTTTCAGCGCTTCAAAACGCGCTTTTTGTACCAAAAATATATTACTCCAAACCGAGAACTCGCCATACTGCCATACTCGCCGCAGCAATATCAGCAGGTTTGTATGCACTACTTTTATTCTCTCATAGTAAAAACCTGCTTTATTTGAAGCAATTATTTTACTGGGTTGTATTATTGGACAAAAGATGAACAAGATACATGCCAATACTCTCTGAGAGAAATACACATGATATACAGAGATACAGCTGGCTTGTGAATTGGACAAATATCTTTATAAACACATTCTTATACTTTCAACATTACAAGTTAATATACATAATTGACATTTTTATTTTCTTCCAATTTATCATCATTAAATTCTCTTAACTTCACGGTGCGTTTTCAATTTTGTGTGTTCATTTACACTTTTACCACAACACATGAACTGGTTGTTTGCTCCTGTTGTCGTTTTTAATACCGGGATTACAAGTACAAGCGAACATTAAAATAATATATATATGTACGTATGTGTATGTGTATTTATAAAAATATTTATAACGTTCTAAAACCAAACAACCAATATTAAAATACACTCATTCATGTTAACTCAGTACATTTCTGAAATTAAAATAAAAATAAACATCAAATACGATCTCAACTGTTGCATGTTGTTGGGCTGACATTTTTAAAATTTGGTTTGGTTATTTTGTGGATTTTACATCACCATCAGACAGCAACGGCATAATTTGGTTGTTCATTAAACGCCAGTGGAAACTAAATACCCAATGAACATTTCTTTGTGGGCGAATTCTGTCAGTAATCTTAGTTTACATACAAAAGATGCTACATTCTTCATATGCATTGCCACTCAAGCAACGTAAAGAAATTTGCAATGACAGTCGGTATATCTAAGTTGCTCAATTCGAAGTCTTTATCCATCAAGAAACGTATTTCTTTGCCTAATGAAATTTCGAGTATTGTGTATTGTAACAGAATAATGAAGAAATATTTTACAGAAATTTATTTCCTTTTGTTTTTGTAAAGAAAACAATCAAAAATCAATTTTCAATATTTTAAAACTGTATTTTGTTTTGATTTAATGTTTAAGCTTTAAATTAAAGTTGTCACCTGCTTAACAAAACACTATTGGCGATATCTTTTATATACTCTGTGGGATATCAAAAAATGCTGACTCTTCATAAGAAATTTCAACTAATTCTTGTGACAGTCTGACAAAGTTTTAGATTCACTCTGACATCAGACATGTCGTAAATAATGTTCACTGTGTCTACACACGGTCTCACTTTGAATACAAATTTATATGTATAAAATAAAAACATTTTTCAAATATTGGGTCAACCAGCAACAAAAAAAAAAAAGGGAACAATGTTATTAAAGCACGAAAAGAAAATGGAGGAAAAATAATGATTCCAGCTTACATTAGACATTATTAAAATAAATGAGTATATGAGCATACATATTTAATTAAAATTAATGTTATTTAGAAATAATTATTCATATCAGTCAGAAAAAGGAAACACACTACCATATTCATACTTATACGTTTTAGCTTAATAGTGCGAGTTTACACAATACGAATTTAAAAGTTTACCAGCGATGGAAGGATAAAATGAAGTTTCGTGAGCGAGAAATTAACTAAAGCCTTTTCTTATAGGGCAATTACAAGAACATCAACAACTTTTTTCATTATGGATTTCTAGTTTCGAGAAAAGTAGGAATTGTTTCTTAAGTATTTTAAAATTCAGTGAGTTGCAGAAAATACATGTATAGGGAACACTTCATTCGATTTTACACCATATTTTGTGCTGCAATTTATAGTTACATCCCTGCGGAAAATTTGGTGACAAATGATCCAAAAGTACTCGTCCTATGACTTGAGAAAATGAGACTGGTACCAAAAATAAGGAGTAGTGAATGATGAATAAAGAGATATTGTGTAAATGGTCACATATTAACCATTTTCAGTCAATTTAGTTTGTACTCCGGCTATTATTGTAGTAAACGGCATTGAACAATTTCGATGCTCCAGGATCTAAATCCTATCACATAGTATCTATATAATATTAATTGTCTCCCTTCAATGAGACTGCCATGCCACTCAGGAACCTGTTCCGTAACTATATTCAGATATTAACTCCAGCTTAACTGGTATTTATAGCATTGAAACATGAGTTCCCCTGTGGTGGAGTTGGTATTGTACTAGGCTGTCATGCCGGAGGTTGTTGGTTCGATTCCTATCAAAGACACCGCTTAAAAATAAAATACAATTTCTACTTGGATTTGTAACAATAAAAAAAGAAATTAATCGACAATTACAGCTGAATTTTGGAACAATATTTATATATAATCTATATTATTCTACACCGATTAGGACTCCACAAGATAGTTCAGAGACAAGTTACAAGGTGCATACAAAGTATCAATTAACCCCATCCTAGGCCATCCCCATGTAAAAGTGGCTGGTCCGCTTCATAGGAAGTGTTAGAACTCGGACTGGTCCCTATCACCTGGGGATCGGTCACGTGACTTGTTTTGTGTCAGTTCCATTTATCGTAGGGATTATACACCCGAATTTGATAAAACTTATTATAACATTTTAAGGATATGTCTTGGCAGATGTGCAAAATCTCTATTTTGTTAAAATCGGTTCAGTATTTTTAAGCTATAAGCGTTTAAAGTTGCTACAACTACATACACAAATAGTACCAAAAAATGTTTTTTTTTCACATTATACTCTGAAAAATAAGTTGGCTGACACCTCAAGAAATTCTCCCCAAGTATGAGCTCTTAATTTTAATAGGAAAGTCTTCCGCTTCATAGTTTTTTTTTATTTTTTTCCATATTATTAGAACGATAATTCATATCTTGGTATTTACTATTTGGAAAAATATCTCGTTTCATATGTTTGTAGGAGTTTGAATTCTTTACAAAAAGGTCTCTAACATTTTTTTTGTAAGCCTCACCATTCAAAAGTTATTAAAGGTACAAGTTTGATTATTTTTAGGCAGATAATAATAAAAAAAATCAAACTTCAACCTTTAATTTGAATTGTGAGGTTTACAAAAAAATTGTTAGCGACCTTTTTGTACAGAATTCCATTTCCCACAAACATATGAGATAAGATATTTTCCAAATAGTAAATAATTTTTCTTTCTAATAATAAGGAAAAAATTAAAAACTGAGAGGCGGAGGTTTTTTCTACTAAAATTAAGACCTCATACTTGGAGAGAATGTTTTTGAGGTGTCTACCAACCTATATTTCAAAGTATAAAGTAAAAAATTCTTTTTTTGGCCAGCCCTAGTACACATGCATGTATTTGCAGTAATTAATGTACACAGTAAAATACACAGTAATTTAAAGAGTACAATTTTTTTGTAGGTTTTTATAAGCACGTGACAAACGGATGCGCTTGTTTAAGCCCTTACTTAATATCTTGCCTACCAATCTCACTTAGAAGGAAGCACGAGGTATTGCAAAGGTTTTCGAGTCACTAACAAAATATATATTTGTCAAGTTATAGTGCTTCCAAGTAGGAATCTTCCATATAAAAATCATGCTCATTGTCAGCAAGTTTGTAAGCAGAAGTATTGCTTCTCTCCAATACAAACCTGCTTAAATACATGCAAGCTTCATTTTTTACTGAGTAGTAGGGATGGGCTTAAAAATATATCGATATATATATCGTCGATATTTTTAATTTCGATATATCGATATTTTTTCCAAATATATCGACAGTATCAAATTCGATATTTTCTTAGCTTTAGTTTTGTTTTTCGTGCAATTTCTAAAAACATTTCGGCACAGTCTTCATCAAATAGAATATTACTAACAAAATCTTTTGTTTTATTTATAATATTTTGTCTATTCGAAAAATTATCATTCTTTGAGTGTAATTTTGTTGATGTATGTCCCAGAAATATTGGTTAACCAGTAAGGATCTTGGAAATTAACTCTTTCCAGTTTAATTATTTATAAGAAAGATACTTTTTTTTGTTTTATTTTTGTTGAAAAAATATCGATATTTTTATTCGATATATTTCGATGCCGATCAATATTTAAAAATATATCGATATCGATATATATCGACATAAATTTTTCACTTGCCCATCCCTACTGCGTAGTAAAAAAAACAAACATAACATATACGTGCGTTTGAAGATTTTGCTTGTGCAAAGACAATAACATTACATATTTTCTCTTTTTCGATGTTGTTGTAGGAAACGCTTAAATTAACCTCTCCACGTAACACAATATTTAAAATGAGAATGTCAAAACCAATCGCGGAAAGAATTATGTTACGTGTATACTTCAAATGAGTGTTATCTCAATGTTGTAATAATTAAAATATGATACAAAAGTTGAGCAAAAAATTACTCAGCGGCTCTAATTTACCAATTCAGTTTGTTGGAGTCCACAGGAAGAGAAAATATCTTTAGTTTTTCTATGGGTGTCTTAAAGTTTGAATTTTAAAGAGTCATCATTTCTTTGTTCCAAAATATATTTCTACGCCCTTTTTATATTGGAAAGATATTTTTCTTATCGTTTAAATAAGGCATGATTTTTGAAAATCGGTTGGTCAATAACTAAGCTATAATAGTATAAGTGCTGAAAAAAACCTAAATTTTTCAAAGAAATTAATTTTCCCCCTGCTCTAAGTTGCTTATGAGATACTAGAATACTATCTACATTTACCTTCGTGGGAAAAAGCACTAAAATAGCTTTCCAAAATGCGTGCATTGGTGTGTTATTGTATTGGTCGTTGTTGGACTGTTAAAGTGATGAAGGCATAGCACTGATCACCTTGGCAGTACCGGCAGCGATTAATACTAACATATCCTAAAGCGCTTCATAGCACCCTCCTTCGTCGGTATTGTAGCAGAACCGTCGGCAAGTAAAAGAACTAATAAAATGGCTGAATAGCTTAAACAACTCTTGACACCAGAGGGGCTTGCAACACTGCTCTACAAAAAAACGCGCAATAGCAGGGTTTTAAATGAATTAAGCTTTCTCTCCCACTTCACCACCTGCTCACCCAGCCCTTGAAAGTATGCTGCAATTGTGTACGTTTTTAAAAAAACCTAATGTGTTTGTTGTTAATTCCACACGAAAAAAGTTGTGCTCAAGTGAAGACTCAAAATGTTGTAGATACATTTCATATGTTTATCACAACATTTACAGAGTACTACTTTTGCAACAATTTTTCGTGAGCAATTCGTGTAAATTTTTTTATATGGACTTTTGATAGCACTACTCACGAAATGATAAACAGAGTACCATGCTTAACTGTGAAATAGTTTGATATATAAAAAACATGTGCTTGGGTGACTTAGAGATAATTTTATTCCGCGTCTTTGCTGCTTGCTTTACCCAAATCAGTTAAACGTTCTCGAGTTATGATGAAATATATTGGCGTGACCGCGGTATTTCTAAAGAAGAAACAAAAAAGTCAATACACAAAACATATCATAACTCATTTGTTTTTTTAAACCAATTTTAGTGCAATTATGCATTTTAGAAAGCTATTTTAGTGTTTCTATTCACAAAGGTAAATATATATATAGTGTTTGTTATAAGCAACTTAAGGCCGGGGGAAATAATTTTTTTTTTAAATTAAATTTTTTTTACATTTAAACTACCACAACTTAGATATTTACTAACTGATTTTCAAAAATCATGCCTTATGTAAAAGATGAAAGTATATATTTCAAATATGATAGAGTTTGTAGAAATCTGTTTTGAAACAAAGAAGTTTGGCTGTTTAAAGTGCTAACTCTAAGAAAACCATTTTTTCATTACATTTACTCTAATAAAATCACTTTAGCAAATGACCTAGAAAAACTAAAGGTATTTTCGTTATCTATGGACTTCAATGAAATAGTATTGGTACATGAGAGCCCCTGCATAATTTTAGTATATCACAATGTTATTAATCTTCTACGCATAAATTGAACAAAACATTTTTTTTGTGTGATAATGTAAAATACCTTTTATTATGAGTTCTCCGTGTTATGATATACAGTTTGAAAAATATCAGTATTATGATGAGCTTTTTTATATTTAAGCTTTCACACACTCACAACAACGAACAATAATACTTAGACTCACAATCCCAGATTCGTTGTATACATACATATATTTATAATAGAATTAAATTCATATAAAGGTGTTTGATTATATTTCGCCATTTTGTTTGTACGCCTTTTTTTTAATGGAATTTTGACGGAAAAACCTAATTTGAATTTTGTGGTTAACTCATTTAAGCTTTTGCTATTTTTTGTAGAAAATATTCTTGTTAGCATCATATAGTAAGACTTAAAAAAAAAACCATCGGCACACACACCACGATACAGGCTAATACCCAGTTGACCAACTCGTCGTAGAGGACATTTTCATGAACGACTAAGTAAGGAAATTTCAACATTTGTCATACACGATATTTGTCGATTACAGTTTCTTTTAAGACAATCTGAAAGAAACCGTTCACAAATAATGGGTACAGCTTCCGACGGGGCTTATTTGAATTTGGAACGATTTTCCGTTATCCCACGTCAAAATTGGTTTGTACTCTGTTCAAATTTGCGAAAAATTTTGATAAACATTAGTTTTTTCATACGAAAAATTTGACAAGTAACCAATCGTAGCTGCCCCTTGACATTATGCTGCAATTGTGTACGTTAAAAACCCCAATATGTTTGTTGTAAATTCCTCACGAAAAAAGTGGTGCATGAAGGCTCAAAATGTTTTGACGGTACTTCGTATGAAATGATGAACGGAGTACTATGCTTAAAAGAAAAACTACTCAACTGTTCATGCCAACTACTTGGTGGATATTATCGGCAAGCTAGTTTTACAAAGTTCAAATTAAAATTTTGTTTAATTTCGCTACAACAAAAACTCTACTCTTCGTATACCAGCTTCTTGTGAATATTGTGGTTTGGTGTCACTAGTTTTGATACAATCCTGCTTGCTGAAATTGATCGAAATTGAGCTGATGAAAAGTTGTGTTGCAATGTTCCTTTCTGAGGGCCAAATTCCTCAAATTGTTATTGTAGAATACGTGTAAAAAATAAACAAACGAAAAAATTTAATGGGGACATTTCTGAGGATGTTGTCATTTACATGGTCATTTATGAAAAATGGGTGACGTGTCGCTCTTGTTGTCACGTATGAACTTAGCGGCCATTTGCTCAAAAATGTCCTCAATGATCTGTCACCAACAGATCACATTGGTCTTGCAAGATGTCTGAAAGACATGGCCAACCGTGTAAATTTATATGAGTTCGTCAGTTGGTGTGGTAGAATTTGTAATTCTGTTTATGTATGTGTATGATATCTGCCCAGCGATAAAACTAAAAAGGCCTTCTCTTTTTAAAGGGCCTTCTTACTCCTTCTTCTAGAAGGCCTTATCTCTCCCTAAAAGAAAAGATTCCTTTTGAAGGGAGGAGAAATAAAAATTCAATTTTTGGTTTAACAAAAAATGTACTTTAGATATAACACACATTCTCGTATTCTTTTTCGCAAGTAGTTTGTATATAAGACTGAAATTTACGTACAGGAGACATATACATGCTGCTATCATGCTGCGATTGTGTTGGAGCTGATTACCTTATACTTATTCTGGCGAAACTAGTCATGTTCAATTCCTTTAACCTCATGTTTATAAATACTTACTTTGGATAAAACTAAATATTTTAAAATGAAAAATTACATTAATCAAAAATACAGAAGCCGCTATAAAAATACCGACATCAATAAAAATGTATCTCTATTTGCTTTTTGACAGACCTTTATCGGAAGTACTTCAAAATTTCCTTTTTACAAAGTCTTCCAGAAGAATCGATAGGAAGACATTCCTCGCAGTGACAACTTAAAAATGATATGAAAATGGAATGGAGCATGAGCTACTTGTTCTCCCAAAATAAGGTTTTAAGATGCCTTCTATAAGGCCTCCATACTGCTTCTTTTTACCGCTGTGTGATTTTTCTTTTTCATACAGTACACTGTTCATATTTTTTAAACTCATTATTTTATAATTTAATAAAAATTGTTTTTGTTGGATGTGTAAAGTTTTCAATTTAATTAAAATTTGTTGGCGTATAAGTAATATTATTAACAGTGTGATGTGTAATATTAACATACAATTATTACATACATACATACATACATGCATACATTTGTTAACACATGCACTTGTATGTTGTATACTTGTTGTTTATTACTTATACGTCACCTAGGTATTAAATTTAATTACTTTATTATTATTTTGAGGTTTTCGCTTTATTAAAAGTTTTAATTATTTTATATGATACGAACTTTTTATATATATTTATTGCATTTAAGTATTATAATATGAATTTTTATATGAGCGATTTTAAAAGAGGTATTAAAAGTACTTAAATGCTAAATAGTTTCACGTTCATATACTATTTCACGCACAGAGCTTAAGTTTTGTTTAATTTGTTTCAATGTTGTTTTTAGTTTTGTTGCTAGCTCTAATTGGCTATTTTAAATATATGAATAATTAGTTTAAACCATTGTAGGGATTTCGCAGTTTACATAAGGATAAATATGTATAAAAAGTGGCGATATATATATATATCACAAGTAGAGTTGATGCAAAATACTGGTATTCTTGAAGAAATTTTTTTAAAGGTCAAAACTTGTGACAAATTGCTATAGTCGATAGCCCTGCCTTATTCATAATAATATATCAAATGTTTTTAAAACATATAAGGTTTATAAAAATAGTGGGCGCGGCACTTCCCGTATACAAGCAACATTTATTTAAGAGCATCTTGAGAACCAACACAGTGAGTTTTTTGAATTTTGCACGAGTCAATTTAGTAGTACTAATCCGTTCTGCTAGTCTGATTAGATATTCCAATATTCAACTCTTAAAAATAATTGGAGTTTACATTAAATCAATTATTGAACTTAAGCCGAATAATAATAATTTCCGACTTATACACATTTTCAGTTGATAATAGAAATATTTATAAGTGAACCCTAAAGGAGTTCCTTTTCAAAATTCTGACGATAAGGAGGCGACCAAAACTCATGGCCGATATATGAAAATGCAGAAAAAGTCGTGACATTTAAATACTCGATCAGGTCAGATTAATATACAAACGGTTTGGCTTGATGACTTTGTCGTGTTGGACCCATAATCTGACAATTATATGGAGAAATCTCCTTACACAAAGAAAAAATTTTATCAAACTGAAACTAACATTTTCAATTGTTAAAATGTAATTTAAATTCAAACATATATTTTGTTAATATAAAAAATTGAGTTGTTGATATGACAAACACAGAAATTTTTTTCAACAAACTGAACTAACCAAATTTTTTGTTATGTATTGTGAAAAAAAAATAACAATCATGATTGTTGACATAACAAATGGATGCACACTCATAAATGAAGCAAAGCAAATCAAGAAATTTTTTTCAACAAAATGAAGTAACCAAATTTTTTGTTATGTATTGTGAAAAAAATTAATATTCACCACTTAGTCCAGAGATCGCTGGTTTTTCGCCGACAAGCAAAAAGTCGCTTCGAGGATTGTGATTGTGTAAAAAAATATTGTTAATACAACAATTATGATAGTTAAAATTTGTTCGGAAAATCAACAATTCGCATTGTTGATATAACAATAATCTTAATTGGAATAAATTTGAAATCAACAAATTGTTAAACAAATTTTTTTTTTTGATTTTCCTTTCACTTACAATTTCGTAATTGTGTTTACAAAAATCGTTGTAGGTTCGAAATCAATTAAATATTTAATTGATATAACAAAAAAATTAATTGTATTTACAAATTTTTTTTTCTGTGTAATCTAACGTCAATTTATGTGCTGTTTAGAGAACGCAGCCAATTGACTTGAGTACTGGAAATTTTTTTTCTGCTTTTCACTCAAGTCGGTTTGGGTTCTATAAACACGAAATTTATCTTAATCTGACGTAAATTTAATAACTTTTTCAAATGTTTTTTTCCCCACAAAAAACATAGTTCGCACTATTATCACACGTTTTCGTAGCACATATGTGTGTTTGTATGTATGTATAAGACTCACTGCACTTAATTCACTTAACTTTTTTTTAAAGCACAACAAAAAAACCAAAGCGTTGTATACATACAAACGTAAAAAGGCTGCACAAATAGATCCATTTGCTGAAATGCTCACACCCCAGCCAATACTTTTGCACTTTTTGTAATCGGTAGTACTTCATTAATAGGTTACAAGTAAAAACAATTTACTAAATCAAACAAAGACATTTACTGGACTTTCGGAAAAATATCAAACAATATTTTTGTTTTAATTTATAAAACAATTAGTCTAAAAATACTAATATATATTAATTAAAATAGTTTACTTAATCAAACAAAAATATTAACAGGATTTGTTGTAGTATATCAAATAAAATTTTTGTCTCGGTCATCTCATCATCATCATCATCATCCATTAGCATATATGAAATTTCACTTTGTTAAATGTGTTCAAGTCTAAATGTTTATCTCAAAACTCTACAAAAATGAATGAGAATTAAGGCAACGACATTAACGAATTGATTCACTCAAAAATCTTCAGTAAACAAACTTGGTAAAATCGCGTTCCATTCGCTATCAATGTTGTTGTTGTTATTTGTGTGTACGTCGTCATCGGGGTTGTTTTTTTACGACACAGCTTTTCCTGTTTTTTTGGTGTTTTCGTCCTAAATAAGAGTCTAACAACCAATTCGTTGATTATTTATAGAACGTTTACTGAAAATTAAATATATTTTTTGACAAACTTTTGTTTGAAAATTTTTTGGTGATAATTTTTTCTGTGTACTCATGCAGAGCTTTAATGCGAACATGAATGTGTTGTTGTGATCAGTTTTGATGTGATCATGACGACGGATATACATAGTTCTCACCAGCTGCACGCACCACACTTTATGGATGATTTAAGCTACTTCGGCTTGTGGAAATCGTCGTGACCTATGTATCATTTCCTTCAAAATAAAATAAATTAATCACGCTCGGGAATGTCCAGATGAGGGTCTGGATATTCCCGAGCGTGGTTAATTTATTTTATTTTGAAGGAAATAATTCATATCGTCAAATTATTGAAATGCACACTTTTCTGCATGTAATTAACTCACCTTGATTTAATATGACGCGCTCAAGTTTCGCCAAGGATTTTTTAAATCTGACCAGCTGCCCTCCTATACCGATGACCCTATACAAAGGGTTCATGTGTAGTGGCGGTACTTAAAAGGTTGTACGGTTCCCCCTTATATTATTCTGAAACGCTTGAGTAAATCCAAAAATTCACGCTTGGGCTCTTCTACTATAAAAGATTTAGAGCCTACAGGAAAATTTAAAACATTAATTGCAACATTGTTTTATATTCGCATGCAAACAAAGAAACTAAATTTAACTTTCAAAATATCACTTTTATTTTATGATTTATCGCACTTTATTCCTCTATACCTGCCCCAATGTGCGATGCAATAGATAAATTAATTATGTAAACTAATTTGTTTTGTGATAGATAAACAGTTAGCTTAATCAATAGAGTTAAAAATATGCAGTAACGAGATAACAAATGATTTTCGATAATTAATTTTCTTTATTAATATTTTCTTAAAGTGTTTATACAAATAAGTTTTCTATTATATAGAAGGGTTGGTTGCGCAGCAGCTTATGATTTAAATTGTTAAAATTTAATTTTTGAAATATTCAAATAAAAACTAAATACTTATACATACATACATAATAGAAAAAAGAAAAAATAAATATATAAATGCTGAATATTTATTTCCAAAGCAAAATAATTGTTATAAATTTTTACTTGTGCTTTAAACGGTTGAGATGTGCACTATTAATGTGAAACTATCGATATTATAGATATTATATATATTATAGATAATACTCTCGCCTTAGATCAAAACAGAAAAACGGAAATTTTAATTGTGAGAATTTCGTGGTTTTCATTGAATTTATTCCTTATATACACAAAGACAAAAATTGTGGCCTACTTTTGGGCCTTGCATCAACAACAAGCTTGCTTACAGTTCCAATGACATTTTAAGTGAAAGCTCACAGATTAAACATCCTATGATACGCTTATGTTAAATCTAAGTCGAAAAATAAGCCAAAGCATCACCGCTAGCAGCTACTAATTATTGCTTACATCAGCGATTACGTAATGGGTATTTTTACCACTGGGTATTTATGTACATATATAAATATATATAATTTTTTTTTAAATATTTCTAGAATGCGATCGATTGAGTCGAGCGTTGGCTACACTAGTATAAATTAAAGCAAAACAATTTTGACTCCACCCTAATGTACACACATTAAAATTTATGTTTATTAACAGTAATTATGCAATATTATTCAGAACAATATTATTTACCTGCGCGATAAAACACACGCACACTCTCTAAACTAATAATTTTGCAATATTTAAAATTAATTGCACTAACAGCAACGCATAACTTTTGAACAACACAAACACGCTCACACAATTTTAGAACAATTAGTTATTTAATCAAGATTATTGCTAATATGATTAATATTGCAATATCTAATTAGTTGCTTTGTTCATTCAAATAAATATTTATGCGACTAATAAGACTATAAATTGTAATAAGGCTTTATTTTGGTCGTAATTTAAGCATTAATATAAATAACATTTCAATGCTCAAAATAATTAAATATTAATTGGATTTAATTACACTATGCAACAACAAAAATGCTAAGGAGTACCACTATATTTTTTGACAGTCGAAAATTTTAATTCTATTATTAAAATTTTTTTGCTAAGATTTGGAATTTTTAAAGAGGCTGCTTATACATAATAAGCAAATAAGTTCGAAATAATCGTATTAAATAAATAATTAACTACTGGTCTCACATGTTTACAAGTTCACATGTTCTCATATACTTATACATTGGCCCATAATCATAGTCATAAAGAAAATATACCTTAAGAGTTCTAAAGTTTACTTTTGTTACATATTATAGACAATAAAAAGTACACTTTACAGGCAAAAGTCTGTTTAAAATTTAAAAATAGCTGAAGTTGTTTTTAACTAGCTTAACTAACACCACATGAAATAATATTTGTTTCTTTTATGAACAGTTTGCAGTGTAATTGTTGTTTAACTAAATGGAAATACTCTTTCTAAATTTGTTATTCTTATTTGAAAGACTAAACATATCTGTCTAACAATACACACAAGTTATTTTTGCATTTTTCGTTCCTTTTTTTTGTCTTGTCTTCTTCTCTTTCTCTTAGGTAGAAGGCAAATCTAATAGGTACACTAATTAGAGCAAATGATCATCAGCAGTTCTTATCAAGTCTGTCAAACTTGATGTAAAAAAAATAATAAACAATTTGTGTGTATATGAAGTTGGAAAAGTCCCGGTGGGCTATGCCTTTCAAAAATCTTGCAAGACCGATGCATGACAATGTTAAAGCGTCGATGGCCTGTTGGTGACATCCCAAACAAATCAGTGAGGACATTTTCGAATAAATGGCTGCTAAGTTTATACATTACAACAAGAGCGACACTGTCACCTATAGTTTCATTAATGACCATGTAAATGACAGCATCCTCAGAAATGTCCCCATTACATTTTTTCGTTTGTTTCTTTTTTACACGTGTTTTACAATAACAATTTGAGAAATTTGTCGCTCAGAGAGTATTTAATTGAAGAAGTTTTAGTAGAGATTATAGCAGAATTTTTCTTTGAGTACGGTTTCTGTTAGATTGTCTTAAAAGAAACTGTAATCGACAAATATCGTGCATGAAAATAGTCGAAATTTCCTTAAGTAGTCGTTGATGAAAATGTCCTCTACGACGAGTTGGCCAACCGGGATTGATTAAAATAAAGTGCAGATGTATTGGTTATGCGTTTATCCATATTGTGCGTGTTGGTATATGTAAACTAATCAGAGATGCCACTTGGCTTATATTTCAACATTTTGTATGCAAACGTTTTTCGCATTTATCTTGTCACCCATTTAAAGCTGGTTCAACTTAAAACACACTTTGCTTTTGACTATAATAGATAAATATATAATAAAATGTTTTACGTTTTAACTTATTTCTAAAACAAACCAACTTTATTATTTGACTATGATTATGGGCCATTATTTTTGAAGCAAACAATCCAAAAAAAATTTTTTGTTGAAATTAATTGATACAATAAGTATAGTTCTGCTAGGTATAAATAAGTCTGCAATCTTTTTTGTATGATGTTTATTTGTCGAGTTATGGAGTGCGAAAGTGTTACCGTTTTTGAAAATTTTTTTAAATTATTGTTTCGAACTAGAAAATAATAAAACAAAAATATTAAAATAATTTATTCTTATAGGAAATCGTATGATCTTAAAAAAAAATATTTAATAAAAAAAATTTTTTTTTAATTGTGCAAAACCGGAATGACCAATTGGAATTAATATTTTTCTAACTTCGATATTCTTTATTGTTTTTTATCAAAACTAGCCTAGGGTGTCGTTATTATATTGTAAAAGTTTGATAATGGGATCTCCATAACTTTAAAAGTTATGCAAATTTCTTTACATGCCCCTTCGTTTATATAAGATATCGCGTAAACATTAGTTTTAATATACTATTAGTGTTCATTCAGCACTTTTATGTAAAACTACACGAGAAATAATATCATGGAATATTTTGACCTTGTAGCGCTTCGCTGTATGGGTCTTTTTTGACTCTTTCTAAAAAAGGGGCAAAAAACTGATTTCAGCGTCGAGATAGTTGGCTGAAATATCCTACAAAAAAATTTGTCATAAAATTTTATTATAAATCTTAGAAGACAATAAATTTCTTAACTCAACTGGAACGCCAGGAATCCTGTTAGAGCTATAGTATGTCTAATATCAAGGAATTTCGGCAAAAAAAATTTTTGGATTGCCCGAAAAAGTGTAGCCTAAATAGAACAGAAAATCAGAAAAATGGGCATGAAGATAAATAGACCAACGGTAACACTGGCAATTGCTGTGGGTAAAACGATAAGTTAACATCAACTTAAGTGATTTAATTCTCGTTTGCAAATTTCACTAATTGAATAACTGAAGAAATAAGGTTGATGTTAATTTTTCCCTTCTTTCTCGGAATATTAATCATGCCTGATTCTTTTTGAATATAACATTACGAACCTTAGCCAAATAATCAATTTGAATTCGGAAAGAAAATATCGCTCTGCACACTTCAACGACGTTTCTAAAGCTTTTGATAACGTATGACACAAAATATTAATCCAGAAATTAAAACAAAACTTGCCCTCAGACAATCGTAAGCTTTTAGAATGTTATTTAACTGGATGAAAATTTATCAATAAAGAGTATAATATTCAGAACATAACGCAAATGATAGAGTCCAGAGTTTCTCAAAGCCATCTTTTTGGATCATATCTTGTATTTGCATAAATCCGTTAGTTTTATATAGAATAATATTTATTTAACTTTTTATTACATTGTTGTATTATTTTCATTTTCTGTTTACATTGAAACAAGTAAACAATGAGAGAAGCTTTCAATCAAGTCAATGCAATTATTTACATTAATATATAATACTTGTGGGTATGTGTAGAGTATACACTAGAATCATCCGAACGTATATATATATATATATACATATTTATGTATGTACCCAGCAGCTAAAGTTACAACTAGTAACGCTTTGGGACAGTCATATTACTAGTTGTAATGGTAGCAGTAAAAAAACGACAGTCATATTACTAGTTGTAACAAGAGTAGTAACGTTACTGGTCAAAAAAGAACTATCACATTACTAGTTGTATCGAGACTAGTAACGATACTAGTCAAAAAAGCACAATCATATTACGAGTTGTATCGAGACTGGTAACGATACTAGTCAAAAAATGACAAAATTTTCAGGTATACGATTTTATATAAAACCAATTGTTAGCTATTAAAAAATAAATAGAATGTGGCTCAGTGGGTAGAGTACTTGCCTTAAAGTGTGAAGAATGCGTGTTCGTACCCCGGTTGAGCCAAAGTTTTTTTTAAGAGTTACAAGACTCTTAATAAAAAAACTAGTAAGGGCACTAGTTTACAATAATTAGGATTCCAACTGGGATATAACTGTATACAAATGAACTAGTTGGTCCTCTATGACAACCCAATGTTAAAATCGATAGTTCGATATATGAAAAAATGATAGATAGGCAACTAGTCTGAAGCAAAAAGCAACTAGTACAGTTCCAACTACATACCAGTTACTTTGTCTGCAGGGTAGATATACGTTTTTTTATACACATATAAATCACATATACATTCGTGTGCAGCTACTATAACACAGATCGACAGCATTTTTTTGTCATGAATAATATAAGTTTTTTATTAATCTATTTATATGTATATCATATGTAGTAAAACTACTGTCTACTATTGAGATTTTTAGAGGTTATTTATAACTGAAGGATACAAACATAAGTACATGTTTTTTATATGTCTATACGATATTCACATAAAATAGGAGGCAATAATATCGGAAACAAAATAACCTTACAGCTTCGGTTTGTCTGAGAAAAAGTTAAATACATGTCGTTTGAAAGCTTTATCTTTCAGCATAGTTAAAAGTTCTTACATAAATTTTTTGTAATATTTTATAATTTTATTTCACTTTATAAAATAAAATATAAATAAAATATATAATAAATGTGAAGCATGTGGACAAAGAAAATTTTTACTGCGCGAAGGTTTGAACTGACGTTTCGATAGCTCCTGCTAATCTCATCAGAGTTCTTTATCGCTTAGACGACTCGACCAAAGTCGGTGGTTTGCAGTCAAGAGTTGAATATCATCTACTTTTAATCAATTCATACTGTCAGTCTTAAAGCTGTATTTGTATTAAAGTAACATAAATAAAATAAAACAATGGTTTCTAAAAAATTTAGTTCCTATTTAAAGTTATATAATTATTTTAACAAGCGAACAACTTTATAATAATCATTCAATCACAGCTTAATCACTTGTTATTTCTGTTCCAGTTTTATTTAAATTTTTCATTCTTCGATAATTTTTTTGAACGGAGCTAATATTGAAAATAACACCTTGCGTTGAATTTGTAAACAAAAAACAGCTAACTAAATAGTACACTGAAAACGCATTGGTAAAAAAAGAGTATTGTCATAAATTAAATTTAAAATTTGGAATAATTTGTCATAAATTATCACTGTGTGAATTGGCTAAATATATTATTTTTTTTTACAACAATTAAGAGTTTACATTACGAATTTACATATTTAGTTAATTTTATGCTCTTTCACTAACGCCTCCGAAAAAGTGACACTAGTTTGCTGCTTTTTTTGTGCACTTTAGGCATTTTCAAAACTAAAAATAACAATTTCTTTTTAGCACAAATAAATTTGTTTGGCCCATTTTATTTATATTATAAAATTTTGTGCTAATAGTTAATATATTTAGCATTTGAACAAGTGATATGATTCTCCTGCATATTTTTGAAATATTGGATATGGCAATTACGAAATAATATAAATTCAAAATGGCGTTAACGCCGCCAATCCACATCGAACAAATTTTTTTTCATTTATTTTCAGTTTTAATGCTGAAAATTTTTATGATTTTCAGCGCTTCAAAAGCGCTTTTGTGAGGAAAAATGTTCGGGAAATCGGGAACTCCATAATTGTAGAAACCTGCTTTATTGGAAGCAATTTTCTTACTGGGAACCCTACGGTAAATAGAACTGACACAAAACAAGTCACGTGACCGGTCCCCAGGTGGTAGGGACCAGTCCGAGTTCTAACACTTCCTATAAAGCGGACCAGACACTTTTACATGGGGATGGCCTAGGATGGGGTTAATTTATACTTTGTATGCACCACGTAACTTGTCTCTGAACTATCTTATGGAGTCCTAATCGATGTGGAATATATAGATTATATATAAATATTATTTCAAAATTCAGCTCTAATTATCGATTAATTTATTTTTTTATTGTTACAAATTCAAGTAGAAATTGTATTTTATTTTTAAGCGGTGTCTTCGATAGGATACGAACCGACAACCTCCGGCATGACAGGCTAGTACACTACCCACTCCACCACAGGAGAACTTATAGTTCAATGTTATAAATGCCAGTTAAGCTGGAGTTAATATCTGAATATAGTTACGGAACAGGTTTCTGAGTGGCATGGCAGTCTCATTGAAGGGAGACAATTAATATTATATAGATACTATGTGATAGGCCTTAGATCCAGGTGCATCGAATTTGTTCAGTGCCGTTTACTACAATACTAGCCGGAGTACCAGCTAAATTGACTGAAAATGATTAATATGTGACCTTTTACACAATATATCTTTATTCACCAGTCACTACTCCTTATTTTTGGTACCAGTCTCATTTTCTCAATTCATAGGACGAGTACTTTTGGATCATTTGTCACCAAATTTTCCGCTGGGTAGTGTCAACCCAAAGTTTTTACAGCGTCTATGAGCTTAAGATTTACACTACGCTTTCCAAAATTTGTTCACTGATTCTGTGGAATATCGCTCAAAGTTCATTTAATATCGAATTATTTTCTTTAGGAAATGATTAAAGAACACTGCAATCATTAATACTTATACAAAGTATTCCACTTTATTCTGTTATAGTGATTAAACGACATCTATTACTAAATTCATCTTGTATGTACTGTTCAAATCAAGCAATAAATTTTCTCGACTTCAATATAATGAAATTTTTATGAAAATTCAAAAAGTTTTTAAATTTCTATTTAATAATTGAGTATTTCCCAACTCAGACGGCAGAATTTCATGAATTTTTTTTAAACTCTTTGAAATTTTGTTCTTAAGCTAACGTAGAAAAATATTTATATATCGGAAGATATTTGGCTCCGATATCTGGAAAATACTGGTCCAAAGCTTTGAACATTTGAAAAATTTCAATTTTTAAATGAGTATAACTCAGTAACTATAAGAGATAAGTTTCAAACCAGACATGTGCCTCTTAGATCTTATTAAGGGCTAAAATACAGCAAATAAATTTTTTAAATCAAATGCTAACAAATGCCAAGCTGTAAAAAATATTTTACATGGCCGAAGTGCATATTTTAAGACTTCATACCTACGCTCCTGAGCAGACCAGAGAGATGATTTTTGAAACATAAATAGAAATATGCCTCTGCTATGTCCATGTGAACAATGATTGAACAATGCGATTACAAATGCCTGAACAATGTTCTAAATACTAGGATTCTGCCTCACTGTGCAGTCTTACACAAGAAAACATGTGTACATTTATTTATAATCTATTAAATCATGCTAAAGCAGCTTTCATTTTAAAATTTATGCTTTTTATTTTATGAAATATTTTACTATACATTCAACGGACACGAAAAGATCATTTGAAATGAAAACCTGCAATGTAAATTTTTGACACACTGAGACGTATGAGTAATATATTTATCTAAGCAAATTCAAAGTTTCTACAAATGACTAAATGATCTATTCAACTGGACCTCTACAAGTCTTAAAGACTGGTTTCAAATGAAACAATTTGCATTTTGTAACAGATACTACTTACCTTTATAAAATGGCTTCAAAGGCATTATAAAATGTTTTCCCATCTCTTATTTTTTTCTTTCTCCATAATAACCCAGCAAAAACTTTGCTTACTGGTAGGCAAAAAAATATATGAGTATTTATGTCGTAAGTACTTACAATTTGACTCGATAACTACTTATTTTTGTTTGAGAAGTCCAAAAAATAAGGGGTACCACTTGTTTAATTTGAAATTTATTGTATTTTGTTTCTGAAATCTTCACTTTATTTTTTAGTACTAATTTGTAATTAAACTACTCTGTTAGGGTCTAAATTATATTCCTGTTTTTACCATCTTTGTGTTTTCGGAATATTTAGTTAGATTCTAACGAGTAAAACCGCTAACGGTCAGATTAGACTTGTTTCGCCATCTTCAAGTTGTTGTGATAAACTTACTTGTTTTGTACAATTTGAACAGAACGCATCCATTTTAAACAATTTAAAATCAAAGGTAATATTTCTTCAATAAAGTTTAATTTTTATTATTGAAAATAATTTAAACAATTGTGTTTTATTTTTTTTCTATCCATCTGTCTTTACGCGCAAACACCACTTACAAATGTATTTACATTGTCACTGCAATTAACTAGTTATTATTTGGCTTACTGGAAGCTAAAAAATAAGTAGTCAATTAAACAAATTAAAATTTATGTTTTATTTATTTGTTTTACAATTTTATTTTATTTTTTTGACTTAGCTGCCATATGAACCTGTGCTCGTTCAGATATGAAGACAAGAGCTTTACCCACTTAGCTATTATTGACTTATAAGTTTAAGCGACAAAAATTAGTTTTCATATACGAACACATGTTGACACAAGAAATGATTGCCTACTTATTTTATTATTACATATCAACAAGTTGTAACTACTTTCAGATAATGATAAAAGTACGTACTAATCTTATTAAAAACTAACTAGTAGTTTTAATTTGAGGCATAGTAATAAGATAAATAATAGCTACTCATTACTTTGTAAACCAATAATAAAGTACTACCGATTACAAAACTGACAAAAGTTTTTGCTGGGATGTTTGGTCAGAAGGAGGTTTTACTTATTCTAGTAAAGATTTTTAGCTTTTGTCTTTAAGCTAATATTAAAAATTCCTATGAATAATCTGTATTGTTCGAAACATATTCTTATTAAATTTATGACATTGAGATAATTTTTCTTGTCTCCTATTTGTCATGGTAAGTAATCCCATTCATTTTTCTTTTCATCTTTTTTAGTAGCAAAATAAAAATTTTCAATAATGTACTCATTTCTACATATTTGAAAAGAAGCCAGTATACGTCAATTTCATTAAATATTGAAATGGAAAATATTGTTGAATATTTTCTTGTTATTGCAATAGAGGGGAAGATCTGGAAAAGCATTCGTTCCGCTTCAAAGAAGTAAAATATTTAATCAAAACTTAATTTTAAAAGAATGAATAAATTGTATTTAATATATGTACATACACATATACACAATTACGCACACACATAAAAATGTTTTTGTTTAAGTGCTTCCGTTTGCTGTTTTATCTTTACGGCTGAATATGCATTTTGATCTATATAAAAAAAGTTTTGTTCTTTTGTTGAATAAAAAATTTGGCAATGAAAAAAATTTCTTTGAAAAATTATGTATGCACATTAGGGCTATAACTTTTTCACACTTTTTGCGAGTATCAAAAAACGGCATAGTATAGTCGTGTAGAACATTAAGAGCTAGTATTAAAAAATATGATAATTTTTTCGAATCGTTAAAAAAGTTCACGCAGAGATCGGGTTAAAGTTTGAAAGCAACCATTTTTATCTCACGAAAATTTAAAAAAATATACACCTGATATTTGTATATATTCCTATACGTATCACTTAAATGCTATTTTGGAATTTATCCACTGCTTTAGATTTAAAAATTTTCCTACGGTTTACAATTCATTGCAGTTCAAATTTCGTTGGAAGGTTTTTTTGAAATTTGATTACCTGCGTGAGGTTTTTTTTTTTATCAAAAAGACGGGAGACAGGTGTTTTCATTACTAAAACATTCTTGTCCACTCCGTGTTACTATGCCAAAAATTTGGTTATTGCCCTAATGTACATACCTAGCAAAAATTGCTGCTTCGGCCGCAGCAAGTTTGTAAGAGAGATAAGAAAAATTACAAAAAGTGCCTGAAGCAGTTAGTCTCAATACAGGATGGCGTATGAGTAATTTAATGTATTGATAAAATATTAGGTATACGCCAAAATGCTGCCAGAAGTTTTTTTGTATTTTTTTCTATAATAAAAGCGTCATACAACATATTTAGGAATTTTCGCAAGCTCTTAATTCATCTTAGACCAATAGTTTGTAGGGCAAAGTAGTTTAGAATTCTTCGTAAAATCATTTCCTCTCCTGCGATTTTTTATTTATTTTTTGTATTCATACAAATCGACCCGCCCCGATGAACATTCTTTTTAGTTATGACCGAAAATTTACGCTCATGTGCTGAAAGTTGCATTTCGCAAAATATATACAATTTCGACTCGAAGTCATTAATTGGTGTGTTGGAAATCATAATCACTAAAAAATTTGCTATTTCAACTCGCAAGCAAAAAGTAAAGTGAACTCTAAAGGTACGGTCACACTTGGCAAATATTTGTAACCACAACTTTTGTCCAGGCTTAGTGTGATTTAACTTGGTTTTTATATCACAGAAATAAAGGCAATTATGTCGCAAAATGCTATTTTTATATTATTTTTAATAAATGCGAACCCATATTTAAGAAAATATTGGAATTAAAGAAAATGTAATTTTAGCTTGTCTGTTGGTCACGTTTTTTTTTTCGGCAAATATTAGCCAAGTGTGAATGTATCTTCAATGAACTTTTGTATATTACAAAAATTTAGTATCAAATAGCAAACATAAAAGTATTCCAGTAAAATTTCATCTGTTTTTATTTAATATCACTTAAAAAAATACAAAAATTTTTATTAGTTTTAATACAAAATACTAATAAAATATTTAATGCATACAATAGCTTTAGCATTTAAGCAAACAATATAATCATTAATATGCATTAATGCAAAACAAAGTAATTATAAAATCAATATACGAGTGCATACTATTAAAATTTTATTTGCTTACTAAATAATAAACAAATAAAATTTATTTGTTGGAAGAAGAAAGCAATTATTGAGTTTAAAGAAAATCAATTAATTTTCAAATATTAATTACCATTAAAACCATATATGGATACTAAAATTCTGTTGTATATGTCAGAAAAAAGTACCCTGAAAGTTAAAGCCCTCACTCAATATTATTTTTAAGTACTTCCCCAAAACGTACAAATAAATAGTGTGTTTTTCTTAAAACTTCTATAACTCAGCCACATTTTATGCTATTAAATTTTACTTGCTCACCATTGACTCGGAATAAAATAATCTTGAAATATGTTTACAGTGACGAAAGAGTAAATTACACCACACAGAAAAAAATAAGTTTCGTTTTTGACAACAAAAATGCCGGTATTCAATAATTCTTTTTTAAAATTTCCTGTGATAAAGAAATCCGCAATATTGATAACAAAATTATTTCAAAAGAAAAAAAGTATAAATTAAAAATATGTTGAAAATTTGTATGAAAAGAAAAGAAATAGCAGGCATGGGAAAAAAATACCTACAACGAATTATGTATTTGATTTAATGGCTCTGTTTATTCTGCAATTTTTTAATAACTTTTTTTTATCAAAAACTTTTTATTGTGTGATATTTTATATGTGCGTGTTTTGATAAATATTGTATTAAGTTAATGAAAAATGTCATTGAAGTTCAAATATTTTCATGGTTTTATTGAACATAGTTCTTGTCTAGTTTTTTCTGTGTGATGAGTTGGTATGGGTTACTGAGATTGATTTTTAATTACATTTTTGGTTTTTTTGCTATTATCTCCGAAATAGTCAACTGTACCAAAAATTTTTTTACAGAAAATTTGTTTGAGATAAATATTTCTTGCGATATTAGACTTTAACTTATGATGAGTACAAATTTAATTTTTTATTTTTTTTAATCGATAAGCTGTAAAGCTTTTATACTACCAATAAGTTAGAGTTTAATATCTCAAAAAATATTAATCTAAGCAATTTGGAAATTAAGTTTAGAATGAATTTCCCATTTCCTTTTTTTTGATACAGATGACTATTTTGGAGATAATAGCAAATAAATTCAGTAAAGTGCGACTTTGGCTCGCAAACAAAGGGTTCCGTACGAATACACATATATCGGTTGTCGTTTTTGCTCCTTTTTTCATTTTGGCAATTTTTTCATTTATTTTTTATTTTTTTTAAGGTTTTTTCGTTGTTT
Organism: Panzeria rudis; assembly: GCA_956483635.1. Taxonomy (NCBI): domain Eukaryota; kingdom Metazoa; phylum Arthropoda; class Insecta; order Diptera; family Tachinidae; genus Panzeria; species Panzeria rudis. The sequence goes on along the minus strand of OY101449.1, from coordinate 130,366,417 downwards.
TTATTTTTTTTATTTATTTTATTTATTTCTTTATTTTCGATGTCCCATACACAAGACTTAAGTCTTATATTACAGTATGGAACTGAGCATATGTAAATACAATAAATCGGAACACAAAATTAACTTGGATTTAAGTTTGCGCTTTTAAAATATAAAATATAAAAAAAATATAAAATGAAATTTAAAATCTAATATAATATAGTTTCAGAAAGTTAACCAAATTAAAAAAAAGAACCAGCTAAAATAATAATTAAAAAAGAAAATAAAATATGTAACTTGAAAAAATCAAAACCTAAAACCTACAGTGTTATACCATCAGACTATCAAAAAACAATATATGTATGTAAATATATATTCAACGTGAGAAATGACAAAAAATATTTTTCCTAAATTGACGTGCGTTACTAATGGTCTGAATTCTATAGGGGATTCCATTCCAGAGACTGACAGCATTAATAAAGAAGTGGTATTTAGAAACCAGAGTTCGATGACCAAACGCTAGAAGTCTTTTACCTCTAGCAAGCGTTGAAAAGCTTAAACGTTCAAAGAGATGTTCAGGATGATGTGTATATATAATTTTATGCATGAACAGTAAAGTGCGCACTCTTACATAATCATCAAAAGTAATGCCATAAAGCAAGGTTACGTATGGGGAAATATGGTCATATCTTCTGAGACCATATACGTACCGAATAATGTTATTAAAGGCCACGTTAAGTTTTCTTTTACTTACGCTATCGCAGCTGGCAAAAAGTTCACAGCCGTACAATAAAATCGGTATTAAATACAATTTGGCAAGGATTATTCTAATTTTAATTGGAGTACAATACTGAGTTTGCCAGAGATTTCTTAACATTGAAAACGTTCGACCGCATGCAAAATTAACGTGATTAGACCAAGTGAGAGTGCTGTTAAAATATATACCAAGATTCTTAGCAGAATGTACAATATCTATGGACTGGTTGTTTAATGTTAAAATCGGATTGCAATCAAAGTTTGTTAACCTCTTTTTAATAATCAGGCACTTGGACTTAGTAGGATTAATTGCTAGACCATTAGCTGTGGCCCACTCGTAGACACGACCTAACTCCTGATTTAAGGTCCTCACACATTCATCAACGGCAGTATTGCAACAGCTAATATAAAGCTGAACATCGTCCGCATACAATCTAATCCTGCAGTATTCGAGTTTGCCCTGAAGATCATTCACGTATAGTGAAAAAAGGAGAGGACCTAAGATGGAGCCTTGCGGAACATCTCGAGTTAATGACAAAGATGTTGAGACTGAGGTAGGCGTTTCAACATATTGGTATCTATCGACTAAGTATGAATATATTAGACCTGAGGCAGTTGATGCGAATCCAAACATATGTTTAAGTTTAAGACACAAAATGTTATGGTCAACCGTGTCGAACGCTCTGGAGTGATCCAAGAGAACTAAAAATGTAACATTACCGCACTCTACCTGCTGTCTTATATCTTCACCAACATCTACAAGAGCCGTTATACAACTATGATTTTTACGGAAGCCAGATTGCCGATCAGTCAGCATATTATTGGTTTCAAGATATTGTGCAACTTGATTATGGATTAATCTTTCAAAGACTTTGGATAAAAATGGCAAGATTGCTATGGGCCTATAATCAAAATTGGATTTAGGAGTAGGAATAATTTTAGCCAGTTTCCAAATTTTTGGATACTGGTTGGTGGTAAAAATCTTGTTAAAAACAAAAGTTATGAGCGGAAGAAGTTTTGGAATTAGAATCTTCAAAAACCTAGGATCTATTCCATCTACACCAACTGCATTGGATTTTATTGATAGCAAACTCGATAAGACATCAAGTTGCCTTACGTTGGTAAAATTGAAACTATTATGTGAGATGTCATTAGCGAAATTATAGTAATCAATATTTGGTGCCACATTCGGAATATTTAAAAATTGAGTATTTAGGGTATTAGCATCGATAGCACAAGGTTCTTGGCTACCAGGTTTGCCGATGCCAATTTCGCGAATCGTTCTCCAAGTTTTCTTCGAGTCTATGGCAGTAGAGAACTTCGAGGCATAGTATTCCGATTTTGCTTTTTTTTATTAACCCGTTGGTTATCTTGCGTGATATTCTATATTCATCATGTAAATTTGAGGTTCTGAAACGTTTCCATCTAGCATATAGAAAATCTCTGCGATTAATCGCTTGTTTTATGTCGGTAGTGAACCAGGGCTTATTATGCCTATTTATAATTTTTGTTCTTAGAGGAACCACAAGATCGTACAGGTAGTTCAAGTTGTGTTGCAGAAAAGATAGCTGATCATCAACAGAAATTAATCTATATAAAATGCTCCAATCAATTCTAAAAAATTCTTCTTCTAACCTAATGTAGTCAATACTTTTAAAGTCCCGGTATCTAACAAGTTGTTCGGGAACCTTTAACTGAAAATTATACGTCATGAAAATTAGGTCATGATGTGAAAAGCAAGAGGCAGAGAGTTGGTCATAAAGCAACACCTTCGAAATGTCACTCACAAAGAAAAGATCTAGAAGTGTGTTGCTTGTACTTGTAAAATGTGTAGCATTATTTGTGTTTGGGGAACTAAGACCAAGTGTAAGCATGTTGTCAGGCAGGTAAGGGCTTACTAAAATATTTGAATTGAAATCGCCTGTAATAATAACATCTTCGTACGAGACCCTGTATGTTTCCAGAGCGTTCATAAATCTCTCCATACAAATACGGTTGTTTGGTCTATAAACGGAACCTAAAAGTAGCTTCCTTCCCTCACAACTAACTTCCAGAAATAAATATTCTAACAGATTTTCAGAACTGTCGGCACCAGTACCCGTAAAATTGTCTGTAGATTTACTTAGAACTTTGATTGCAATTCCTTTTTTTACATAAATTGCCACACCTCCATAACCATTTCTATCAACCCTCCTGACATTGTAACCTTGCAAAGAAATCGATAAGTCAGTGTACTCAGGCTTAAACCAAGTCTCAGATACACATATAAAATCAACGCCGGAGTTCTCAAAAATAAATCTAAACTCTTCAATCTTAGGTCTCAAGCTCTGGGCATTGATGTGACATAATTTAATACCTCTCCTTTGAGTGGCCAAAATTTTTACCATCAAACCAATCCCATCTCTAGATCGAACCCTATTATTATTATTATTACTGTTTAAAGTGTTCATTGATGTTTACTGTTATATAAGAAAAAGTAACGCACAAGGAGTATATTATATTCTCATTTCTCGATGACAAGTAAAGGATATGACTAACATGAATAATGCACAAATAATTATATATAGTTAAAATAATTAGCAATGTAAAGATGTTACAAAAATGAAAAAGCATAACAAAAATAAAAATAAAAATTTCAGGCAAAGGCCAAAAATAATATGACGGTGATATAATTGTTATATTATAATTGTATATAATCGCGATATTCACCAGCAGCAACAGACCCATCTGGAACTCGAAATAAATTGTTGAGATGTTCCAACTCATCAATAAGTATTGCCTGATCACTAGCAGAAATTTTGACATAAACCAAGCCACGTATAGTAAATGCGCTGTGTATACGATGCTCCTTTTTAAGGCGAGTAGCAGCGCGTAGAATTTTAAAGTTTGTAGACGTTAAAATTCTACGCGCTGCTACTCGCCTTAAAAAGGAGCATCGTATACACAGCGCATTTACTATACGTGGCTTGGTTTATGTTTTGTCGATTTTTTTGGTTTTGCCGCTATTTTCATTTCGGTGTTTTTTTTCGTGTTTTTCCTTTTTTTGGGTATAGTAATATATACAATTTTAATGATATTTTTCCCCTTTGATACCTCAATGGAACAACTAGTGTAATTAAATTTAAATATATACTCAATTTAGTGTTGTTGAATCAAAATCGAAAGGCCTTGGATCGCTACTTTCTTAGGGTAGTTTTCATAGAATTTTACGTAGATTTAATTTTTGCTAGACGCCTTGCGACTGTTTTGCTCTCCCGTACAATTTGACCTACCCTGCTTGGGGAGGGTTATATTAGATTCGGCAGAGCCGACCACTCTTACTTGTTTATCTTTTTTTTTAAATAAAACATTTTTTTTTGTGAAGTAGGAAAACAATTTTAAAAATAAATATAAATATTTAATTACATTTATTCAAATAATTTAAAACAATTAAATACAAACGATAACTTATTGCTTTACAGATGTTCACTAGCTGTTCTTAATTACCAAAAATATAAGCCATAATTTCCAATACTTTTATGTTGTTTCTGGAGAATTTCAGCTTATGTGTGATTTTGTGTATATTTACTCTTTGGTTTTAAAGTCTTTAAAAACAAACTTAACAGTAAAATTACTTTTGGAAAACTTATTGCACCCTTGAGTGATGTGTGCCTTGAGTGTCACAAAGCTAATTTCATACAGAAGTAACTACAAACAAAAACACTGGAAATTTATTTTAATTTTTGTGACATTCAGCACAAGTCACTGACTTTGGGTGCATACAAAATTAATATTATAGGATAATATTAACTAATAATATACGATATATGTAGTATATTTAATTTATACATACGAGTATATCTAAACGTAATAATGTTTGCAAATAAATAATGGAGACTCTTGAGGAGGTAATGATGAATAACACATACATATACAGAGAATAATAAAATAAAGATATGGATATATAAATACGATAGTTAATTGTTTTGCTAGAAAGTAAATTCCTGCTGCATAATTTTGTGCCGCACTTAGCATGATCGAGTTCGATTTTCTTTGTATAACTAAAATAAAAATCTGATGGAGATTCAGTGACTAATTTTCCATTTGGAGAGTTCGTTTCAAATAAAAATTATAATTAATATTTATACTAATGACATTAACTATTCGCCAGAGTTGTAAATGAATCATTCTTTTTTGGTTTTAGTTCGTTATGAATTAGCTAAATTTTTAATTAATTCTTTTCGCAACAAAAAAAAAAATTTAATGAAATTTGAATCAATTCAAAGGAATTAGGCAGAAATGAATTTTAATTCGTTTCCAATTCAAATGAATTTGTAGAATGAATTGCAATTCGTTTCTAATTCAAAACAATCTGTAAAACGAATTGCAATTCGTTTCCAATTCAAATGGGTTTGTTAAAGTGAATTGCAATTCATTTCCAATTCGTTTGAATTGAATTGATTTTGAATTCATTCAAATGAACTAGAACAATGAATTGCAATTCAAATGAATGAAATCCAAAATGAGTTGCAATCAATCAAATTCAAGAGCAGAGTAATGCTTGATTTCTTTTACATAAAAACATTAATTGAATAACAAAACGGCAGTGATGCTTATGCATATTTACTTACAAAATCTATTCAAATTTCAATCAATTCAATTCAAATGCGTTAGTAATGAATTGGTAATTATTTTTTCTAATTCATGAATGAATTCAAAATCAATTCAATTCAAATGAATTGGAAATGAATTGCAATTCACTTTGACAAATTAATTTGAATTAGAAACGAATTGCAATTCATTCTACAAATTCATTTGAATTGGAAACGAATTGCAATTTATTTGACAAAATTATTTGAAGTGGAAATGAATTACAATTCGTTTTTACCAAATTCATTTGAATTGACTCAAATTTCATTCAATTCATTTTTTGTGTGTGGAAAGAATTAATTCAAAATTTGCTAATTCAGTGCATGAATGATTCGCGAATTAATTGAAAAATGAATGATTTATTTACAGCTCTGCTATTCGCCCCTTAATTAATTGATTATATTTAGGCCAAGCGCAGATCCAGTTTGCCTTTTTGGGGGGAAGGGGAACTATTATCTGGAATATATTATTTTGCACAAATTTTTTTAGAAACTCAATAGAAATTGGGTATATTTTAATCTTTATGAGGGGGGAGGGGAATATCCACCCCTTGTATCCGCGCCTGGTTCAGGTTGAGAGTATGTAAGCTGCTTATAAGTCGAATTTCACTATTAAAAATTAAAAAAGGGGCTCAAATAAAAATTTAATCAGAACTTTCACAAAAAATAGTATTTCTAGTTTAATATTTTTAACAGTGTACTTCATAGTTAAAAAATAATAAAAAAAAATTATTTTATTAAATATATCAGAAGTTTCGCAAGTGTAGTGTAATATATATTAAAGTACACTTTTTTATTAAAACCCACTTTAAGAAATATTTACTGCCACTTGTTTATAGTACTAGCACTTGCTTAAGAACTTTCAAAATCAATTTCTAATAAATAAAATTAATATTGGTCCAGTTAAAAAAAATAATTTATAAAAACTAAGCTAAATTATCTCTAAAGGTAGTAAAAATATTAAATTTTCGTTATATAACTATGAAAAATAGCAAAATTTCTTTAACTTAGTTTACAGACACACATAAATACATACATACAATTTGAAAATGTTTTTTTGTTAACAAATTTAGGCTTGTGGATTTTAAGGCATAAAGTACACACATACATTTTTAATTTTCTTTTCTATATTTTGTAGGATAAAATCAGTACAAATAACAACAATATATAAATATTTCCTTTTTTTAATCATCTAAAAGGGATTTCGAATAATATATATACTTTTTCGTTTTCTTTCTAAAATAAATTCAGTATTATTTTGTTTGTTTTTGGCAAATATTTTACGTGGGATACAGTATTAGATTTTGAAACAAGTATAAAAACATTTGCTAAAATTTAACTGCTACATTAAATAGTTTCTTTTTCTTTTCTAAGGATTTGTTAAACACTTAGTAAATATTGCTTTAAGTTTCAGAACTGAAAGCATGTATTAATTGTTCATTATTAAAGGATTTCATATGCGAGTTTATTTTATTTTTCTTAAAATATTAAGACATATTTTATTTAATAAAACTAACTTTTAGAGGAATTAAATTTTTACTATCCTGACATACAAAGATTTTTTTGAAGCCCTAAGCAAAGAAAGATTAAGAATGTTCCGAAAAATTGGCTTTTGTTGCAGATATGGTCTTCTCTTAATAACACTGTGCAACAAAATGAAAATAAATTTAATCCTATTAAAGGAAATCATTTTTAAATCTTCTACTCAGAAAAAGCTAAATTAAATTTTCAGTAAAGAAATTCAATGAATGAGTAAAAATGTTGTCTAGAAACGGAGCTACAACAAAGTTGTAAATACTGACAAAAATATCTTTACAATTTCATCGAAAAAAAAACGGGAGTTTTCAGTAAAGAGATTGTAAAAATCTATAAAGCTATTTGTCTACAAATATTTACAAATTCTAAGCAAAATAGTTTAGTTTATCAAACAAAAATAGTTACTGAATTTTCTGTTATATATCAAACACTATTTTTCTCTGAATTTATAAAACAATTTGTCTAAAAATATTTACAAATACTAAACAAAATAGTTTACTGAATCAAATATAAATATTTACTGGATTTTTTGTAATATATTAAACAAATTTTTTGTCTGAGTCATCATCATTATCACCCATTTAGCATTTGTGAAATTTCACTTTGTTAAATGTATTCAACTCTGAATGTTTGTTTATCTTATTTCTTACGACACAGAAAATGTGTTTTTGTTGTTGCTTTGGTGTTTGCGTTTTAAATAAGATTAAATCAAAAAATTTGCTGATTCAGTAAAGAACATATACTGAAAATTAAAATTTTTTTTAAACAAACTTTTGTTTGAAAAATTTTTGGTGATAATTTTTCGGTGTAGTATCTTTTAAATGGGGGTTAAAAGAGGGGTGAAGGACACACATAGCCACTCCTTCTCAACGGCCAACCTCACCCGATCTCCTGTAAGGGCTTTGTGACCCCTCTTTTCGCTAACGAGGCTCTGGAGACCAACCTTAGGCGGTATAACACTGCGTCGGCCTGGAGGACTACTGGCAGCCCCACCACCAGAATCGGATGCTCTAGCCTAATCAGCTATTCATCCTAAACTACGCTAAACTACACCGAAATCACAACAGAAAATTTTTGTGGCCCTATGTTCCTTATAGGAATTACAGGATATAATATATAATATCTTTTAAATATATTCCTGATATATTTCATTTCATGAAAAATCTCTACAAAATAGTCCTGCTGAGATACAGTGCCATACATGACTGCTAAAGAAAAATCGGTAATTCTGCCTTAAAGTATTCATTCAGTACTCTTATCTTATTAAACGCATATTTTTTTTTTTGAAATCCTTTAAACATTTTTGTACATATCCTGAACTTGATTTTAATCTTTTTTGTTTAGGAAATGTAAAACATAATGCAACACTAAATCGTAACAATATTTATATTCTGTAATATTCTCAACTAGTTGTGGACGATGACGTCTAACGGTCTTAACAGCTTGAAAAACATCCACTTCACCATGTTGTATTACCTGTTCGATGCAAGCATTGGCTGAACAATAGACACCCGCACGACTTCGACCATCGGGAGAGACTACACACACAGGACCATAATCGGATTTGGCACGCCACATTTCAACCATGTTCATTAGATATACCAACGAATTGGTAGAGTTGGGTACTTTATGACCCATGGGCCAGCAGGTTAATTGAAAAAGTTGCACCGTACGTGTAGGAGCCTTTACGCCTGCCATCATTTCGGTTAAGGAAACAATTTTCTTATTAATCTTAAATTCCCATTGTTTAATGTTGGTATAACTTTTGGCAGCTGAATAGTGTACGGAGAACACAGGTCCATATTTTTCCATTTTAGATTTGATGGGCCAAAATGAAGGATAACTTTGCGAGTTGGCAGGAGGTTGACAAAGAACCACCACAGCAGAACATTCTGTATCGTAAACCAAAGACCAAAACTCACCCAGAGTATGTTTCATAGGCCATTCAGTTACAATATATTCTCGTGGCTTCGTATATCCATCTACAAATACCGAGTTAATATAGTCGGTGAAAGCATTACCTTGAAACGAAGTCAGATAAGGCCGAAAATTATCAGGTGGCACACAAAGAACGTCACGATTTTTCTCTCTATTATCAGCCCGATGCCCACCAGCACAATCGCCTATAGTAAAACGCGGAGTTTGTTTACAAATCTTATCATACTCCATTTGATAATCATTCATTTTGGTGAAAGAGTTACGACGAGCTTTAGCCTTTAAACGGTCTGATAATTCGGCTACCGAAAACCAAGTTTTGCCACAAACAACATGCTCCTCCAATGTGTCGTAGATAAATTTGTATTGATCTACATTTTCCACCAAACCTTTGCGAGATTGACGCAATTTCTTCAGATAGCCAAACACATTAAAACATTCTTCCTCTTCGGCCAATTCCAGATTTGCATCAATTGATAGATACACCCCCGACCGACCACCACCATCACTACAGTGCACCAACATTGGACCCTTGGTATCGTCATCTTTTATAATGCTGCCCACAACTAAACGAACTCTTCGGCGAAACTCCAAAACTGCATTGGAAAAGGGACACGAGTGGGAGTACCATTCGGTGTAGTGAAATTGCAAAATCAATCTTTCATCGGCTACATCCTGCGGGTTGCCATCTTTGACTTTGTATAAACGAAAAGTTCTTATATGAAAGTTTGCCAACTGTTCCTCTTTTACAATATTTATATAAATATCACCATACTTTTCGTGCACTTCTTTATTGGGTGGCCAATATTGAACGCACATAACTTTAGCAAAATCAAATGTCTTTGTTAGCATTATTATGGCACTTATATTTTCCTGCCATATCAAACGCCAAAAAGAATTTACTGTGTCCTCGACTGGTCCCTGAGTTACAATGTAGGCATTAGGTTTCAATAGACTATCCACATAGGAGGCATTAATATAATCGGAGTCTTGTACTCCTGGTTCTTTCTGCAAAACAACACGATTGTAATCATAAGGAATGCACTTGGGATTTTGGTTTTTATCATGATTGTTTTTTCTTAAGGCATGGCGACAGGTGTTTGTTTCCACCTTGGCTGCTGTCTGAAATTCCAGTTTATAGAGTACGGGAAACTTCCGTCTCAATTCACACAGTTTAAGAAAATGCTTTGTATCGATGGGATTATTTGGTATGGTCTTTGAGAGCGAATTGTTTTCATCACGCGCCTCCAATTTAATTTTCTCAAACGACAACAGACCAGAATTGAGCATACTCAATTTAATGGTATTGGGTATAGACAGCAATGCTCTCTTGCTTTGCTTCGCTTCGACGTCAGCATAGCGAGCAGATGACCTCGACCTGTGTTTTTGCGAATTTGTTGAGACATCTTTTGATGAGGATGCTGATGATTTTTCTTGAGGGTTGGGCATTTCACTAAATGTCTTGGACGGCTGTGGTGTTGGTGGTGGTAGTGGTACAAGTAGAGGTGGGTTTTTAGAGGAAGAACATTTTATTCTATCATGGCGTAAGCGTAGGAATTTGGTAAATTTTTTATAGATTTTACGTTTTGTTTGATGTTTGATGGCCAGCTCAATAGATTTTCTTTTGTTGTTCTGTTTAAACTTTTTTAAAATTCATCTAAACATTAAATTTTTTCACTCACGCATACACTTGTTTATTTTTATTTTGCTTGGGATTTCTTTTTCAGAAAATTTAAATTTGCTGTTCTTCAATGTACTTATTTGTTATAAATTTATTTTAGATATTTTTGCTTCTTTTCGTTTTGCTATTAATTTTCTTTTTAGGCTGCCAGCACGGGAGATAGAAAAATAACGACTGGCAGTTAATAAGCAATGTTTTTTACTTGACACTCTATTGTTTCATCCACTTGTAAGTTTGCATACTATACACAAGGGCCATTCATACTTTGCACATTTTCCTTTATCTCTTGCTCTCACGAATTTTTTTTTAAATATTTTTGGGCGCTCTCTTTTTCAATGTAAACGAAATTGCTCGTGAGTTTTGTTGAACAGTGGATACTCGTTGAAATAAATTGGTTGTAACTAGAGTTTTTTTGTTTAATGTTTTTATATATAAATTTATCCAAAAATATTTAGTTTTTATAAGTTTTTTTATTTTAATTTAATATAGATGTAAATGTATTTGATCAAGAAAATTCTGTTTTATATAAAAAATAGGTTTTGCTCTTTTGTCAAATAAATATTACGTTTGATGGCTAAGATATACAATATATTCCTGTTTTGTTCAATTGAACTTTTGTGGTTCCCCCTACTTACTAGTTGGAAATTCATCGGCTTTCAACAATTAATTATTTGCATGTGAATGTGTGAAAATATTGAAATTCCCAACCATCAAATGAAAACTCAAAGTGTACCTTAGCCGAATTGAAAGCTATTGATCTACAGGGTGCATCAGCCGAATTGAAAGGATATTCAATCTTATTGATTGTAGCTGCCGTGATTGACAATGAGAACAGAATTCTGCCTGCTATACAATATCTTTCTAATAAAAATAATTTAATTCAAAAATTAAATTGAAGGAACTTAAGCGAGAATAATTTACTGCCTATTTCACGATGTCGAAAAAGTTCTCTCTTTCGTACAATGGCATATAAAACCACAACAAAATTTTATAATTTTTATTTTTATTTTTTTTTAAGAGAAGTAACACAATTAGACACTAATTGCCCTCCAGTTAATTAATTAGTGCGTTACCTTCTTTGGGAAAGGGATAGAATATAAAGAGAGAATAGATAGTGAAGAAGATAGTGATAGAAAGCTTTATTCTTTTTACAAGTCTGCTATTGCGCGCAGGGTTGTCAGATCTCTTCCGACCTATTTCGCCAAATTGATTTTAAAAATCGCCAAAAGTCGCCAAAATCAATTTCATGTAGTTTTTCTTAATATATATTTGATAATAAATTTGTTTTTGTATAATATATTTTTAATATAAATAAATCGTATAAAGATTTAGCAGAAAATCGCCAAAAGTAGAGATAAAAAGGCCAACAAATTATTTCTTGTAAAATTTTCACATCCAAATGCAAAACACTTTAATGACTACAATTAATATAAGAAAAATCATCAAAATTATATTGTTTTAATTTTTTGCAGACGATTTTTTTGGACTTATTCTTGAAAATACTCTTTCAACAAAGAAATTTTGCTGCATTAAAAAACTTTGAAGTTCAATTTTGTAAAAAAATAGCTTTAAAAACGCCAACAAATTTAAAAATCGCCATATCTGACAACTCTGTTAATTTTATAGCAGTTTTTCAGTGTCGCTGGTATTAAGTAGACGCATTAACTTTCATAAGCTTTATTTGTAGCCTTTTTATCAAGGTGGATTTATACAGGTGATATTATAAGCACAGCTATTCTACTTTTTTCCGCAAATTAGATGCTCGTATGTCAAAATTTTTATACGTTGACATAGGGGCTGAGATGTCAAATGTTATTGTAATGTTGTAGTTGTTTTAGAATCAACACCACCTGATAAAATTAGTTCACCTTGCTTTTTATTAATTGTTTTACTTCGCCGACGATTTTGCTTAACATTACCGACGATGGAATTCAGCGTACTCGAATTATCTTTACCAGTATGGTGCCCCGCCTTTTACATTTTGAGACTAGCTTAGTGTTAATATTTGATTAAATTTCAGGCACAGTTTTTATACAAAATTTTTATTAACCCTTGGCCCTTCTAATGACAACGCCATCTGAGCCGGTTACTGGTTCCTTGCACATAAACTTCCGGAACTCGAATCGGTAATTCCTTGAGAACCAGTTACCTGACCTGTCTTGTGATAGGTTCTTTTCCTTCAAGGGAATATATCGATTAGATTCTTTTGAACTATTCGCAATTTTATTGTTTAACTAACAAACTATGACAATCGGTTGTTAGCTAAATCCGATATTTTGAAAACCCTGGACTAAGGTTATGAAAAATTCAGAAATTTTGATTTCCAAATGAGTATACCGCACTAATTATAAAAGATAAGTGCTTAGATATACTTTATTTGATCAGAATCTTATAAGTGCTATAAGAGGAAAAACAATTTTCGAAATATGCTCCGCACCTGAGAAATGTAGAAAGCTCATCTGCTTAAGTTAAAGTACAGAATACTCCTCTACCTTGTCTATGTGAAATTGTATTCTGAGCTGATTAGCAGTTTAGAAGAGGATGATTTATTTTCAAAATTATTTGATTCTGCCCTACTGTGCGATGTCAAATAATAAATACTGGCGCATATTCATAGTCAAAACAAAGTATACTTTAGGATTTTAAAACCAGAATTTTGTATGGCAATACCGGTTTTAAATTCGTAAAGTATACTTTGTTAAGGACTATAATTATGCGCCACTATTACCATATTTCGATTTGTTTTATGTTATCGCTAGGAATTTTGAGGACAACGAAAAAGCTCATGTAATAAATAGCTAAGACAAAAACCTAATGTTGAAAAAGTTGTTGGCAAGAAGAGCTCTGATGATCAGGGGCCCGTTTTTTTGCACACTCTACAATCGGAATATCTTGAGAACAGTAAAAGATATTAGAATAATTTTTGCAGGTTTAGTAAAGAGATTCATATGGAAGTCAAAAATGTGAATTTAAGAAAATAAAATTATTTTAATATACATATATTTCTTATTTAAGAAAATCGGCACTTATATCCACATTTATGAACAAGTTCTCTTAAATTTTTGCGAAAATTCCAAGAACTGCCTACTTTATACAACTTGATATGTTTATGAACAAACAAACATTCACACACTAGTACTTATCAATAATAATTCATACTAAAATAGAGAAATGACAAGTAGCTTAACACTAGACATAAAGAAAAAAGTGAATATCGATAACTAACAAATAAAATACAGCTCTAAGAGTCACAGTATGAATTGATTAAAAGTAGGAGATATTCAACTCTTGACTGCAAACTACCAACTTAAGTCGAGTGGTCTAAGCGGAAGAGAAATCTGAAGAGATAGGCGGGAGCTATCGAAACATGTCAGTTCAAGCCTCCTTGCAGTCAAATTTTTCTTTGTCTACGTGCTTCACATTTATCTCTGAATAAAAATATAATTTAATTGAAAAATTAAATTAAAACCAAACTCAAGCCAAAATAATTAAATTTCTTTGAAAAAAAAATTTTTTTTTAAAGAAAAACATGGTGCTTTCAGCTCAATTTCAAAATATAGAATTTTTAGCCATTTTTCGACTTCCAGAATGCAGATAATAAAAACTTTTTTCTTCAGCTTTGCTTAGAATTTTATCAAGAAAAAATAGAATGCCTTTTAGTTTTTTGTATATTTTAGCCTAACTTGAAGCGCTTTAAATTTTTGAAATCGGATAACATTTAAAAAATTTGTTAGCCTCAGAATTTTTTTGAGTCACAGGTGGGTAACTCTACTACTCCTCTCATGCTTTAACCAGAAGGCCACCAAGATGCGCGTTATATAGCATGATGCTTTCTCTATAGATGTTCGAAGTTTCAGATAAATCCAATTAGCAGTTTAGAAATTCCAGATTTATTTCCATTTATTTAGCAAAACTCCCCACTGTGCAATATTACTTTCCATTTTGCAAAAGCGGAATAAAAATTCAGTGACCTTAACATTTCGACTCGCAGTATAGTTCATATGCCTAACTAATGACACCTATTCGAAATTTGGAAAAATAAGCATGAACGCTAGTAAGATGATGTATCGACTACTGAAAACGGGAACTGGTACCCTTTGCTGAACTGCTCAATAGTTTGTAATGGACTTTTTTTCTCAAAGAAAATAATTTAAATAAAAAGTTTCAATGAAGAAACTCATGGCTGATATAATAATTTGCAAGGAAAATGAAAGCTACAGTTACTCTACTAAAACCATCTTCTATCAAAATTTGCATACAAATAAAATTACACTGTAAAAAATTTTGGAAGATTAATATTTAGAAATAAAAGAAAACAAAAGTTTTCACCGTATGATTATTGATTAATTAATAAAAAAGAGATTTTAGTAAAGCAATTGATTGAATTTTGCAGTATTACAGACCGATTTTTTTAAGAATCTAATATTTGACAAAAGAGCGTTTTTTCCAAGGTATTTTTTTGCAAGAAAATTTAAGCTAAATATGATGTGTACAATTTTTCATATTGTTTTTGTTATAAATAATTAATAACACTTCTTTGTTTTGATTTGTTTCGCATTTTTGTATTTTTCTTATTTACTTTATATTATAGTTTATTAAATCTCATATATTTCATATGACACTGTTCTGTCTGTTCTCATTTTCACAGAAATTCACTTTAATGCTCTCTTTCGTGGCGCACACTCATTGAAGGAATTTTCACTTTTTTCCACTATTTTCTTTTATTATATTTTTTCATTCACCAGCAGCCAGCCACCTCGCCTCGCCACCTCTTCAACTTGTAGGAATGAATAGGAGAAAATCGGAAATTCCATGTAAAAACTAAAACAGTTCACACAACGTAGTAGAAAAAAGTCCAATCCATTGAATGATTTGTTTACAATTTGCATTTATTTAGTTTAAAGAAATTCTTGTTCTACACAAACAAAAAGAAAATAAATATTTTTTTAAATCCATATAAGGAAGAAAATCAATATTTGGTTTACATATGAGCAAGATTTTTTAGTCCCCTTGCTGCATTTAGTTCACAAGAAAAATGTTTACTTTTGCTTTTTTTTTACTTATTTGTACACTAAGTTAATTTTTGTTGTATAGATAAGTAAATTTAAATTTAATTTGTGCTAAATCACTAGTTAAATCGTTTCGTTTTATAATTTTTTTTGTTATAATACATATTTCTATTTTAATTTTATTTATACCACTTGCTCTGACAAAGCAAATAATTCGAATGAATGAATGAAATTCTTTAGTATTGAGTATATGTTTTTTTTCATCTTTTTTTCTTTTTAGTTTGGCATTTGGATGATGATGATGATGTTTAAAATATATTCGAAATGAAATTTATTTCGAATTCGGCATGATTGTACGTACAACTGTGTACGTATGGCAGATATGATTTTATTTTATTTTATATTGCTTTTTTGACATAAGAAAATGTAAACACTTAAAATATGACGCTGTATATTAAGTAGGCATTGGTACATGTTAGTTTTTATTGCTGTGAGCAAATTCTAGTTAGTTTTCTTCTTTATAAAAGCTAATACATTTTTGCAGTGTTACAAATCGGCCACTAAAATAACATTGATTGGTTATTAGCAGAGTACGGATCTGTACGCACATGAGCGGCACATGCACACGTGCTGAAATAAGCACACAAAAAAATATGGCACACGCACACGATTAAATGGCAATTTTTTTGTGTGCTTACTTTTGGTAATGTATGTACGTGCGCCAATCAAACTGCCTTAAGATATAAATTTTGTGGCACTTGCACGTGTGCATAGGACAAATTTAGGCACATGAGCTGCACACTCACTCATAGAAACAAAAATAATGCTAGCAGCGTTGCCGGTTTGCCTATTATTGGCATCTCAAAACGGATATAGCATATAAATGGGTCGGTAGTGCAGTTCGCATGTCCGGCACCGGTCTGGACCGGAAGTTGGGTCGATAGTGTATTTCGTATTTCAAGTTTAGGGGCTGGACCGGAAGTTGGGTCGATAGTGTGGTCCATATATCCGGTTTTGGTCGGGACCGGAAGCTGGGACGGCAGTGCAGTTAATAATTCCCGTTTAGCAGCTGGACCGGAAGATGGGTAGTGCAGTTAATATTTCCGGTTGCGGTCTGAACCGGAAGTTGGGTCGGTAGTGCATTTCATATTTCCGGTTCCGGTCTGAACTGGAAATTGGGTTTGTAGTGCAGTATGTACTTCCGTTTTAGGGTTCAGACCGGAAGTCGGGTCAGTAGTACGGTTCATATATGCGGTTCCGGTCTGGACCTGAAGTTGAGGTGGTAGTGCAGTTCGCACATCCGTTTTAGAGGCCGGACCGGAAGTCGGGTCAGTAGTGCCGTTCATATTTCCGGTCCGGAAGTTTGATTCATCTAGGGGCATTATATTTGTATGGGATCAAGAATAAAAAAGTAAAGAGGAACGATATAATGCTACAAATCCAAATGTTTTAAAATTATGCCACTGCAGCACTGACGCATTTTGCTGGCTAAAAGTAGCCAGAACGGTAACGTTGCTAGCATTGTTTTTTGTGAGTTTTTGTCATGAGTTTGCCGCACATGTGCCTAAATTTTATACATGCACACGAGCAAGTGCCAGTTTGATTGGCACACGCACACGTGTCACAATAAGCACACGAAAAAATCTGGCACACGCACACGAGTAAGTGCCAATATTTTTGTGTGCTTACTTTTAGCACATGTACGTGTGCCAATCATATTAGCACTTGCACATGCGCGTGTGTCTTAAGATAGAAATTGTGCAAATCCGTACTCTGGTTATTAGAAATGTTATTATATACTTTGCCACTGCACTATGGCCGAATTTGTAAAATTTTACAGCAAAAAGTACATTTTTCAACTTAAGATTTAAAAATATTCTTTTATATGGAAATGTAGTTTCGAGCTTCAAAAGCTTTCATTGCTCTTCATATTGAATTGGAATATGCTCAGGACTCTATTGAATACAGAAAAATACCGAAAAGTAACTATGGATATATTACTTCACCTGCAGTATGTGAATCCGGAAAAAGTGAGCTTTACTTCATTTGACAATAATTTTTCTTATATAATAAAAATAAAAATGGCACAAACGGATTTAGAAGATGACGAACCGATACGAGTGTTATGCTGTATTTAATATCTTTATGACCAGAAAGCTCAATTTTATTTAAGGCTTGAAAAAACTTTTAACTGCTAATCACTTACACAAATGGTGTTGCATAGTGTAAGTTAACAGATAATGAGTTTTATGCATAATAAATAATAATATTAAACGAATTGTTATAAATTCACGTCCACAGATTTAGTCTACATATTATATTAATATAATATAAGTTGTATGTGGTAATTTTTAACTAAATATTAGAATTGCATATCAGCAACTCATGTGGACGGGTAACATACAACTCAATAATTTAACAAAGTTTGGTCCATCCATATATTTGTCTGGATAACAAAAGCTATTATATGTAACATCAACTAACCATATCATTTTAATATATTGTACTAAAGTCAAGAGCTTTTGTCCAATATGCATCTGTTCCAATTCAAATGTTTGTTTGATTTCTCAAACAAATTCAAATGCATTGCAAATAGTAATTATTTTACAATTGTTGTCAACAAAACCGAAAATATCAAACACACTTATATGAACTTAAATTAAAGTAGCAAAATTTGATAACCAAAAATACAATTGCCATTTCTTGTCAACTGCAACTAAATATTTTATGTACAGCACTGTTATTTAATTGAAGTATAAAGTTACACAAAATGTTCTATGGGAATACATATGTATGTACATATTTATGTGTGTATGTATATAATGCATACGTAATAGTCAAACACTAATTAGTTTGGCTAAAATTCTATTTTGTAAATATATACTGGCATATAATACTCTTGCATCTCAACTAATCAGTTTCGTTGGTTGAGTTGGTTGTTGAAGAGCTAGTTGGTACATATTAAATTATATAGAATATAAAATACTCAATTAAAGTTTTGCAATGCATAGAGAATAGAATGCAATAAGTTGTTGTGCATAATGAATGCATTGGTATGCAATGCAATTCATAAATTATGCAGTTGTCTGCAGTTTGTTTTCGTTGAAAGAAAAAACTTTTAAGTAAATACCTGTCAATTTGTCATTAGCACATATAGCAGGCAAACACGCACTCAATTTAATGTCACTTGCACAAACACACTCACACCACAACACATAACTACACAACACATATATGGATGTATTGCATGGTAATGTTTGTATGCAATGCACATGCTTATAGATTTTAGCTTTAATAAGAGCTTCCTACTGCATACTTCTGCATTTACTGTTGAAAAACAAAAACAACTATAATTTCCGCACATGTTTACTATATTATCACACTCGACATGATTATAACTACCGTTATTAACATGTTAAGCATCATATATGAGACTCCGTTGTGTAGTACATATATTTAAGCTATTTCTTGTTTGGTTGTATTAATGAATGTACGGGGCAGGATGGTGCGGCCAGAATTTCATAAATACAAAAGGCTGACTATTAGAGGTAAAATTGGGGGAAAAAAGCTTACAAACTGGCTGAAAATTACAAATGACGCAATTACATATTCAATATATCTAGATAGGTAAATTAGTATACTCTTGGATACAAAGCACGATATGTCTCGCGGAAATATTTTTATGCGGAGGAAATAATGATGTTTTTTGGGTCTAAAAATTTGGAATATCTCTTTAATTTTCAACTTTAAAATCTTAAACTTTTTCTAAATAGGAAACTAATTTCAAAATACTGGGTTTTGAATGATGGATATATTTTAATTTTCAAATGAAAAAAAAACCCATCAGCTAGATCTTAATAATGTTTATAAGAATATAAAAAAATTTTTTTTGAATTAGATGGGGAACAAAAAATATTGCAAGCGAAAAAATTACGTGCTCAAAATACCATATTATAAAAACTCACAGCACCGCTCCTGATTGGTCAGCAGTTCGTGTTCAAAAATCTTGATTTATAATAAAGTAAATTAGAAGCTGCTGAATAATCTTCAAAACATTTTCATTACACACCACTGTGCTTTGTTTATTTAAGTATATGGGTGAATCTTATTTCAAATGCTTTTGTCGTGTCCGTTGAAAGTATAGATATATAATTAAGTTATGAGTTTTTAGTCGAACTGTATGGGTTTATATTCAAAGAAATTTAATTATTTTGGCTTGAGCTCGGTTTTAATTTAATTTTTCAATTAAATTATATTTTTATTTAGAGATAAATGTGAAGCATGTAGCCGAAGAAAATTTTGACTGCACGGAGGGTTGAACTCACATGTTTCGATAGCCCCCGCTAAAGTCGGTGGTTTGCAGTCAAGATTAAAAGCAGATGATATTCAACTCTTGACTGCAAACCACAGACTTTGGTCGAGTGGTCTAAGCGGTAGAGAACTCTGAAAAGATTAGCGGGAGCTATCGAAACATGTCAGTTCACCATATTAATAAAAGGAATAGGACTCATATTCTATTTCCTCATAAAATTTGGTTAAATAGCTGATGTTTTATTAATACTAGCATTCACGATCAAACGTGGTAAAAGCGAACAAAGGCCACTGATGATGACAGCGTAGCGGCTGTCGAAATTGGTAGTACTAATCCGTTCTTCTAGTCTGATTAGATATTCTAATATTCCACTCTTAAAAATAATTTGAATTTTCATTTATTCAATTATTGTGAACTTGAGCCGAATAATAATAACTTCCGACTTATATATTAGATATATTTAAAATAATTAATCTGGCTTTATCTATTTATATAACAGGGTAGACCGAATGACTTCATTGTTAAAACTTAGTTCCTCCTCAAGGACTTTTACATGTTGGAGCTACTCTGCAGTGTAAGTTTGTTTCAAAGTCTTATGAACTTTGTTATATATTGAAAAGGCTTCAATAACACAGCACAACAAATTGGAAGGTTTTGGGTGTTTTTTAAATAAAAATAGCTGATGTATTTTTATCTCCTGATTACAACGACACACACACGATTTTTAACATCCTTGCTATAACTGTAAAATATCCTGATATACTCATCAATGTGACTCTGCGCAAATGAAAGAGAATTTTGTGTGGATTAATAATCTAGAAAGTTTCTTAAAGTTTGAAAGACGAGTCGTGAAATATTAAGCGAATAATATAAAAATTGGTGTAAATTATGCAAATGAGTCATTGTTTGTGAGGCGGACAAAGCAAACAAATTTTTTTCCCGAAATTTTTTGATATTTGGCATACATATACTTTTAGTAGATATGAATGGGTGTGCCAAATATATTTTTTGTATGATGTATATTTGTCGAGTTATGGGGTGGTAAGGTGTTGCCGTTTCCGAAAAATTATTTTTTTAACTATTGTTTCGAAGTAGAAAAAAATAAACAAATAAAAAATAAGATAAATGATTCTTATAGGAAATCGTCTGATCTTTTAGAAAAATTTAGAAGACAATAAATTTCTAAACTCAAGTAGAATACCAGAAATTATTAAAAACTAATTGTGAACAAATACGAAATTAACCCTCAAGCACATTTTAAGTTTTTACTGATTTCTGGCGTTCCAGTTGAGTTTGGAAATTTATTGCCTTCTAAGACTGTTACTAAAATTTTATGAGAAATTTTTTGTAGGATATTGCAGCACGCTATCGCACCGTTGAAGGGGAGCTTTCTGCCTCTTTTTAAGAAATGGTGAAAAAAGACCCATGCAGCAAACCGCTACAGGGTTAAAATGTTGCATGAAATTTTTTCTCGCGGAGTTCTACATAAAAGTACTGAACACACGTAATACTTAAAACGAAAGGTTTACACGATATCTTATTTCGAATTTCTACAACAATGACCAAAAGGTGGGCTTCATGTAAAGAAATTTGCATAACTTTTAAATTTATGGAGATCACATTATCAAACTTTTACGGTATAATGAGAACACCCTACGCTAATTTTGGTAAGAAAAAAACAAAAATAAAACTTGTCCAAGTTTAACAAATTTTATTTTTAATTGGTCATTTCCGGTTTCGCACGTGAAATTTTTTTTTTCAAATTTAATTTTTTTCTAAAAGATCGGATTATTTCCTATAAGAATCATTTATCTAATTTTTATTTTTTTTTTCAATTTTTTCTACTTTGAAACAATAATTAAAAAAATAATTTTTCAGAAACGGCAACACTTTAGCACCCAATAACTCGACAAATATAATCATACAAAAAAATATTTGGAGCACCCTGCCATACCTACTAAAAGTATAGGTTTGTCAAATATCAAAGAATTCTGGAAAAAAATTTTTTTTGCCTTGTCCGCTTCACAAATAATGACTCAAATGTTAAACTAGTGACGCCGTCGCAATCAGCAGATGAAAATACATAAGGATCTCCTATTTTTATTTAAACAGGAAAACCACTGTTCTGCTTTGTAATCAATCATAATTTATACCAGAAAAAAATGTATTGAGTGTTATCCATAATAAGGACATTAAACAATAACTGATCGAAGATTATAGAGCTGATTTGCTTTAAATTCAAAATTCATTGTGTACTCTGAAAAAATATTAAATTCGTAAGAAAATGTACTGAGCATTACTTTAACAAAATCCTTAAATATAATTTATCTATAATTTTTACAACGGCAAAAAAAGTTAACAGCAGCGGAAGGGTAGAAACGATATAGAGAACTTTATTCGTTTAGAAATTTCTGGTTTGCTTTCAAACAATTTCGATTCTACAGCACTGTGGGTTGTTATATATTCGAAGCATATATTTGGTATGTCGTATTTTGCTACGAATAATTATTTGAAATTGACATAACTTTCAACACTGTTAATCGATTTTATTAAAATTAGCCTTATTTGAAAGAAGGGTATAAATGTTTATTAAGAATTGTTTTAAAAGATATAAATTTTTTTTCCATGTGAACCCACCAAGTCAAAATTGAAAAATTAGTGTTAACTTTAGTCATAATTTTTTGCTTTTAGAGAGTAAATGTATAGTGCTATCAAACACTTTATTCATTTTTGATGTTTTTTTTGTAAAAATCATCCCCAGAACAACTGCGAAAGCAAATGAACGCTTAATACACAAAAATTAAAAAAAGTAAATATTATAATTTAATTTAAGGATCTATAAAATGAAACGAAAATTATAATATGAGTCTTACCTTCTTATATTTCTATTAGAAAAACTGGTAGAGTTAAAAAACCCTTGAATGTACACTAAAAATGAGAATGACCCATATACAAATTTCAAAATTCTAGCTCTTAAGCAAACTATAAAAATACTTCCTTTTAAATTAGAGGTGCAATGCCTAAAAACCCAGTAGAATTATTCTTTTTGTATACTTTTCTTTACACCTTTAATACAAAATTAGCTCTTTTAAATACCTGTACTTTAATATCACATCCATAGTCAAGCCACCGAATGCATGAACATTCACATTTCATTTCTTTACTCAATCCTGAATGTCATTCATCTTTGGCTTCTCTCATCAATAAAATGCAATATGGTTTTTTTGTATTATTAACAAGTACTTACCTTGCCAAATATCGTTAAACCGCCATGTTTAACATTGTATGTTGGTGCATCCGCATAACTAGAATCGGCCCATGGTGTATGGCAAGTAGATGTTAGCGTCATATAACGAACACCTATAGCATACAGTGTTCGAAGTACTGCCAAAGAACCACCCAACGAATGGCCGCCTTCAACGCCCGTTAATGAACACAGTTGATGATTTTTGTGCGCTTCAATGATGTCTATATGGGTGGTTTGAAGTTACAATGACATTTGTGTTTAAGTCGATGAGATGAGCGGCAGAGAAAAGATAAAAGTAAAACAAAAAAAAAAAGTCTGTTAAAATAATTTAAAAGGAATATTCAGGAAATTGAGTTTTCATTGTTGTTATCCACGTTATTGGGTATAGTGTCTGTAATGATGTATCTAATAAATATTATTTGCTATACAATTTTGCTATAGCAGCAATACTTATCAATACATATGTATCTATGTATGTGTTTGCATACATATACTTATAAAGTTTTTTTTAGCTCTGCGTTCTTTAATGTTTTGGGACTCCAATTTATTTTGATTTATTTAATATTTAGCACATATTTCTTTTATTGTATTTGTGTTATGAATTGGAAAACAGTGCTGATATAAACTAAAAATTTCTATTATTTGTATAATTTTTTTCCAAATGCATTTAATATATACATATATATGTATATAAATTGATGTAGATATGTATGCACTTCTGTTATCTGAACAATTGAAATATGAACGTATTCATAAATGCATGCTTGTCAGTTTTAAATTTTTATCATACTATTTATTTATCTTCAAATTATTTGATTAAAGTGTAGAAAATATTGAGAGTTGTGAACAAAACACTTGACAAAAGGAACTAAAATAAAATTTAATTAAATTACACAGGCCAACGAAATCAAGCTTTTGGAAGACTTTTTAAGCCACTTTGCCTTATTTTCATATAGTTTTTAAGTGCTGAAATTGAATCTTTTGTCAGTTTTCTCCTATCACCTATAGTTTTTTTAAGGTCCTCTCTAATGTTTCACCCTAACTCGATAACAGTTTGACCGATAGCGATCATTAAACAGTAAAATATGCACTACAAACTTACATTCAAACTGTATTAACATAGTTTTTTGATTTGCTCAACGCTTTCGAAGCGATTCATAAATTTGTATCGAAAAAAAAAGAGTTTGTCTAAAAACCCAAAATAAAAAAATTAGAACTTCAAAAACCATAATTTTTAGTTATTTTTCTTCAAGTATGGTATCTTAGGAATAAAATTATGACATATAGCATATGGACAAATATTGACGTTATTAGCAACTAAGTGAATAAACACATGCAATTTCGGTAAAAATTTATTAATTGTTTCCAAAAAAGCAAGTATCTGGAAGTATGCACTTAGTGGCTAATAAAATCAATATTTATTAATAGATTTTCATGATATATGGATTATTTGGTCGCAGTACATCTGTCTTTAAGAGCAATAACAAACATTTAAAATTCTTTGGGTTTTTATAAAAAAATAGTCCACATTTGGTTCAAGGCTCATTAAACACGTTGGCAAACAAATGGATACAAATAAGACATTCTGTCTGTGGTATTTGTTTTTGAATTGAATCTTTAGAATTGTAGAACACATGGGCTTAATTCAATACTTTGTGCAAAATAGCTCGAATTCAGAAGGATCTAGGGGCAACAAGAATTATACAGTGGATTACATTTATTCATTTAATCAATTTATTATTTGAGATATTGTCCCAATCTTGTTTGAAAAAAGTTTTTATTTGTTATGGGTTAAGCGTGTTTCTATGCCTGCATTTCATTAGTGCTTTACCAAATTACACTGGTCTACAAAAAATAAAAATTTTTTAGCCTTTATATAAAAATATATGGAATATACAAAGTTTAATGTACTAAATTCAAATCCTTTTTAAGTTTTTTTCTATCGGGCTTAGCTTTTTTTTTATGGGCCTGACTAATATTTCCGCAAAGGTAAATCAGTATATTTCACCCTAACTCGAGAACGTTTTGGCCGATTAGAATAATTGGACCACTAAAATATGCGGAATCAAATTGTCTTTAAGTTACGTATATACAATTTTTTTATATTTCCAACTATTTCGGAAAAATTTATTTTTTTCATGCAAAATTTAACTTTTTTTCGTTTTAAAAAACTTATAAAAAAAGGATTACCAACTCTTTCAGATATTAATCTTTTATCAGAAAGCTAAATATATAATGTGGATTTTATTTGAAATTAAGTGAAGGAACTAAAAATCACAATTTCCATAGAACAAACATGCACACATACAAATTAAAAATTTTCTGTTGTATGGAAATTGTGATTTTTATCAATTGAGTTCCTTCACTTAATTATAACTAAAATCGACATATGTCGACCGATTTTAATGATCTATTGCTTATTATATTCATAATACACCTTTTTTCCGATATATAATAAAAATCTAAATGCGTTGCCCTTTTAAATTTTTATGCATGTTTGAAATTCAAATCGGAAAATTTTTTCTCAAGTAATAAGGAAATATACTGATGTACCAAGTGGAAATATTAGTCATGAACATAAAGAAAATCTCAGCCAGATAGAAAAAAATGAAAATGGATTTAAGTTCGCGCATTGAAATCTTTATATTCCATATAGTTTTATTTAAAGGAGATTTTTGCTGCAGACCAGTGTTATCAGTAGACCCATGCAATGCAGGCAGGCATATAGACACGCTTAACCCCCTACAAATAAAAACGTCTTTAAAATTACATTTTTTCTGATATCATGTCAGTGAAGACACATTTACGGCACTTTTCACAATGTATGATTAAGAGTTAACGTCGATGTTAACGACAAGTTTAGTATGCCGAACTTGCCGGTTAAGTCTAAGTTAACGTTTAATCGTACATTCTGAAAGCCGCCGTTATAATAATTATATGTTCTTGAAGAAAAAAAATTTATAGAGATTAGAATGATGAAGTTTCTTAGGGCAAAAATGTTCAAAAATTAAAATTTTCTCAATTCTCAAACTAAAAATTTAATATTTGCTAACTTAGAAAGCATGTTTCAATTTTTTAACAACTTGAAATTTTGATGCTCAACTATGCTTAAGCAAAAATAATATTTTAGAGCCTTATAGTCTTTTAAGGACTCAAAAAATTTTTGGGATTGGGTGATATATAAAAATATGATAAGAGTTAAAAACAAAATTTAATTGCTGAAGTGCCGTAACTCGGGACTCCATAACTCCGCTCCTGAGCAACGTGGGAAGCTCATCTCAGGTTAAGATAGAATACTCCTCTGCTATTTATGTATGTGTGAAATTAATTACTGGTCACAGTTTCTATTTATTAAATGTCTGATTTATTTTAACATTTTGATTCTGCGCCACTGTGAGAAGAAACAAATAATAAATAAATACAAATTTATTTAAAAAAATAAACATAATGCCCAACATAGAGTTCGTATATCAGATATATGTATTTTGTTTGATACCGGATTCAAAGGAAAATTAAAAAAAAACTCCAGATTGAAATCAATTGTAATAAACAAATAACTTAAAAAATAAATACTGTTTTAAATAAATAGAATTGACAGAGCAAATAATACAAGACAATATACAAATCGATGACTACGTTTCTACACAGAACAAATTATCACCAAAAATTTTCGAACAAAAGTTTGTCTAAAATAATACTTCTTTTTCAGTAAATGTTCTTTACTGAATCAATAAATTTTGGTTTGACTTTTATTTTAGACGCAAACACCAAAAAACAACAACAAATACCAGTTTTCTGTGTCGTACAAAAGCAACCCCGAAGACGACATACACCTCAATAGCAACAACCAGATTTCTGAGTGAAACTACATATTCGTTAATGTTGTTGCGTTAATTCTCATTAATTTTTTGTAGTCTTTAGATAAACACATAGAGTTGAACACATTTAAGAAAGTAAAATTTCATAAATGCTTAATGGATGATAATATTATTATTTAAATCTTACAATTATTATAAACAAGTTTTTACTAACTCAGAAAAAAACGTTGTTGTAAATATTATTATTTGATTCAGTAAACCATTTTTTTAGATTTACTCTGCATTTTGAGACAAATTGCTCTATAAATTGAGACAAAAATATTTATTGATATATTATACAAAATCCGGTAAATATTTTTGTTTGATTCAGCAAATTAATTTGTTTAGAATTTGTACACATTTTTCGATACATTGTTTTATAGCTTTGGACAATTTGTTCATAGAAAAAGAAAATTGTTTTTGTTTTCAATAAAATTGTTGATACATTTTTGACTGTATTTACAAATTTGTTTGTAGGTTTGTTTCTAGACAAAATATTTACTAATTCATTGAATTTCTTTACTGAAATTGAAATTTATTGTTTTCTGTGTATAGTTATTTATATGGTTGTTATTGAATAATAAAAAAACTATATACATGAAGAAGTACATTAGGCATATAACCAAAATCTGTATCCATTA
This sequence comes from Panzeria rudis, assembly GCA_956483635.1. NCBI lineage: Eukaryota > Metazoa > Arthropoda > Insecta > Diptera > Tachinidae > Panzeria > Panzeria rudis. Next base: position 130,338,836 of record OY101449.1, on the reverse strand, counting down.
CCTTAATGTGGCCATATAAAGAAAAGAGTTTCCTTGGCCGATTTCGAAAAATTTTTCCTCCAAAGCGATTTTCTTGGAAGCGAAATAGTATAGTATTTGTAGCAAAAATTATAGTTCGGTTATTCAAAACATAGACTTAGCTTCACGGGAAATTAAAAAAAAAACTAACACGATTTTTCTTTCCAGTTTTTCATATACCTCCATATTCACTATACGCCATGGATTGGTTATTTTTTATATTTTAGCCAAAAAGGTTATATGCCTACTGTACATACACACATGTGTAGTTATTATTTCAATAAGTAAAAATAAATAGAATACATATACGGAGAAGTGGAGCTGCATCTAAACTTCAAATTGAACTGGTGCAGAAAATTATGTTTTGTTCGTAAGAAACTAATAGTTGAAATATTCTTTTAGTATTGCCGTAATACATTTCCTATATATGTACCAGCTATTGTAGTAACCAATCGAGATTTGCAAAGAACAACAAAGGTGTGGGTAGAAAAGGACAGGAACTGTAGCACGTATCTAAAATATAATGGGTTAAGAAAATTTATTTAATTTCCTAGTTTATGTTGTATTATTTATTCTAGTTTATCGTTTTGCCGTTTTGTATATTCCTATACCCTATACCACCTACTAGAAGAGAAGAGTTAAGTAAATCACTTGACATTATTTCTAATGTTGAACCATTTTTTTAGCTAGCTGACAGCCAATGCGAATAACATAAAATATGTTTGTTTTAGAATATATTGGAATTTAAGTTACCATGTTTTGTACATCAAATAACTGCCATTTGTTGTATGACAAATAAAACAGTGAATTGTTCTAAAAGTACTCTGATGATGTAAGGTATTGCGCTGTAAGATTTACCCAATTATATTTTCTTACTTATTAAACAACACAACTCTTACTTATTGCTTTTGATTGTAATACGTTAGAAAAATAAATAAAATTCTTGCATTTGAAAGAAATCCTTGTTTGTTGAGTTTGCAGTAAGAAAATCGTGGAAAACATCAATTCAAGTAAGGAAAGAAAAAAACTAATACAATTGTTAGCACAAATAAAAATTTACTAATAAATTTCAAAACATTTTGAGAAAAAAGTTAATAACCAGCGTTGCCAAGTTAGACTTTTCGGAGATGAATTTAATAGTCTCTTTAATAGTTGAATTTTATATTTTGGCTTTGTGTTGAAAATAATTTCTTCAAAAATTACAGAACGAAGTTGAGGGTACACACTTTCTGGTTCGCATTTAATGGCTTTTTATATGTTTATGATTGGATTTATACCACAACCTAGTTCAGTTTTGTAACGCCGGTCACAATTGTGCCTCAACATAGTTAATTTGTTTTTATTTTGCAGATCATATGATTTTTCAAACGGCTTAGTTATTAGTATTTCAGTGGTTCTTACGAATAGCAGATTAAGTCAACTTATGCTGACTTTGAGATTTTAATGCCGAAGGACTTTATTTAAAAAAATTTTCCATGATTGTAGAAATATTTAGGATATCGTCAACTATTCCATTTTTTTTGCTTTGAAACAGCCCAAGTTCTACATTAATTCAATCTATTTGCATAATTAACAACTTATTTCCCGAAAGCAATAATACTTTGTTATCTGTGAAAATATTGTGACATATATGACAAATATGTATATATTTTTTAATTATCGCTTAGTTTCCGAATAATTCACTGGCTCCACAGAGGAGAACTTTAAAAGAACAAAGTAGTAAAATTTCTAAATGTAAAATTAGTTGTTTTGTAAAGATCGGACAAGCAAATGATTGGGATCATACCAGGGGAAAAGCAAATGCGATAGAACCAAGGCAAAGAAACTAAAATAAAATATAGAGTAAATACGACAAAGTAAATCGGATTACTATTTATAATTGCGTCAAGACTTATGAATTAAATAGCTCAAAAACTAGCTTTAGTTTTGTTTTATTTTCGTTCGTAGCGTTCGTCATATTTCTCATCGCACCCGTCACAAAACTTGCATGTACAATATAATCAAAGAAAATTTATTAATAATTCTTGAGCTGTGCACTTCCAGTTACACACCGCACAGTGAAGCAGAGCCGAAATATATTGTATTTGCTATTTTCCTCCATAAGTATACTTACAAGCCCATTAATGCTACACATTTAAGCAGACAGGTGAACATATCATGTGTAGTTTTCAACAGTGTATTCAGATTTGAACAATTTTACAATTTTTTAAAGATTTTTTCCAAAAGAAGAGAAATATAGTAATTGTAGTGTTTTCTTTGTATTATATTTTTTCTCATTCATTAAAACATTTTACATACAAAATAACAGCCCCCATAGTGCAGTGGACAGTGTGCTAGACTATTAAAACGGGGTCACAGGTTCGATTTCTGCCAAGATCCTGGGTGTTACTGCAGAAAAGCCAAAAATGGCTTAATGATGAAACAGAACTGGGACTAGACGAGTTTTTCCATAAAAATTGACAGTAATAATAGGCAGTAAAAAGCAGTCCTGAGATAGAATCTATTTTATTTTGAGAACTTTTTCTCATGCTCTCAGTTTTAGCCACTCATCATTCTCTCAACAACGTTGCCATGTTTTAATAAAATTTCATACATTTTTCATACGAAATATAAGAATAAAAGAAAATAAACATTAATATGAGAGAGCTTTGACGATACTGCCGTCAAATTAGTTTTGAATCTGTTTACTTGGGAGCGTTTTTGCCTGAAGTTGCAGACTTAGTTCTGTTTCATAATTTGACCGGAATGTGCATTCGTTTAATTAAAGAGAACTGCAGAATCCTTACCAACTTCCAAGAAATTCCTAATATGAAATTTTTTATGGTTGTAACTTTAAAGTCCGCTTTTGGTCTAAGGCACATAAAATACTTTCTACATAAGGGCTAAAGTCTAAGCTTTTCTACAAAATAGGTCGAATTTCGAAGGGTTCAGAGCCAACAAAAATTATTAATTAGATTGATTTTTTTAAGTTAAGTCATGTCTGTGAAGATATCTTTTAAACACATATATGTATAAATATTATATGTTCTTGAAGAACATTGTTTGTATAGAGAAAACAATGATTGTTCCTTTTAGGGCAAAAATGTTCAAAACTTAAAAATTTTTGCAACTTTCAAATATAGATTTGTATATTTTCCAGCTCAGAATAAATATTTCCACCATAAACTTTTTTAAGCTTGTTGATTAGCTAACAAAGAATAAATTGTCTCTTACTATTTGGAACCGATATCTTGAAAATACTGACCAAAGCTTTAACAAATTAAGAAACTTTAGTTTTCAATTGAATATACCTCAATAACTATAAGAGATAAGTGCTTAAGCAAAAATGATTTCTTAAATTGGGATAAGGACAAAAAAGAAAACGCACGAGTAGGAACGAAGTTTCTGTCGCCTTCGGCCTACCGCCTACCAGTTTGATCTTGCCGTCTTCGGCTTGCTACTTTTGGCCTTCCCCTACAAAAATTGCGACTACTCCACACACGCATGTATAGGATACTCCACAAGCAACTAGGACTAGTTACAAAGTGGTCCAAGATGTCCAAGCACTGGATCATGCAGGGTATGCTACCGGCTGCCACTTTTAGCTTTATGCCATCGGCAGGCCACCTTCGGTCGGCCACCTTCGCATACAACATTCGATCCGAAATATTTTGCCGGCCACGTTCGGTCGATATATTAGATGTCCCCTCATCCTTAGCACGCTTCGACACACTCCGCCTAGTCACTGGACCCGGCGCCATGACTCGCAGCAAAATTAAAATTATAATTTAAAAACTATTGATGAGCCCTAGTAAATTAAAATAGTATTTTTAATCTTTAAATGAAAAAAATAGGACATTTCATCAGCAAAGAGCACCTATCGCCTAGAAAATTCTCAAGAACTTAGCCGAACCACCTAGTGTTTAGCAGAGTCATCTGGCAAAGTTGCATATCTTGTTCAAGAACTCTCAAAAACTGGGACAGAAATCTCCGCAAAATTATAGAAGTTCCCGCGAAAATACCAAAGCGGGAACTTAATTTTCACGCCGTCCTGTTGCCTTCGTTTTGTATTTTCGTTACCAGTATTCATTAAACGTATTTGCTACACGTCGTCGTTAAGAGTTGTGATCTGGAAAATTCGTTCCAGAAAAATTTTGGAACCGGTCCGAGAAGCAGAAAAATTATAATTGTTGAAAAGTTTTACAACTCTTTGTACACAATTTTCAGTATAAATTATTAGATCCGTAACAAATCTTAGAATATTCATTTATTTTAAATTACAGTTTCATATATATACTTTTATATATATACTTACAACATTAACAACGGATAATATTGGAAATAACTGAAAATCCATATAAATGTGTACTTAGTTTTTTTTAATGAATGTTACTGTGCACTGTAATGCATATTTTTAATGCAAGCTATCCTCATAAGCTCGAGTTTTGTGAGATATTTTGACACATATTGTGAATAAGTACAAATTAAATCGTAAACACATTTTAAGTTCTAAATTAATGCAAGTGGAATTTTTAGCTTTGGTGTGTTTAAAAATTTATGGAAATATTTTATGTCAAATATTTTTGTAGAAAATTTCACTGCACTATATCTCTAACTAAGGGCGTGTGTGAAACGGTGGAAAAATATTTGCTTTTGGGGAAAAAATTGCATGTTTCTGCTGTACCAAATGAGATCTTTTTTGACAATATAAAATTTTGACGTTTATAAAAACATTCATGTTCCAGTTGTGTGAAATAATACCTTTTTTGACATTATAAAATTTTGAGGCGGCGAAGCAAAAAAATTTACTACAAGCCGCCGGCTACCAAAAAATTTTTAAAAGAACATTTTTATACATACAAGACAAAATTCTCTGTTGTGACGAAAAATTGTATAATATGATGTACAACTTTTCGCAAATTAAAATAAACAATGCATTTCTCACAGTCTAACTATATTTAAGACCCGCAAAAATCGATGTATTGGGCGACGATCCGAATTTCCAAAAACGGCGTGCTTTTACCTTGTTTTGATACAATGCTTCCAATTTCTGCTTGTCAAAAATTTATTTTTTGTGTCAAAAATTCTACTAGCCCCCAGGGCTAGTGAAATTTTATTCACCTGAGAAGTGTCAAAAATTTACTTACAATAGTACTTTGCTACCGTGTGGCACGCACCCTAAGTGGAGTTATCTGCCCGTTTTCAAGAAAGATAAAAACGACCCATATAACAAATGGTTAGAGGGCTAAACTGTTGCACAAAATTTTTTACTTACATAAAAATGGTTAACATATCTTATACCTTAAATGTAAGGCATAAGAAATCATGAAGATTACTTATGCCAATTCAATGTAAAAAGAGGAGGAACTGTAACTCCCCAAAAAATTAATCTCTTGCGTAAACTTTAAAACGCTATACATGTATATTTCCTTGTCTCCTATACTAGATTCAGTTGTTAGAATATTGTTGTTTTTCGTATTATGTAGTGTAATTATAATAAATATAAGAAAAAAATTTTTAAAATTTTAAATATCTTTTGGAAAAAAGTTAAGAGTTAGTAATTTGAAGCTATTTATCAAAGAAACAGGGACTAATTAACTGAAAAACTGTTAAAACAGTTTTTTTCTGTAGCTGCCACCTCTCTTTCGCCTTCAACGGAAAAGTAAAGACCAAGCAGTCTCTATATATTGTTGTAAATTTTTATGAAAAAAAAACTCTAATTTATAAGAACATTTTCGAATCAAATTTCATTATGTTTTAATGAGCTAATTATTATAACTTACTAACCAGTTTGATAATAAAATTAAAAGCATAACAAATTTTTCATAACTTTTTTAAATATTATTTGTAATTTATCTTTCACATCATCATGACCACGTTCATGCTTTAGGATGGATGGTAATCCATTATTAAAAAAGTTTCTCACTTTATGTTGCTAAAAAAAGAAGAGAAAACCCGCTTTTTGCAGCAACTGCCAATTAAATATATTGTTTTAGCTGCGTTGCTCATAAAAATATAAATTTTATTAAAACAACGGAAAAAGTATTAAACGCATTTTATGACCAACCATTAAAAGAATTTCTGTCTTGTTTTTTGTTCTGGCTTCCAGCAAAAATAACTTTAAAATCTCTCAGGCTTATAAACAGCAAGAACCGGCATATTAAATAATCAACTTTATTTCCTTTTATTTTGCAAAATATTTTTCTTACCACCTTTTTGTTTGAGAATATAAGTTCACTGCTTATTTCACTTTTTTGGTTTCTCCTGTATTCACCTTTATGACTTTAAATTTTTGTTTTTTTATAGACTTTAACGAGCAGCAAAGTAAAACACAATTTCAACTTTTCTACACTTATGGTTTGTATGAAAGAGGAAGTGGGAAAAATTTCGTAAGAGAAAAAAACTAAAATATTTAAAATACAACGAACGCATTTATGGAAAGTATAAAATACATTTGCACTTTTCATTTAAAAGCAGAAAAAGGAAATTCAAATGAAACATTTAAAAAAAGGGAAAATGTTATATGAACAACAAGTATTACAACTATGAGTCAAAAGTTTAGAATAACTTATTGCAAAAAAAAAAAAAAAAACAGATTTACTTTTTTATACTTTTCTCCCATAGTTTTTTTCTAAGGCTTTGCGTTTTTGAATATGGAGAAAAAAAATATATGTTGAAGAAGTCACAATAGTTTTTCTTAGTCAAGTATGTGGAATTAGAGAAAAATTCAAAACTCAAACACGGACTTATAACTCTGACATTTAAGTGAGTATTAGAATGTTTTTTCTTGATTTATTTTTATAGTATTAAAAAACTTTGTAATAAAAACGTTATCAGAAGCAAGAAATAAATTTAAAGGTACTTATATAAAAAAGTATAATAAAATTGTTAGTTGCAAAGTGCTAAATGATTGTTAATATTATGAAATAATATTTATAAAGTTTATAGATATGTGGAAATGATAAGAAAAATAGAAAATTTTTATGCAATTATTATAAGTTTAAAAAAGCTGAATATAAGATTTTAGCCGAAGCGGATATTTGAAATGGAAAATTTTAATTTTTAGTATAAGAAGTGGTAGTATAAGTAGTAGTAGTATAAGTAGTAGTAGTGAAAGCAGTAGTGGTATAAGTTGTCCACAGTAATATAATATAGTACGTATGAGTGCATAATATAATGGTAACATCATATTACTCATACGTAATACACTTTTGTATATTTGCAAAATCTTCACATATTTTTTTGGAATTAAAAATTCATCAAAAATAATATATAATATATCGTTAAAATTTTTTAAACAAAGGAAGTAAATAAAATGCTTCTGAGCGCGCGGGTAACAATTAAGGGCCATGCCACACTAGCGTTTTTAAAACGCGCGTCTGTGTATTTTTGTATTAAGTTTGAAAGTTCTAAATTTTAAAATTTCCAAATTTAATAGATAAAACCAAAAACTAACGCTTTATAAATGCCAGTGTTGTCTCTGTCGCTAAAAGCTAGATTTATTATATTAAATATATCTAACATAACTTGTAGAGAAATTTGAAAACCTCTGGGTGTTTTTTTCTTAAGCTATTAATTTAGAATTTCGCAGAAAAATGCACAATTTTCGTCCTATGCTGGATCGATTTAATCGATTTAAAATTTCAACTGCAGTCAATTTTGATGCCTAATATTTTCAAATATTGAAAATATAAAAATTTAAAAATAGAAAGATATCGGTTTAACAATAGCGAATTTCCTCTTGCATACTGGCTTCTACATATATGCCTTGAAATCTTTATTTCAATGCTCCTGCGCTTCTTCTGATAGCATACAGTTTGAAGGAAATAAATAACTTTTAGACACATATGTATGTGTTATATTGGAACTACACATGAAATATCAGTAAAGGTTTTTTGATACAATATAAAGGCAAAATTGCTTATTTTATCATGTCAGCGCACTTTGTGCATAGTTGGCGACATGTAGCACCATTCATATTTTTCAGTAATCATCACCGCGGAATCCTTAGCGAGTTGATCAAATGTTTCAGCGTCTTTATCCCGGGAGATAGTTACACATTTAACTCATTATAAGTGAAGGAAATTTATTTTTTGCTTCCTTTTTTACTTATTAAAAAAAACATTTTTGAGGTAGGTGCATCCTTGCTGTAAATTGAGCGAAATTTTCAAGAAGCATTAAACTTATTAAAACTTATGTCTGTACAAAATTGCATTTACAACTATTTTTTTCTCTGCTATAGCAATTAGGATATATGGGAAGGACAGAAATCCTTGAAATTTAAATGGCCAAATTTTAGGTGAGATTATATTTTATCAAATAAAGCATCACATTTTATATTGGCTAAAAGAAGAAAGACCATGAACATTTTTTATAGTTCTAGGAAACAGCCCTCAAGATTTTTGGAAATACGTGAAAAAATGAAAGAAATAAATTTTTCGCAAATATCTTGCAAACGCTTCTTATAAACACAGAAAGTATTATCACCAAAAATTTTTCAAATAAACGTTTTTCTAAAAATAAATTTCATTTTCAGTAAATGTTCTTTACATAATCAATGAATTGTTTGTTTGAGTTTTATTTAGGACGCAAATACCAAAAACAACAAACAAACTGTGTCGTAAAAAACAACACCGATGACGACATACACACAAATAACAACAACAACAACAATGATAGTAAAAGGAAAGCGATTGTACCAAGTTTATGTACTGAAGATTTTTGAGTGAATCAATTCGCAAATGTTGTTGCCTTTAGATAGACATTCAGACTTGAACATATTTAACAAAGTGAAATTTCATAAATGCTTAATGGATGATGATGATGACCCAGACAGATTTTTTTTTGATATATTACAAAAACCCAGTAAATATTTGTGTTTGATTAAGTAAACTAATTTGTTTAATATTTGTTAGTATTTTTATACTAATTGGTTTATAGATTCAGACAAAAATATTGTTTGATATTTTTCAGAAAATTCAGTTAATTTTTTTTGTTTGATTTAGTAAATTGTTTTGTTTATAATTTGTAAATATTTTTAGACAAATTGCTTTATAAATTTGTTCACTGAAAAAAAAGACGATTTTTTTCCAATGAGATATGTTTGTCTTTATTTACAAATTTGTTTGTAGGTCCGTTCCTAGACAAAATATTTTACTATTTCATTGAATTCCTTTACAGAAAATGAAATTTAGATTTTTCTGTGGAGAATAGATGAATGTCATACTTGTAGTTAGGTTATTTTTAATTTTATTTTTGTAAACTAGTCTTATTTATGTGACCAAAAATATTCTTAAAAAATTTTTGAGCTGAACAAAATCTCTAAATAAGATCTGTGTAACAGTTGAGAATTGTAGACTTGATGCCTTAAAAATTTTCTGAATTGTTTAAAGATTTCTTTCACATATTTTCTAGTGTATTTTTAAGCATGTTTTTGTTATAGAAGAAGAAAAATGCATTTCAATACAAATATTTTGTTATAGTGGAAAAGTTCAGATGTTTTAACAAGAAGTAACACAAACATTTACTGTGTTTGTTTATGTTTTTTATGCTTTAAGTATCTGTGTATTTTATAAATTTTTTACAACTAAAACTAGGTGAGCATTAAGTGAAAATAGAAAAAAATGCGTTAAGAGAATTTAAAAAATGGCATATAAAAAAACAACAAATAATATGGCACAAGGTAAGAAAGGGTAAGAAAGTGTTGAGTGTTAAGTTTTTCATGTTTGTTTGCTTGAATTGTATTTTTTCAAAAATTTTATGTTTCTACTTTGCTACGCAGCATTTTAAAAGTTGCTGATGTTGTGAAACTTAGACATTTTCTTGTAATCGTGTTTTCCCTAAATTTCGTGATGATTTTGTTTTTGGAGAGTTTTATATTTTTAGAGTGACTTCAAATTTAAGGCGTTTGAAAATATGAGGCATAAGATTTTCTGAGAAAAATCCATTATTTGTTTTCGTGTTTTTTGCTTTTCTTGTTTGTGATATCATGTTGCAACTGTTGTTCATATTTGGTGTATGTAAATGGTTGCCGCGGGAAAACTATTTTGCTTTTTAAAGAATCTGTTTATTTTGAAACTTTTTTATTTTTAGTTTTTTTTTGTTTGTTTATATGCTGCAAGTTGTGTAAACTCATACATCGTAGAAAAAAAATTAAGAAACATTTTTCTTGCTGTTAAGTGGTTTGGGAGTTTGCAACCAAAGTACTCATTACTTTAGCGAAAACGTTGCATTTTTAGTTGATGTGAAAAAAACGGAATATGAGATTAAGTTGATTAAATTATTGAAATTTTTACGTTAAGTTTGAAGGACGAAAAACAAGAAAAAAAAGCTCAAAATATGTATATATTGTTTAGAAAATTTTGTGCATCTTTGTTCATAAATACAACTTTGGTGCAAAAAAAAAAAAAAAATTAACATGTAGCTCAACGCGTGTTTTAACAGGGTGATCTAAAATTCAAAATTCTTAAAGCTCTGGTCTTTCTCTCTGATTTTGTCATACATCGTTTTGTAATCGGATGGCAAGTTTCAAAGATACAAATTTATTACCCTTTTCTCCATTTGGAACCACAGTGCATTGCCTTTTGTTTAACAAACATAGCCCGCGAGCTGCGGAAAACATCCAGAATCTATGGTGGGAATAAAACCCATGACCTCTGGACTGACAGGCTAGCATCGCTACCACTCAGCAACAGCTGCATATAAAGCAATACGCGAAAATTAAGAGTGTAAACTCGATAATTAGAGCGGTCATCAACTTTACATATTTTTCTGATATTCATATATGAATATCGTCCTTATTTGTAGTGTAATTTTTAACAAATTAAAATAGGGAGTAAAAGAGTTAATAACGACATAATTTTACGGAAACATTGAAATAATTTCATAAAGCTAATAATAGAATTTCATTAAATACTTGCATTGAAATATTGAAATAATTTCAATAAAATGATGAAATGATTTTGCTAAAATAATAAAATATTTAATATCTATTAGTTTAACGAAATTCTTGCATTGGATTAATGAAATTATTTCATATATTTGATGAAATTTTCAATAATATAACTTTAGCGAAACATGAGTTAATAATTCAACGAAGCGTGACGTTGGTTGTACCTTACTGCCATACCTAAATAAGAGCGGCAAGAGGCGCGTTCGCAACACGGCACGTATTTACAATACATTCTACAAATAAAATTTACTCTTAATGTTCCTTAAAATCGTACCCTGCTCCTACCCAGATGCTTGCCGCTCTTATTTAGGTATGGCAGTTAATGAAGTTTTCCATTGGATTAATGTCGAAATAAGCAGAATTTATATTTTCAGTTAAACTATTTGGGGTGAATTTTAAGAAATCAAATTTTCATTTTTTCTAAAGTAGCCCTGTGTATATACTTTCGATATCTTTAGGAGTTATACTAAGCTAACAACATGCAGATACTGAATTCGGAACACTTAAAAATTTATTTCACTTCTATATAATTTAGTAATTCAGTGCTAATTTTTGCAAATACTCACGGTGCACGATGGGCCAGGATTCAAATATTTTGGTAAAAAATAAATATCAGGTAAATGCGCAATCAATTTATACTGCCTAAAAGAAGATAACTTAAGCTTTATTCCCTTAAATATTTTGTGATTGTAGTGTGTGGAATTTTTCTGTCAAATGTTTAACCTTCATAAGGTCTTCGGGTCAATTTTGACCCATTTTAAGAAAAAAATTGGGTTTTTTCCGAAAATTTTTGGTTTTTGCTTTTTATATTTTATGACTTTTATTTAACTTAAAATATCAACAGCCACATTAGGCTTTCGGAATAATATATATGCAATAAAATCATTTTTGAAATTTTTTACAGTAAAGGTCTTCGGGTCAAATTTGACCTGGAGTGAAAAGCTCGAGTTTTGTTATGCTGAACAGCACAATTTGGGACATATTTGGCGATCTGGTAACACTATATATATCTTAAGCTTTGGTACCACATACATATGTCTATCTCTTTTCCTCTCATCATATTTAGCGAACATTATCGGCCATGTCACAGATTTCAATTCCGTTCGGAAACGGAATTCATCCACCCCATTTTTGTAGCAGCTGGTGTCTAAAAAAGAAAACTAAAATACGCAAATTTGTCAGGTTGTGTCCAGACTGTTGGCGGCGCGGGTATTCTGGGGTATGCTTCGGCTAGGGTTTGACAGCTTGGGGTGGATTGAATTCCGTTTCCGAGCGGAATTAAACTCTGTGACATGGCCGTATTTCTATCAAAACGAACAATATTTCACTTGTTTGCTTGCAGTAAGCAATAAATAAAATAAACGCGGATCGAATGAAACGTGGAAAAGCTGGGAAGTTTTTTGATTGCTATTTCTTGTAGAAAAATTGACGAGTCAAAAAAAAATTGTGCTGAATGCGCTATCAGACCAGGAAGAAACTTGTTCATAAAATGAAGATCATCCAGAATATTCTGAGTTGTCTGACAGTTCTAGTGATAGTGAAAGTGAGGTTGGCCCTACTCAGACAGTGCCGTCAAAAAATGGTGAAATAAGATATTTCGAGGAACCTCTTACATATAATAGATATGGAAGAGCCCGAACGGAGAATGTAACCAGTATGGTGCTAGACTTGACTGGTTATTCTTGTTCAAGAATTACAAAGGAAGAGAATTCCAGTTTTCAATTATTTTTCCCACCTCCTGGTATGAACATTATTTTGAAATATACCAATAATGAAGGCCAGCGTATTTCTTGCTGTTTTGTCAAACGTAGACACTTCTTAGAAAATTTTCGTATGCAGCTTACCACGCCTTATATAAAGCAGAGAAAAACTTTGCCAAGAGTACCATTTTCACTATAAATTGCACAAAAACTACTTGATGTAGCTGAGCAGGATTAGCAGAAGTCGTCAACTACAAGCAAATCAAAACTGCAACAAAAAGAAGTCGTTGCCAATTTTGCCCCAAAACCGATAATAAAACGCCATTAGTATGTGTAAAAAATTTATATGCAAACAGCACTCTAAAACAATTATTTTATGCACCCAATGTAATAATTAAGAACAATATCGATGTAACATTAAATATTTATATATTCACATATGTACATATAGAATCAATAAATGTTTACAAAAACTGCAGCTTACGTACTCTAATTATAGCTAGAAATAATATATAAACACTAACAATACACTTAAGTAAAGTAAATTATTGCCTTCATATACAATTTTCTATATGGGTCAAATTTGACCCGAAGAACATTAACGTCAGTAACTTTGAGGACCTTATGAAGGTTAAAATAAAATTTACATATATTATGCTATTTTTTTGCACTTAAAACTTATCTCACTAATTTAAACAACAATAAAAAGAATTAAGCTGAGAATTATTATATTAGCTTTTTTCTACACAACCAATGCAAAAAATGAAAAAGTTTATCACAAAATTTAGATAAAACTCTTCAGATATGTTTAAAATGGAGCTATTTTTGAGAGATAAAACTCTTCAGATGTGTTAAAAATGGAGCTATTTTTGAATTACGACTTTTTGTAGCATCAAAGTGGGCAAAGAGTGTGACCGATATTGAAATGCTTGTTATAGCAAATAACCCTTTAATATGTATACTAATTTTATTATTTGCGAACGTTTGAGATATCAACAATTAATCCAAAAAATACCCTTAAGCTTTGGGCTTTATCAAGTTTATATATAGATTACATCGGCACACAAAACAAAAAAAAGTGAAAAAGGGTTTCTACAGAATGAATCCGAATTTAAGGTTCGATTCGCTCGAAATTTGCAAAAAATTTTAGTTTTTCGGGATTTGTAGCGGTTTTTCGCAATTTAGTCGAAAATTTTTACGGTGTACGAGCAAAACAGACCTCAGATTCGGCTTTAATGCGTTGAAATGCATACAGAGAGGTAGTCCTGGTAAAATTTACAGACCACCTTTTTATTTTATATGTCGTGGTTGTCTTTTGTTATTTAATTTAAATTATTAATGAAATTTGGTATGTAAATTTATTATATTTATCAGATCTTAATATTCTAATGTTCAGCTTTAAGACTTCTTTTTATTAACAGTAAACAAAATTCTAGAATTTTATTTCAAAATTTCTTATCACATTTTTGAATTTGTCCAATTAATAATCTCTGGCTCCAAAAACCCCCAAATAACTGGTATCTAAATATAATGATGATCTCTTAAAAATTCATCGAATTCCAAATTGTTTGTTTGTAAAATACCTATCACGGGCTCCCATAGTTTCCTTTGTCTATTTTAAAAATTTAAAACGATGATTTTAAAAAAATTTCACTGCCATATTGGAACCGCCATTTTCAATTTTAAAATTTAAATTTCAAATTTGAGGTCGAGTGGTGCCAAAAAACCGCGAAGCAATATTTTATAAAGCCACTAAATCAATATTCTATTTATGGCATAAATTCCATCGTGCGGTGCTACGAAAAAATCTATTGGTTTTATTTAAGAAATCTATACTATAGTTTTTATGTAAAATAAAATATCTACTTTTATATGCACATAAGCAGAAACTATTATGCGCCCTTATGTATGTGCATTAAGCTAGGTCGATTTTTTCGACAAAAGATCGTAGATCGGCATAAATTCTACAAAGACTTCTAAGCAACTTTGCTCTAGAAATGATGGGTCCAAAGCATAGATGTTAAGTAATGATTAGTAATTAGATTATTTTTGTACAAAAGGTAAAATAATGATAAGGATTACGATTATTTTCAGTTAGTAATCGTAATACCATGATTAAGATTACTAATAATCAAAAAATAATCGGGATTATTTGGAATTACTTTTCAATAATCAAAAATAATCAAAAGTAATCAAAAAATAATTCGACTACTTTCTGCGATTAGTTTTAATTATTTGAGATTATTTTCAAAGTGTGTTTGAAAGTATTTGTTAAAAATACGTAAAGCATTATTATGAAAACAGCTGATGTTGAAAAATTGTATTTGAAACATAGCGTCAGCTGAAATGCAAAACCTCGTAACTAACAAAAAATTGGAAATCGCTTTTTTAATTAATTATTCTGTGTTACATCGAAACGTATGCTCTAAAATTTCAAACCTTTATCATAAAAATTCCCCCAATTAATAACGAAAATAAAGAGACTTTACTTCAGTCACTTGAAGTATTTTATTTAGTTTTTTCTATCTGCAATAAAGTTTAAAAAAGTGTAGTTATGTGATTTTGCATTTCAGCTAGCGATATATTAATTTTTCAAAAAAGTATGCTTAACGTTTCTATAACTGTGCTTTAAAAAAATCAAAGAATTTAAAACAGAGATTTTTTCAAACTCGGCTTTCGTTTGAGTGTAATTTCGCTGATGTATGTAGTTTCAGGATACCTTACTTGTATTACCAAACTGCAAAAATCTATATCAAGCCTTGTGGACAAAACATTGAAAAAATAATTGTTAAAAATATTTTAGAAGAGTAGTTTTAATTATAGATCAAAGGAAAGAAACTTTTAAGGAATTTCCCCAAAAAACGCAAATGTATTTTTTAAATAACCCCAATGAAAACCCCAAGCCGCAAATGAATATTTTAATAGGTTTTTGTGAAGAAAATTCCCCTAATTTTGGGTCAGAACCCCTAAACTGGCAATCCTGCTTTCAATGAGTGTGGGTGCAATATATTCTGAAATAATCATAAATAATCAAAAGTAATCGTAGAAAGTAATCGGATTATATTTTGATTACTTTTGATTATTTTTGATTATCTAAGAGTAGTCCCAAATATTCCCGATTATATTTTGATTATTTGTAATCATAATCAATTAGTAATCAAAAAACTCTTATTAGTGGATTAAATAATTATTACGATTACTTTTAAAAAGTAATCGTAATTGATTACTAATCGTAATCCAAATTTAACAGCTATGGTCCAAAGTTTATTTCTAGCTTGGGGAAATTTCAAAATATGTTTCATGACTCCTTCATTATAAGAAAAAATTATAACAAGAGCTTCAAGGACAATGGCGTATAATTAATATTTTATCAATACATTAAATAATGATACTCATATGCTATTTTGGATTGAGACAAATTGCTTCAAGCATCTTTGTAATTTTTCTTGTAATAATGGCGTCATAATTTAGAAATCAGTGGCGCTAATACTCAGTCAAAACAGAACCACCATATCAATTTTATGCTATTGATAGTGGGTCTGGCCTAATCAAGATAAAAATATCGTACAGATTCTTATTCTATTCGGAAGGGGTCTGATTCAATCACTGGTTGGTAAAAACAACGTCACTTACAACATATTTTAGAATTTCTGCAAACCCGAAATCGATTTTAGACTCATTGCTACTAGAGCAAATTTACTTAGAAGTTTTCGTAGAATCACTTCTTCCCTCAGATTTTTTACTTTGTTTGCATCCATACAAATAGAGCCAACCTAACGCATAAATGTATTATTCCCAGTGAAAAAATATTATAGCGCTGTACAAATCAATATTGATTCGATTTCGGTGAGCAGGATCACTAAACGGAACTTCTGGCCTATGACAAGCCGATGTAAGGACCATTGAATTTGCATAAAGTTCAACGAAAAAAATTCAGAATTTTAATAACGTCAATGGGTGGTCTTTTTTATTTACATGGATTTTCAACTCCTATAAATTATTGCTAAAACATATATATTAAACATTAACTGCTTTAGTTAAAGCTTCTTCCTCTTTGATGCCTTTTAAGGTAGTGTTCACGTTCTTGATAAATATGATATCAAGGACTTATAAGCAGGTGAATAAATTCTACCTGTTTATCTTTCAAATTAAGTAATCAAACAAATATAGCAATTTTTTTCTGTAATTTGTATTCAAATTTTAAAATGAAGTTAAATCGAAAGCTGACAGCTTTATAAAATGCCAACATTCTCTACTGCGCATATTGTGCAAAAGTTATAAATGTTGTTTATATTACCAACTACTTATATTCTATATCTCTCCCTTTTTTATGTTCTATTCTTTATCATCTGACAGGATGTGCCAATAGTCACATGAGGTACTTTGTGCCAAAAAGGAGGAAAATAAATGACTACATTTGCAAATACATACTCCATACTCATACATATTCAATTACATTGTTATGTTTATTTTCTAAAAAAAAAATAAATAAAAATATACACACAGCTAAATTTTTATGTTTACTTTTAGTAGATCTAACTAATAAAAGAATGAGAGTCTACCGCAATCATAATGTTTTCAATTTGTTTCTTTTAAACGGAAACGTGTATGACTGAAATATAAATAGGACGGAAATATAAACATTTTTATTTGCGTACTATAAGCGTACATATGTATTTTTTTTTTTAAATAAATTCATTTAGGCATTTAAAGCAAAACTCAGGTTTTGTATGCAAATGAAAAAATTTAAATATTTAAGTAGTTATTTTTTTGATGGTAACAATTAAAGTCTGGAGATATTATGGCAACTTTAACTAAAGTTTATTTAAACTAAAAATATTTCGAATTAACAGAATTTATTATCCGATATTAAAAAAACGAGAATGTTATTAATTCGTAGGGTTTTACTCTGTAGAACAAAATAAAATGTTTCAGTAATCGAACAACAGACAATTTTTATTTGTATTGAAACATATTTTATTCAATCGGTGCAATTTTTCTTAATATATTTCCGAGTTTTTTTTTTATTAGAATGAATCATGTTGCGGTAATATAATAAAATGTTGCTTTGTTTGGTCTGGAGTGTACTTTTTCATTAAACAATTGTCAAAATTTATTGGATTCACAATAGAAATTCTTTTAGTGTTAAACATAAAATGCAAAACTTTTAACTCCATCTTAAGTTAATTTCATTCGCGTGAGATTATTAGATTTGGCATACTTAAACTTAGTAGTTGATTTTGCCAGGTATTTTAAAAGGCATAAGTTTTAAAAATATTTACTATCATATAAAGGGAGTTCAAAACTGAGGCATAATTTTAATTTTGCTGCAATTTTTTTCCTACTTGTAATTGCATTCCGGTTAGTTAGTATGGAACGTTGCATGAAGGAACAACGTCTTTTTATTATTAAAACAAAAAATTATTAAAAAATTATTTTAAAAAAATCATAAAAAAGTTCGAAAATTACATTATTTCTTGTAGAGGAGGAGTAAATTGGCCACCAAGATCGTTCGATTTGATAACTTTAGATTTTTTTAAATCAAAAGTTTACAGCAATAATCCCACAACAGTTCAAGAGCTTAAAACCAACATTATCGAGCAGATATCAACCATTGACAACAGTTTATTGAAAAACGTGATTGCTAATTTTGGTAAAAGATTGGGAGCCTGCTGAGCCAGTAGGGCGGGTCACTTGACCGACATAATTTTCCATTTTTAATATCTAAAAAAAGTATTTCGATTATTAAAATTAAAATGATACCTCAATTTTGAACACCCATTAGTTACATAAAACTAGGGCTGCACAATATAGCTGGCCAAGCCGGCATGGCCGAATTGAAATCTGAAGTGCGTTTGACTAAATACATCCTCAAAGTTTAGAGTAAATTGTTTTTTTGTAATTTACTCGAAATTTTAAGGTGTACGAGCCAAATCGACATCTGATTCGGATTAAGAGCATCGCAATATATATATATATATATAGATAGTTAGGTCTGGTTAACTGTACAGGCCACTTTTTTTATTTTTGTGTCATATGTTTTCACGTATATCCCACAAACTAAAAAAATATTTCGCAAAAAGTTTTGTATACAACAAAATGTAACAATTTTGTCGGAGGTGAAAATGGCTATAAGTTAAAAAATTTTCTCCGTGACTTTGATATTTGTACATAAATCGATAAATAACTTCAAGCATAATATCTGACAAAAATATTGGAGCACTTTTTGCACGTACATTTGTTTGTATAAAATGTTGAAACTTTAAGTTCGATTCCCAAAAAAAAAAAAACATATTTGTGATATACGTGAAGATATATATACCCACACTCTAAAACATCACTTCAAATTTAAGATCATATATTTTCTAAATTTGTGTTGAAAATGTCTCCTTGTTTAAAATTACATCGATTTTGTAGTTATTTTATCAAAGAAAAAAAACTTTCAAATTAAATGTATTTAGTCCAAGTGGAAAAAATTCAACATAAACTATAATACGGCTATTGCTGAATGGTAGATACGTCAGACTATCAGTCAGGAGGTCACGGTTCAAACCTGCACGCAGACAATCGTTTTTTTTTTAGTAAAAACATTTTGTTCAAAAATAATGCGTATCTAATTTTAGGTCGATAATAATCGGTAAAGTGTTGCCGACTATTATCGACCTAATTTTCAACAAAAGTGTTTTAGAGTGCACTTAACAATAATGTTAGTTTTTGAAAATTATATTCTGTCAAAATACACTTACCCTGAGCTGATGTACACGTTGTCAATTGTGGCGAATATCGATCAGTTAATCTTTTTATAACATCTATTTGCTCTAGTGTTAATTGTACTGCATCTCGATGTTGTGCTTCACAGGGAACATATGCAGCCCAAAACTGAAACAAAATATAATAATACATAGTTTTAGTTTATATGAATGTGTGTATAACAGGAATCGAAAATGTGTATATAACAATTAACTTATTCCATATAAAACCATGATACAATAATGTGCATTGATGCCAACCTTGCCTCTTTTTCACGACATGACAAAAAACGATATGTATTGTCATATCGTAAGGTTTTTACGATATGACAACACTAAGATAAGAAATTCGTTTGGGTAACTATAAGTATCTTATAAAGCAGACATGTATGTATCGGATTAAAGGGCTGATGTCATATGAAATCATATATAAAAATCTTTTAGAAACAAATGCAAGACACAGATACAGTTTTTATATTTTTTTTTAATATTTAAAGGCAAAAAAAAATCCAATTGTAAACGTAATACTTACTTTATAATTGAATTATAGAAAAAATATATGAAAATACAAAGAAACTAAAGGAAACTCGATATTTGGGAGCAGAGCTAGAATAACTAATGTTTTTTTAAGAACAGTTGTGCTAACTCACTCAATAATGTAAACAAATTGTGAGTTTCAATAATTAAAGAATTTCGCTGATAGAGTGTTGCGTTGAGCGAGATTTCGCTGTAGATAAATAATCAAACTTAGACCTGTTTTACAGAAACATTTTATAATTTCTTCTCTAAATAGTGCGAAATTGGAATTTAAAAACTAACAAGTCAGCAAAAAGCCTCCCCAAATTAAAATTCTTTTTGTATTAAAAAATTGTATTTAAAAGAAACCAATTTCTTATTGACATAAAATTACATTACAAAATCTTATCTATATTCAATTTAAAATTTTATGGCTACTGTTCTGGAAATATACATTTTTATTATCAAGGAAATAATGTAATTTTCTAAAGCAAGTTGTTCAATGTCTGAACCCAGGCTAATCTAAATGTCAGGGTTATATTTAAGCACACACACACACACAAAAGATACTAAGCACTCGTAACAATAATTACAATAAATTTGCCAACACTTTGGACTCTATGTATTACACAATAGTTATTATCAGAGTTAGAGGATACAAAATGAAAAAGGCAAACAACTGTTTTAACCAACAATATAAATATGTAAGCCCGTATGTAAATGTTATCTTATGAGAATAGTTTTTTTTATAATACAAAATAAGAACAATACAGTTGCACTTATCTACACATAAGAACAATTACAACAGAATACATTTAACTTGAACGCAAAAGTGTTCGATGTGGCGTATGATGCACAAAAAAAAAACAGAAGAAAAATATAAAACCAAACAAAAGAAATAAAATGAAAGCGTTCATTTTTAATTTAAGGTTTTTACCTTGTATTGTCGAACAAAGAAAATTGTTCATTAGTTTTAATTAAGCAAAGACTCGCACTAAAACACTCTATGGAATATTAGAATAAAATACAGAAATTAGAAAAAGAAAAGTTTTAAAGTACAAAGAATGAAAAAGTTCAAGGGTTTATAATTTTCAAAACCAACAATATTTTCAAAAGTACTTAGTCTGTGTGTTTGTTGTTATAAAAATATGCAACAGTTATGTCGGTTGGTTGGTTGGTACCAACAAATGTCTAGTGGCTTAAAAGTTTTCATTTGTTCTTTTCTTTTGTAGATTTTATAGTTCTTCGATTCTTTGCAAATGCAACAATTATATGTAGAAAATAGTTATTGCTTAGATGCAATATGGTATGTTTTTGTATGTGTAAAATGTTGATTCATTTGAGCGAAATGATCGTATATGCCGCTTTTTATGAAACTGTCTTTGAGCTTTATTTTTATTTTAAAGTCAATATATTTTAATCAAAATATCTATTTTGTGGCCATTTCATTTACTGTTTTATACGGACTATGTTTACAGTTATGGATCATGATCCGAGTCACCTATACACTATATAATAAAATGAAATTTTTGTCATGAACTTTGATGACCACTCTTTTTTTGATGTGTTATTATGGCCCATAGCTAAAAAAAACACTCGAAATTTAAAATTCTATAAATAGCTTGGGATTTTTCAAGAGGCTGCTCTAACGATTTTTTCATAGCTTGTGGAAGGTGTAGTCCAAGTTTAATACAAAAATTTTTTTTTCCTTTTCTGAAACCATTGAGTTCAGAATTTTTCCGAACGTAAGGATGAATAATATTTTTTAGGCAAAAATTGGAACATTTTTAACCGACTTCTGAAAAAACGAGAAAGGTTATTAATTCGTCATGTATTTTTCTGTTATGCATGTTCCCTCAAAAATCCGCGATTTATAAACCGATTTGGGATTTTTTTCCTTTTCCTGTTTTTTTATTGCTGGGCTTTTCGCCTGTCTCTCTGTCTGTTTGTATGCTTGTCTATCACAGGCTGTTTTATCGAGAACCGTAGGAGCAACGTACTTGAAATTTTTACAGAATATGTAAAGCGTTGGCCGCTGCAACAGCAAATATATGACACTTAAAAATTAAAGGGTGTTCTAAAGCGAGCAACGAAACATGTTGAAATACTAATGTAATATACAAACACTTATACATATATAGACACTTGAAATTATTAAAGTTAGTTACTACTATACAGACTACACCAATTAACACTGATATTTAAAAGAATAAAACTTAAAGGGTATTCTATCAGTTAATGTCATTTTGACAAAGCAATTTGAACATTTTGCTGTAACAACGATACCGTAAAAGGCAATTTCATGAAATTTTAAAACACGATAAAACCAAAATTGAAAAATAACAAAACGAAAAATCGCCAATATAAAAAAAGCGCTTAAAAGAAAAAGATGCACCCTAAGTAAAAAGTCGCTAAAACGCACAAATCGGCTAAACTAAAAAGATCGACAAAAAAACTAAAAAAACGATAATAAAAAAAATCGTTAAAACAAAAAAAAAAAAACGCCAAACCTTAAAAAAATCGCCAAAACTAAAAATATCGCTAAAAACGAAAAAAATGGGAAAAAATCACTACAACGAAAATAGCACAAAAAAGCCCCAAAACTAAAAAAAATCGCCAAAAACCGAAAAACCGGTAAAACGAAAACAACGCAAAAACTAACTTAAATCGATAAAACCAAAAAACGAAAAAAAAACGACAAACTAAAAAATCGCCAAAACTACAGAAATCGCAAAAACGCCAAAAAACGAAAATCGCCAAAAACCGAAAAAATCACTTAAATAAAAAAAGCTTTAAAGCTAAAAAAATCGCCAAAAAACTAAAAAAAAACAAAGTTAAACGAAAAATCAAACCGAATAAATTGTCAAAATGAAAAAGGCAAAAACGAAATGGGATATTTGTGTTTTCTTAAGAAACACATCGTGTGCCTAAGTTGCACTTCAATGATTTTATTATATAAGGATATACTTCCATATTGCCCATACGAAGCGAATGCAGCTGCCTTTCCAACTACTTCTACTAAACCAAAACTTTGCTCACACATTAATCTTCTGTTTGAATAATGAATGATAATTAAAAAGTGGGCAGCGCCACGTCCATGCAAAAAAATATATATTTTTCAACAACTTCCACTAAACCGATGCTGCTGAAACTTCCCCTACACATTTAGTTATCGTTACAATAAAACTTTATGGTTAGAAAAGTGGAAGTACCACCCCCATGATAAATTTATTTCGAAAACTTTGGCTTAACCGATTCTTATGAAACATCGCACAAAATTAGTCCTCGTGAAAGTACAAAATTATGATCAATATTATGGGTAGTGCCATGTCTATTTCTTTGCAAGAATTATTATTTTTAAAAAAGTTTTAAAAAATCGAAAAACTCAGCAGAGTAGCTTTGATTATATATTAAAAATAAAGTTACCTTTTTTATTAAAATCGAATTATATATATATATTGATTTTATTCACAATAAATTGAATTTCCTGATTTTCGTTATGAATTGAAATTTTATTTTATGAATTTTTCACTCTGTAAAAATACATAAAAAATAAAAAATGGAGAAAATACAATTTTTTTATTTGTTAAAATATCGTAGCTTTTTCATTAAATCCAACAAGAAATAATACAAAATTATGTAAAAAAGCCACGATATTTTGCATTTGAACTTACACAAGACCATTTGCATCGAACACTGTACTCCGCTCTAATGTTATTTTTCCATATTTGGATTGTGCGATTTGCTTGCGAGTGTTAAATATTGATTGCAATTTATTGTCAAAGTGTGTGCGAGCAAATGAAATGATTTTATTGAATGTGTCGCAGTATCAAAGTGTGAGTTGAAGAGTAAAACTGGCATAACTTTGCGATTACTTTGTATGTATATACTACTGACTGTTTTCCCCTCAACTCCATTTGTTCATTCTAATACCCTCTCACATATGAATAAAATGCCATAAGCTATGCACTGTGCCAGCCATTACGAATTTGTTAGAAAGTTTCGTGTTAGAGCCGTTATAGTGCAGTGGTTGTGGAAATGAAAACTTTTGATGTTTGACTACAAAATGCAATATTCTTGTCGTTTTGTGCCTTTTGACTTTATTTTTTTGTTCTTTCCAGTTTCCTTTTTTTTCGTACGACTCTTCATAAGTTGTAAAATTTATTTAGATTTGTATGTACACAAGGTACATGACATTTTCCTGCTGTTGCTGTTGTTTCAACAGTACGAATTTTTTGTACTATTGTTTTCTCTATATTCTAGATTTCTATATAGAAATGTGCCTGTACTCTTTGTTGTATTTCTCAAATATGCAAATGAAGTTAAAATAAAGTTTTTCAATGTTTTTGACATTCACAAATTATTTTTATTTCTGAAAAGTTTTGTAAACTTGTTTAATCCTTTTTCTACTCTTATATTTCATTTTATTTTTTTATTTTTGGTAGATATTTTGTTAAATTAATAAAAACTGCATTGTTTGCTCACTTATGCAAAAGCTTTGCATATATTTTTGTTTTAATTAAAAAGAATTTAAGAGAATTATTTAGAGATTATTTACATCAATTATTTAAATGAAATAAATTAATCTATTTTATTGCAAAATAAATTAAATACATAAATCAATGAATCTTTATTTTCATTCGAAATATAAAAAGAAACGTAAGTAATCTAGATGGAAGAGAGCCTGTCACGCGACTGGTTCCCAAGGACTAGCAAACAGTTCGATTTCTGTAACTTTTTAAGGGAGGGACCGTTCACTTTTAATTAGCGTTGTCATTGGAGGGGGCCAATTGGGATAGGTTCTAGATCCAAACTTTAGCTACACGTCCTGTGGGGTTTCTATAACACTAGTCAAATTACTGTTTATTATTATAAAGCATTGTGTTACAAATCATAAAATATTTTTTTGACAATTTTGGCTGGGCTAAAAACCAAAATTTTGCAATTCAAAGCAAAATATCTTTGAACATATAAAAGATACACAGAAAAAAGTTTGAACATAAATAGTATGAAAAAAGTTCATAATCTATTGTTCATATATTTTAGTAATTTATAAATAAAATACAGGATTTTTTCATTCCCAGTATGAATGTAGCTTTCAATAAATAAATTTATGAAATCAAAGTTGCTTTGAAAAAAATTTTCAACTTTTTTGTCAACAAATTCTAAAATGCTTTTCTATTTATATAAAGAAAAAATAAAATTAATTCCAAATAGTCTGTTTGGCAGAAAGGAAATAGTTGTGCCTAGTACAACAGACTATACAAGTTGAATACTGAATTTTTAAAAATAATTTTTAAAGAATTTATGAATTAATTCATGTAAAAGTTCCTAGCTGGAATGAAAATAATTTGTAAAAAAATAATCATGTTAGATTCATAGCATTTATGAAAAAATTCCTTGGATATAAGTACTATTTTTTTCTGTGTATTTTAATGAAATAAAAGCATTTTCTTTGTCCATTTATAAGCTTTGCAACAAATATACATTCATTAAAATTGGATAGTATTTGTAAAAGTTATGAGGCCAGAAATGTTTTTAATGCTAAAGAGAGTGAAATTAGACACCCTATAGCTCATCGTGTATTTGAAAATGGTGGTCCAAGTATCAATATTTTGAAAGCTTCGGTACTCGCCTATGATTCTTTCACTTACTTATACTTAGATGGCTATCTGCAAGTTGATGTACTTATTGGCCGACCTTAAAATAGTTTGCCAAATACTTCAAACTTCTTCGCTT
Source organism: Panzeria rudis (assembly GCA_956483635.1). Lineage (NCBI taxonomy): Eukaryota > Metazoa > Arthropoda > Insecta > Diptera > Tachinidae > Panzeria > Panzeria rudis. Next base: position 130,313,184 of record OY101449.1, on the reverse strand, counting down.
CTTCTCCAATTTCTGATACCAAGCTTGGAGATGCCCTCTTCTAGTTGGTCTTTCCATCTAAGTTTTGGTCGTCCCCTTCTGTGCGAGCCATTACCATTGCGCTGGAGCGTTTTCATACATTCTCATAAGATGACCTAGTCAACGTAATCGTTGTATCTTAATACGCTTAACTATGTCAGTGTCACGGTATAGCTCATACAGCTCATGGGTCATACGATATCGGTATTCACTATCAACGCAGATTGGTCCATAGATCTTGGGCAGTATCTTCCTCTCGAACAATCCAAGTGCTGACTCGTCTGCTTTTGAAAGTACCCATGCTTTTGACCCATATAACAGCACGGGTAGTATCAGTGTTTTGTAGACTGTGAGCTTCGTCAGGCGAGAGGCGGTCTTATTTCTAGGTTGTTTACTTAGGTTGCTTGTTTTGGTTATGGCGGTGCCGAGGTAGATAAACTCACTGACTACCTCATAGTTGTAGTTACCAACTTTCACAGTCTGTCCAAGTCTCATAGACGTCCTGTTCGTCGATATCATCAGCTTGGTCTTATCTTCATTTACTGCCAGACCCACTTTATTTTATTCCTTTTTGATCTGCTCTAAGGTTGCAGTTACCGCTCGCAACGTGCTACCCATGATATCAATGTCGTCAGCATAAGCGAGTAGCATGTCTTGTTTTGTATAGAGAGTGCCAACTCTATTCACTGCTGCATCTCGTATGACCTTTTCCAGCAGGATATTGAAAAAGTCGCCGGATAAACTATCGCCTTGTCTGAAGCCTCGTTTGGTGGCGAACGGGATCGGAGAGGCTCTTTCCTATTTTAACTGCAGATCTTGTGCCAGTTAATGTCATCCTGCAAAGTAGCGGGGACACCATGTATACCTTTGAGCATATGGGACTGTCGAAGGCGGCTTTGTAATCGACAAAAAGGTGGTAGGTGTCAATCTGCTGCTCGTAGGCCTTTTCCAAGATTTGGCGTGGTGTGAAAATCTGGTCGATGCTAGACTTGCAAAGTCTAAAGCCACATTGATACAGCCCAATTATCTCGTTGACTTTAGGTTTTAGTTGTTCATACAGTACACTCGACAGGATCTTACATGCAATGGGAAGGAGACTTATTCCTCTATAATTACCACATACTGTCTTGTCTCCTTTCTTGTGTACGGGAAATAGTACACTGAAGTTCCAATCCATAGGCCTGCGCTCTTCTAGCCAGATCTTGCAGACAAGCTGATGCATGCGCTCTATCAGCATGTCGCCTCCGTACTTAAATAGTTCACCTGGCAGTCCATGGGCTCCTGCAGTATTGTTGCTCTTCAGCCATACATATTTAATATCCTTTTCTTCCAATTGGAACCGCTGTGCCTAGTAGCGTAGATTTAAGCCAACAAGTGACTTTATATCAATAAAAGCTAAAAACCCTGCGGTAAATGGAACTGACACAAAACAAGTCACGTGACCGGTCCCCAGGTGGTAGGGACTAGTCCGAATTCTAACACTTCCAATGAAACAGACCAGCCACTTTTACATTGGGATGGCCTAGGATGGGGTTAATTAATACTTTGTATGCACCTTGTAACTTGTCTCTGAACTATCTTATGGAGTCCTAATCGGTGTAGAATAATATAGATTATATTTAAATATTATTACAAAATTCAGCTGTAATTATTGATTAATTTATTTTTTTGCTATTACAAGTTCAAGTAGAAATTATATTTTATTTTTAAGCGGTGTCTTTGATAGGATTCGAACCGACAACCTTCGGCATGACAGGCTCGTACACTACCCACTCGACCACAGGGGAACTTATATTTCAATGTTGTAAATACCAGTTAAGCTGGATTTAATATCTGAATATAGTTACGGAACAGGTTCCTGGGTGGAATGGCAGTATCATTGAAGGGAGACAATTAATATGATATAGATACTATATAATAGGCCTTTGATCCAGGTGCATCGAATTAGTTCAGTGCCGTTTACTAATATACTAGCCGGAGTACCAACTAAATTGACTGAAAATGGTTAATATGTGACCATTTACACAATATGTCTTTTTTCACCATTCACTACTCCTTATTTTTGGTACCAGTTTCACTTTCTCAACTCATGGGACGAGTACCTTTGGATCATTTGTCACCAAATTTTCCGTAGGAAAAATAGTGGTGCAAAAAGCAGGACGAAAGTCCTTAGCTTTTTTGTGGGTGGTCTTAAAATAATATTTTTTATTAAAAATATGTATAAATTCATCATAATCATCATCATCTATCTCAAAATTAGTTGAGCACATATAAAAATTGTTGGAACAAAATTTGTCGCAAATTTTATACTCTCTAATTCTTATAATAGATGGAAACATCAGTAGAGCTGTAGAAATCTAGATAATTGTAAAACTCCGAGGTGAACCCTAATTAGACTGGGCTATGAATACTTATAGTTTTGTTAAAAACTTTATGATTGATTAAAAAACATACTTTTTAGCCAGATTGTATAAACTGATGCCAAAGTCTATTGCATGACTTTTATGAGCTTTAGTAATATGACGAAAGAAAAGTTGTAATCCTACGTCAGAAAATATATTTTTAAACCATCTTTAAATATCTTTGAAAATACCTTAAGCTAATTAAAGGTATAAAAACAACAAAGCTAAAGATTATAATACAGCTGTAGCGCTAACAGGTGCAACAATAAAAGCACCGCATTCACAAGGCAAATAAACCAAACAACAATGTTCTAAAGTTAAGTACATTTAACCAAGTATTGGACAGACATTATCTCACTATAATACCCAACAACAACCACTATTTATATGAAACAACGTTTTCATTTACAGTTCTTGCTACAAACCCTAAAAATATATAAAGTTTTAAGTAGAAGAAGATGAAGATGTTAAAAGGAATGAAAAATTCGCTAATAAAAAAAATTATTTCAGTAAATGACTGAAGCCAGGGGTGTGCTGAACTTTGTATTATTTGTATATAGTGAAAATTAAAAATGTTTTTAATATCATATTTTGCCATGTTAGAATATCAAAAAATATTTGAAAGGATTTGAAAGCTTTTGGCACATACCATTGATACATTTGTTAACACACGTTCTGACCTCTTTATTTATTTTTTTAAATGGAATAACCAGTTAAAGCAAACCCGATTTTATAATTGAATCGCATTTAAAACTGTTAATTTCATCATAATATATTTAAAAAAATGTATATATATTTTTGTAAATATTATTCATTAACTGATAATAAATAAAAAGCAATTAAATATTATGAATTTTTATTAAAACAAAATGACCGACTAAATGAAAACATTTTCTGGCATTCTTTATTATTTGCCACAAGCTAATTAAATATAATATTATAGCAATTATACACATATTTTAACATGCTATTTTTTTTTTGTTCTTCTTAGTTCTCAACTTATAATATATATCCTTTTAGTGATTTTTGCTCTTTTCTGCTATTTACCTTGTATAAAGCCATAAAAACTATTAAGTAGAAGCATCTAGAATACATAATTCCCAGTATTGCAACAATCTATGTTAGCATTTTGGTGCAAACACCTTAAACATAAAAGTTGTAGCTGTGGCAATAGCAGTTACGAGGATAATTGAGGATTTCTTTACACGTAAAATTTAAAGATTAATTTTTAAAAGATGGTTAATGTTTAAGCGCAACTACTATACAAACAATAAATACTTCTAAAATATTCAGCAGGTCGCAAGCATACAAAGGAGCTCTTTATTCCTTTCATTTAGTGTTTATGGTATTTTTACTATTGCACTTTTGTAATGATGAAAATATATTAGATATATAATGTTTTCAAATGCGTTTAAGAATAAGAAGTAAAATTGGTGATAAGTACAAGTGTTTGCTTTAAGAGAGATAAATGTTGCAGTACAAGTGGCCAGTTCTTAAGCGCAGTATTCACGGTCAAAATGTACACAGAAGAAATAATCACCAAAAATTTTCAAACAAAAGTTTGTCTAAAAATAAATTTCATTTTCAGTAAATGTTCTTTACATAATCAATGAATTGCTTGTTTGACCGTTATATAGGCCGCAAACAAAAAAAAAAAAGCCAAAAAGCTGTGCCGTAAAAAACAAGCCCGATGACGACATACACACAAATAACAACAACAACAATGATAACAAAAGGAGTGCAATTGTACCAAGTTTGTTTACTGAAGTTTTTTGGGTGAAACAATTCGTTAATGTCGTTGCGTTAATTCTCATTCATTTTTTAGAGTCATTCGATAAACATTCGGTCTTGAACACATTTAACAAAGTGAAAGTTCATAAATGAGTAACGAATGATGATGATGTTGATAACCCGGACAAAAATTTTGTTTTATATATATATTACAAAAAATCCAGTAAATATTTTTGTTTAATTAAGAAAACTATTATGTTTAATATTTGTTAGTATTTTTAGACTAATTTTTCTATAAATTCAGACAAAAATATTGTTTGATATTTTTCAGAAAATCCAGTAAATCTTTTTGTTTGATTTAGTAAATTGTTTTATTTACAATTTGTAAATATTTTCAGACAAAATGTTTTACAGATTTAAACAATTTGTTCATTGAAAAATTCACTTTTTTTCAATGAAATTGTTGAGATATTTTTGTCTATATTTACAAATTTTTTTGTAGGTCCGTTTCTAAACAAAATATTTACTATTTCATTGAATTCCTTTACAGATAATGAAATGAAGCTATTAACATACACGTACAAGCATAGGACTGGGTATGGAATTTATGTAAGTTAAACTTAAAACATCTTCTAATCAACCAAATGTCAAACGGCATATAAAAGTCTTTTTATGTACAGAGTCTGAAAGCTTTAAGTATGAAAAACTACTATATGAATTTACCTTAACAAGTACATGCATGATCTATTACGAATACACGTTCAAATTTTTCTCTAGAATGAAGGCTAGCGAAAAATCAAAAAATTTAGATTTTTCTTCAAGCATCGTCAGTGTTACGCATACAGCAAAATTTCACTAATACTACTGTAATGCAAGTCATGCATTTTGACCGTGAATACTGCGCTGTAAAAAATTAAATATGTAAATAATAGAAGTTCCTTTCAAATAAATATAGACTGGCAGACAGAGAGACAAAAACAGAAACAGACAAAAATTCCAAAAATTAAAGTTTTTTATTCGGTCTTAGTCTGGAAAAATCTAATGCTTTTCATAGTTTAGAAACCCATCAGTATTTAAGAGAGTTAAAAGCCGCACAAAGTTTTTCATGACAGAGGTAACAAAATTTCGCCTCTTGTAGCTCCATCTATGGTTCAGCTACATACTTCACTAGAAAGGGTGCTAAAAGCGCAACTCCTTCTCTATAACCATGTACACTTTCAAGCAAATCCCATCAGCACTTTGGAAGTTCCATACTTATTACCACTTTTTTTTATTTTACACAACTGTGCGATGCACTGTAACAATGTGCGAACATCAACACCCCCTTAAATGGATTCAAATCGAAAATGTTCAAATCTCCACTACAAGCATCAGTTATTAGAACCTTATTTCTGTATGTGTTCCAAAATGAATAAAAGATTTTAATTTGTCACCATTTGTGCAGTAAAGTGGTGGCAACCGTAAACAAAAATTCGACAGCTGATAGTTTAGGGTTAGTAAAAATGTAGCGCTAAACAATAGAACAATGCGTCTTTATTATTGAACAATATTTGAAAAATAATGAAAGATTGGCGGCCGCAGTTCGAAAATTACGAAGCATGGTCGGAATAGTGTTTCAACTTCGCCAACTGTGAAGAGATTAATTGAAAAATTCAGGGAGACCGGACTGGGACGACCAGTGTGCTTGGCATCGCCAACCGATCCTGTATCCCTGAATTTTTTAATTAATCTCGTCACAGTTGGCGCAGTTAAAACACTATTCCGACCATATTTTGTAATTTTCGAACTGCGGCCGCCAAACTTTCATTATTTTTGAAATATTGTTCAATAATGAAGACACGTTGTTTTATTGTTTAACGCTACATTTTTACTAACCCTGAACTGTCAGCTGTCGAATTATTTTCTTTATGATTGCTAATACTTTAGTGCACAAATGGCGACAAATTCAAATCTTGCGTTAATTTTGGAATACCCTTTACATTGTTATTTGTATTAGAACATATAAAATAAAAAATTTAGTTGTTTTTACATATATAAATTTTATGAAAATTAATTTTAAGCCAAAACCTGACCACCTCATTTAAAAGAAAAATAGCATGCCGCCTTTAAATATAGTTTACTCTCCAGCATTTATCGCACATTGGCTACTCCCCACTTGTTAAGCTCTGGTCGCTTAAAAGGAAATATAAACGAATGAGTGGTTAAGTTACTAGGAATGAAATTATTATATCATTTAACTGTTTTATCTCCATGACAAGGTTTTCAATTCACAATGTGGTTAATGCTGTTGCAGTGAAATTATAGCTGACGTACAGACGTAAAGGAGCACGTACCCAGTAAACATATTTTGCCGACATGTATGACGTCTGAGACTTTAGTATACAATTAACGGAGTTGTCTAAAATTTCCTCAAATATTTCACAGAATAGCCGACAATTTTCTGCTATGACATTTCTCTATATTTTCTGAAATATTATTCGTTTGATATCAGAGTAGTCTTCACATTATCTGAAGACAATTTAATATTTTTTAAGACATGTAACAGAATAGTCTGCACAATTTATTGAGTGTTTTTTGAAATTAGTTAGACTAGTTAAAAATTTCTTTAGAGTTTTTTCGGAAAGTTCTTCGTACAGAAGTCTCTTGAGCATTTCGCCAAAGTTCGGTTTCTGCGTAGCCACCAATATGATTTTCGGTACGTTTTCGAACCAACTTCGGCATTTTGTGCATAATCTCTGACAGCCTTCGGACCAGAATCGCCAAAAAATTTTTGCTGGGTATATGCTAAGTTAAATACAAACACAATTAACTTTAATTTAAATTTTATATTACAACTAGCACTATTTGAAACTAATCAGGACAACGTAGCAAATATTGTCCATAGATTGACGAAACAAGCAATAAAAGCAATTAGGTAAATAGTTTTAGAAAATACCAAAACACCATTTCATTTCTAGCAATCGTCCAATTTCCTTTAAATTATTTAACAAGTCAACCAAAGTTAGTTGTGTAACAATTTATATGAGTATGAAACTATTTGCATATTTTGCACATTCTTTAGTGGGGAGTAGTCATTTTAGCCGTCTATCCTATTCTGTTCTTTGACAATATCATTTTAAATACATGAGTTTGGTTTTTTTTTTATAAATTTTTGGGTAGAATAGCTTACTATTTTAACATGCTTCCTTTTTGCCGTTTAGCACCTTTAACTCTATTCTATTAACTTATATAATACATTTTTATTTTATTTTTCTATTGCAATTTTGTTACAAAATAAATTTCAGCAATGTTTTAACAAGATGTTCGTTTCTATTTATTACCTTCACGTGATTTTTATGCATCTATATTGTATAAGATTTTTTATATAGTAACTATACTATACATACGTATATATATATATGTATAAAAACAATTTAAATTGTGTATTTGTATGAATGAGTAGTTGGCAGATCCCATAAAGTTTAAAATCTTTTAATAATACTGCTATAAGTTTCTTATTTCTCTTCAGTTTAAGACAACGAATCTATATAAATAAAAGAGTAACGTTATTGAGTGACTGACTGACTGACTGATTCATCATCGCTCAGCCCATACCACTAATGCTAGAAAGTTGAAATGTCGTAAATGGGCTCACCTCAGGATGTATAGATCCACTAAGACGGGGTTTTGGGAAATTCAAACGATAAGAGGGTAAAATCGGGTAAAAACGGGTAAATTCGGTAACCTTATATCTCCGGATCTAACTAAGGTAGACATAAAATTCCAAAAACAGCATATTAAGATAAAAAATAAGCGGACGGTGTTTGGTACTTTATTGAATTTATACATTTTGGGGCCGAAAAAGGGTAAAAATATAATTTTGGTACTTTTTTTGTTTACCGTTTATCTCCTAATGTAATGAAGATGGAAATTAAATTTAAAATGTATTCTTCTATCCTTACGAAGCGCACAAACATGTTTTGGTACTTTTTTGTAATTCGAATATATAAAGGGTAAAATTGGTTGCTCTTTTTGGTACTTTTTTCCATACAACTATTTCTTATGCAAATTGATAAACATAGCGAATAAATATGTTTGTATATTTTCACTATGAAAATATTTTGGAAAATTTTAGTTCTAAGGGGATTAAAAGGGGTAAAAGCGGATAAAATCAGTAACCTTATATCTTCGAATCTAAGTAAGGTAGACATGAAATTCTAAAAACATCATTATAAGACAGAAAAATGAGCGTACAGGTGTCTGAAACTTTTGTAAAAAAGGGTCAAAATATAATTTTGGTACTTTTTTTGTTAACAGTTTATCTCCTAAAGTAATAAAGCTAGAAAATAAACTTGAAATTCATTCTTCTCTGCTTAAAAAGCCATCCAAAACAGTTTTATATTTTTTCAAATTTGAATATATAATGGGTAAAATTAGCAGCCCATTTTGGTACTTTTTTCCATACAACTAATTTTTATGCACATTGATACACCTAATGAATGCATATGTTTGTATATATTTTTTGAAAACTTGAATTCTGACGGGATTAAAAGGGGTAAAAACGGGTAAATTCGGTGTTCTTATATCTCCGAATCTAACTAAGGTAGACACAAAATTCCAAAAGCGTCATAATAAGATAGAAAAATGAGTGGATAGGTATATTGTACTTTTTTTAAATTTGTACATTTAGGGGCCGAAAAAGGGTAAAAATATAATTTTGGTACTTTTTTTGTTAACCGTTTATATTTTAAAGTAAAGGTACTTTTTTGAAACCTACTTTTTGAAAATGTAGTTTTAAGGAATGGTACTTTTTGAAAAATGTTTTTTGGAAAGGGTACTTTTTGAAAATTGTACTCTTTTGAAAATGGTCACTTCTTGAAAAGTTACTTTTTGGAAAAAGTTCTTTTTAGGGCTGTGTACACCAAAAGTGTAAATTAATCTTATTGTTTTCTGTCTGTCACAGTCTGTTTTCTCGAGAGCCGTAAAAACTACGGGGTAAAGATTAAAGGGTGTTCTAAGGAGAGCAACGAAACATGTTGAAATATTAATGTAATATACAGACACTTTTATATATGTAGACTATCGAAATTTTCAAAGTTAGTGTAAATTGGTTGAGTCTGTAGAATATTTAACACAACAAAAATTAAAGGGTGTTCTGAAAGTTAATGTAATTTTGACTATGTAGCTTAAACAGTTTGTTGTATCTTGGAAATTGTAAGAGGCGAACTCTTGAAATTTTAAAAAAATCTAAAACTAAAAAATTCCAGAATTAAAAAAGTCAAAACGAAAAATCGCTAAGATGCAAAAATTCGCCAACACTAAAAAGATCGCCAAAAAAAAACTAACCAATTTTATGGTTATTTTTAAATGAGTTAACTAATTTTCCTATATCTGCACAACAATGGTGTAGCGAAATACGCCGGGTATAGCTAGTATATTATATATTAATAAATTGTTGATTCCCATTTAAAATACTTTTTCGCGTCCTTTAAGGCCATTTCACATTGTACTACAAGCTTTGAGATTTTTATTAGATTTTGTAAGACGAAAATCAAACCAAAATCAGTCTGACTGTCAAAAAATCTTAAAGAAAATTTTCTCATTACATTTTGTTTCTACACTATCACATTCCAAATAGAATGTAACATAAATAATTTGAAATAAAGCAAATTTTTTCGTTCTTCCTTTTCTTTATTTATGCCGGCAAACAAATACACAACTCTTTTTGTTATTCTTACGTTTATTTGTGCACAAGACAAGCCCTGATAAAATGAAAAATGTGATTGTTTAAAAAATTTTCTAAAAATGAAGAATACCATAATACTGGTAAATTTCTTTACATATTATTTGAGAAATTATAACAATTTGTTTGTACACTGTTGGACTTTTACTTAAGATTTGAGTTCTTGACAAGTATTAATACTAAATGTAATAATCTGAAAGACACTTCAATTGTTAGTTCTGGACAGAATTTCTCTTTATAATACAAAATTATGTCGTTTATGGAAAACTTTTAAATATTGAAAAAATTGGGGGTTAATGTTTGACCCTTTGAAACTGTGTGTTTTTTTACATCTGAGGTGTAAGGTATGTTTAGTATTTTTGTAGGAAATATTAAGAAAAATATTTTTGTGAAACATATTAAACCTCTAACTCCACCACATAATGATAATATTTGGCTCTCATCTAACAAATCGTAAATAACACCCCTAAAAAGGGGGAGGGTGGGAATGAAATGCTATAGAAAAAGGTTGGCCATAAAATTTTATTACAGGGTTTCAAAGACAACTAAGATCCAGACTCAATTAGTACGCCATAAATTATTGAAAACTTAAACTATGTTTAAGGGTTAATTTCATATTTAATTCTTCATACTTGTAAGTCTTACTTTTAAGTTATAGGTCGTGCTCATCACGTTTATGTAAAACACCACGAGAAAAATGTTTCTGGAACATTTTAACGCTCTAACTTTTTGTTGTATGGGTCTTTTTGTACACTTCTTAAAAAAACGTGCAAAAAAGTGGGGATATAGCGGGGTTGGAATGTTCTAGTAGCCCCACTTTAATAAAATTCCGATGTGATCTTTCAAAACGTCGACACACGTAACAATTTTTATGGTCTCCTCTACCAGAATCCATTGTCAGAACCCCAAAAGTTTTTTTCGTGTTGTATACTGTAATCAAAGACCTTCTTCGCTCTCTTTTGTATGCGGTCGTGTAGCTTCAAAATAGACTTGGAAGTGGAGATGGGTGCGTGTCGTGTTTTTTTTTTCATTTCACGAACACGCACGACTTAACACGAAGTGTTGGTAGCAGAAAATCTGATTTCATTCGTATTGGGGTCGTGTCGTGTTGATCAAAGTTGGCACGAAAAAACACGAAACGATTTTAAGATTAAAATATGTATGAATGCAGAAGCTTCCCGCACAAGATTATTGAGCGAAAATCTTGATATGTTTCTCTTTCTTAGCAAAAATATGTAACTAAAAGTACCAATAGAACATGAAACATTAAAATAAATGAAAAATATGTCTTTGAATATAAAAAAATTATTATTTTTTGTTTTTGGATTGGATTTCGTGTGTATTGTGTCGTGTCTTGTTTTGAAAAATTTTGGCATGCGTGTTTCGGACGTGTTGGACATCCCGGTATTCGTATTGTGGTATTCTGGTATTCTACTTGGTAGCATCGGTTCAAACATTAGAGTTGTTTTATATATTCGTTCTGTTATACTATTTACAACTGTCAGAAATAAACAAAAAGTTGTAAATTGTAGCCGAACCGTCGGCGAAGTAAAAGCTTCAAAAAAATTTATGCCTCTACTTAACACCAGAGGGGCTGCAACACTGCTCTAAAAAAACGCGTTATATCAGAATAAATTAAAGTTTCTATCTCTTTCCCATTTCACCACCTGTTCTATCTACACTATCGTTTTCCTAAAGAAAGTACTACATTAATTTATGAACTGGCATTCATTGCCTGATTGTGTTACTTCTCTTAAAAAAGCATCGGTTTCGTTAAAAAAATATAAAAAAATTTTTTAATTTAAATTTTTTTATTGAGAAAGGAATTTTTAAAACACCTAAAATTGAACGGACAAATACAAATTCTTGACTGTGTAAGATTTGAACTGAGCACCATAATGTGTTCGAGATCTACCAAAAGTAGTGTTATAGATTTTCACCATGTGAGAGCGGTGAAGGCAAGTAGCCAAACATCTAATATTAAACCAAATTTTTGTTGAAGGCTTTTTACAAGTGTGTAGACTTTTCCTCACAACATAATAATTATCAACATATGGTTGCTTAGAAGTTCTACAATATATGGTTTTGGTCTTAGCCATTTATTAAAAAATCTTTTTCTTTGTCCTCAACCACACCAAAAATGAGAATCAAGCACATAAATGAAATTCTATGCTAACTACTACGTTAAATAATTTTTTAGTTCACACGTGTGGCCTTGTTTGTGTTGGCTATAAATGACTATTGAAGTTTTTTCTTTTTCTTACTTCCAATATGATTTTCTTTCTCCTTCCTCATATATATTTCGTATTTAGCATGCTATCATTTCACTCCTTCACATATCTGTTTAACATTTAATATAAAAAGCAATCTCAAGCCTTTCATTACAATTCATTGTTATAGTCTACTATACCAAACAAATACAATTTATCGGTTGCCTCGTTGTTTTCTTTTAAGCAACTGATTTGTATGCTTTTGTTACTGAAATAAACCGGGTGAACTAAATTCTTTATGCTCTTTTACAATACATGATTTTATAAAACACCACCGACCAGCATATAGATACGATTTTTTTACGACTTTTGCACTTTTAAAACTCTTTTTGCTAAAAATAAGAGAAGAAAAAGAAAAAAAAAATTACACAAGGGTAAAAAATCAAGTCATGTACATGTTTGGTGTGAAACATTTTGTGGCGACAACTTTTTCGTGCATGTTCACAACTTTCAATTCGATGGTTGTATAAATGTTTTTAAACAAAAATTTATTTCAAAATGTTTAGTCTATGTTAACATATATCGGAGAAATTTATTAACTTCTGTGTGAAGCAGAAGTTGTCTTCAAAAATAAAAATAATCCTAGCACATACATGTTAGTGACTACAAAGGATGGGATTTAATAGTTTTTAGCTTACTTAGTGTATTTATTTACAGACACTAAACTGTTTCAATAGTTTTATTTTGATTTGATTTTTACAGGTTTATTTTTTCTTAAATCGTTCATTAAACCCAAAGTCACGTCCACTTAAAAAAACTAATTTAGAAAAAAGTAAAATTGTCTGAACAGAAGATATACATACAAACACCTTTTAAGAAAGATATAATAAATATAGAATTGTTGGAAATTTTCCTCAAAATGTTTGTACAATCTTGTCTAGTTAGGCTATAATTTAAGTAGACAAAACTTCACCTAAACTGGAACGGAGTTAAGATTCAACATTAACTTAGCCACAAGGAAGTTAGAGTTTAAATGTAACTAATAAACTAGAACGTTATATGAGCGCACATTAATTATATGGCATGTTTGCATTAAGTCAAATAACACTGTGCAACAAAATCGAATTTTTGCAAAATTACAAGTTTCTAATGACAGATTCTGGTAGAGGACACCAAAGAAATATTTACATATGGGACTCATGTTAGTGTATTTAAAAAATTTAGCTCCACCTGAAATGAGTCCTAACTGTAAATTTCCAAAACGCTGATACATGCGTGTGGGTGATTTTCATTTCAAATGTTTTTTCGTGTCCGTTGAAGCTATAGTAAAATATTTCACAAAATAATCGGATAAATTTTAAAATGAAAACTGTTTTAGCATGATTTAATAGATTATAAATGAATGTACAAAAGTTTTTTATTGTGGAAGATTGTACATTATTTGCTAAAAACGAAGAACGAAAATACTCTTTGTACTCTCTTCATACAAAATGGCGTGTCCGTAATGCATGCTGTTGGTTCTCCACATTAAGAAAATATGAATTTTTCCAAAAACGACATTAAATTTATAACGGGCTTAGAATGTTAGCATTCGCATCTCTTATTTCACACTCCAAATTTTTGAAATATATTAGAAATTATAATTATATTTTTTAAATTATAGTTGTCCACAGTCTAGTGTATTGAGCGTTACGCTTTTTTAGTACGCTTCATTTCTCAGTTTAGTTACTAAAATTGCACTAATAACATAAACTAAAATAAAAGCGTAAATATTTAAAATTTTTTGAACTTTGTTAAATGGTATTATATTGCAAAAAGTTTAATCAATCGATCATCATTTGTATAAAAAAAATGTGTGAGTGTTATCCATATTTGTAACCAACTTCAAAAAAAAAGGAGAAAGGTTAGCAATTCGTCAGGTTTTTTTTTATGTATGTTTCCTCAAAACTCTGCCATTTATGAACCTGTTTTGGATTTTTTTCTGTACTTCCAGATTGGTCCCGTTGAAAAGTGGGCGCCCACACAAAGTAAATACACATCCGTTTTCAACTGTTTCTACTCAACCGATTCTTGTGAAACTTTACACACACACATTAAACCTCTGTTTATATACTACATCAGGATAAAAAAAGTGGGTTGTGCCACGCCCATTCAAAGTAAATATTCTTGTTCAACAACTTCTACTAAACCGATTCTTATGAAACTTTGCATATACCTTATCGTTACAATACAATATTATGTTTAGAAAAGTGGGCAGTGTCAGGCTCATGAAAAGTAAATAAGCATTTTAACTACTTTTACTTAGCCGATTCTTATGAAACTTTGCATACATATTTAGTTATTGTCACAATACAACATTGTGGTTACAAAAGTGGGCAGTGCCACGCCCATGAAAAATAAAAATTCATTTTAGCTACTGCTACTTATCCGATTCTAATGAAACTTTGTACACACAATTAGTTCTCGTAAGAGAACATGATGATAAAATATGGAGGCGGTAGTCGGTTTTTTTGCAAGAATTATTCATTATTTAAAATGTAATTGAAATTTTCCAGTAGGAACTTATTCTAAAATAAATCGAAGATTATACATCTGAATTGTATTGGATTCAAAATATAGTATGTGTTCTGAAAATAATATGGAATTCGTATAAAAATATATTGAGCGTTACCTAAAAAAACTTTTGCAATATATAAAATTTATATATTAATTTTAGGACGTTAAAAAAAGTAAGCAGCATTTGAGGGGTAGAAATGCTATAAAGAACTTTATCTATTTACAAATTTCTGATTTTCTTTGCAAAAATTTTGCTTCTACCGCACTGTGGGTTGTTATATTTGCGAAGTATGTATTAGCTAGGTCATATCTTGCTACGAATAATTATTTAAATGACATAACTTTTAAGATTTTCGGTCGATTTTATTAAAAGTAATAAAAGAAGAGTCAGTCTTCTTTACGCTTTTGTATAAATGTTTGAAAATAATTATTTTTAAAGACAAATATATTTTATTCTTCCATGTGAATCCAAGTCAAAATTTAAAAAAGTGGTCATAACTTTTAGTTTCGTCTTTCGATTTTTATAAATGTTTGTCTTTAGACAGTAAATGTATAGTGCTTTTAACCCATTTATTAATTTTTGTGGCGTATTTTTCGCCAAAATCATTCCCTGAACAAGCGCGAAGGCATATATAAGGTTCAATACATAAAAATTTAAAAAAATATGCATTTGGAATGAAAATTACCCATGTATATATTTTTTCTTACCCTCTGTCGGAATCAGTCGTTAGAACCATGATATTATTTCTTGTGTTGCACAGTGTTGTTTTTATTCATTGTATACTTTTTCCTGTTCTTAAATTATGATCTTAGGATATGAATGGTAACTTAAAAACTTACCTGCGCTGATATTCGCCCTTTTTTCAGTCGTGTTAAGTCTGTATGACTCCAATGACTCCTTTTCCAAGGCACAACCTCTCTTAGATCTTCATTAAAACTGTAAAATTAAATAGAGAAAAACTTTAGCATGTTACTTTAAGACTAATTACAAACTTTGAAAAAAGAAACATAAAATGAACAAAAACAAAGAAAGTAATTCAACATACTTCTATATTGCTTTAAAATAACATACAAATATGCATACATACATACACATTCTTACATACTGATTGTGTGTAAAAATACGCAGTTTCTAAACAACAATCAATCAATGAACTGAAAAGTGTAGAAGTACTTGTAAAGTGCACTTACTTAAAGTCATTGAGTTTATTGTGCAGGAACTTTCGTATATTCCAGGGTAAATCGTTATGCCCATCAATTAAAGGCACTTGATCCAGCAACTGTAGAGCAACACGCAAACGTTCTTCAAATGGAGCACCTTTGAAAACGGAAATATAAACAAGCAAAAACGAAATGAAAGATTATTAAATAAAAGAATTGTAAAGTAATTTCAAAGTATTTGAAAGTGAGTGTAAGTGTAAAGAAAAAAAAAAATTTTTTTGGAATGAAAATTGTTTTGTGCGGGATTTGTTTTTTTAGAGCTTTGAATGTATGTAAATTTATTGAACTGAAAATGATGGATTGTTTAATAAGATTAAAACACTTGAGAAGTTGTTATTAATGTTACAAAAGCTCATTTTAGCAACATATATTATTTGTAGATATTATAAATTGTATTATACATGAAAACATTTTTAAATCCTTGAATGCTCCCTATTTCCCGAAATTTAAGGCTTTTCAGATCAAGCCTTTGCTTGATCCAAGCAATTTTTAAGTTAATAATACAGACTTAATTGTCGTACTGCTCTTTATATTGTGTAAACATTTTATACAAATACATATCTTGTATATTAAACTTTTGAGAGAAGAATAAAGTTTTCTTTTATCATCAAGTAGTTAGTTAGTAAATTCAAAACTTTAAACTCATTTTCTATAAAACAAGTTTTTTTTTGAGTTATGAATCTATTGCAGCAAAAGCTCTACATGTTTATGACAAAAGTATAGTTGAGTCTAGGTAAAAATTTTACAAATCAACTGTAACGCGTAATTTTTAATATAATTAGGTTTGTCTCAGGCAAATGTTTATTAAGTTAAACAACTTCCTATTTAAAATAATTAATAACATAGCAACAATATTTCATAAAACTTAATTTTTATTTAGCTCCATTTAACATATAAAGCATGTTAGTTTAGAATAGTAATAATCACTTTAGATTAAAAAAATATGTTTAAGACTCTTCCACATTCGGAGATAGATATGGTGGAATTTTTTGCTTATTCTATAAGAGATATGGGTATAGAATTATGTTCTGCATACTTAGAAATCCTGAAGTCATTCTATTCAATAGAGTAATATACTCTCAATAAGCATTTTTTCTGGTACATAAGATATCAGTAAGTTTTTCGCCATTTATTGGAGAAGTTGGAGGTGTACTGGCCAAACAGACATTGGATTCGGACTCAGCGCGTGGAAATACTTATCGGTAGGTGGGACTAGTCAAATGTATAAGCCACATTTTAGGGTTTTGTATACCAAAATTATAAAGGAAGCCTATTGTTTTCGCTAGGCTGTCCGTCCATCCTCCTGTCTGTCTGTCCCAGGTTGTTTTCTCGAGAGGCGTAAGAGGTACGTACCTGAAACTTTTACAGAATATGTAAGACTATGGCGCTACAACAACAAATATATGATAGTTAAAAATTAAAGGTTGTTCGAAAGCAAGCAACGAAATATATTGAAATTATAGACACTTGAAAATTTCAAATTTATTGTATTAATATACAGCCTACACTAACCAACAGAGAAATTTATGCAAAATAAAAATTAAAGGGTATTCTATCAGTTAATGTAATTTACACCATGTAATTTTGGCAATTAGCTGTATCTTGGAAACCGTAAGAGGTAAACTCTTGAAATGTTCACAGCAGCATTTTATGAGCAGCAGTAGCGACTGCTGAAAAACAATATAAAATTAAAGGGTATTTTATCAGGTTATGTAATTTTAAAATTTAGCTATATCTCCTGAGCCATAATGTAATATACAGACACTTTTATATAGATACTTCAAATCTTCAAAGTTAGTATACAGACTACACCAATTAACACTGAAATCTTAATAAAATAAAAATTTAAGGGTATTCAGTTAATTCAGTTAATTTCAGTTAATGTAATTTTGAAAATTAGCTGTGTCTTGGAGACCTTAAGAGGTAAACTCTTGAAGTTTTGACTGTTACTGTTTTATTTTAAAGACAGTAGTAGTAAATGCTAAAAGGTCGAACTAGCTAAAAATTAAAGGGTATTCTACCAGGTTGTGCAATTTTGAAATTTATCTGTATCTTCTCAAACAAAACTAAAAATCGGCTTGACAAAAACGAAAAAGTCGCTAAGACTGAAAAAAAATCTAAAAAAATAGAGAAAAAAACACAAAAACCGCTCAAAAAGAAAAAGACCCAAAAATAAAACAATCACCAAAACGAAAAAAGCACCAAAACTAAAATAAATTCTAAAATTTAAAAATATGGTAAAAACCCGAAAAAATCAACAAAACGAAAAAATGCAAAAAATTGCCAGAAGTAACAAAAATCGCCAAAACGAAAAAAAAATCGTTAAAAACAAAAAAAAAAACCATAAAAAATAAAAAAATCGCCAAACACGAAAATAAAAATCCCTAAAACTAAAAAATCTAAAAAAATCGTCAAAGCAAAAAAGGCGTGAAAAATAAAAAATCGCCTAAAGCAAACTAAACAGATCGCCAAAAAAAAAATCGACAAAAACGAAAAAAGTCGCCAAAAGTAAAAAAATCGCCAAAAAACGAAAAAATTACAAAAAAAGGCGCGAAAACTAAAAAAAAATTGCCAAAAAATGCAAAAGGAATATATCTATGTATGTATGTACATACGGAGCCCTTCATGTGCGACTAAAAGTCGCACTTTACTGAATTTATTTGTTTTTGTGATACGGTAATATTTTACTGGTATTTTAGAATATAATGGAAATGCATTTTGCAAAAACGATTTAGAGAAAAACCTATATTGTTATTATTAAAGTGATTTTTTTCGACCTTAGTGGTCTTATCCTAGCGTTCGTTATGTTAAATCTGCCCCCAGTTTCTGTAATTAATATGACGTTTTCTCGCAACGAAAAACTATTGTCATTCTGTCAAACAGAGAATGAGTGAGAAAAAATTCTTTATTATTTTTAGTTTTATTACAATCAACAAAACTTTTTACAAAATACATCAAGCGTAATTATTATTATTTTTCGCACTAGTTTATGAAATCTCGCACAGATTTATTAACTTTATTTTTTAATTGCATACATTTTCATTATTAAATGGGACTTTTAGAACATGTGATAATTTTTAAGGAATAAAGAAAAAGCTAATTATATCGACATCACAAGCAGAAAAAAATAACATAATATTAAGAAATACTGCTACACTCTCACCGCCCTTCCCTTTCCGTTTGCGATAAAATCGAGCCTTTACTGCAAAAGAGACACAACTAAAAAAAAAACGTATTTTACGGAAAACAAGTTAAAAGTTTTGAATTTATCTAACAAGTTAATCGTAAAAGAACATTTTATTATTCTCTCAAGATTTGAGTATACAAGATATTTTTATGTCACGATTAATTCTGCAATATTAATAAAAAAATCATGTTTTTTGGAGTTGTGATTCTCTTGCAGCAAACGTTCGTTATGTATTGTGCTATTTGGCTGATGTCAGCTGTATTTTCCCGTTCAGCATCACGTTAGAATAAATAATTTATGATGAATTGAATTATTAAAACTTTTGCAAAACTTAGTATTACTTTGCTGGAAAAAAAAAAAAATTAAAAATATCCTTGTATACTCCACAGATTTTGAAAGTTTTGTTTTTCACATCTTGACTGTTGAATGTTTCTATATCACTTAGCCATATAACACCTAAATACCTAGAATGTAATGACTATATGTCAAGTGAAGGTGTGGTAAACAAGTTTAAGTAAAACATGACACATTAGATATTGTTTTGCTGACGCTATTGTGTTCGGTCAAAAAGAAAAAAAAAAGACAAAAAAGACGAAAAGGAAAAACTTAAAGTAATTGATGTACTTACTTGCAGCTACACGTAAAGCCAATGGAACAGCAACACTTGCAGCACCAATTATTAAAAGTATCGAACTAACTGCCAGCCAGTGTTTTGCAGCATCAAATCCTTTGTATGGCAACGAAGGCGGGATACACAAAAAATATATTGTTGAAGCAGCAATAAAGATGGAAACAATTTAGAATTTCAAAATGGCAACAAACAAGCAGACAACGTAATTAAAGAGAATATTGTTGTAGTAGTGGTTAATATGATGTAAGAATGTGCATTGTTGTTGATTGTTTTTATCCAGTTTGCGTACCATAACAATGCAAATGATTTTTTTTGGAACCAGAGAACGTTTTTGGTAAATTCCATTGACAGCAGAACAATACCAACCAATTAACATTGTTTAGTGCGGTAGATAAGTAGAAATATAAGACACATTGAAGCGATGATCCAAAATTATTATTTCGTTGTGGAGTAGAAGCCAGTTAGTCAGCAAATTGTTATCCCAGATAAAATGAGCGGGAAAGAAAGAATAAAGAAACAATGAAGTTTCAATTTAGTATTGTAAGATTTCAGTTATATATCAAATATTTGAATATGGAATCATAAATAATGCACAAATGCAAACTGATTATTTTAAATTTTGACCATCTATAAAAGTTCATAAATTTAATATAAAAGTGGAGGTCTACCTATATATGCCTTTGGAAGAACGTAGGATAAGAAACTGTTTAACTTAAGGTTTCATCCTTTTTAGGGTTCCATACACCAAAACTGTAAAAGTACGCTTTTGTTTTCGCTACGCTGTCCGTCTGTATGTCCATCCGTCTGTCTGCCACAGGCTGTTTTCTCGGGAACCGCAAGAGCTACGGACCTCAAATTTGCATAGAATATGTAAAACTTTGGCCTCTACAACAACAAATATATGCCAGTTAAAAGTTAAAGGGCGTTGTAAGGCGAGCAACGAAAGATGTTGAAATACTAATATAATATACACTTTCAATTTTCAAAGTTAGTGTTAATTGGTGTAGTCAATAGAATAGGCTACACCAATTAACACCGATATTTGAAACAATAAAAATTAAAGGGCGTTCTATCAGTTAATGTAATTTTGACTATGCAATTTAGAGAATTTGCTGTATCTTTTAAACCGTAAGAGGTTAAACCTTCATATAAAAAAACGCTAAAATTAAAAAAATTCCAATATAAAAAAAAATGTCAAAACGAATCAAAATTAAAAAAATCGCTGAAACCCAAAAAATTACTAAAACTAAAAAGATCGCGAAAAAACTAAATAAACGCAAAAAAACTAAAAAAGTCGTCAAAACGAAAAAAGCACTAAAGCCTAAAAAAATCGCTAAAACAAAAAAATATCGTAAAAAAAATTGCCAAGATCGAAAAAATCAACAAAACGAAAAAAGCGCAAAAAAACCCCTAAAGCTAAAAATCGTTAAAAACCGAAAAAATCGCTAAAATGAAAAAAGTGTTAAAAAAGAAAAAACTAAATAAACAAAAAACCCCAAAACAAAAAAAAAATCACCAAAAACCGAAAAGCGCCAAAACTGAAAAAAAGCGTCAAAACTAAAATAAATCGCTAAAACTAAATATATGTCAGAAAGCGAAAAAAAACGTTAAAACAAAAAAGCCAAATCGAAAATATCACCATAACTAAAAAAATCATCAAAAAACAACAAAAAATTGTTAAAACGAAAAATCGAAAAAAAAACCAAAAAAAAAACTTAAAAATGAAAAAGCGCCAAAACAAAACAAAAAATCGCCAAATCAACAACAAAAAAAATTTAAAATAAAAAAACTAAAATTAAACGAAAAAGCAAAATGAAAAAATTACCAAAATGAAATAAGGGCAAAAACAAAAAGGATATATGTGTATTCGTACGGAGTTTACTTAATTTATTTAAGATATCCTGCTTTTAGCTCGATATGCTTAATCGAGTAGTTCGCCAACTTTTTAAGATCGACTCAAAGAACGATTGCGCAATGTTTCGTTTTTCAAATAGCGAATGTAGGATATTCCATAAAAAAGTGAAAACAAAAACTGTTAATTCCAGTCAATTTCACTGCATTTTCTTTCAACGGATGGGGCTCACTTTGTAAAATTCCCTGCTATGACTGTTGTTGTGAGTGCAAGCTTTATCAACAGCGAAGGAACTCGCCAAAAATACATCAAAAGCAGGGCATCCATTTTGCCAATAGTGTTTTCATAACCAACTTTTTTTTGTTAAATTTAAATCAGCGAAACATCATTGATTTTTCAAGGTGTTTGAATTTCAATGCAATGTGTTTGATAACATTAAACAATTTATTTATTTTTTTATTTTTAAAATAAGAAAAATTAGCCTTCATCAAACGCTTAACAAAAGCTGCTGATAAATACGTTTCGTTAGAAATTGAAACTTGACACTTTTGTGAAAACAACTTTCTTATCTAAGTGCAAAGTAGTATACTTTATAGGCAGATTTTGTAAGAAAAATTTACCATACCAATTTTAAATGCAAAAACGCTTTTAATTTACAAAATTTGGCCCTTACTGTTTGCCAATGACTTTTTCACTTCTCCTCATGTCATTTGACTTATTTTTTTGTTTCAAACAATATTTCTTTAGAGTTTGGTATTTAGGCTTTAAGTCTGGTAAATTCAAAATTATTTAATTTGTATTTTAGTATGTGTTTTTTTTGACTTATTGCCTAAATAGCAAATGATTACGAGTGGAAGCAGTTGTGCTAGATTTAAGTTATTGATACAAAATGAAAGAGAAAAACGAATTGAGTTCAACCCAGTAAAATGTTCATAATGCATATTTTTTTTGACTTAAGACCTTAATATTAAATGCCAATGATTTTTGGTATGATCTTCTGTAGATAATTAAAAATATTTCCCTTATAGTTAATTAGTATTCATTGTTGTTTGTTGTCCACAATTTTTATAGGAGTGGAGTAGTGTTGCTCATAAAACAGCTTGCATTTTGCTACACTTTAATTATTAATCGTCAAGTTTATGGAATAATCGATACTTGAGGTCATTCAATAATAAGCTTTGATATTATAGCAATCTATTTACCATTCGTTCGGTCGTTCTAATAATTCTAAGCAACTTTACCCTAGAAATCATGGGTCTAAAATGAATATCGAGCTTGCTGAAAATCATAAATTTATTTTATGACCCCTTTATTATAGCGATAACTACAATACATTAAATAATGATACACATACGCCATCCAGTATTGAGACAAACTGTTTTAAGAACTTTTTGTAATATTTCTTATAGTAAAGGTGTCCTAATTCGGGCACTACTGGCGTTAGTCCTTTACTTTTTGGTCAAATCTTAGCTGCCATACCAATTGTTATTCTTTACGGTAGGGTTCCGGCCTAATCACTGTACTCTTTTATACGAAATGAGTCTGCAAGCTCGAAAACCATTTTAGACCTATGATTTCTAAGGAGAAGTTGCTTAGAACTCGTAGTAGATTAGGATAGGCCGTACATAAGGATAGGTAGAGTAATTAGTTCCAGTAGTTCCCAAACGTGTTTAATATATGAAAAACTAAAAAATTTTTTTAAAAATTCTCCATATCTTTGAAGCAAGTTGAAGAATTTCCAATTATTTATTTTAATTTTTCCTATAATAAACTCGTAATAATTTGGGAACCACTAATGCTAGTCCTCTAATTTTATGGTCAAATGTTAGTTGTACAAGGTTCAACAGCCATACTAGTGTCTCTTTGATTCGGAATAGGGTGGGCCCAATAACAATTTTAGACTTATTTTTTTTAGGGAAAAACTGTTTACAATACTTTACAGAATCATTCCGCCCAACGAAATTTTCTCAAAAAAATCTATCTGCCCTAATATACATGCATAATTTTAGTTTTCTAAATAAGGTTTGGATTATAATTTTCAGTTCAGTTTAATTTAATATTTTTAAAAATATATAAAAGTTAGAAATTTGACAAAGTTTTTAATATTAGTTACACAGGGCAAAAACTCGAAAAATATTTTCAATTTGTACAGAAGACGTGTTTAAAGTTGAATTATCTTGGCTGAGTATTAACTATAATTGTTTACAATCACTTTTGGATCAACTTCATAAATATCATGCTGGCTTTACTGAGGAGCAAGATGAAAGGTTAAGCCAAGTTATATGAAGAAGAACGATATAAAAGAAGATGGGACATAAATATTATGGAAAATTATTGCTGGAATCTTTGTCAGGATCTTATGAAGTTTCCTGAGCGTTAAATATAATTGTTTCCAATCACGTTTGGATCAACTTCATAAAAATCTTGGAGGCTTGACTCAGGAGCAAGATGAAAGGTAAAACCAAGTTATATGAAGAAGACCGATATAAAGGAAGATGGGACATAAATATTATGGAAAATTATTGCTCGAATCTTTGTCAGGATCTTAAGAAGTTTCCTTATTTAAGAAAATCCTATAAGAGAAAATTATGTATGTATTCAAATTAACTCTGTAGAATAAAAATTTAAGAAACATTTTATTTTTCAGTGCACAGAAATATTATTTGTACTAATAAATATATATAAAAACACTTTTTAATTATAAATATGCGAGTGCCCGCACAAAAAAATACATGTTGGCATCACAGCTCATTGCGAAAACAATTTGTAGCTGTTGTGGCTTTTATTTATTTATTTTCAATTGCCTTTACAACTACAATTTAGAGTTGGAAAAAGACCAACCGGTTGCAGTACGCAAGTAGTGAAAATAAAAACATGATTGATTATGAAGCTCATGTTTTAGCTTTGATATTGTAAGCTTCTTATTAGTATGATTAGGAGTTTAATATAATATCTTTAGGTTTTCTATGAGATTTTTGGGTAAAGGTTTCCTGACGATTTGTATTAGCCCTAACGAAATGCGCATAGGAACTAGCTAATACGAGAGGTATCATCATCAATTTCAATGTATTTTAATACAACTTTAATATTTTACTTAAAAATTAAAATATTAATTTGGGAAAAAGCACGTTACAAAATTAATATTAATGTAATTTAATAATTCCCAAAAAAAAGTTTTTAATTAGGAATATTTTTTTTTGTTAATTAAAGAAAACCCTGTTTGGATTACTGTGGCATTTGTTATAAAACTCAAGAGGTGAAAATTTTGGCAAAATCGGATAATTTTCAAGCATTTATTTTTTGTTCCTATTTGTTTATCTTAAACTGTTACTGGTTTTAATTAATCCTCAGGTAATAATGACTTTTTAGAAAATAATGAAAGTTATTATGAGTTTTCTTTAATGTATGCATAATAAAATAGCTTAGTTGCTAATTACATGTATTTGAAAGTTTAAGTTTAAAATTAGTATTTTGTGAAGTTAATCAAAATGAAGCATAAAAAGGGGGCGTCTTAGAGTTCTCCAATTTGACGCAAATTGTAGCCCCCACACAATCAAAGATTATTGTTTGGAAATTAGGGTTTAATTCTGCAAATTTCACAAGACTTGAACTTCGACCATGAGAACGGTGACCATTAATTCCATGGAAAAATAGTGTACACATTTATGGCCAAAAAAACATAATGAAACTAATTGGTTATTAGGCTAAGGTTGGTAACGTTGTATTCAGAAAAAATTGGGCATAATTAATATTTCAAAGAACAAGGAAAAAAATTAACATCAACTTAATTTTGTAATAATAATTTTGTAATAATCACACCTATCGCGAATAACAAGTAAAATTTATGTTCCCATGAAATATTAATTTCCGTTCGATGGAAAATTGCCATCGTGAAGTTCCCATGAACATTTTTTTCCCGCTAACCAGTTCTCAGTGAATGAAAAAAGGAAAGAAGCCCAATAAAATAAATTAAAAAGCAAAGAAATTTTTGTTTAAAATTAAAAAAAAAATACAGTGCAAAGAACTGGAATTATGAGGGATCTAAAAAAAATCGAATTGTTCGTCCAGGTTTGCTAGATGCATCCAATCTCTTGGACTACCCGATAAAATGCAAGCAACCTGCCTAATTTAATCAAATAGTCTTTGATGTTAAGTTAAATTTTCTCAACAGTGAATAAAACTGTGTTTTTATATATTTTGGATGCGATGAATGATTGCCTACAAACGCGGAAAAATCATTTGGTATTCCATCCACCGACCAGTGATTACATCACCGCAAAACTTTGTTCACGTGTGTGAGAAAAGGGTTTCAAGGAATTAATATTAATATTAGATAAATGAACACTATTTAGTGATTTTATCCTAAAAATAAATATTTACAAGTATTAATAATTAATTGGAAGGATAAAACAGCAATAATATGATGCATTTATCCAGTTCCCCTGCTAAAATAAAGTGAACAAAAACAGGGAAAAAGGAAAAAATCCACGTAAAAAAAATCATTCATGATAAGGGGAATTTTTCGAAGTTTTATTCACGAAAGCAAAAGAAGGGAAAGGGAAAACTCAACACCCTCTTTATTTCGAGGGCACAATCATTCACGATAGGGTGAATATCAAACGCTTTGGCTTTCCAGCTAGAGTTTTTATGTAATTTAAGCTGATTTCAAATTGTTTGCTAAATATTTTGGAAGTAATGAAAAAAGTGAACAAAAGTGAACATTTGTGAGAAAAAATAATGTATTAAAAAAATGGCATGTACTAAAAAATGTACAAATAGCATACACAAAAAAATTGTGGACAAGAGGCTAAAATAGTGTACTGTTCACTATAATAGTGTACGGTTGGTCACCGTAGCTATGAGACATGTGTCCCACTGAGGTAGAATGTGAAATTTTCTAAAATTTTCCAAAGTTAAATTCAATTTACATAAAGTGATATTTCATTTACCGTAGGTACAAATATGTAAAAATGAAGCATAATTTCTAAGCAAAAATCTTTGGTTGGGTGGAGGTAAACATTTGAGCCGAATTGGAGAAATCTAAGTAGTCCATTTTTTCTTCATTTTGGTAAATTTAACAAGATTCTAACTTAGGGGCATGCCTGAAAGTTATCCAATTTACCTAACATTTTTATCACGTGAGTTTTGAATCAATAACCGGTTTGGATTTTGTTGAAAATAACATATAAAAAATATTTCATTGCCACCCCTCTGGCCATATTTGAAAATGTAACACATGTAACGATGTGACTCTGCTTAAATAAAAGTCATTTATTTGACCAGATATTATTTAAAATTTTTTGGAATACCAAGCGTAAAATATTAGCGAATAATACAAAAAATTGCAAAATCTAATCAAATATTAAATATGACTATATAAATATTTAAAACTAGGGCAATTTATTTAAACAAAAACTATGATTATAAGTCAGGGAAAGTCAAGGAATGATATATGATTAATATTTAACTTATTTCTAAATATATATTTAAAATAATAGCTAGCTTGAAAAATATGTACATATAATCGATTAGAATATATTCATATATCTTAAAAATCTACCTATTTTTACTTGCACTTATGTTGGCATACATTTTCATGCAATTATACTCGATAAATTACTGTTTCTTCTCTTTACAAATTAAATGCTATAAACATTTTGCCACGATACTAATTAAAAACATTTGCTACAGTTAACTTACAATTGTACACTCACGTATATAATATAGAAATATACTATACAGAGAAATAAACAATAAATTTGTGTAATTGTGTGGCGTATGAGCACTTGTAGAAGTAAGCAGACACAAAACAAGATATTTATGAATATACAAAATTAGTTTTGAATAAAATAAATAGGTGGTTAAATATATAATAATGTTTTAGTTTAAGGACCTGTATATATTTGAATTATTGTTGTTGAGAAGGATGTGAAAAACTCGAGTTTCTGCCAGGTAGATTGATGAAACATCTGTGTGTGTGGCGACGTACTCCATAAAACAAAAAAAGGGACATCAAGGATATGTCAAAAAATGAATATATAAAAAGCTGAATCCAAGCCAAGAGGTGTATAATCTATTCCGCTCAGTCATAATATATATTAGCATAGTATACAGAAAAACTAAATGGGCTATTATATTTTAAGGCATTGCAGAATTTTTTGCAGTTTAAGTATCGTCATTGAGACAGTTTTTATCCTTAAGGATGGCCCGCCCAAACATTTTATCGACGCATTGTAGTGTACACAAGAAAATATACAGGCATATGCTGACACTCCCATCTCGCACAACATTAGTGATTGCAACTTAATTTCGCAAGAGAAGTGTTTCTTAAATCGCAATCGCCAGACTCTTGGCGAGCTCCAATCGCAGGAATATGCTGAGGTGAACTGATGAACTTAGACTAAACTTAACTTTAAGGAAACAATAAAATGATGAATAAATTAAACTATATCCCCCATATTCATAAATGGTTAATAAAGTTAATGTGTGCATTAAAACCGGGTTTCCCATACAAAAATTCGTACAATAAACCAACATTAAATTTTATAAATGTTTATGAATATGGTGGTATATGTTTATGCTTTTTTATTTGCAGCAAAATTACTTAAATTTTTGATTAAAGATATAAAATTTTAAAAACTGCATTTGGTCTTGCTTGTCCATTGTTTTCTTCTGCATGCACACAGCGTGACCGTTTTGCGACTAAAGTGGCAATTAGCCACTTTTTCAACTGCCTTGCCACTTTTAGTGCCCCTTTTTTTAAATTACCTAAATCTGCCACCTTTTGTAAAATTATGCCCCTTTCTGCACCTTTCTTATGAAGTGATACTTTTTGTTTTAGGATGAGCTTTTTTACGGTACGAAACTGTTTTATAAAAAAATCTTAACACAAAAATTTGTGTTTGAGTCCATTATTTATAAGCGTTATGAAAAAAACTATAGTTTATAGGTATTCATTATTGCACTAAAATTATTAAAAACTAACACCCTGATTCACTAGCACGAACAAGAACGTGCTGCTAAAAATTTTATGCAAGGCATGCAGTCTTAAATATTTTTAAAGTGATTTTCATGCAAATTTTTGAGTGAAGGTTAGATTTATTTTTACTAAATCAGCCTTTAAGACAAAAGTAATAATAACGTGTTGAAATGAAATATGTGCGTATCGACGAATATTTATAATGAAACTAATAAGCCGTTTCCCCATATATCCTTGGTTTTCGCAAATAATCACTCATGTTACAAAATTCATTCTTTGTAGGATAGCTAAGAAAGATTTTATTTAAATCCATCGCAATTTTTTACATTCACACTAATATTAGTGCTAAAACTTAAAAAACACTAAAAAGTGTGTGACAGGGCAACATTTCTTATACATAAAAGCAAAAATTATTTTTGACCGATACCAACAAAGGGAGAATACTATGAATTTATTGATATTTTTTTATGTTTGCTCCCTCAGAACTCCGCCATATCCCAGTAAAAATTTAGTATATAATTTGAATTTTAACAACTTCCTACACTCATTATTTTGTAGGCTTATTCACATTTATATTCTATTTCCAAACTGAAAATATAAAACTTCAAACATGACAAAAATAATTAAAACAAAATTTATTTGTTAGAAATTTTTTAAAAGAAAAATTTTTTAATGAATTTAAATCAATTTAATCCAGAAGAAGCAACAAAGGGCATTCGCAGTCCAAGATATCTAAAAGCCCATTGCGCTACTAAAATCAGTGTTTTACTGTTTTGTGTGCTGGGAGCTTATGCATACATTGAAATGTACATACGAATGTATGTGTGTACGTATGTATATGCACTTAAAATTGGACAAAAAATCTTCTGGAAAATCCGCGCCTATTTAAGATGATATATGTGTGTATGCATGTATGTACATAAATATGTGTATTCATCAATCTTTCAGATAAACATTGAAAAATATAATTATTTTAAGGAATTTTTAAGTAAGAAGATTTTTTTGATGTAAACATCGGAAACGTAATGGCTTCGTTTTGGGACATCAAGAACAAAAATAAGTACTTTTTCTAGTAGAAATGTAATGAGTTTCTTAAAGTTTTTCTAATAATATTTTTTGTGATTTGGTAACTGAATTTTTGTTGGGTTATAGGCCATATTTGTCTTTTTAAATATAAAAAAACCATCAAAATTGATTAATTTTATTTCAAAAGTATTATATGCCCTAAAAATTCATTAAATATTGGAATTTGGTTCAATTATTCCCTTTTTAAAAAAGTTGCCCCTTTTTTTCGAAGAGTCCCCTTCTTGGTGCCACTTTTTTCGCCAAGATCCCCTTTTTGTGCCACTTTTTAAACATTTTCAACGGTCACTCTGCACGCACAGTCGATTTCAATATAAAGCTGATTTATTGAATATGAGAAATTGCAAGAAAACGCGTGAGAACATAAAGAAGCAAGCTTCGCGCGATTTGAAACTCACATGCAATTCGACAATTGTGCAAGTGTCACAACATAAATGAGAGAATCCAATCATTTTCCCTAAGGTATGCTTTAGTTTTTAACACAAATAAGTAATTATCCAGCATATCATATGAGCGTATGTGGAATAGTTATTTACTTAACTGAACGTAAGTATACGTTTGATAAGCGGTAAATGGTATTTAATGTTTTAAAATTTTTACATATTCCAAATAGGCAAAACAAATTTATATATCGTCCAAATTAAAAGTCGCCCAATAATAATGAGATAAAAAACAAAAACTTAAAAAAAATCTATGATAAGTGGCTCAAAGATAAATGAAAAATCGCTCATATTTTATAGTGACAATTTTTATTACTATTCTTTTCATTCTAAAAACGGTTTTGCAGAGTACAGATATTTGACATAATCTTAAAAGCTCCATTCGCTGAGTGGCTACGCTGAGTAAAGATTTGCACTAATAGGCATGTAATTTTAAGAGCTGACATAATTGTTCCGCTCCTAATGTTTGACGGAGATGCAGTAAGACTAAACTAAATTATCAGTTAATCTACCTACATATAACAGTTTAACTTTGACAAATAATTAAAATGCATAACAGAGTAATTTAAAATTTTTTCAACACAAAACCAAGAGTTTCATCACAAAGGGACCAAAGGACCCAAGTGCGCCGGTTGTTAGAAACCGGTAGCCTGTTCAACCTTCAAACCAAGAGTTTATATTTGTAACCTCTCCGATTTTAATGAAATTCGACATATATATTAATTTTGTTCTTACATGCGTTACGTGGCGCCAGAACTAGCCCGATTCCTATTTTATAGTCGAGATGCCGCAGTCATTATTATTATTTTTTCAAATTCTTTATAGACATTGTCGAGTTATCATAAAGAAACAACTGTAATTTTTAAATCTGTTCTCAACTCAACTTGCAAAATAAATTACAAAATAAAATAAGCAAAAATAAGCAAAAAAAATTAATTACAACTTTTCAGGATATTTAAGGATAAATGATAGTTTGGCATTTTAGAGGCACTTGTATCAGGAAGCTACATCCTTTTTAATTTATAATTGTTAAGGAAATACTAAAGAGTGTTGTGTTTTTCTTCCGACGGGGTTTTTTTGAATTTGGAACGATTTTCCGTCATCCCACGTCAAATTTGGTTTGTAAACAGACCGGTTTCGGCTATGTGCCAAATACTAGAGCTTTTCGAATTACACTAAACTTATTAATGTCTGATGACGCGGTCTATGAATAGATATGAATATGATGAACTTTTCCAAAAGTGGTCGAGATGCCTAAATTTAGACGGCTATCAAATAGGAACCATAGGAATTATCGAACTATTTCTATCGCCATGTAAAGCGTACGTAAGAGTGGAACATAGTACAAATATGTCAAATTTCATTAAAATCGGAGAGGATCCACTCAGTGACAAAAATTTTTTATATTACTAATTACTAGGATGTATTTACTCCATTGTGAAAACGATTTTGAGCATTAACGTTAACATTTACAACTGCCTGCCCCCTGCTTTTGCTTTGCAAGTCAAAGCAATTTTATTTATATTTACTGTCTGGCATAGAAACTACTAATACACAATAATAATTACTACAAACTGCAATATAGCAAGAACAACACTTACAAGGATATTTATAGATCCAAAGAGTATCAACACTCATTGGTTTCATGTGGGTTTAAAGAGAATATGTGTGTTCATTAATTTGTTGGGTAGTATAGACAATAAAGCACTGCAACATTAAATGCTATTAAATGCATTAAATACTCTTGAAAAACATAATGCACACAAACATACATGTATAAAAGTGTTAATACATTTACATTCATACACAAACATCATTCATACCCAAACACACACAAATTAGTCGTAGTTCTAGAAAGAGCCAATACTACTAAAATAGACAACAAAATCTCTATGTATGCTTTGCATACTAATAAAATAAAACAGTAGAAAGAATGGATAGAAGAAAAAAAATACAGTTTTTTGGCAAACCATTTTAGCAGTAGGAAATCCTTATATTCTTTAACAGTAAGACAATCGAATATAAAATTAGCTAAACGTAGATAATATATAAATAATGTATATTTATGCTTATTTAAATACTTCTAAAAACGTTGCAAAGCTGTCGTCTGAGAAAAGTATAATCGAATATTTTAAGGCGGAAACTTTTTACAAAAATTGCGTTGGGTTTCGCTAATAACTTTTAAATTAAAATTTTTCATTGCAGTATCCTTCGACTAATAATCTTCGTGTTAGGCTAGAAATTCTTTTAGTGAAAATTTATATCATACTATGCACGATAAACACAGTCAAGCTGGTCTTCACCAATTGCTTCATTGCACCATATCGATGGCTTACTATCTTGAATTTTCGTTATTTTACAGGAGAAGGAAAAAACTGAATGAGAACGAGAACATACACACATACAAATAATAATATTTAAGTGGCCATAAATTCGTTATTTTCAACTGTAACTTACTCAGTTCTTTAAGAGGAGTGTATATTGAATTTCATCACCAGAAAAAAACCGACGTACGCCTTTTATATATTAAGCCAACGATATGCACTTTAACATGCAGGAAAAGCCTTTCTGTCTAAGGCTGACATTTTTTTTATACTGCAGTACAATGTACTTCTAGTACATACTAGGGTATTCATTTAATCAGGTTTCTCCTTTAATCGATTCATCGCTCGATTAAATAATCGATGTTTCGGCTTAATCAGTTAATAATCGGTTAATTTCGGTGTTAACCGGTTAACCGATTAATACCGTTTTTCATAAATTAAGTAATTTCAACAAATAAAAATGTATAAACTATTTATTATTTTGAATTTATTAGTAAGAGAGCAATAACATAACAAACATAACAATTCTTGAACTAAATCAAGCAAAAAAAAATATCATAAATATGAATTCATTAAAAAATTAACAAGTTTGTTAGATCATTATGTCAGTTATTTCAATAGTTTAAGGAGATTTTCTTAAACAATCTTTCAGAAAAACAATTTACTTTTGAATGTTTAGGATTTAAGAGATTATCTTCTTTAGTTTTGATAAAACTTGACTTGGAAAAATCCTTTCATTCATCGTAGATGTTGAAGAAATCGAAAGCAATCCATAATACAGAGCATCTAGTTTCTCATTCCTTTTCCTGGATTTCTCTTAACTTATAACTTTTTCCATTATGCCATTAGAGTCCTCTTTTAGTTTTTTTTTCAAATTCTAAACACTTCTATTTGTTTCGGTTAATTGTGTTCGAGCATTTATTGTATTCCTATCGACAGTTTCTTCTGTTGTAAGGTCATCATCTGACTCATACTGCCAGAGCTCAGCGACGAACATTCTGCAAAAAAATATTATTTCCGAATTCCTTACTGTACTTTAAAACACTGTTGTTAGAAGGAAATATTTCTGAGTGGAGGTGTAAACTAAATGAATTCGTCTCTCATTAAATCTAATCCTTAGATTTTTAATTAAATCGTTGGCATGAGAATTATTGGATTTTATAAAACTATTAAACAAAAATTTAATACATAGTTCTCTTAAGTTCAATTAGAGAGAAGCAGAGTCTTTACTAAACTCTTTTATAGCCACGTTCAATGATTTTAATGTTTTACTTAAGTTAAAATCACTGAACACACTCATTTGTTTGTATGAAAAATAATTTCTAAACACATCCATTTTGTATATGAGACGAAACAAAAAATTAAATACACAAAAAATACGTTGTAGTGCTACAAAATATAAAAAAGTTTTTACGTCGGTTAATCGACTGAAATTAAGCGGTTCAACCGTTAATCGAAAGTGGCCAATTTTAAATTAACCGGTCAGTTTATCGGGTAGTTATTAACCGGTTAACCGATTAACGGTTACCTAGTAATTACATTGAGTGAGAAGTTCCAAAAAACAAATGATAGGCTGCTTTATCAGTCACTAATGTCTGCAAGACTGCTTGAAAATTGCACAATATTTAAATAAAATTATTTTTCGCGCTGTAAAGCTCAAATTTTATGTAGTTTTAATGGAATTTTGATAAATTAGGCAGTTCAAAAGAGATAATTTTGGTGCGCTTAACTCGAAAATGAAATAAATTTTTTGGATCAAATCGTTTTCAAGGTATCCGCAAAAAATATTATGTTGGAATTTTTTCATTTATTGGCATAAATGTAGAGAACGACTCATCTGAGCAGTAAAAATTTTACAAGTTTGTTAATGTATACAAGTTTTGTATTATGGTCTATTGAACTACAGAAATTGCAGTAAGTGAAAAAAATTAATATCCCGATATTTTCTGCGCACTTAAGATGAGAAATATTACTTTAATAAAAATTGTTAAGCTTGCAAATGAAAGAGAGTTTCATTACAAAAAAATGCAGCATATAAGTTCAGATCGGAAGAAAAACGAGAAACTTATAAGCTGTTAAGTGAAAATACCCAATTTATTTAAACAAGAGAATCGATCACCAGACAAGTCACGTGACTGGTTCCCAAAATCTAGGAACCGGATCAAGTACTAGAGCTTTATATGAGAGGTACATGTCACTTTTAAATGGCCTTGTCATTGGATGGGGACAATTGCCATAATGAAGCTAATCGGTGATAGGTTCTAGAACCAAATTTAAGGTACTTGTATTGTAGTGGTTTCTCTTTCTCTAACCAAATTACTGTACTTTAAACAAATAGTTTTGATTTGGAAAAATCATGCTTATACTATATAGTACCACTACAATTTTCACTAGTCATATGACAAGTACTAAACTTCCCGCAGGAGCTTTGGCTTTAAATTTTCAAATAATACTAACATGCAACAAACAAAAACAAAATATTAGTAAATTTTTTTCTGAAAATAATGTATATTTACTAAAGTTAGTATATATTTTTCCAAAAGGAGATCTAGAATCTTTTTAAATGAAGATACCGAAATACTTTTTTTAATGTAAGGCTTAGCAGTATACTACAAACATATATGTAAGTGTACTTACTTAGCAAAAGCCAATGGCCAATATATTAATATGCTACAAGAGGTCTAACAAAGAAAATCTTTTTCAAATGAATTGTTAACAGAACATTTCCAAGTGCATATGAAGGCACAACTTAATTTATGACGCACTCAAAATATGCATCTACTTGTGGGTGTTGAAATACATGTGATTCTGATTATATGAGCATGTGTTTGTTCATTGATATGTATTTTAAATACTAATATCAACATGGATATACGTAACAAAGGCGTAGTGCGTCACTAATTGTTGCAACTTTGATATGATGATACAAACAAAGTAAACACTCACACTTACATAACCCCACTTGAAATAGTTTTGGACTCTTACTCATGCACTTTTCGTATCTGTCTATGACCATTAATGAGATTTTAAGCCAAAGCAAACCACTATCATTTGCCAACTCAAATAGTCAGACAAAACATAGTCAAAAGCAAAACAAATAGTTTGCACAAACGCATACATGTACACACACACAATTACAATTCAGCATTCATATACACATATTTCAGAGTACACATACTGGGTAGCAAGCTAAATGCTATGCTACCAGATTTGAAATAAATGAAAAAAAAGTGAGGAAATAAAAAAAAGAGAGAAATACTTGGAGACTGCCACAAAAACCATCATATAGTCATTACTTTTAAATGAATTGTGAGCTAAGTTTCGTGGCTTTTGCATAGATATATAAATTCGCTGAAGTTATGAAGTCAACAAAAATTAATTTTTTTTGTGTTTAAAAACTTTGAATGAAAAGTTTTCAAACTGGTCTGCATAAGAAGGCAAAGGAAAAGAAAATGTAAGTGCCCTACGGGAAATGTTGTACCAATTGTCTTGAATGTATTTGTCCTATGACTGGTGAAAACGGGAATGGTAAGAAATGTTCCTGAGTGGTGACCGATGAAAATAATCATATCACAACATATCACAAAACTAGAACAAAAATGTTAGGAAAAAACCCTCATTGCACAAGCAGATTTTTTCAAAATTAAAAATATTTGTTTAAAGTAAAGAAGATATCACAGGACAAGTAGCCTTAGTTAGGGCCTAGAACCTATCACTGAGTATCTTAATTATGTCAATTGACCTCCTCCTATAACAACGCCATGTAAAATTTACCGGTCCCTTTCATATAAAGTTCCGGAACTGGTTCTTAGTCCATGGAAACTAGTATCGTGACCTGTCTTGTGACTGGTTCTTTTCCCTCTAGGGTGTTTATAGCAGTAATTGCAGTAATATCTTGTTTCAACAAATGCTGATTAAGCTAAAGAAAGATAAACGTTTAAAATTATAATTTTGGTGGAAAAATAAGTAAAATGAATAACTAATTCCTTGCATTCAGTTTGTATGATTTAGGATTTTGTCTTGCAGAAGATAGTTTTAGGTTTATATATATAGTTGTTTTTGCAAGATTATTCTTAAAGTAATTATTGTTAAAATCATTTTCATAACAAAAATGTATAAGAGTCTTGTACATTTTAAAGTATATACGTAAAGTACACAGAAAAAAATAGAATACGGTTTTAATTACGAAAACTGGAGATTAAATTCATTTCGTAATTAAGTTCAACCTACAATGAAAATTGTATATTAAATTACATAAACTCAAATTTTTAATTGTTAAACAGTTTTAAAATTTGTTAAACAATTTTGTTTTTGATCACGTGATTATTAATTGATCAAATTAAAAAAAAAAAAAAGCTTTCTTAATAATGGTTCAAAGTAATGCCTTCATTGATGCATTAGTTGATTTTTACTATTAGGAGCAATATCTTTAAACATTATCTGCAAAAACCTGAAGGACTATGACGCAAGCTGAATATCGCTAAGGTAGCTAGGAAGATGTAGCCTTACTATAATGACAAGCCCTCAGCACAATGAACAAACATAAACTGTAAAATCATCTCGAGGCTCGACGTGTGAAGCTAAATTAAGAATTGTTTTTTAATTTTTGCACAACAATATCTCTCCAACCACTATGGATAGAAATTTCATTACTCGGCGTTGTTTTTTTAATTCCTAAATTTAACAAAGAGAAATGCTTAATGGCCGATAATGTTATCATTTAAAACTTAAAATTATTATAAAAAAGTTTTTACTGACTCAGACAAAAAGTTTATCTGATATATTACAAAAAAAAGAAGTAAATATTTGTATTTTGATTCAACAAACTATTTTGTTTAGAATTTGTAAGTATTTCTAGATAAATTGTTTTTTAAGTTCTGACAAAAAAAAATGTTTGGTAAATTACAGAAAAGCCTATAAATATTTTTGTTTGAGTCAGTAAATTGTTTTATTTAGAATTTGTAAACATTATTAAACAAATTGTTTTATAAATTTGGACAATTTGTTTACTGCAAAAACTAGTTTTTTTCAATGATACTGTTGAGACATTTCACACATTTACGCATGCACCTACAGGGCGTTTCTGGACAAAATATTTACTAATTCATTGAATTTCTTTACTGAAAATAAAATTCAGTTTTCTCTGTGTAGTCTTTCCTATAATGAGTTCTGCCGTAGCAGTTGTAAGCAAGGTAAGGAAGAGACAGTTTTCTATTTTTTTTGCGTGTGAACGTTTGTTGTGCATCTCTTGAGACACAAATTCATGGGCGTTGATGTTCTAGATGACCTATGATAGTTATCAGATATTGATAGTATATCGTTCCAAAACTATCAGGGACTCGTCTGGGCGACCTGCACCCTTGTTCTGTAATTGGTTTAAGCAAAAGCTGAATCTCGATAGCTAAAATACTGAATAAAGTAAAAAAAAGTGGGGAATTTTGCAAAATAAATGCTAATAAATCTGAAACTTCTAAGCTGCTGATTGGATTTTTCTGAAACTTCGAACATTTTTAGAGGAGGAGACAGGCTTTAAGCGAGCGTACCTCCCAGTGTTAATAGTAGTAAGTACTCTTACATGTGGCCTTCCCACAACGATAAGCGCACAACGCAACTAGCTAGCAGACGCTGCAGGGGCATCTCGAGGCTCGTCGCAATAGTGACGGTGCAGTGGGCGATCGGCAGAAAGAAGAAACAGTTTTTTACTTTCTTTGCGAGTGCCCGGTCTTGCACCACTTGAGACTCAAGTTCTTGGACAGCAATATACTAGACGATTAGGTATCCCAATGCGACGGGTTGTATCTAGTACCTACAACCGGATACGAGATCTGTGTTCGAACCGACATGTGTTGATACTGACGAGCGGAGTTCTCTGTCAAAACGGAATCTTATTGATTCTACTGGAATGCTTGTGCGTAACAGGCAGCCACGTAAACCAATCAACCAACCAACTCTTACATGAAAAACAGATTGTATAATTACGATGAATTTCTTTTTTATTATGAAAAGTGTACGCAACCGTTTTGTATAACATTAGAAATATACTTTTGTTGTTTTTATGAGGTTTAGGTGACGTTTTAGAAATTATAACAGTTGTGTGAATAAAAGGAAAGAAGTTAAAAGGTTTCTTTATATTCCTTGAATTGCATACCTAACAATCTGAATATCGCGAGATCAGTAAAAGATATTCGAAAAACTATTTGCAGTCGTAGTAAAGAGATTCATATAGAAGAAAATAATGTCAATTTGAGAAAATAAAATTATTTTACTACATATATATTTATTATGGCACACAACTTTATTTTTCCTAAAGTTTGACTTTTTAAAGAAAATGTGAGCGTATATCCACATTTATGAAAAGGTTCTCTTAAATTTTCTGCCAAAATTCCTAGAACTATCTATGTTAAAAAACGCTGTTGTTAAAATTTTCAAAATCTAGCGTCACATTTTTTTATAAACTCTTAAATACAAATAATATTTTTAAAATTTGGATTTTCGGCCATTGCTAAGTGTAGGGTATATGTTCAAAATAAAAAATTATTGGCACTAAACACATTGCATTGCAGTGACTTCCCATTTTTATATTTTGGTTTTGGATCTCTACATAAGGAACGTGTAAGAGGCAAAGTACAGGAGTCAGGACATTAGCCTTTGATTAATCTCTTTTTTTTTATCTAACGCTACTGCCCCTTGGAGTATTGCTTAATATCCATTTCTTTCTAAGTAAAATTTCTAGCCAAAATAGGATAAAAATAACTAAAAATGACAAAACAGCTTTTATCGCCGCCTCCATGTTAAAATGTTAAACTTTTCTTAAATACTTTTTTTAATTGCACTAGGGTTTGGGATTTCCCGGACTTTTGCATTTCCCGGGAAACGGAAATGAAAAAATCGCGATCCCCGGAACTTCAGTTAAAAGTTAATTTTCTATATTAAGTAGATTTATTAAATGAAAATTGGCGAAATTTCGATTGTTTTTCTTAATGTAAGCATTATTTTCAAATAAAAAGTTAATATAAAAGCAATTGTAAAACAAAATTTTCAAGAATTTTTAAGTGAATTCAAGCAAATAGAGTTTATAATTATTACACATAAGAGATCCTATAAAGACTAATTGACGACTATTATCGCAATTAGTTCAAAATTTTATTTTAAGGCCTCCAAATTATTCTATGAAGAACTTGCCGT
Source organism: Panzeria rudis (assembly GCA_956483635.1). Taxonomy (NCBI): domain Eukaryota; kingdom Metazoa; phylum Arthropoda; class Insecta; order Diptera; family Tachinidae; genus Panzeria; species Panzeria rudis. The sequence continues at coordinate 130,273,643 of OY101449.1, read as the reverse complement.
AATGTTTCTTATTTTCTTGAAAATTTTCCAGGAGGATTCTTATCGTTAAGTACAAGCAAGATACAGTACTATACTCAGCTGTGCCGAATTTTACATACCCTGAACCACAGTGTGTCTAAGTGTCTTTGATTTTTCACTTTATTTCTCTTAAAACATCTCCTTCAGGGTTTCAATAATTGCGTCGACTTTTAATAAATTTAAGTGGTGTCAACTCAAAGTTCTTACAGCTTGAATGGGCTTAAAATTTCCAGTACACTTTCCTAAATTTGTTCACTAACTCTGCGGAAAATCACTCAAAGTTCATTTAATACCGAATTATTTACTGTAGAGAACAATTACAACGATTTCCCGTAGACGAATTGAGAGAAATGGTATGACTGCAATTTCATGGAAATTTTATGAAATTTCCGTGTAAGTTTGAACCGTTCATATTTTTATTTTGTATTAAAAAAAATTGTATGTACATTTTGCTGCCTGTTTATCGATGTCGAAGAAATTCTTTCTTCTTACAATTACATTTGAAACAATAACAAAATTTTAGAATTTGTTTTTAAGAGAACTTAAACAATTTCATCGTGTAAACTTAGTCGTATAGTCCGTCAAAAGAACTTTTGTAATATATAAAAAAAACTTTGAAAATTTTGGTATTAAAGAAAAACAGGATTGTATGAAGCAAAATAAAGTTGGCGGTCACTTACATCTTTTTATAAATATGTGTGTCCAAAGTTCCATATATTTTTGAAATAACGTGTACTTTTAATATCCCGTTTTCCCGCAAAAAATCTCAAAAAATTCCCTGAAATATTAAGCAGACTTTTCCCGGGATTTTCCGCAAGGGAATTCACGATTCCCAAACCCTAAATTGCATGCAAAAATCTGATTATTTTACTCATTAATCAATTTCATCCCTACTAACTGCAAAAATTTTCTTCACATCAGTTATAAGACAAAAAAGAAATAAATGCATAAGTGATACAAAAATAATAATTGATTTTTAAGGAAAATTTTTTTAATTCGAATAAGAACTATTTTCATTTATATATTTACTCCTGATCTATAATTTTCGGCCAATATTGTTGACGTGCAATATACTTTGATATTCAATTATCTAATTATTTATATCCCTTCAACCACAATTTACTTACGAAGGGAATTTGTACCCGAACTTGATGAACCACGACTTGGGCTCTGGCGATGTTTCCATGGCATAATGCTTGTCAGACTTGAATGATGTGGCGGATTGTGGTTGTTCAGATTGTTGTGATGGTGATGATGATGGTGATTGTGTTGTTGAAATTTCTCTGATGATTTAATTAGATGTGTGCTACCATGTATACCCAAAGTATGATGATTATCATGCTCATTGCAATGAAAGTCTTGAAGTTGCTCATGCTGATAATGATGCTGCAGCAGTTTATGTTGTTGCTGTTGCTGTTGCTCTAACGATGCCTGACCATGTATTTGGTTGTCTTTAAGGCCACTACCTCTATTTGATTGGTTCAGTATCCCACTACCACTACCACCACCACCAGCACCACTACCAATGCCAACACTTACACCATTGCATGCAAGTTGGTGTGTATTTTGTTGCGTAAGATGTGATTTATGATGTGATGAGAGTATGGATGCCATATCATAGTTGTATGTATCGAAATCAACTAGATTATTAAAACTACGACTGCTTAGAGAAGAGCGTAATGGAGTTTCATTCTGCCTACCTTTTCCTGTTGAAGATAACGTGGCTGATGCAAGCTGATGTTGCTGCAATAAACTACTGTGATGATTGTCGTGGTTGTTGGTGCGGTATGCAGCACCTGGATCATTTGAACATTGTGTTTGGCTTAAGTCACGTGAAAAATTCGACCAAGATTTTGAAAAACAGCGACATCTTTCATTGAACGGTTTCATGTGAGTTTGTTGCAATTGATGAAGTAATTGTTGTTGTTGGGCATAAACAGCCAGCTGGCGTGCATAATCACTACTCGGTCCAATGGTATTGTATTTACTTAGACTCAATCTACTGCTGTTTTTATAGTGCTGTAATTTTTGCTGTAAATCACGTTGTGATTGTGTAAAGTCTGTAAAAGCCATCGATGTTGATGATGAGGTTGGTGCAACCACATGGCCCAGTTCGATACCCATACCTGTCAATATCGACGCCTTGTGTAAAAAACATAATGAAGGGTCTGATTTTTGGCTTTTTGGCAAAATTATATCATCGTGTATGGCATAAGGCGGGGGAAAGTTACCAAAGTATGAGGTTTTAGCTGAGATTGGATTGTTTGTGGAGGTGTTTGTTACATGACATACATCTGGCTTGCTATGGGAAACCATAGAATTTAATGTAGGTGGCTGCGTTTTATAGCTACCATTTGTCGTTGTACTTGTGTTGGACATAATGTCAGAACCCATGGCATTGGCACATTTTAGTATGGAAGTGGTGCAGTCGTCAATCACTGCTCGAACATCATGAGTAGTTTTAGCACAATCATTAAGTAAATCACCACTACACAATGTTGCTAGCGAGACATTATTGTTGCTATTGTTATTGCTGCTGCTGCTGTTAATGTTGTTGTTATTACTGCTGCTATTATGATGCAATGACTTGTTACTGGATTTGTTTAGGTGATTGCTGTTACACATGACACTTGATCTTAAAGTTGATTGTTGTTGCTGAAGATTTTGCAATAAACGTAGGCTACGTAGACTACCATTACGTTTCATTGACGGGGGTGGTGGTACAGGTGGTAGTGCTTCAACATCTGATGAACTGATAGCATCATTCTGCAAAAAGAAAGACAAAATGTACATTGAAATAAAAATCACTTTTATTTTGTTGTATATAAAAACTAATAAGTGCATCAATTGCACAATAACACTATGCAACCAAATTAAACTTTTGTCATCACCTTTGATGGCCGCACTATTTTTTTTGATATGTTGTTTTCCCTTAACTAACAAAACAGTCTAATTTTAAAACTGTATGGGTAGAAATATGTCAAAAGCGACTTTTCGCCAAAAAGAACTTTTTTATTGCTTAAAAAAAATTCTTTTGATCCCTTGAAAGCATTAAACATTTGTTCTACAATTTTTTTACATGAGCTATCCAAAAATTTATCGTTACTTTTCACTTATTCACCCAAATGGTTAATTGGTCACCTCAAACCTCAAAATATGCTCTCACAATGTTTTAAATTTTGCAAAGAAATGTTGTTTCTTTATTATATTAAAATAGTTCAACATCAAACAATATCATTTTATGGCAGTTTTTTAAAATTTTTAAAAAGATATTTGATTGCGCCATCTTGTGGCAACCTTTTGAAACAACTCATGAAGCAGTAAACAAGAAAATTTTACAGCCTTTTCAAAAAGATACTTTATATGATAATCGAATGAAAAATGTGGCAACTAGCTGCAAAATTATATAAGTAAACTATATATATTTTGCCTTTATTCAACTCTTTATATGTGGGTGATTCTCATTTCGAATACTTTTTTCCTGTCCGTTGAAATTATAGTAAAATATTTCATAAATTTAAATATGAAAGCTGCTTTAGCATGATTTAATATAGTATAAATAATTGTACATCATTTTTTTGTTGATACTGTTTATACTGTCTTCATATAAAATGGCGTGTCCGTAACGGATGCTGTTGATTTTGCTTATTAAGAAAGATTGAATTTGTACGAAAACGAGATTAAATTTATAACGATTTTAGAATATTTGCATTTTCTTCTCTTATATCACACATAAAATTTTTTAAAAATAATAGAAATTACATATTTTTTTTTAAATTGTTGTTGTCCACAGTCTTTTGTATTGAGCGTTAAGCTTTTTAGTACGCTATATCACTCTATTTAATTAATGAAATTGCATTAACAACAAACACTAAAATAACATAAGGTTTGTTCTTCTAAATGTTTAAAAGTTTTATGACCTTTGTGAAATAGTATTATATTGAAAAACGTTTCATCAATTAATCATGGTTGGCATCCAAAAAATGTATTGAGTGTTATCCAAATATTTTTAATTTAATTGAAATTTTTTGGTGAATAACTAAGAAGTTTATATTGAAATACATTGAAAATTATAAATCTGAATTGTTTTTAATTCCAAATATAGTTTGTGCTCTAAAATAAATATTGAATTCGTATAAAAATGTATTGATCGTTACGTTAACAATTTTCTTAAGTAGAACTCCCCTATAAATTTTAATACGGCAAAAAAAATTTAACAGCAGGGAAGTGTAGAGACGATATGGAGAACATTATTCGTTTAAAAATTTCCGATTTGTTTTGAAAAAATTTGGCTCCTACCTGGCACAAAGGTTTTTTTTAAAGAGAAGCAACATAATCAATGTGTTATCTTCGTTGGGAAAGGGATAGTGTAGAGGGAAGAGGTGGTGAAGTGGGAGAGAGATAGAAAGCTTAATTAATTTACAACTCTGCTATTGCGCGTTTTTTTAAAGAGCAGTGTTGCAAGCCCATCTGGTGTCAAGTAGAGGCATTGAGTTGTTTAAGGTGTGTAGCGATTTTATTAGTTATTTTACTTCGCCGACGGTTCTGATACAATACCGACGCAGGAGAGTGCTGTAAAGTGCATTAGGATATGTTAGTATTAATCGCTACCTGTATTGCCAAAGTGAACAGTGTTATACCTTCATCACTTTAACAGTCCAACAACAACCAACACAAGAACACACCAATGCAGATGAGAAAAATGCATAATGTTGTTGGCTTGCCTGAAACTAGTCTTGAAATCGAGACCTCAGGGTTTGTAGTCAAACGCGCTAGCTACTCTACTATTTTCGAAAAATCTTTAGATAGGTCATATTTTGCTACGAATAATTATTTGCAATAACAAAAAGCTTAATGCAAGACATAAAGAAAAAGTGAATATCAACAGCTATCAAATGAAATACAGAGTATGAATTGATTAAAGGTAAATGATGTTCAACTATTGACTGCAAACCACCGACTTTGATCAAGTGGTCAACGCGGTAAAGAACTCCAACGAGAAGAGAACGAGCTTTCGAAACATTTCAGTTGAACCCTCCACAAAAGGATGTACATGTTCAAATAAACTGAACAAAGAAATATTCACACACTACTAATTCTAATTGTCAATGGTAATTAATACTAAAATAGAGAAATAACAAGAATCTTAACACAACATATAAAGAAAAAAGTGAATATCAATAACTATCAAATGAAATACAGCTCTAAGGGTGACAGTCTGAATTGATTAAAGGTATGTAAATGATATTCAATTATTGACTGCAAATCACCGACTTTGGTCGAGTGGTCTACGCAGTAAAGAGCTTTGACGAGAAGAGCGGGAGCTCTCGAAACATGCCAGCTCAATCCTCCGCGCAGTCAACTTTTTCTTTGCCTACATGCTTCACATTTATCTTTAAATAAAAATAGACTTTAATTGAAAAATTAAATTAAAACTGAACTCAAGCCAAAATAATTAATTTTTTTTGGATATAAGCCCATACAGTTGAACTAAAATCATAACTAAATTTATATAACTTTTAACATTCTTGCTTCTTCTTTTTGTTTATGTATAAATGTTTGTAAGAATTATTTTAAGAGATAAAATTTTTGTAAAAAAATTGATAAAGTGGTCATAACTTCTAGTTTCGCCCTGTGACTATAATAATTTTTTTTTGGAGAGTAGATCTATAGTGCTTACAAACCGTAGACTAATTTTTTGTGGTGTACTTTTTTCACAAAAATCGTTCCTAGAATAACCGCGAAAGCAAATGTCACGATGAATACACAAACATGCTAAAAATCAAATAATATAATTTTATTTCATTATCAATTGGATAAGGCGAAAACTATAATATATAGTATATCCCACCTTCTCATATTTCTATTAGTTACATTGGAGTGATTCCACGTAAATGGCCCTATGCATAAAAAAGTAGTTTCCTTATTTTTAATAAAAATCTCTCAGTTGATGTTTTTCAGAGCATAACAATTATAGAAAAAATAAAAAAGTACATTAGTTAATATTTTTTAAGCAATTTCAGGCACTTTTAAATGATCATCCACGAAATCTTTTGCTCTCCCTCTTTGTATGTTTAATATTTATTTCAGATTTTCTTTTCTTCCCTTTCTCATTATTAATATAAACCCTTATCTCTGAAAATAGTATACTTTTTTCGCTTTTTATTGAATTAAAAAAAAAAAATCTCAGCTAGAGTACTCTGCTGTCTATAATAGAACGAATAGCAAATAATTTAATGTGTTATTTTCCTATGATCTATTTTTGTATTATTTATATTAATGAAACCAATTAAGAGTTTTATTTCTTCGAATTTTTTAAATTTTCGTATTAGGTCACACCCGTCGGTCACACCCGTCACATTTTAAAAATAGTTTTTTGTTAAAAAAACTGATGTTTTGTCATACAGTAAATACGTAATACAGCTAAAAACACTTTGAACAGACGGCTATACCAAAATTATTGTGTTCGTTATAGTAAAAATTTTACAGAATTTATGCTGAAAGTCGTAATTCTTTAAAACTAAGATTAGTAAGGTCACACCGGTCGCAGCTTTCTGACGACCATTCTGAGCAGGAATCGTGTTCTTTCAGTGTCTACCCGTTATTCAACGACTTTAAGCTTAATGGCCTTGCGACTCGGAAATTTTTTTTAAGTAAACAATTTTATGCTCTTTATTTATAACAAAAAATGTGTGTAAAGTGGTCACACCCGGCTAAATGGAATTACTCATTGATCAAAAAAAAAAAAAAAAGTTTGACTTACGTGGAACAAAAAAAAAATCAGAAAAATGGGAATAAAGAAAAACAGAACAACGATAACAGTGGGAATTGCCGATAAAAAACAGTGCAGTTAACATCAACTTAAGTGATTTAATTCTCGTAATAAATTTTCACGAAAAATTTTTATATCGTTACTTTAGTTTACAAAAGGCGTATCTAACATACAAAAAATTTTAAATTTTGATGTATAAAACTAAACATTATAAATACAAAACAGTATTGTATATATTTTAAGAACTATGAAATATGTAGGCTAGATCCTTTCCTACATTTCTTATAGCTCTAAAAATAAACACAAGCTTTTTTATATATTTTTTTAAAAAAGTTTTTTGTTTCAAACTTAAAAATTAATTTTTTTAGATAAGTTTTTAGTAAATTAAAGTAATTAACATTAAAGTAAAATACATATAAATATATCTTAAAGTTATGGGTTTTATTTAAAAAAAATATAAAAAAAATTTTTTTGTAGAAAAGTTAGATAATTGAATAAATTTTAAGGTTTAGCTTTTCTTTTCTTTTGTTGTGTTTATAAAAATTAATCTTTCGCAAAAAGGTCAGTTTTTTTAAAAAAGAAATTAAGGCAATTTTTTTTGCCATAAACCGATTAAGATTATTTTTATGTTTTCTACGTGGGAAAAATTCCAAAATACACACAGTACTCTGAGTATTTCTTTATCAATCTTATATAAATTTAAAACCTTTTCGCATTAAAATATATTTTTCATCGGATTTACATTTATTTTCATTTTTGCTTGTATAAAATATCTTTAGCACAAAAGCAATAATCATTGTGAAGAATTTGACCGTAACAAATTTGATTAGATTATTTCCAAGTCTACAATTGTTTTCAACTTTATTTATTAAGTAAAGTTCCCAATGAATTTTTATATCTCCTCATAAAGTTTGCGCTTGTTTTCATTACGTATGCGGACGAAGGCACATACATATTTTCATCTACTTGAATCTTTTTTTATGATTTTCTTTTTGAGAAAAATTTTTATTGATAAAAAGTCGTTTTTGTTTGCGCAAACTTTTGTAATAAAAACAATTTTTTTGTGTGTTATGTTTTGTGATACATAATTGAATTTTTTTATTATCGACTATTGGCCAAAATTCAATAGGTTGCAGCTTTTTGGTTTTTAATAAATATTTGCAAGAACTCTTTATATAAAAATAATTATTTGTTTGACGTCATGTTTTAAGAAGCCACCACAGTGGTCCTTACCAAGGGACTAACGCTTATCATAATCACTAGAAATAAGATTTTGTATTGTAATCAGTTGGCAATATGCGTAAGAAGCAGAAAAATCTTCACAAGTGAACTAGGTCAGATTCAGCAGAATATCGCCACAATCATTTAGTATAGCAATTACGCAACCCCTCGAAATACTATAATTTCCCCTTCAAAAATTCATTAAATTTTTTCATATATCTAAGTATATTAAAGCAAACTACATCATATGCTTTTTTCCATCACATCCAAATTTTTTTATGAGCCTACCTTATATTGTCACGAGGTATACCAGTATAATTCACCATAACTCGAAGGCAGTATGTCCGATGTCGACCAACAAATTGCCATCGAATAACTAAGAAAATTTGCTGCAAGTTGGCTGCAAGCCAAGTACACATTATCGAACTTGAGTGACAGTCAAAAATTCATAATTTTTGAAGGACACTTTTGCCTAACCAGACTATCGATCATTTTGACAATCAAACCTTCATTCAAGAAAATAATTTGACACAGAAATTGATGCGCTTTATTAATAACAAACATTTTTTATAATTATAACACAGACAACTTTTCATTTCATAAAACTATATGAATTATTTAAAAATAAATATTTTTCCGCGTCCAACTTGTGAAGTTTATGCTACAAAAAATAACTCTTGACTAACACTTTTTGGTACACACTATCGGTCCAAAACCACTATGGCCGCTGAGTGTCACTCAACGGCAAACATTTTTGTGGTTGACTGTTGACTGACGAAGTTAGCGATCAAGCTAAATTTGAGCAAATGTGTACTCGATAATGTGTACTCTACTTTAAGTATATAGTTCACCGATGCGAATGAAGTATATTTCTTTCTTTTTATTACTCATACGTTATGTGGAATCCAAAAGAGGGCTAGTGATGATTTCGACGTAGAAAAGTTGTATGTCAAAAAACCAGTTCAATTTAAAACTATTTAATAGAGTCCGACCGAAACCAGTTTTTTGAGGCCGCGCCCGAACCGAACCTAATATTCGGCAAAAAGGATGAATATTCGGCCGAATCCGAAACTTGCCGAAACTTTTTTAGCATTAACGGATTTTGACATTTTAAAAACTTAACAGAACTGAAAAGTCATTTATTTTATTAACGGCCCTTTTCACAATGTAATTAAAAGTTAACATGGTCCTTAACGGGAAATTCGGCATACAAAACTCTCCGTTAAAGTATACGTTAACTTTTAACTGCACACTGTGAAAAAGGGCGTAAGAGTATTTCTACATACATACAGTGTCAATCAAAATAGTAGAACTCGAATATATTTCATTCCATCGAGCAAATATAAAACTTAAACATTTACGAGCATATGACTAATAAAAACTTGGCATAAAACTAGCTTAAATGATGAATAGAACTGGAATATTGGGTTCGGTACACATACATTGAGGAGTGTTTTTCACTTTATTGATGACGTTACAAGAGCACCAACCAAAAAGTTGTGCCGGAATAACTAAGAAGATATAAAGTGGAAAATTTACCTAGTTTTGACACTAAATTTATACGATTTCATTCATTTTTACTAAAGTGAAGTTTTTTGTTTACGCCCAATTTTCATCGATGATATACACAATAAATAATTTTTCTCGACGGTATTGTATTTATCGTGAAGATTGAAAATGAGCTTTCTTCATATTTTGAAATTATTTAAAAAAATCTCTTTTTAAAAACAAATAATCAATTTCAGTGCAAAATTGCACAAGTAAATTCGATTGCGAAAAATCGACTTACTATAACACAAAAAAGATTTTCGATTGAAATCTAAATCGGTTTACCAATTTCTAGTCTATGCTATTTATTTTGGCAACAAACAGTTGAATACTTTATGTTACTATATATATCTTTTGGTTGCGCTTTATAAAACTAAGTAAAATTTTCATTAAATTTAAAAAGATATCGGACGGGACAAAATAGATTCATGGCGGTGACATATTTTAAATTTGGAAAATACTAATTCGATTAACTTCCTTATTTATAGAGAATAAAAAAGTTTCGGTTTCGGTATTCGGCCAAAAAGTTGGCCTAAACCGAATATCAGCCGCAGCCACAATTTTGGCAGAATCCGAAACCAAAAACGAATATTTGGTCGGACTCTACTATTTATGTATATATCAAATAAAAGAATGTACACATACATACAATAATAACGAATATACTTGTTAAGTGAAATATTTTGCGCTTCGGACAGTGCATCCAAACATAAGGTCTGTTAGATGTCACTCATCTCTCTTTTATTACTCTGCCGAGAATACTTATTTACATACAATTTAAATAAATTTATGTACATTCCTGCAAATTATACCTTCATGTATTAAATCATTTCCTTAATAGTAATAATTTACAACAATTCTTTACTGTTTCATCATTGTAAATTTAATATACACCAGCAGCAGCAACTCAAATAAAAACTAGTCAAAACTTACAACATACTTTAAGCATAGTTTCTGAAAACAGTTTCGAGTACAGTGTACTTATGTTAGACCTCATTTTTACCAACAATTAAATACATTTATGTTTCCACCAAACAACGCATTGTACAAACAAATACATTAAAGTATATAAAGTGAAGTCTAGAAGGAGGATATAAAAGAAATTAAAAAAAGAAATACAACAACGAAATAAAAAAAAGTAATAAGTTAAAGCCATTATACTTAAGAGTGTAAATGAGTACAAAAAACTCTACTCATACCAAAATAAAATACTTATACATACATACATAAATACATAAATAAAGCACTGCAAAAGTAGTTGTTATTGTAGTTGTTTGTAGTGGTAGCACCACTATTGCCAACACCATGATGTACTTCCGTTAATTAAATTTTGAAAATAAAAAGGAGTGGTTTGCATAAATATAAATAAATAAAATAAATGCATGAGTGCATGAATACAATTTTTACTGCAGCAAATGAACGAAGTGTTTTAATATCATTCAAAAGCAACATTTTAATATATATTTTAATATTATTATTGTATATATTTCGGAAAACAAAAAGTAAAATATCATCAACAAGACAAAACCGTGGCAGTTGGTAGGAAAAATGGAAAAAATTAATATATCATTAAAATAAGAAACTGAAGAATACTTTTTAATATTTCTGAATATGCATTAAAGAGTCATTGGACCAAAAGTGTAAACAGTAACTTTTTAGCAGAAGTTAGTGATAAAAAGAGGCGTTTCTTTGCGAGGTATATTTACCTTCAGCAACAAATTTTTAATTCATAAAGAGAGAGCCATATTAGGATATTTTATTTAAGTATTACTTTATATTATATTGTAAAAATGCTTAACTAGGCAATGAGCTTCAAAATTATTTAGCTTGTTATACAAAAAATTAAACACAAGGACCGTAAATGCATGTACATTAGGATTGTGATTAATTTTTTACAAAAAGTATAGCAATCACCATGTGAAAGCTAATACCAAATTAATAATCAAAATCATGATTGCGGGTCATTTGGCAGAAAATCAGGAGGTTTTGCAATTTCTAAAAACCCACAGATAATTTTTTTTATTAAATTAATATACAAATAAATTGTTTATTAAGTTTTATAAAATATAGTATTAATGATGACTCTGGGAAAACTATTATTAGTGCAAAATCTGAGCTCACTACTTTGCCTAGTTCGCGAAATATCGCAACTTTAAACTAGAAAATTCATGGTCAATGTCGGTAATTTTTTCACATCCTGTTGTGGTTCTGAGTGAATTGTTTTGTGTAGGTTGCAGTGCTCGCCATTGGGTGTCACTAAGGAACGAGGTTCATATTACGGCGGCATAATTTAGCAGGGAGCAACTTATCGCCTTGTATTTCACTACTATGACCACCTTGTTTATGCCCCAAGATGTTCCTGAAATTAGTTTAATTATTAATTATCGATTTAACTGCTGAAATTCAATCAGATGTATAGTAATTAATTTTTCAACGCTGTTTTTATCGGCAAGAAATCGCTTTGGCATACGCTCTTCGTTACTTATAATATTTGAGCATGCCATGATGTATTTAATTTGTCTGCAGAATTTGCATCAAGTTGAGGCTGGTAAAAATTTTTTCAAAATTTAATCTTGATATTTTGCTTACGTACAAACTTATTAACAATATAAAATTCTTCGTATGCTGACGGCATTTCCTAATGTATATGAACGGTTAGAAATTTATAGTTTTTATATGCGAGATCTTCCTGATGTCCTTGTTTTTCATAGAAAAGAGTTTGTCTCAAATGAAAATTATTCTCTGGTGGAATAAACAGAGCTATTTGTTATAATTTTCGTACATCGTTTGAAATCGATGCAACTGGCTCGTTCACTATTGCAAAAGGTGTCAATCTACGCCTAACTCTAGCTTTTTTTTATCTCAGCTGTTTCACTAAAAAAGATAAAAATAAACACACCAAAATACGCACACAACTTAACAAAATAACCATCGAAATCGTAACGCACGAAAAACGTCCATTTTGGCTAAATGCAAATTATAAAACTTAAGTAAACAAAGAAACAGAACAAGAATAAAGCTTCTAGCTTGGATCAGCAGTACTAAAATTGATAGAAATAAGCATGAAACTAAACAAGTGCAGAAAAATATTACCGAATCCAATACACTGTAATTAAATCAAACATAAACTTTGATTTTTGTTTTGATGCAATTATTATCGTTTCAACCTATAAGCAAATATACTTGCCAAACATATATTGATTCCATGTGGGGCAGCTGAAATTTAGATAATCGTGCATTTTATATATTTTGATAGGTAAGGCATGAGCTCTGAACTTACTCGAGTCTCAATCAGTTACGTTCTTTTTGCGCCCAAGGGTAGCGCCCAGAATAAAAGCTATTATTGAACTAAAGTTAGGAGCTCTTAGGTAGCAACTGGTGCCAGATAGGAACCTGGCACCTTCAATATTTGTGTAGCCCGTACGTTACTTTACAAATCGCTTTTGAAGATATTTCCTTTATATCTTACTAGGTCTTTTATAGGAAGCAAAAACCTCTGAGCAAGCATACTTCGTAGGGTCATCAAAGGGTTAAGGTATGTACATAGGGTTGCTGCTCCTGCTGTAGTTGTTGCATTCATTGCTTCTATAGAATTCAAGTTCTTTTTGACACATCTTTGACAAAATTTTGGATATATAATTTTTTTTTTAAAGAATGCAGGAACGTCCTTAGTATCACATATAATGTTATTATACAAAAGCACCAAGTGCTATTTAAGTATATTTATGAATAATTCATACCTTTGAATATGCACTACAAGCAAAATTCAATGTTTATAAATAAATTACTATTTTACCATAATTTTCTTTGTATTAAGCACAAAGAAAATATTTATTAAAATAACTATATATATATTTTTGTATTTAACTTTATGCTTCTATGGGAATAAATTCAGATAAATTCTTTTTTACATTTTCCTCATCATCATTACTTTAATTGCTATCTTGTGCATAAATATGCATGATGCTTTTTTAAGGTAAAATTTGCTTAAAAAGTGTTCAAATTTTTTTCAGGTTGTACAAACTTATATCCTTCATGCCTCGAGAGACATAATGTTAATGTAAAAATTTGTTCACATGCACTAAGCGTGTTTGTTTTGGAAAGTGAGAGTGTAAATGGAATATTGTAGTTGTGATTGTATGTGAAGTCGTTTCTTGTGTTATTCACGTTCCATACGAGATGCTACAAACAAAAGGTTTAAATGTTGCTGTTATACATGTTCGACATTCGTTACTTGTTCGCCTGAGTTAATGTGTGAAAATAAAAGAATTGCATGTTGTATTTCAACATTTTTTATTTAACTTTTTTTTTGTAAGATATTAACAAGAATGAATGGCTGTTAAAAAAAAAAAATATACTTGTTTGTTAATTTGAGAGAAAATGTTTTTTTTCAAGCTTAATGTTGTTATTTCAGTTGTTCTAGAATTTCTATATAATTTCTCCTGAACTTAACTATACGTGCACATTATTATGTAAGCCACACACTTTGCGACTGTTGGTACAACTCAGCTAGTAATCAAGTTGTATGTTTGTCGTACAAACAATACAATTTAGTGTGCAATCTAATGCATAACTTCATTTTGAAATCAATTTGTGAGCCAGTAAGGATCTCTCAATTTATGTTGTCCGCAAATATTCCCCCCTATTATGAAAGGCGACATCGACGTCACATCAATACGGGAGTAAGCAATTGTCACTTGTCTACACATTGTCGACAACAATTGACTGCTATTGACAGGCTCTTACTATTTTCTGAAGCTTATGAAATTAGTCCAGCATGTTAGTGTTAATCAATTGTTGTCGACAAAAAGTAGACCAGTGACAATTTTTGATGTCGTATTGATGTGACGTCGACGTCGCCTTTCACAATAGGGGGGAATATCCACATTCAATGATTACTGCAAGGTGGTCCCAACAAGAATAAGCACGAATAATAGACTTGGGTCCAACTCGTTCGAACTCGTTCAGCAGCTCGTTTTAAACAAAAACCTAAGATCAGACCTATGTAATATAAATGGGTTTAATCATAGGTTTGTGTCTAAAATGAGCTGCTTAACGAGTTGGACCCAAGTCTAAAGGCTCTACTAAAGGTCGGCTAACTGACCGTAACGTTGATGTAGTTGCATGTGCTGATCGTTTCTTTCACATTGAGAAGCTATGAGACAGAAACGATCAGCTCATGCAACTACATCAACGTTACGGTCGGCCAACTGAGCCTTAAGGCTCTATTACTCATACGTAACGTTGATGTAGTTGCATGTTGCTGATCGTTTCTGTCACATTGAAATGCTATGAGACAGAAACGATCAGCAACATGCAACTACATCAACGTTACGTATGAGTAATGGAACCTTTAAGAGCCATGGGGTCTTATCAAACTGTTTGATCAAACTCATGTATGTATTGGTTGAGGTAAGTTTGACGAAAAATCAAACCCATATATATTTTTTCGTCAAACCATACGTATGAGTTTTTTTCACTAACACAATGATAAAAAAGATGAGTTTGAAGCAACATTTCATGCGAGTTTGATAAGTCGCCGGGCCGCTTAACGAATAATACATAACATAGTATACGACAGGCTCACAAACATTGCGACAGTGTTGTACAACATGGCAAAAAATCAAAACTTTTTGATCTTTCGTACAACTAAGAGACAATTTAGTACAACGAGCCCACAAATGTTGCAATTTGGTGTACAACCTACTCAAGTTGTACCAACTGTTGTAACGTGTATTGCTTGCTTTATAGCTTTGTGATTTTTTAATGACATCAAGATATCTTGTATTTGCAATGAAATTAATGTTAGTTTTAGCGAAAAAATCCTTGAAAATGTATTATGAAAATGAAGAAATCAAAAAAAAGTAGTTCAACCTCATGAAGGGTGATTTGCTCCTAGTTTTTTATTCCAGTTTTTTTTTTTGGAAACGATAGTTATAGGCAACAATGTTGCTAAATTTGTGCTAATATAGCCATTTTATGGCTAAAGTAACCCAAAGTGGCTCAAGTTATCATTTTTTTCCATATTAACATAGAATTAGTAAAACAAAAAAAAAAAAAAATCAGATATATTTTTGTTAGAAAAATCAAAGCCAACATAAAATGAAAGGATGCAAAATACTAAAATAAACTACTATATTAAAGTCCACCAAACGAATGTATTCAAACCATAGATAAAGATAGATTTCCAACTCGCGGAAAAATTGACAACTCTCTTCACTTATAGGTTTTGAGAGAGAGGCAATTAAACACACATCCGAGATCGAAATTTTTGCACTTGAAAATGCGGTAAAATATAAATTTTTTGCACACACAAACACATTTTTTATTTAATTTAATTTGTTAATTTGTTTCATGATAAATTTTATGTTTCTTCTTTGTGCAATTTTAAAATTTTCTTAAATTTTTTTGACATTTGTGTGTTGAAATTTATCGAAGTTATCAACCATTTTTTTCATTCAGCAGTATTGCATTTTAGTTACTATTTGGGATAGATATTTTTAGTACCAAATAGAAAAATTGGAAAATTTTTTTTATCAAATCAACAATTTTTAAGTTCAAAAGCATTAAAATATATTTTAAATTCATGTTTGTAGTAATTAATGCAATGTTAATTGTATATTATAACTAAAACTTCTTGCTTAAAAATATATAAATTTTGTAAAATACTTTTTGTACAACTAAATATGGTTTTAGTGATATGGAGAAATTTTTATTTAAACCAATACTAATACAAAATGTTCTACTAATACAATCGAAGACTTAAGATTTTTTTGACTATCGTTTTAGGTTTCTGACAAGTATTTGCCAACAGTCAGGCTTCTATGTTTTCTATGGTTCAAACGATCAGATTAACCCTTCTTACGTCCTTTTTCTACCCTTTATTTATTCGTTAATATCCAAAACCTTAAAAAACTCAACAAAACGATTTAAGAAACTTTTAATAAAAAAGCTATGCGAGCTGGGAAATTTATATGCCTCTAAATTTAAGAATTATAAGAAAAATTTTTTTAGTTTTGCAAAAGGAAACTTTTATTCAAATTTATCATTTGTATGTCTTTATATTTATAAATGTTGTTGTTATCTTCAAACGTCTATAAATCTTTTCCAGATTTAAACAAAAAAATCTTTAAAATCTAGCAACTTCATTGAAAACTGTTATTTTTTTATGTAAGACAGACATTGACAATGGAAAACCTCTTGCATGTGATTTATTATTTTTTTTAGAAGCATGAAGGAACTACACCACATAAAGTATTATTTTCTTTCTCAACGACTCAATATAATCTTTCAGCTTGGTCGACTGAAGTTTTAACTGTCATTATAAAAGCGTTGATGATTATGATGAATACGTGCAACTGTTAAAAGGGGTCATATGAGGGTCATACAAAACATTACATAGCTAGAAGAAAAAAAATTTAAAATTCTTTAGAATTCTATGGCAGTTGAAGAACAATAATGATATCAAACAAAACATAGGAATGTACCAACTGACTTAGTTGTAATAAATACAAGACTAAGTTCTACTAGAGTTTTGTATCCTTAATGGTAAATGTATGCTTTCATAAATTGTACATACAGTATGTCATATATACTAACACAGTTATACAAAAGTTCTTAAACACAAAAATCTTTAAATGTTGCATGCTAAGATTAAAGTACATGAAAAATTTATAACTGGTATTTATGTTAGATTTTGTTACATGACTAGCAACACAGTAGTAGTACAGTAATATGAAATTATGTTTGTTTCTCTAATAGACAATGATACATACAAATTGTTTATTCATGGAATTGAAGCTCTTTAAGGTATTTGTATTTTATTAAGTAGTGACATATATGTATGTTGGTGGCTATGGAGCATAGAGTTTTGCTTGAGAGTTTCGAAAAGTTCTAGCGCTAGCTATCAAAACATAAATTTTTCTATTAACTTTGCTTGAAGTTTTTACAATATTTTAATTACCAATAAATTTAAGGTTGCCTTTGGGAAAACAAAACTTTTTCTTTATTTTCTAAAGTGCCTTTTTATCATGCTGTCGTATGTATTTACATTGAAATGTTTGAATAAAAAAGAGTTTGTGACATAGAACACTAATATAGCAAACACAAACAGACATAGATAGTAAAGCAATACTTAGGAAAGTATTTAAAATCAAATCATACACATACACATATCGCAAACTTAAACCAGAATAGCTAATACTCCGAAAATCCCATATGTTCAGGAGCGGCAAACACTGGCGGTACTGTACAAGTGACGCAAGTAACATTAAAAACAGGCGTTCCCTAGAGATTTGTTCTCTGAATATGGAAAAAAATAATTTTGGTAAATTTTGAGTAATGACAGTTTTTGATTTTGGGGGCGATATGTATTTTATGTAAAATTCTAAATATCTATTTCACATGATGTGTAATTTGGATTTTAAAGTGTATAAAAATAAAATTTTTTATTTTTGCTGGGTATTTACAATTAGTACGTAAATACCCAGCAAAAAATTAACATACTAATTATTAGTTACACCATTGATCAACTCGCTCAAAGCTGTTCTATTTCTAGTGAAACATCAATGAATTTAACACGTGGTTGTCATAGGACGGAAGTGATCCAAAGAGCTGAATGGTATGCGATTAAAAGGTCTAGAGCAGCTTTTCACATAAACAACAGCCTTAGAATGTTAAATTCAGTATCTGTAGTGATTGTTATTCAATGAAAATGGTAGACCTTTCGAACTAGTTCCGATTTTTTTGCTGGGTAAGTACAAAATTAGCCCTTAAGCACATTTTAAGTTTTGAATGATTCTGGCGTTCAAACTGAGTCTTGAATTTGGGTGTCCTTGACGAGCTGAAGTAAAATTTTATGGAAGAAATTTTTATACGACTTCAGACCGCTATATCGCCGTTGAAAGAAGGATTTTGCCCTTTTTAAAGAAAGGGACAAAGAAGACCCATGCAACGAAGAATTCTTATCGTCGTATTTTACACAAAAATGCTGAAGGCATCTTCAGGCTCGGATTCATGGCAGAGGAAAAAGAATGTTTCGCCCTCAAAAACTTGAAAAATATACCTCATTTACGGAAGGCTTAAGCTGGAACCGCTCCAGGACATATGCCTATAAGATTTTTCGACTAATTGTGAATAAGCACGAAATTAAAGCTTTAAGTCATTTTAAGCTTTGAATGATTTCCAGCATTCAAAATGAGTCTGGAACTTAAAAGCCTTTTAAAACCTTTAGTAGAATTAAATGGCAAACATTTTTGCAAAACATTCTATACCGCTGAAGGAGAGTTTTATGCCCTCTTTTAAGAAAGGAAAGGAAAGGGCCATACAGCGAATAGTTAGAGAGCTAGCATAAAAATGCTACATAAAAATGCAAAGCACATCTTATACTTTAAACGTAACGCTTACAAGATTTCGCATACCATTTACTAATTGCCAAAAAGCATGAAATTAACCCTTAAATTTATTTTAAGTTTTTATTGATTTCGTACTTTCAAGATGAGTCTGGAACTTAAATTTCGTTGAAAACCTTTAATAAAATTTATTGGCAAATATTTTTGTAGAACATTTTAGCCCGTTATATAGACGCTAAATTGGAGTTTTTTTCCCTTTTTAAGGAAGTTAAAACGTTTCACAAATATCTTTCTCGTAATATTTTACATAGATTTTATTTAAACTTACGACTTACGAGATTCCCATGCCGAGTCTCTATAGCTATGAGCAAAAACATAGTGGAGTGGAGGAATTTAATATCGTTTGCTTTTCTAGAAAATATGTAAAGTTTTTTTAAATTTTAGCACAAAAAATGCCAATTTAGCATTTCTTTAAAGCATAAATTTAGCTTCGTAAGAGATGATACAATAATTTATAATAAATTCACTTCTTCGGAAAATGTTTATATTGTAAATTTTCATTAAAAAGTGCAAACAATGTAACATTTTTTTGTAGAAAAGAAAACGCCATAACTCTCACTAAAATGAGTCCCAGATGTAAACTTTCGAAATGCCGATAAACTTATATATTTTTTGATGGCCTCTACCAGGATCAGTTGTTAGAACCATGTTATTTTTTTATGTTGTACAGTGTTAGCTGAGAAGAGTTGCTTTAAGTATATCGTCTTTGTAATTTATGGGTTATACGTTGCAAGCTACATATATTTCCTTGGCCGCATCGCCGCGTTATGAATCGTTAATGCTGAAAACCACTCGACTAAAGAAGTTTCGTAGCTTTTTGTTAAAAAAAACCTTCATTCACCCCACAATAATCCGATTTTTTTTATCTCTGCAAAAAGAGCGCTCAAAATAAAGTATCTAGACAGAGGTAAAAATTATCTGTTTTTAATATTCATGAAAACCACAGGCATGCGAGTTTTAAAGCCAACAAATAAACACCGTGTAAGTATATCAGATTAAGCAAGTGTGAGTAACCACACCATTCCGTAAAAATATTATCCCAAAAGGAAGTAGTGTGTCATATTAATTAAGATAAATCGAGGTTAATTGGCAATATTATATATAAACAATGGCAAAGTTTACTACACTTCTCTAAACTATATCACACAATATATTTCATATTAGTAACAACAGACAAGAGTACAAATGAATACATATGAAGTAAGTTTGTAAGTTTGGTTTGTGCAAAGAGAAGTTACATTAGATTCTAGATAAATTATTCGTACTATAAATTACTGAAGAAGAATTACTTTCAACAAAGTGATGTGCATACGTAGTATATCATAACACTTAATCTCGCACCAGTTAAATCCAGTACGAAAAAAAAGATGAATGACACAATAAACATGAATGCTAATGTAAATTCAATGAAATTGCCTTCTTTGCAATTTAATATAAATAACAATATTACTTGTAATGATTATAATTGGTCCATAACTAGCTGCATTACATTTTATTTAAGTGCGAGCTTTTTGTTTAATATACAAAATAATATACAAAAATTATACCAGTATTAGAATTTTAATTTAATAATTTTTTTTTTATAAAATTAATAGAGTAAGAAATAATATGTAATACAGTTTACAACATACGTATATTGTTTCATATATAATTCAAGTTAGAAAATGGCATACAAAATAGATCATAAGAAACGAAAAAGAGCTATGCTATCCTTTCTTCTTGTGGTTGTTAACACTTTCCGATACGGTGGTATGAACACTATATCACTTAACTAATTAATTTTCCTATAATCTGTGTTCAATGGTATGGTCTAAATACCACTTTTATATGTAGATTTAAGCTTAAGAAGTAATTATAGGGTTCATTTAAGCACAAAAGGTGAACGTCAGAGTAGTGCCAGTGGTGTTTACCGTTCTTTTTTTAAGTATATTTTGAAAACTGTGTGCGGCTTCTGACTGCTTTATGTTTTACTTAATATCAAGTAATAAACGTATTTTACAACAAGTCTATAAAAAGGAAAGAAAAGTATAGCTTCGGGGAGTGTTCCATATATGTAACAATGTCAAATAGTGATATACCCTTCATGTATACTTTTTATTGGAAACAATAGACGACAAAGTTGATTTATCACAGATTCCATCGAATAATGAATCAGTTGTCGATCAAATTGAGATTTTAGATGAACAAATCATAATTCAGTAAATTTTTAATCATATCATCGAGGACGACGATGTGAAAGTGTGCGTTGATGAAGCCAATAACACAGAAGGAAAAGGATAACAAACTTGATATAATTTTACCATTTTGTCAAGTTGCAGTCCTTTGTAACGTATTTTACAACAAGTCTATAAAAAGGAAAGAAAAGTATAGCTTCGGGGAGTGTTCCATATATGTAACAATGTCAAATAGTGATATAGCCTTCATATATACTTTTTATTGGAAACAATAGACGACAAAGTTGATTTATCACAGATTCCATCGAATAATGAATCAGTTGTCGATCAAATTGAGATTTTAGATGAACAAATCATTATTCAGTAAATTTTTAATCATATCATCGAGGACGACGATGTGAAAGTGTGCGTTGATGAAGCCAATAACACAGAAGGAAAAGGATATCAAACTTGATATAATTTCAGCATTTTGTCAAGCTGAGTCATATATGCAACCAACTGCTGCAAAAACTTTTAAGACACAAAGAAAAGTTTGAGTGAATCAACCAACATAAGCCATATGTTGACCTAAATAAACCCACCAGCGGGGCACCAAAAAAGGACTCAACGGATTTTTTTGACTTGCAATGTGCCTCTTTTTCTTAAGCAAAACAAAATCTTGCTTTGGTTATTTTCATAAATGAAGCAGTAATTTTGTGCGCAGTGGTATATATGTAATACAATGTCCTTTCTCAGAATCGTTCAAGGATAAAAAATTTTTTATTACCTATTTTTCAATAAAAGTCGATCATAAATGAAAGCCAATTAAAATTTGATGTAATTTCCACCGATATCTTATAGTACCCCGGAAAGACTTAACATAACACAGCTCAACAAATTGGAGTTTTTTTTCTGTTGTTTAAATGAAAATAGCTGATTTTTATGTATGTTTATCTCCTGGTTACGATCGCGTTACTAGCTTTTCCCTATCGGCTCTAGTTTTTAGTAATTGTTCAATTTATCAAATTTCTGGATTATAAGTTTACACAAAATTCTCTTTCATTTGGGTATAGTCACATTGATGAGTAAGTATATCAGGATATCTTACTGTTGTTGCAAGGATGTAAAAAATCGTTTGTTTTTGGTTTAGTCCTTAAAACTTTATTTTTATTTTAATTTTTTGAAATTAAAATAACTCATCCTTATGTATTTTTGTCCGCTGATTACGAAAATAGCTTTATTACTTTTCTGTAACTGCTGATGTCATCGTAATTAGCGGATGAAAATATATAAGGATGACCTATTTTTATTTGAACAATAAAACTACTGTTCCTCTATGTTATTCACCCGTCAAACATAATTAGATTTTTTATTGTCATTTATTTTTAAAATTTTTTTTGCCCTCAAAAATAGTAATGACTTGCTTTGAAAATTTTTTTCTTAAAACTGAAGATATCAATAGTAAAGGACCTGCTTTACTATCCTATGTGATTGTACGATTTAATTTAGCCGTTGGCGAAGTAAAAGAACTAATAAAATAGCTACACAGCTTTAAAAAAAAAACGACTGAATGCCTCTACTTGACGCCAGAGAAGCTTGCAACACTGCTCTAAAAATAAAAAAAACGCGCAATAGCAGAGCTGTAAATTAATTAAGCTTTCTATATCTCTTCACCATCTATTCTCTCTACACTATCCCTTACCTAAAGAAGGTAACACATTAATTAATTAACTGGTAGACATTAGTTGCCTGATTGTGTTACTTCTCTTTAAAAAAAAATAAGGTTCATTAGATGGTTCTGTGAATGAAACTATTGCCGTTTTCTTTTCTACAAAAAAATGTTGCATTTTTTGCACTTTTCAATGATTATTTGCAATATGATCATTTTTCGAGGGAGTGAATTTATTGGAAATTATTGTATCATCCATTACGAAGATAAATTTTTGATTTAAAGGAGTGCTTAATTGCGAGTTTTTTAATAACAAGTAAAAAAGTATTAATTTTTTTCTAGAAAAGAAAGCGTGAGAGTGTTGTCGGTGCCGCACTATAATTTACACAAGTTTGTAAAATGTTTGTTTATATTTTTTTGATTGTAGGTATTGAAAAAACACCCATCAGAGCGAGACAACAAAAAACAAGTTTGTGAGTGTTGGATTATTAATCAGATAGGGAAATTTTGGCAACGATTAAAATTGAGTCACAATAAAAAAGAGTGCATGGCATGAATTTAAATGAATTCTGGTATTCCATTTGCTGGCGAAAATTAGTTAAATAGCTGATGTTTCCTTGTAAAAAAAGCATCCACCTTTATAGGTGGTAAAAGTGAACAAGAACGCTGATGAGACGGTGTAGCAGCCTCTCAAAATCAGTAGTACTGATCCGATCTGCTAATCTGATTTGAATATTCGAACGCTCCACTCTTAATAAAAATAATTTGAATTTACATTAATTCAAATATATTGAACTAGAAAGCCGAAATAATAAAAATTTTCAAAAAATAATTTGATTGAAAGATTAAATAATGTTTTAAGTAATTTTGTTAGTTTTTCTTATTATATTTGAGCTAAGGCGCTAAATAATTTTTGGAAAAAAAGCATAAAAAGTTCACATTTTTCAAATATTAACGCCTGTAACTCAATGAAATTTCATCGGATCAACACAGTATACATATACTGGCTGAACGAGAAAACAGATATATATGCACCAGTGCAAAATTTGCATAATTCAAATACACAGTTCTGATGATTGTTGGAAATAACTGAAAAAAAAACTGCGCGATTATCTGCTGTACTGTGATTTTTGACGCCTTTTTATTTCAAGCAGTGTTACAACAGTTGCCTCCAAATACAATATTCCAAAATTATATGACTTTTAATATGCATATCAGTTTGATTCATGCAAATCGGCTTTATTGTCACTTTATATATACATTTTGTTGCACAGTGTTATTTGTTGCCATTTATTGCTCGAATTATTTAAGGATGTATTTTATATTATGCAATAACAAATTTTTCTTTTAATTGAATTCTTACTTTTGCTGTATTATCATTCTATCACGAAAGTAATGATAAGGACTATTATTACATTTTAAGTGGCAACCGTTTTATAGCAATTTATTCTTATTATTATTACTTTTCTTTTGTATTAAGCTGATAATATATAAAAAGTAATAATTTAATTAAACAGTCTCTTATAATTGCCATATACGAATTGACGTAGCTAGGTGTGAGCCATTGTAACACCAATTAAATGCAAATCCTACACCCGGTATATGAAACGAGAAAAAAGCTTTTTGAAAGCTCTTCAAAACTGTTTTTGGGATTTCATGCGAATTTTGTGTTTATAATGGACGACCCCATTCTAGTCTGTATTTTTGAGATTGTTTGGTTGATGTTTTAAGTTATTTATTATGTTTTTGCTTTTTCACGTATTCTTGAGAAACTAAAAGCTATGCGTCATTATTAACAACTAGCTTCTATGGATGTTCAAGAAAGCGGCACTATATGTATGTATGTAGATCTTATCAAATATTTTCTTTCAAGTATAGTTCATTGACAAGCAAAGTATTTTTGTGAACCCAATTCTTAATGCCATAAATTTCATATAAAGATTTTTTATGCAAATGAATTAAATTTGTTTTTAAATTTAGCACTTGCAAAATAAAATACTTTTTTATATTCGAAACATGTTTGTGTAACATGTTTTTATTATTGCAAGACTTAGCAATTTGAAATGAAAATAATTCAAGTCTGTTTTCATTAAAGCAAGTGAATCCTAAACGTGCAGTAATAAAGTTGATGTATTTGTAATGAGGAAATTATAAAAGTCAGATAAAGCAAATGTTGTCTTTATTTTACACGTGTGCATTAGTAGTCATTTAAATAATTTTTATAAAATTTGAGGAGCTCTGGATGTTGTATGAAATATTATGCAAATACATGATAATAATCTGAAAAGTTCTTTGGAGAATTATCAGTGGCTCTGTGACATTTAGTTGGCTTAGTGTACTTTAATTTTAATTTATCACTAGTTGATTTTTTATTTGATCTGACGTTCGCCTAGACTTCTAATAGTCTGTCCTTCTACATGGACCTCTGTGTTTAACCGACTTCAAAAAAAGGTGGAAGGTCATCAATTTGTTATATATTTTTTTATGTACGATATCTCAAAGTTTCGTCATTTATAAAACGATTTCGGACTATTTAAATACATGTATTTCTAGATCAATTCGTCATATATTTTTTTATGTATGCTACCAAAAAACTCCGCTATTTATAAACCGATTTCGATTTTTATCTTTATTTGAGTATATGTACTTCTAGAATAGCCTCGTTGAAAAGTGGGCAGGGTCACGCCCACACAAAGTAAATACACATTCGTTTTTAGCTACATCTATTCAAGCGATTTTATGAAACTTTGCATACACACTAAGCTTCTGTTTAAATACTACAACAAGGTCAAAAAAGTGGGCAGTACCACGCCCATGCAAAATAAACATTATTTTTCAAGAACTTCTACGAAACCGATTCTTATGAAACTTTGCATACATATTACTTTATCGTTGCAATACAACATTATGGTTTAAAAAGTGGCCATGAAAAATAAATATTCATTTGAACAACTTCTTGTTAATTGATTCTTGCGAAACTTCACACACACTATAGTTCTCGTGCAGGTACAACACTGTGATCAAAAATGTGCTACGTCTACTTTGTATTCGGTTTTTTTTTAGCAAGAATTATTCATTCAAAATTTTAACTTGTTTATTGTATTGTATTGTAACATAAAAGATACTACCGGATTTATATATCTATCTTTACATATTTTAAAGTCGTAAAAAACATTTGCTTTTCTTTTACCTTCAGCTTTTGTATTTTATTTTCATAATTTACATATACCCAACAAACACAGAAATATACCATATGTATTGCCAAACGTATTGCCTGGATTAAAAATACTATTGCGGCAATAATCGATTTCGTATTGCGAAAGATATTTGCTTGGGGAAGAAACGTGTCTCGATGGCAATACTCCTAAGCAATACGAAATCGATTCTTCTAGATGATAAACTAGCAATATTGCCAGATAACCACTAATGAGAAAATAGGAAGATATCGCCAAAATAACATTAGGAGGATAAAAAGAAGATGTTGCATTTTGAAAAATATTCTTCTTAAATCTTTGTGCATTCATTTGGCAGCTTGCCTTTTAATTAATTATGTGGTTTTCTTATAGCTTAAAATTCATTTTCGTCGAAATTTTTTTTGAAACAAAAGTCTTAAATAATAACAGAAAGAAAATAAAAATATTGCTTTGATTGTTTTCTTCTAAATAAAAATTTTGGGATATTGCTAAACTATTGCTCTGGGGGATATTTCCATTTTTTTGTAATGAAGTATGCATGTTAGGGTGTCCATTATTTGTATGGGATTTTTATTTTTTTTTGAAAATGTTCAAGTCTCACACCTCAAAAAGTTGAAGCTTAATGCTTAACCTTCTAGTATGAACATGGGGTCTCACAGACATTTTATGTTTTTTAATTTCCAATTATTATTATATTCCCTTTTACTACAGATCCGAGCTTCTCTGTAGCTTCGAATTGAGTTGTCAAACAGCCGTATTTGAAGGAAGTTGCATTGTTCGATTTGTTTTAGGTAAGTTATTCTTATTCAAAGTGCTGACGGGTCTGTGACACTCCATGTCCACATTTAAAAATGAGTTTAGAGCGTATTTCGGATGAAGATGCACCTGCACTCTAAAACACGTTTGTTGAAAATCAGGTCGATAGTAGTTGGCAACACTTTACCGATTATTATCGACCTAAAATTACACAAGCATTATTTTTGAACAAAATGTTTTCACTAAAAAAAGCGATTGGCTGCATGCAGGTTTGAACCGCGACCTCCTGACGGATAGTCTGACGTAGCTATCATTGGGCCATAGCCGTATTATACTTTATGTTAAATTTTTTCCACTTGGACTAAATATGTTTAATTTTAAAGGTTTTTTTCTTTAATAAAATAACTGCAAAATCGATGTAATTTTAGACAAGGAGAAATTTTCAATACAAATTTAGACAATATATGATCCTGAATTTGAAGTGATGTTTTAGAGTGTGCAGAAGAGCTTCAACTTCAAGAATCTGAACAGAATGGGTGAAATATATGCCGTTCCCGTTCACCAACATAACAAAGAAAGACACGGTATACATGTGTGACATGCGATAACCCAATATGTCTGGAATGCTTAGAGCCCATCTCCAAGGATTGCCAATAATTTTTCTAATATTGACCCTTTGGCAGTTATTTTTCTTATGTTTTAAAACATATTTTTTTATGTTTCAATTATATTATTGTTACTAAAATTCAAGAAGATTGTTAAGGTTTTTTTTAATGTTATTGTAAAAAATAAAAAAAGCAATAAAAGTGACCTCATGGTGAATGAAGCTAAAATGCATTGTCTTTTAAATTTTGTAACAATAGAAGGTTTCTTAAAATAAAAGTTAGTTATTTCTAACTTTAATTGTTTAATTTACGATCTATTTAATCATAAAATAGTCACAGTTTTACAATTTTACTAGTATTTGCTGTCGAGGTGACGAGGGTCTGTGAAACCCAACGTACAAGCTGGTGTTTGAAAAAAAAAACAAGCGTCCATACATAACTTAAAGGAAATGAGCCCTCTTTCGTTAAAATTGGTGCACAACTTTTGATTTTATTCTCAATTTATTAAGAAAACTTTTAAAATTATTTATAAAGTTTTTTTGTTTTAGGATAAAACTTTCACGATATATCCGAAATTAATGGGCAGATATAGAAACAATATTCGCTCTACTTAAATATATATTTTTTGTCGAGTTTTGATTTTTTACTGAACAGGGCCAACTAACCAAATCTCCAGTTATGTTAATATATGTCGTACAATTGCTTTAATTTTTGATATAACGGTATATCTCGAAAACTAGAACTGATAAAGAAAATTGAAGTGCAGATTCGTGTTCAGCGGCCTAAATAACTAAAGAAAAAACTTTAATTTCTAGGGAACGAAAAAGTTTACTGAAATTTGTAAATTTATGGGCTTATTGGAACTTTAGTTCCTTATGCCGCGCCATGCACATTAATGCTTTGAATAACAAAAATCAATGCTTGGGGGTGAAATTTTTTTTTAAAAATGAAAAAATACTGCCCGTGAATACTGGCCCCAAATACTGGCCACAAATACTGGTTGCAACTAGATAGCATAATGGTGTAGCCGCTGCAAATTTTTTAGATTTTTAGTGCTGCTGTAATTTTCCGGGGAAGTGCCTGCAAACTCCTGGGATTTAGAGGACTTTGACCAAGTTTTTGGGGATATCCAATATGGTTTGTGTCTTTGTGGCTTGGCTAAGTGGTTCGTGGCGGTGCTAGCTGCAGGTGTCTCTGTTAATTTTATCAATTCTTGCAAATGATATGAAATTTTTTGACTTGACACAACATAACATAACAAAATGGCGTTGCCGCTGCGAATTTTTTTGGACTTTCAGTAATGCCGTAATCTTTCAGGGAAGTGCCGGGGAACTGCTGGAATTTGGGGGATTTTCGGCCTAGTTTTTGGAATCTCCAATATGGTTTGTGTCTTCGCTAAACGGCTTGCGACTTGGCTAAGTGGTTTGTAGCAGTAATAGCTGAACGTGTCTCTGCTAACTATCCTTACTAATATTATAAAAGTGAAAGTAAGTTTGTTTGTTTGTTTGTTTGTTTGTTTTTTTATTGCGCTTTAAAGGCTAAACCACAGAACAGAGTTTGCTAAAATTTAGAACATAGATAGATCTTAGTCTAGAAGGACACACAGGCTATATATCTTTTGAAAAATGCGACGGGGGTAAGGGCAGTTTCCGCCTGGAATTTATGCCTCTAATGAAATTTAAAACATAGATAGATCTGCGTCTACAAGGACACATAGGCTATATGTTTTTTCAATAATAAGACCACGAGAGGGCAATTTCTGCCCTTCCGCAGTTATCTAAACAATTGTAATGCAATTTGATGCATGTATAGATCTTAGTCTGGAAGGACACATACGCTATACATATTTTTAAAAATAGGACCACGCGGAAGGGGGGTAAAAATATTTTCACTTTAAAAAATAACGGATACCCTAATGTATGTAGATAAGCAAAGTTAATATCATGGTACTCAATTTATTGCAACTAATTAAAAAAAAACATGCATTGTATGAAAACACACACACGGAAATATAGAAGGAGTCTGGCAAATGTTCTTTAGTGATCAAAAATCGACCTTTTTCATTCTGAACGTGTAAGTTTTAATGTATTTTTTGATTTCATTTGTTTGCTTAAAGTACAATAAACACGCAATATTTTGAAACGTGCTGTATTTTTTGCCATTTTTTTTGGAAGTCGTACATAAATGATTATTTCTATGTATATGTATATATATGTATTCATGGACTCATTTGTATTTAAGTATAATACATTAAGGTTCCTTTGCTTTATTCCTAATTATATATCTATTCTTCGAAATAAATAAATTTCTCTAGATACTACTATACATAAATGCATATATATATATATATATTCCAATTCTGTTTATTTAAAAGCAAAGCTCCACATGTTTCACCAAAATGCCACGTAAGTCGCGTGAGACACATACAAAATCCATAAATAGCATCTTATTTAGACCCCAAGTTGCCTTCTATGCTACTACACTCTTTTGCTTACTTGTTTATTTGTTTCCCTTCCATACAATTTTTATATTATAATTGCTTTTTCGTTAGAATATTTATTGAAGAAACCCGAAAAAATGGTAAAAAGCAAAACAACTTAAGTCTTCATTTTCATTCTTTATAAGTTGGCATGAAATGGGACTAATTAACAAATACCAAAATGAAATTAAGAGGAAAACGTCAAATGAAAATAAATTTCCCGTCACTTTTCATTCCAGTCTTTGTTAGAGATAAATTAGATTTTAATTACAACAATTCATACATTATAGAATACGTGGCAAATGGTTTGAGTATTAATAAATACTTAAGGTAGAGGTTGCACGTGTCACATATTTTACGAAAAATGCTTAGACTTTAAATGGTGCATTTTTTTCTTTCTTTCTTTAACAAATATTTATTTATAGAATCTATTTAAATATTTATACTATTTTAATTGAAATTCAATTGATAACAGTTTGCAGATTTTAGACTTTTTGAGATAACTTAAAATAAATGTTTTCTGATATAGTTTGGGGTCATATTTAAAACAAAATTGGTTGCCGGCTGGCAGAAGCTCTGTATAATATTTATGAACATTCTCAAACAAGTAATGTTTAAGTTTCTAAAAAGTTATTTACAATTTTTTTACATCAAAAATATATATTCGAAGTATCAACAAATATATACAATTCAGTTAAATAGCAGATTGTTATTTTAACTCGTACTGGGTGATACTGCTAGAAGTGCGGCTTGTATTTTCTCGCGGTGGAAACTGGAAATAGGCTGCTATTTGGTATATAAAATGCCAGGAGTGCTGATTAAACAAGTGGTAAAATATATTACTGCAGTTGAAAAAACGGGATTGTAGGCAATGCTGTAAGCTGTGAAGAGTTTAATGTTAGATAGATTCCGACTCCAGAAGAAAAAAGCAGTTTCAAAGTTCGGTAGAAATTTTTACGACGACAAATGGCATTTAACAGTTAAAATTGTTTACATTTGAAAATGAATTATTTAAAAAGTACTTTTCCCAATTGACAGTTAACATTTTGGTTTTGCCACTTCAGCAACGGACGCCATTGATTAAAGTTTTAATAAAAGTTAATTTCCTTAACATATAGTTTATTGTTATAAAAATATCAGAATTTTAGGAAATGAAATTTTAAGAGAAATAAAATAACGACCAACAAAATGAAGTAACTCCCAACCATAAATGAAATAATTTCCCATTCCAATGTTTCCCCTATAAAAGTGAAATAATAACATTGACAGACAAAAAATGGTTGAGTTTGGAGTTATTTGCATTATGTACTAATTCTCAAGTTTCGGGACTTATATCATTTTGTTTTGGAAGTAATTACATTTTTTTTGCAGTTATTTCGTTTTATAAATAAAATTGCAAATAAAATAAAACCAGAAAAATTAGTTTTGGGTAATTGGAGAGAGAATTTAAGACTGATTTTATTTTTGTGCGATTTATTTCATTTTCTTATGTGTTTGATATTCTGCATTGCCAGCTTTCGGCAATGCTTAAGGATTTTCTACTCTGACCGGCTTAGCTTCTGCAAGGTTTTCTGTATTGATGGTATTCGACCGGCCGCAAACGTTTCTGATCTGAGGTATGTCCAAATCTGAAGCCTGTTTTGGAACATGCTTCAGTTACGAAGGCGCTATTGGAAATCCCTCTGGCCGAAAGTTGGTAATGCAGATAACCTTTAGTAAATGAAGGCGGCTTAGTTAATGCCTCAGTGAAAGTAATTTTTAAACACGTCCGAAAGCCGGCAGTGCAGAAAACCCTCAGCAAGCGAAGCCGTCTTTGGAATTGCCTCAGAAAACCTTCATTAAGCGAAGCCAATTTAGGAAATTCCTTGGAATAGAAACTCATTAAGCCCGGCTTCGCTTAGTGAACTTTTGCCGAGTTGCCGGCGTTTTACCGGCCTTAAAGACTTTTTCCTATGAGGTGTATAGAAAAATGGCTTCGCTTACTAAAGATTTTCTACATTGCGGCCTTTCGCCGAAGTTGAAGGAATTTCTCCTGTGAAGTATTTAGAAAACCGGCTACATTCACTAAAGATTTCTTGGAACAGTTTCTTTTACCTCATAAACCCTTAAAAAAGTTAGGATTTTTGCGTATATTTTGGGTTTTATTTCATTGGGACTTACTTATTTTTTTTTGTGCGAATTATTTCATTATGCAGCAAGTCCCAATAATCGGAACTTCATATTTTTTGATTTATTTCATTAAATTTTGTTCGGACTTATTTAGTTTGTTTATGTCCCATTTCATTGGGAGTTCTTTCATTTAGATTTATTTCGGCGCGGGTTATTTCATACAGCCACAAAACATTAAATAGTTTTCAACCATATTTCTTTGGAAATGAAATATTTCCCAATATACAAACATGAAATAACCTCAAAAGTATGGGGAGTTTCAATATCAAATAACTCCAAATTTTGTATGGAAAAATAACAGTGTACAAAAAAAATTTATGATGCTGACGACTGATGCTGGCAGAAAGTACCAAAAAATTTACACGTATATTGGAGTTTTGAAAGTTTACATCTGGGACTCATTAAATTTTCCCCTCTGTTGCACATAGCTATAGTGACTCGGCTTAGGAAAAGAGCCTTATGCTTGAGGCTTAACATTTTTTCAGCATTTTTAAAAATCACCAAAAATTTTTAAACCTCTAACTCTTCATTGTATGGGTCTTTTTCTACTTTTCTTAAAAAAGTGACATAAAACTCCCCATCAGCGGTATTATAGCGGGCTGAAATGTCCTACAAAAATATTTAATATAAAATTCTAATATAATTTTTTAAGAACACCCAAGCTCCACACTTAGCTAGAACGCCAGGAATCATTCAAAACTCAAAATGTGTTTAAGGTCTATTTTCGTACTTATTCACATTTAGTACTCGACATAGGAAATCTTGGAAGCCTCACATTTAAGGTATAAGATGTGTTTAAAATTTTTTTGTGAAACATCACAATCTTTTTTAGAATATTTTAGCCTGCTATATCGCCGCTGAAAGGGAGTTTTTTGCCTCTTGTTTAAAAAAGGTTCAAAGAGACCCATAATGCGAAGAGTAAGGGGGTTAAAATATTCTGAAAAAATATTTCGCGTGGTCTTTTAAATAAAAACGCTTAACGTATTTTTTACTTTAATCGTAATGTTTACAAGATTTCCCATCAGTATAACTATGTGCAGAAGGGGAGAAATGTAACCGTACTAAAATAAATCCCAGATGTAAGATTTTAAAATGCCCTTTGCCAGAATCAGTCATTAGAACCTTTTAGTTTAAAAAAATATGATTTTGTTGAACAGTGTATTTGGGTATTATTTGAACTTATTGGTCGGCATTCTTTCAATTGGGAGTTATTTCTAGGTTCCGCTTTTTGAAAGTTGTCCAGTCCAAAAAAAAAAATTTTAACGGTAATATTAATGATATATTGGCTATAAGGCATATACTATAAATAATTAAAATGACCGTTAACTATTTTTGGAACGTAAGTTGCTTATGGCGCCCCATTCACATCAATGGTTTGAATAACAAAAACCAAAAATTTTTTGAAAATGAAAAAATACTGGCGGCGAATACTGGTCACAAATAATATTCACAACTACTACATTGTATAATGATGTTGCCGCTGCGGAGTTTTTAGATTTTCAGTTTTACCGTAATTTTCCGTGGAAGTGCCAGGGAACTCCTGGAATTTCGGGGATTTTTGGCTTAGTTTTTGTGAACCTGCAATATGATTTGTGTCTTTGCCAAATGGTTTTTGGCTTAGCTAAGCGCTTTGTGGCGGTGCTAGCTAAATGTGTCTCTGCTAATTATATCAATTCTTGTAAATGATATGCAATTTTTTGACATGGCATAACATACCATAACATAATGGTGTTACCACTACAAATTTTTTAGATTTTCAGTGTTGCCGTAAACATCTGGGGAAGTGGCGGAGAATCCCACGGCTTTAGGGGATTTGCGGCCTAGATTTTGGGAATATCAAATCCGATTTCTTCCTTCGCTAAACGGTTTGTGACTTGGCTAAGTGGTTCGTGGCCTTGAAAGCTACAAACCATTGTCGATAATTATCGTCTTACTGTCTTCTAACTGATCGTTGGTTTAGGTACTGGAGGAGCCTTTTGAAATTGTCTTCCTTTTATCTTCTGGAAGTTGAAGTTATTATCTTTCTACTGATTTATATTATTAAAAAGTCATTGCATTGACGTCTAAGACCAGCTGCTGGCGATCATGTTGATGGTGCAAATTTTGCTGCTGTGTCTATTGGTGGTACTTCAACTTTAATTGCTGTTTCTGATCATGTTGGTGCGCCTGATTGGTTTCTTAATGCTGCTAGTACGTCGCCTAATGTCTGTACGGACGATAATGGTATGGATTAGGAAGTGTTCAATGACACTGATGCTAATTACAGTGCTGTGGCATCTGGTGGGAGGAATTATGGGCAGAAGAAAAACTTGGTCGGTAATGTCGGTGGAGTTAATGATTGTGGTCAACTGATGATGGAGTTGAAAAGAGTCACTGAGCGAGGTGCTCCCAGCTGATGAAGTAGATAGAGTGTTGGTGGTCGTTAGGTGACTACTATTTCGATTGAGTATGAGGCTCTCTTGAAGAAACTTGTAGCTGCGCCTAATGTTGCCTTCTTTAGGGTGAAAAATACTACTCCAGTGGTGACCCCTGCTCTATCCCAGTGGGTGCTCCAAAGCAAAAAAAAAAAGAGATACAATACTTTCTATAAAATAAATCCATTTGTGCGAGAATGTTTTTTTGGTGTTGTTAAAAGTTCCTTTTACTTTAGAACACTGTTGAAGAACTTTTCTGTTATTGCTGAAAATTGTAATACATTTTTATTACATTTACTTTTATATCGGTAGTTTTTAAGTTACTGACACACTTTTGCGTTTTATTTTTGTTTTATAAAATTTTCAAATATCGTTGTACGTCTTGCGTTTTTTATGTATACTTTCGTATTACCATTAAATCTAGAAATTTCTTTTTACTAAAAACATTTCTTAATTTCCTTCATAATTGCATTTGACAAAAAAAATGTAGACTATTAAAATATTATCCTTAAAATTTAACATATTTATTTTCATTCTATACTAAATATAACTTACCTCCAAATCATCTCTGCTTCCACCACCATTACTCCCACCACTTAGTGATAACTTTCGATTTCTTTCGCGCTCTAAGCGCAACAATATTTGAGCATTTTGTTCACATGTATATGTATGAGCTTTCTGACGATGTTCCAAACTATATTCGTATAGTGGCCGTGATGGATCTGGATTTAGTTCCGTATCGCTGCCAACATCACAACTACATAACGATTGGCTGCTACGACCCTTGGCACGCCGCAGAGAACCGCGATTTTGTGGCGTAGTTGCTCGTTGTTCACTGACGTGATCTGAAAAAGTGACTACATTGTTTTGAACTCTTTGGCCAGGGGGTAAATGTGTTTGCTGTGAAGGTTGTTTCTGTTGCTGCTGATGTTGTTGTTGTGAATGTTGTTGCTGTGAAAGACTACTTGAAGAGCTGTTGCAATTATTTACAGCATTTGATGTGTTATTTATGAGATTGTTAGTATTAAAGATGCCAGTCATGGCAGAACAACTGCCGGATCTTAACACCTGCATAGCTGTGTCTGAGTAATGGGAGGATGCGTCGTAATTATCAAAACTAAGATCATGGCCTGGTGTACCGCTGAGGCGAGCACCGTAAGCCGCAGAAGGCATTATAGGCGGGTAAGAGGGAGCTACAGCAGCTGCTGAAGTGGGACTAAAGGAACGAAAACGTTCACAGGTTCTCAGGCTGCTGCGTAATACAGGTGTTTGGGAAGCACTAAGAATATTTTTTCGTTTCGAAGGTGAAACATAATAAATTTCACGTTCATCAAATTGTATTTCACCTGTCGATGAAGTAATATTACCATTTTCATTGGCATAACAGGAATTTAGACCCATAGTATTTACAGTGGCAGTAGTACTGGTAGTACTACCACCGCTCATGCTACTCATATTGGGATGATCTGTTAAGCTTTGTAGCATCGGCTTGCGACAATCTACATTTGTTGCAGTTCTATTTTTAATGCTGATATTGGCAGTATGCTTTTGTGGCTCTGGCGTGAGACTACATCTTGAACGATAAGAGTTTTCGTGGGAAATTTGCTTTTGATGAAATCTGGGTGAGTCAATCGAACGTCTTAGTTCAGTCATGTTGTCTATGACAAGCAAAAATTTCTAAAAAGAAAATTCTTATATATTTGTTTAACTTTGTGGCTTTATGCTTTAGTTAGGCATATTAAATCAGTTTGTTTTAAAGTTATTGTCGTTGTCATTTTCTTTGTCTTCCCTTGGTTTAAGTGGTTTTCTTATTTGTTTCAACTTTCTGTTGGCTTTTTTTTAGTATTTAATATTGTTGGCTTAAGGTTTTGGTATTGGTCTTATCAAATATTCATGGGACAGCTGTCTGTTGATTTAAAACAGCACGCGGCACATTATACGGTACACCAGCTCATACCAATTTCCTTTATGCGCATTGTGAATGTTGGTTAATATTCTACTTCCGTCTCACAATTTTAAGAGTATGCTGCTGATGATGATGGAGGTGATGACGCCATGCTTGCTGATGAGCGCTGTACTGCCAATGGTAACTGTAATGCCAATACACCTTTTCCAGTCCTTTACAATATAAACGTTTAATACTTAAGTAAAATATGCTGTTTATTCTTTTATATTATTTTTTAATAGCTAGCAGAAAAAATATTTACATCACATGAATAACTAATACTCTACTCCCTGAAAGTTTTTCCTTTGCTTGTTGCTTCTTCTATAGTTTAGAAAAATAGCAAAACAACAGGACCATAATAAAATCTTACATTGTTTAAGCTTTTAAATGGTCTACCACTTGCTGTGCTTTTACAGTTTTGTTATTTTAAAATGTATATTAGTTTTTTTCTTGCTATATTTCTGCCATCACTGCTAAATTGTTACTTTTGATATCGTGTCCTTGTCTCTTTCTTGTTTACTTCAAATGCGCTTATTTTTTATAAAAGCCAGCTGAAAATGTTTTATTTTATGTGTATCTTTTGGCCAACAATCTCTACAATATTACCAAACTTTTCCCCTTTTTAGTTTCAACTTATATCCTTAAAGGATTACTTAAGGTTAGATTTCAATTGTATGCAATTTTATTCTAATGCTGCTTTTAGTTTGCGTTTTATTTTAGTGGTAATGCAGTATTCAGTTGCATGGAAAAAAAGGCACCAAAGTTTTAATTTTTTAAATGAAAATGGCTTTTGTCAAGCAAGTTTTTAGTGCCCACAGCAATATTGAGCTTTGAAGATTTGCTGAAATGAAAAAAAAGATATTTTAAATAAATTTTTGGTTAAATATATATATTTTTTTGAATAATATAAAAATTCAAGATACATTTTGAATGCATTTAGCAATTTAAATGCACTTTGAATTTTTTTTTGTAATGCATTTTGAATTTTAAAATTGGTCGTATATAGAGACATATAGCGGCCACTGTATTAAAAATAGCTGCCTAAATTTTAACAGACCTTCTAGCCTACATCCTTTCCTATAATTGATGCATACTTTTTTAGGGATCAGTCTATTAGCTTAGAAGTTATAAACTTTCCGACGACTAAAGAGTTTTATCGGTAAAATTGGTGTTATAAAACAAAATATAGTGTCCATAGCGTTAAAAACAGCTTTCTAATTTTTACTAGAACCATAGTTGTGCCACCGTAGTAAAAACTTTTTTAAGTGTTGTAATTTGTAGTACTTTATTGATGGGCTACAAAGTAATGAATGGTACTTATTTATCTTATTACTATGCTTCAAATTAGAACTACTTCTTAGTTTTTAATAAAATTAGTACGTATTTTTAT
The DNA here is from genome assembly GCA_956483635.1 of Panzeria rudis. NCBI lineage: Eukaryota > Metazoa > Arthropoda > Insecta > Diptera > Tachinidae > Panzeria > Panzeria rudis. Next base: position 130,235,900 of record OY101449.1, on the reverse strand, counting down.
CATTATCTGAAAATAGTTACAATTTCTTGCTATGTATTAATAGAATAAGTAGATAACCACTTTCTCAGTCAACATGTGTTTGTATATAAAAACAAATTTTTGTCGCTTAAACTTATAAGTCAACAATAGCTGAGTGGGTAAAGTTCTTGTCCTCATATCTGAACGAGCACAGGTTCGTATCCCAGGTGGGTAAAAAAAAAATTAAAGTAAACAAATAAATATTATTTAATATACAAATAAAACATAATGTGTATAAGTTTGTTTTAAATTTTAATTTGTTTAATTGACTATTTATATTGTGGCTTCAAGTAAGCCAAATAATAACTAGTTAATTTCTGTGACAATGTAAATACATTTGTAATGGGTACCCTTTATTTTTTGGAGTTCTCAAACAAAAATAAACAGTTATTGGGTCAAATTGCAAGTAGTTACGACTTAAATCACCATATACTTTTTTGCTGGGATATATCAAGGAATTTCGGGAATTTTGTTTTTGACTTGTCCGCTTCAAAAATAAAGCCCCATATGCTTTTTTTCAAAATTGCTCAACCTAAAGAACTTTTGCTCCGAAAAAAAAAAACGAATTGGAAAAAAATTGGATAAAGTACATATCGTTCCTACCATGTCAAACTATCCAATAAGCTAAATCCTTTTGTTGGAATAGTTACCATGATTCTCCAATGGGTCCGATACGCTGTATTGGAAAATGTTGAATTTCTTATAGAATATTGAAAGCCCATTAAGAAATATTTTAAAACTTCCGCTGTTAGGACTACGCTGATTTAGAGTTCACATTTGACTCCTTTTTGCGCTCGTTTTAAAAGTACCGATTTGCATATTGGATAGTTTGACATGGTAGGGACGATATGTTGAATTTAAAGGAGGCTATATTTTAAAATATGTAAGTATGTTTTTTCCTTTAAATCAGTAATTTATTAAAAACAGTAAAATGGAACTGCCTCAAAACAAATCACGTAATCGGTCCCCAAGTGGTAGGGACCAGACCGAGTTCTAACATTTGCTATGAAGCAGACAAGTCTCTTTTACATGGGGATGGCCTAGGATAGGGTTAATTGATACTTTGTGTGCACCTTGCGACTCGACACTAAACTATCTTATGGCGACCTAATTGGTATAGAATAATATAAATTATATATAAATATTATGCCGATATTTAACTGTAATAATTGATTAATAATTTTAAGATTTTTTTTTTGTTACAAATGGAAGTAGAAATTGAAATTTGTTTTTAAGCGAATACTTTGATGGGATTTGAACCGACAACCTACTCTATCCACCAAGTCCTATGTTTGAGTACTGCCAAAAATAATCTGGGAGGTAAATAAACCAAGTCCATTTTAAAAATTAATGGTAATATTATACGGAGTAATAAACAAAATAATCCAAAGAAATTTAATTATTTTTGGCTTGAGTTCGGTTTTAATTTTAATTTTTCAATTAAATTATATTCTTATTTAGAGATATATGTGAAGCATGTAGACAAAAAAAATTTTTACTGCGCGGAGCGTTGAACTGACGTTTCGATAGCTCCCGCTAAGCTCATCAGAGTTCTTTAACGCTTAGACCACTCGACCAAAGTCGGTGGTTTGCAGTCAAGAGTTGAATAGCATCTACTTTTAATCAATTCATATTGTCAGTCTTAGAGCTGTATTTCATTTGATAGTTATTGATATTCACTTTTTTCTTTTGTTTTGTCTTGTTAAGCTTCTTTTTTTATTATTTCTCTATTCTAGTATGAAGAATCATTGATAATTACAAGTGCTAGTGTGTGTAAATGTTTGTTTGTCCAGTTTATTTGAACAAACCACCGACTTTGGTCGAGTGGTCTAAGTGGTAAAGAGCTCTGATGAGATTAGCGGGAGCTATCGAAACGTCAGTTCAACCCTCCGCGCAGTACCCAAATTTTCTTTTTCGACATGCTTCACATTTATCTCTAAATAAAAATATAATTTACTTGAACGACTAAAATTAAAGCGGAACTCAAGCGAAAAATAATTAAATTTCTTTGGATATAAACCCACACAGTTTGACTAAACTCATAACTTAAACAAAATAATATTAGAGTTATATAAAATATTTGGGATAAGACCAACTGCTAATCCTATAGAAGTAGAACCATTTGCGAATTTAAAAATGTTTTTGCGGTCTCCTCTGAAATTTTAAAAATGTGATTTGGTGTAGTTTACCTTCTCCCTACAGATTTAGATATTATGTGATAGATTTTAGATCCTGCTGCATCGAACCAGTTTAGCGTCGTCTTCTACAATACTAGCCCGAGTCCCAACTACATTTACTGTGATCATTTACAAATATTACTACTACTGCTTACTTTTGTTACCACTCCCATTGTCTCAAGTCATACGACGTATACTTATATATATATACTCAATTTTCTTATAGTTTTGTTGTTAAATCAATTCCTATTATGACTAGGAAGCAAAAAAGCTATTTCATATGCATTGTTAAAACAGACAAGAGCTTTGTCTTTGCTTGTGTACTATTTAATAGAAATTGTATGAAAATAATATTTGCTGAACATCAAAAATAATGTGTTTCCCCATATTTGCTTGACCTTTTCGAATGAATAGGTTTATCTTTACTAATCCTAAGTTTATGTAGAAATGTTATAACCTTCCTAATAATACTAACACACTGAAAAAGCAACATTCATTCAGCAAAATCAAGCAACATGAAGAATAAACAAGCAAACAAAAAAAATCTAATGTAGCGTTAAACGTCTTCATATTATATTCATAGTTTTGTTAATGTTTGCATGGATATGTGTATGCAAAAATAAATAAATACATACATACATTAGTATATGTATACATATATGCATTTGTGCGAGCATAATGCATAAAGGCAACAGTTTTAAAGAGAAAATTGCAGTTATATAAATCTGCCCGAAGGGATAAATAAGTTTGTGTTAGTTATGACAACATTTATTTTTTTCCTTTTTTGACTCGTAAAATTCTAGTATTCTGTACTTTGAGCAAAAAAGACGTTGCGAAAAAATCTACCATCAACTACTTATTAAGTATGGCTGCTTGTTATATGAATGTATGCTCAAGCAACAAAAATTTCAGACATACTACTCATATTATTAATATGGGTAATTCCATGTCAAATCAACAAAGGAAAAAATTAAAAATGTTGTTTTCAAAAGTTATAACATATTCAAAATTTCATTATTTCGCCAAATTTAACGAATTTGTTGAGTTAAGTTTTTAAATATCTCAAAAACTGTATTATATACAAGGATGGAAAATTGTCTTATATACAAAAACCTATATTTTGTGGCTGAAATTTGTTTATATAATGTCTTTAGATGTCCTTAAGAGTCCTGCAATTTTTAAGGAGGTGTTTTTTTTTATTTTTTGAGATATGACAAAAAATTTACTATTTTATCACAAAATTTCGGACATAAATTTCATAGAAAAAGAAAAAGCACTGTTGTTACTTGTTTTCATTCCAACACTTTAAATAAAAAAATGTAAATACAGTAGAAATTAAAACCACTTTGTGCACCGGGCAGTTCGAATTTCTGAAAAGTTCGAATTTCTGGACATTTTTTTCACGGAAAATGGTAAAATTATAATAAAAATATTTATGTAAGCTTTATTTTAACACAAAACAGTTTTTTTTGTTAACGTTTAATTAATTGAACGTTTAACTTTCAGACGTATAAAAGCTTCAGTCAGCAACTGGCCAAAATTTGTACAAGCATATCATACTTCACACGCATATAACCGAATTGTACACACCACGAATAACTCGGTGATTCCCCGTTTTATTTTTACTTTAATGAACGAAAAAATAATAATTTGTAGTGAAAATACAAAAAATAAAATAAAAAACTTCCAGAAATTAGAACCCTCTGTTCTAATTTTAGAGCGTTTAATTTAGTTTTTCGCCTATTTAGTTCAGTCATAAAAAAATTTCTAGTGGAAGCCATATAAACAAAAAAGAAAAAAAACACTGCCAGAAAGTAGAACCTGTGGTTCTAATTTCAGAGCGGCCCATTCTGGACGGTTCGAATTTGTGAGATTCTACTGTATTGAACATTCAAAGAAAAATTTTGGATGTGCGGAAGGTTGAACTGACATCAGATGTTTCGTGACCACCACAGTCTTCTCATCAGAGCCCGTTTACCTACCCTACCGCGACGGCAGCAACAACATGATACAGAAAAGACAGATAGTGAAGCTCCGAACCTTTACAAAAAAGTTCATTAATAGGTGCGGCAAAATCTGTTGATTGGGATTACTAAAGTAAGTAGGATTTTCGCTAAGGTGTTGTTGCTGCCGTCGCTGGCAGTGTAGGTAAAATGGGGCTGATTAGAAGACTGTGGTGGTTTCAAAACATCTGATGTCAGTTCCACCTTCCGTTCATCCAAATTTTTCTTTAATTGTTTAATATTTACATGCTTTAGAATTTCTTTCTTAAATAAATATAAAAAAAATTATAATAATTTCATCGAAAGATTAAATTAAAAACGAACCTAAGCCAAACTAATTAAATAACTTTGGATAAAACCATGCAGTTCGAATAAAATTCATAGTTCAATTGTTAAAACTCTAAAGGCATTTAGCTAAAACATGAATGTATACTGTTCTAAAAACTTGGGCAAAATAAACATTAAAAAAAATACCAGCACAGAAAATATCGATGTTATATCACGCTGGTAAGACAGAAATCAAAAAGCTTAAAATAGTTGAACATGATACACAAAATACAGTTAGTGATGAACATGATACACAAAATACAGTTAGTGAAGTTCCGAGCCTTTACAAAAAAGTTCATTAATGGGTACGAGGTGACAAAATCTGTTGATTGGGCTGACTAAAGTAAGTAGGTTTTTTGCTATGATGTTGTTGCTGCCATCGCTAGAGTGTAGGTAAAAGACTGTGGTGGTTTCAAAACATCTGAAGTCAGTTCCACCTTCCGTTCATCGAAATTTTTCTTTGAATGTTTAATATTTACATGCTTTAGAATTTCTTTCTTAAATAAATAAAAAAAAATTTATAATAATTTCATCGAAAGATTAAATTAAAAACGAACTTAAGCCAAACTAATTAAATAACTTTGCATAAAACCATGCAGTTCGACTAAAATAAAAAAAATTAAAATAATTTTTGTACTATTTTGTTGAAGGTTGCAAAAGAAAAAATAATACTACTCAAGAAAGAAAAAAACTTCTTAAAAATGTTCAGGATTTGCTAAGGACATTCAGAGGTATTATATAACAAAATACAAACGAAAAACATATAAGGTTTTGTTTGAGTCAGTTTTGAAATTTTCAAAACTTTGCAGATAAGTAATTTCTCAAAAAACTTTTTTGCTCTATATACTTTTTGGTGTATCCCCAAATAACTCCCTTTAAAATGGCATAAAAACCATCCTTGTATATAGAATAGTATTCGAGATATTTCAAAACTATATTCCACATATTCAGTAAATTTTGCAATATAATGTCATATTCAGATGTCATAACTTCTGAAATAAACATTTTTAATTGTTTTCCTTTGGCACAAATTCGTTATAGAATGAAGAAAGCCTCTGATTAAATTTCATCAAAATCAAAAGGTGTCGCGTGTATCTGTTAATTGATTTGACATGGACTTACCCATATAAGTATATATGTAACAAGAAAAAGACTGCAGAAATTTGCAACATAAATGTGGCATGAAAATTTCAATTTAAATTTATGTGAACATATAAACAAACTAGCTGTTCGCTAGCTAAAAGTTTTTTAATGTTAAAATAAAGTCATATATCAAATCATTTACAAAGGAAATGAAAAACTGTAGAAATTCTAAAGCGGGAATTATGTGCAGATTTTTCTTAAAATATTTTTAGCGCCGCTTTGTTAAGCGACAGCGACTTAAGTTGAAAAACGTTTTCGCAATAAAAAAAGCAGAAAAACTACGTATAAGATAACCAGTTTTTCTTGTAAAATCTTATACATTCATTTCATGGTTTATTTTAAAACGAATGAAAAAATAAAGAAATATTTCTGCCACAATAAATGAATGCAGTAGTCGAAATAACATCAGCTAAATAGAAGTTGCAGAGTTTTCAAATTATATAAATATTCAAGGATATTAAGTGAAAAAAAATATTTATATTCTCTAAGACATTTCACATTTCCTCTGTAGTATGTTTGATAAATTTAAGTGTTAAATGTTCTACTCTGCATTTTAGGTAAAGAACGAAAATAAAATAAAATGAAATAAATTCATAGTAATGCTAACACGAAAGCCAAAGAAGTAGAATACGAGTAAGAAACATCAGGTATTATAAAAGAAAATCCACTTTTCAATTTTTTCTCTTGTTACTTATGTTGCCTGGCTGTAATTGCTGTTGTTATTACAACTGTTGCTACATCATATATTTACATTCATATATATGTATGTATATACATTTATATTAACAGTTTTATGTAAATAATTGCATGAAGTTCAACAACTATTTTATTTCATGCAAGATAATAAGGCAAACATTACTGAATGCTTGAATTTAAGAAAAGTTTGTTGAAGAAATACCATTTTAATATTTTAAAAGAAAAAACTAAATTTTAAATTGCGTGAATTTTTGCATAAACTTTTGACATTAAAAATAGGAAGCTACTGATTTCATCCTGACTTTCGAAAAGTGAGTTTTTATTAGATCTCGATGTGTTAAGATCATAAACAGCTTTAATTGTGTATGCAGGCGCGGATCCAGCTTTTAAATGAAACATGTCATTTTGTAAAATTTATTTTGGAGTGGTAAAGGGTATGCCCAGCGAAATGATCCAAGTTGAAGCATCTTTAGATTTGTCTTCAGATCACTCACCAACTATTGTCACTACATATTCACATAAAACTTGTTCAGCTACTTGTGATTTAACGATGACAACTACACGTCTTAATTGGTTGAAATACAAAAAATATTTGAGTGCTCTTTGCACAGAAAATATTCAATTAAAAACGCCTGCTCGCATAGATGACTCTATTGGAATTTTTGAGGCAAACCTTAAGCAAGCTGCTCTAAATGTTACTCCTACAAATCTTCAGGCGAGATATAATAAAATTTATTCAGCAGTATTATATATGATATATGCGTCTGACTGGCCGGTAAGCAGTAACATACACATATCAATATTCGCTGATGATACAGCTTTTCTAAGTGTTCACAAAAGCCATCAAGAAGCTTCCCGCATGACGATTAAAAATAAACGTACAAAAATGTCTACACATTACTTTTACATTGTGCATTGATCTTCGGCTAACATGGAAGTCCCACATAAATGCAAAGGTGACCCAATGAAATTAAAAGCAGCTCAAATGAATTGGCTATTTGGATGGAAGGAAGCATGGATTGTAAACTTCTTTTGTATCAAGTCATAGAAAACCGCACATCATTTAGCGCGATGGCGAGGTATTCAAGCATCCCCCTCTGACTTGTGGAACCACATGACAGTGCTAAATTTATTGTTCAATTCATAACGACTATTGTTTTAGTAACTATTGTTTTAATGACGAAGAAGAAGATATATTATGCACATCCTGTACCTGTGTTCTGCTCTGGAGTATCACGGCCTTCCCTTCTTTTTTAGGATCAGTGGGTGATTTTTCGCTTATTGCCAAAATGGCGTTTAATTCTGAAGCTACCCTCTTACACGGAACCTAAAGTTGCTCTGCTCCTAACATTTCGCTTTAATCTCACTTTTCTTTTTTCATTCTACTCCACCATATTTTTCATCTATAGGTATAACAAAGGGATCATGCTCTTGGACTCAAGTGGGATGGAATCGTTTCCTTCTCTTTACTAGCCACCTGCTGACCTAACCTAACCTAAGTGCAATCTGAAATACTTTTTGCGTCGTTTCGTAACCTGGGGCTGGATTCCGCAACTATGAATTTTTTACCAGTGAACAAAAAATTCACCGCATTTTTTCCAGTGAACAAATTTAGGGTCTAGTGTTCACTATAACTGTCAAAATAGTTGTCACCGTTGCGGGTACACAAATCAAAAGTGAACATTGAAATTGGTGAAGGCTCCAAAATTGATCGTTGCGGAATCTTGCCCCTGGATGAACATAGAGTTTGATATCCAAAGAAATTTTAATTATTTTTGCTTAAGTTCGGTTTTAATTTAATTTTTCAATTAAATTATATTTTTATTTAGAGATAAATGTGCAGCATATAAGCGGTAAAGAACAATGATGAGATTAGCGGGAGCTATCAAAACGTCAGTTCAACCCTACGCACAGTCAAAATTTTCTTTGTCTATATGCTTCACATTTATCTCTAAATAAAAATATGATTTCATTTAAAAATTAAATTAAAACCGAACTCAACCCAAAATAATTAAAATTTCTTTGGATATAAACCCATACAGTTCGACTAAGCTCATAATTAAATAGAGTTTTATTTCTGTCAAAAGTTGTTGGGAATGGATGTATTCCTAAATAAGAAAAATAACAACAGATAATGAAATTGCCAAGTTAACTGCAAAAGGAATTATTTTCTAAAAATCTACTTGAGAATTTAAAAGTGATCTCCTACAAAACAGTACATAGGAAAAGAATTTAAAATTATATTTTTAGACATGCATTAATTTAAAATTAATTTTAAAATTCCATAAATAATTTATCTGATTCAGTAAATGTTTAATGTTGAGCTCTAATTTGCACTAGAAACATTAACAACGAAACTGTTTATATTCAGTAACTTTGCTGTTTGATTTATAAAAATCTTTTAAAGGTATGTTTTGAGTAAAAATTGGTGTGCATTTATACACTTTTTACTGATTAAAAAAAAACATTCTTATAATTGTCTGATATTTTATCTGATTTAGTTAGTGATTTTTTTTGAATCATCGTTTTCATTATGGATACAAAACCAATTTCCGATATATTTTTTCAGTGAATTTATAAATTTTTTCATTGGTTCATTATCCTTATAATGAAGTTCAATGTCTTCTCTGTAACATCCCAATAAAAAATTGCTTCAAATAAAGTAGGTTTTAAGCATGAGAGAAAAAAAGTAGTGCTGCAGATATCGCTGCTAATTTTTGTAAGGCGAGTTCCCGGTTTGGAGTACTACATTTTTGATACTAAAAGCGCTTTTTTAAGCGCTGAAAATCATCACCATTTTCAGCACTAAAACTGTAAGTATATGAATCTTTCTTGCTTAAAAACCTGCATTGTATCAGCAGTGAAAAATCTGTTTTTTTTTGTATAGTTTCTTTCTTTTACATTCACTGCTCTGCAATAAGCTCTTCTTTTATAGCGCATTATTATACGCTTTATTGCCTTAGTGCATCAGAAAACATGATTATTTTTTACTAGGATATAACATTAAGCACTTTTTCATTATTACAACAGATATGATTTGAGAGCATCATAAAAAGGCCCTCTTTAAAGAACTTTCCACTGAAGTCCTCCTCTATATTTACGCAAGTTTGATTTAAATTTCACATGCTGCTAATGTTAGTGGTTTTCTATAGCAAATCCTTGGCGGAATGACTTTATAAACCATGACTTCATTGTGAGTGCTTTTTATGGATATGTATGAAAAAACTTTTTTTAAGTAAATACTACAAATAAAAGAAGTGCAATATTCTCAAAGTCTACTTATGTTTACTTTTACCAAAACGAAAATAATTATGTAAAAGAGAAAAAGTTTTACTATTTTGGCACCAATGTTCTTTGCTATTTTTTTACGATTGCCCTTTTTTAATGTCCTATAAGTTTATGTTTGCTATTGTTGCCACTTAATAATATTATAAAAAAAAGGAAACACTTTAATAAAAGTCAAACTGTCATATTATATTTCTGTGTTTATAATAAAATATTATACTGGTAGAGTTTAATCTTGTTTGTCAAATATGAATTAGTTAATAAAAAATTGTATTAAAACAATTAAAAGAACACTTTTCAATCCCTGACATATTAAATATAATAAATTTGTTTCCTCAATTCTTTAGAGAATTAAATAATTATCAAAGTAAAAACTAAATTAAATGAAATAAAAAACGAATAATTATAGCTGAAGCAAATATAAATATGAAACAAAAAAACTTTATGAAAAATGTACACTTATTTTTCGTAAAGTTTTCATATTTTACCCCCATTTTAATTTATTAAACAATGATCCTGTCATTAACAGATTTTTTACAACTTTTCGTACAAACTCTCTCTCTTACACACATAAATACCCAGCCACGAACTCTTTAATAGTAGTTTACTCGGTCTGCTATAAAGACACAACACAGTCACACTCACAAAAAGTACATTTTAATTGTTTGCAATTAAATTGTGTGCGAGTAAAAGGACATAGAAAGCAACACTTAAACCCTTTTTCTAGTTTCCTTAGTTTATATATATTTTTTGTAGTTAATTTTTTTGTGGGAATCATTTAACTTTATGCAGAGAATGACGATGATGGTAAAATTTGTTAGTGCAGAGCTAGCGGTAAGTGAATAGTTAGTCAAAGTTAAAATGAGATGCAACGAAAAGTGAGGCAGTACAAAGTGGTATGAACAGAAATGTAGCCATTTATAATTTCAGATAAATATAATTATAATTCAAGTTATAAAGGGAATAAGTTAAATAGCACCGGGATATAAAGTGGCCTTCTGAAAAGTTTTCATATAACCAGAATTATTATTATATTTTGATTTTGTCTACAATTTTCTTTGTCTTTCTATTTGTGTTTTATTTTTAAAAAATATGTATGCCAAGACTTAACGCTGGGCTGTATGTCAATGTCCTGAAGGTAGGTAGTGCTGCTGGAAACAATGTTAAATAAAACTTATACTAAAATTGCCTGACGGCAATTAATTCTGCCGTTCTTTTGTTTGTCTAGATTTGCAGACCGAATACTTCAAAGTGAATGACAGGTTTTTTTAATGTGGATTTTTTTAATTCAAACAACTACAGTTTTATGATAAATTTAAATACTTTGCATACTTAATATTATAATGTATACTTACAGTGCTATTCTCGAACCAGTTATAACAAAACTTTTGTCATAGTAAAAACATTTGTGACAATAATAACAAATACCTATTCTGGATTTCAAATAAAAGCTTTTTTTTTTGTATTAATTTCCAATGATAGTCATCATGTACACAACAGTACATAACAATTAAAATTTATTGTAAAAATCAGATAAATCTACAACGGAACACCTATTTTTGCAGTCTGTTATAGAAATGATTCACATGCGTGGTGTTTTATTGTAACAAATTAGATGATATTCATTCATATTGGCATTTCAAACAATAAAAAATATATATGAAAATACAAAATTTAACCCTTTATTACCAAAAGTTTCAAAATATATTTTATATACCTAATTGATAAATTTTAGGCTAAAATAATGTTATACAAGCATCAATGATGTCGCGCAAACTCCCTTTATTCTAAATATTGAACTCCACATATTAAAAATTGATTACTAAAAAATTATAGTTTCTTTTTGAATATGTTGAATCAAAGTTATTTAAAGTTGAAACAACGTAAATTTTATAGTGAAATAACACAAGGAATCATGATGTTGAATCAAAATTATTTAATTAAAGTATATTAGCATAGATATCTGAAAAATTCGTGTTTGTAGTTGGCTGCCGCAGCCAAGATTTGAACTCAGGCTATTTGCTTGGTAGTCAACGCTGTAAACACTGCAGCTAAACAGCCTGAAATAAACTTTAGATATACACTAATATAAATATAGCCATAAGTAACATGGATTTTATTTTAATTACAAATGATTTAGATGATGATATAATGTAAAATGTATTTGAAATGAAAGTAAAGCTAAGGTCACATTTGGCAAATATTTGAGCAATTAAGCGCAACCACAAACTTTGCTCAGGATTAGTGTGATTTAACATTTTGTTTGGTATTTATATATTACAGAATAAAAATTAATTATGCTGCAAAAAAATATTTTTATATGGACGATTCTGATTTCAAAAACTTTTTTCGTGTCCGTTGAAAGTACAGTAAAATATTTCATATAATAAATGCATAAATATTAAAATGAAAACTAGTTTGGCATGATTTTATAGATTATAAATATATGTACATACCCCAAATTGATTATAAGGCTAAGGTTAGTAACGTTATATTCAGAAAGAATTGGGCATGATTAATATTCCAAGGAACAAGGGAAAATAGGCATCAACTTAATTTTTCAACGTACACAGCAGAACAGAGTAGCGCCACTTTCGGAAGCCGCCACACTTCCATCGTCAGTGCTCACGTGTATTTGCTTATCACCACTTGTCAGGTGGCTCTGATGAATGTGATTTTAAATCTTATATATACAACTTTTTCGTGAAAATTTAATACAAGAATTAAATCACTCTCAACCTGATATTAAAGTGCACTTTCCCAGCGTTGCCATCGGTTTATTTTTCTTCATTCCCATTTTTCTGACAAACTTTTTTGGTTTGCTTTTATACTTAAGTATATATGAACATGTAAACATGTGAAAAGCTCAAGCCAGTAGCTAATTGTGTATTAATATGATTATTTCGAATGTATTTGCTTTTGTGAATCCAAATTGATTATTAGGCTAAGGTTCGTAACGTTATATTCTGAAAGAATTGGGCATGATTAATATTTCAAGGAACAAAGGAAAAATTAACATTAACTTAATTTTTTAACGTACACAGCAGAACAGAGTAGCGCCACTTTCGGCCACTTTATATGTACATACGTTTTTTGTGTAAGACTGTCTATTATCTGTTCAAAATAAAGAACGGAAACACTCTTTATAGTCTCTTCATACATAATGGCGTGTCCGTAATGCATGCTGTTGGTTTTCCCTATTAAGAAACTATGAATTTTTCCAAAAACGAAATTAACCCTCTGTGACTGACGTCGTAGTCTAGCAGACACCAGTAAACAGAAAACATTGTTTTACGCCATAATTATACAATTATCGATTCTGGTATTTTATGTACCTCCTTATTACGTACTCATGGGTACATTAATGCGAAGAAAGCAATTGAAACGAGCGTTCGCGTTGATGTGAGCATATAAGAGTCTACAAGTCTACCACGTCAGTTTTGAGGTAGACCTCATAAAATAGGTTGTAACTTTATATTAAACCATTGATATTATCTCTTTTCTTCCTAGATTGATTAGCTTAGGTTTAAGCTAAAATTAATGTTAAACATTTTACAAAAAAATAAGATATGACGATTTTTTCTTTTTTGTATGGATGTAAGTTTTTGAAGGGTAATTTATGTCATGCCAATAATTTTGATTTTAATCAGCTTTGTCGCTTTGTTTTCAACAAAATATTACAATAAATATGAAACTACTACATTAAACTAAAATCACAAATAGTGTCAGTGGGTTTACAAACGGAACATAGAAAATATAAGCAGTCGAAATAGTATCTAGCGTACTACCACGTCAGTGGAATTGTGATAATGAAGTCACGTCAGTCGCAGAGGGTTAAATTTATAACGGTTTTATAATATTTGCAATTGTTTCTCCTATTTCATACATAAAATATTTGAAAAATATTAGAAGTTATAATATTTTTTCATTGTTGTTATCCGTAGTCTTGTGTATTGACCGTTACTCTTTCTTAGTACGTTTCATTACTAAGTTTTGTTATAAAAATTGCATTAACAACATACACTAAAGTACCACTTAAGTAACAGTTTGTGCTTGTAAATATTTAAAGGTTTTGTGAACTTTGTTAAATAGTATTATATTGAAAAACGTTTCATCAATCAATCATGGTTTGTATCCAAAAAATGTATTGAGCCTAAGCCATATTTTTTTAATTTAATTGAAATTTTTTGTTGAATAACTAAGAAGTTTATTTTAAAATGCATCGGAGATTATAACTACATCTGAATTGATTTAAATTCTTAACATAGTGTGTGTTCTAAAAAAATATTGAATTCGTATAAAAATGTATTGCGCGTTACGTTAACAATATATTTAAACATAATTTATTTAAAAATTTTAGGACATTAATAAAAGTCAAGAGCAGCTTTATGTCATCATAATTTCATATATCTATATTTTTTTATTTTTCTATGTGAACGCAAATTAAAATTGAGAAAGTGGTCATGACTTTTAATTTCGTCCTACAATTAAAATAATTTTTAGTTTTTGGAGAGAGAGAGATGTACGTGCAGTGCTTTGAAACCAGGCGCGGATCCAGCTTGAGTTTTTGGATAGGGGGGGGGGGAACTTCTAAGTAAATCATACTATTTTTCCAAACTTCTTTTAGAAACTCTATAGAAATTTACTCGTTGGGCGGGGCGGGGAGGGAGAATATCCCATCCACCCCTTCCCCCTGTACCCACGCCTGTTTGAAACCCTATACTAATTTTTCGCGGTGTGTTTTTTTCTCGCACAATCATACCTAGAAGAACAGCGAAAGCAAATGTAACGCTCAATACACAAAAATTCTGAAAAATTAAAATATATAATTTGATTTCAGAATCCATTGACTTAGGTGAAATATATAATATGAATCCTATCTTTTCATATTACTATTAGTTCGTTACATTGGCAAACAAAAAAAAAAAAGCAGCAAAAAATAACACAAAATTTACATTTAAAATGACAATCACTAATATAATTTTTAATAAATGCAAACCAATATATAAGAAAGACAATGGAACTAAATGAAATAAAATTTTTATTTGTCTGTTGTTCACGTGTTTTTCGTCAAATATTTTCCCATTGTGACTGTATCTTAATAGTCTTGTTGATTTCAAATAAAATGTAATGTTGATAATATAATATTGTTGTAACAGTGAGTATTAAATCAAAGAGGTTTAAGGTTAGATTAATAATTTTTCGTTTAAAATTAAAATGGCACAATGGTAGTTTTAAATCAGTAGCACGAAATTTTGCTGGTAATGCGAAGGTTGTATGATATTTGTCGGATATTTATATTAACATAAAATGAACATCAAAATAAATAACTATAAAACATCAATAAGTTACACAAGTGAGCACAATAGTGCATTGTAGCTACACTAAAAGAATTTTGTTTCATAAAACCAATGAAACAATTTCATTATGATTTTTCACTAATCCAATGATAATTTCACAAATCCAATGAACATTTCATCAATATTGTGAAATAATGTTATTAGTTGGATGACAATTTCATAAATCCAATGAAAAGCTTCATTAATATTGTGAAAGAGCTTCGTTGGTTGAATTTTAATGAAATTTTTCCATTAGAATTATGAAATTTTCATTCAACCAGTGAAATTCTTTTACATTATTAATGAAATTTTCATTGGATTTGAGAAATTTTCATTGGATTAAAGAAAAAATATATAATGAAAATATTTCATTGGTTTAATGAAAAAAAAAATTTTTCAGTATATGAGCAAAGCAAATAAACAACAAACTATTTGCCATAAATTTAATATGATTTTCATTCAACTTTGCGATATGTTGATTTTACATTGGTATTTTCTTCTGTGTAGCTACTATAATATATATAAGGATTATAAAGACACAAAAAATTTGCAAATTGGACGAGAAACAAAAATATGTCAACCATCGAACAATTTTTCATACCCGAAGTGCCCTAGTTTGCGATATCACAGTCCCGCTTCTGAGCGGTGTGGTAAGGTAATCTTCTAAGGTTAAACAGGAATACAACTGTGAGATTTTATACTGGTTGGCTTATCCGTTTAGAAATAGCTAATTTATTTCTGAAATATTTTAATTCTGCCCCATTGTGTATTGTCTAAAATCATGAAACAAGTTCACATTTTGGGGGAAAAATATTTTCTGTTCTATATTTTTTTTTCCAACTGATGAAGTGTATCTGCTCGATATATTTTGAATACGACTTGTATCTGTTTAAGATAAAGATGTAATCTAACAACATTTTATATTTCGGTACGTACATAAATATGTATATACATACATACATATGTACATATTTCACACGAAATTATGAAAGTTATCTGCTAGCTTCTAAAATTACTCCTTGTACGTTTCATAATATCTTTCTGTAACCCCTGTGTATGTAAGAATTTGTGTGTGCACTTTGACTTTCGAAAATTATTTTCATTTAGCTTTCTGCTAGATTTCATATTAAATGAAATTAAAATATTTGCTTTTTTCTGGCAAATGTCAGATGTCAACATCAATACATATTAATTAAAGGAAGGACACAGTCGCACGTTATAAATTTTGTTATACATTTTTGCGTTGAAAAAAATCAATTAAATTTGAGTAATATATAAACATATGGGTTGATATTAAAATTCAATTAAATTTAATTAAATAAATTAATTGTGTATTTAATATACATATGTTCAAATTACATATTTGCAAATTTTATACAAAATATTGTATATTTTAGTTCTAATAAATGTTTGCAAAATTTTAGAATAATATTTAATGAGATTTAAGCAGAAAACTTTTAATGAAATTCAAAAAGAGTGATTTTAAATTTAGTGCCATTTTTAATCGATTGTGTATATATAGAAATATACAACTCTAATAGGCAATATTGCTATGTGAAAATTGGATAGAATAATTCAGTTTAGTTTAGAGCTCATTATTCGAAAATATTTTATGTAACCTTGTAAGTTTTAAAGTTAATAATAATTAATATGAAAATATTTCCGACAGTCTTTTTTCCTTATCTAAATAGAATCTAAGACGAAAGCTAAGGCATATGTGTTGGCCAAGGAATGTTTTTTAGATTTCACATACTAAAGTTGCAAACACATTTGGTATATTTTAAAATTTAACTGTTAATTGAATTTTGAACGAGCAAAAGCTACCTACAGCTGCAAATATTGTCAAGCTAACAGGTTTCGTAGAAATGAGATCGTATTTATTTAGAACATTTAATTTTTTTAATTTATTATTTTTAGGACAAGTAACATAATTAGGCAATGAATTATTGCCAGTTAATTAATTAATGTGTTACCTTCTTTGGGAAAGGGATAGTGTAGAGAGAAAAGGTAATGAAGTGGGAGAGAGATAGAAAGCTTAAGTCGTTTACAAACATCCCAACAAACAATTTTTATGTGAATCCAAATTGATTATTAGGCTAAGGTTCGTAACGTTATATTCAGAAAGAATTGGGCATGATTAATATTCCAAGGAAAAAGGGAAAAATTAACATCAACTTAATTTTTCAACGTACACAGCAGAGCAGAGTAGCGCCACCTTCGGAAGCCGCTACACTTTCATCGTCAGTGCTCACGTGTATTTGCTTATCACTACTTGTCAGGTGGCTCTGTTGAATGTGATTTTAATTTTTATATATACAACTTTTTCGTGAAAATTGAATACCAGAATTAAATCACTCTCAAGATGATATTAAAGTGCACTTTCCAAGCGTTGCAATTTTTTTACTGGGATGCCACAGCGCATTTTTGTTTTTTTTAATAAAATTTAGTAGAGCAGTGTTGCAGTCTCTCTGGTGTTATGGTACACTAAGTTATGTCAGTAATAATCGCTGCCGGTACTGTTAAAGTGATCAGTACTATGCCTTTATCACTTAACAGTCCAACAACAATCAACACAGCGACACACCAATGCGCATCAGAAAAGTATATTGATGTTGTTGGCTTGCCTGAAACTAGTCTTGAACTAAGGACCTCAGGGCTTTTGTAGTCAACGCGCTAACCATCTCACCCAACAGCACCCTCAAAATTGGTACTTTATGATCTCAGTACTTTTTATGGGAGAAATTTTTGTATAGAAATTTGACCTTATTTTCGCATTTATATATTTTTTTGTACAGTTTTAAAAAGTATAAGAACTCTGCTTATATCTTTTTATTGATTGGTATTAAACTGGGATTTTTCTTTAATCGCTTAATAAATTTAATTAAGTCTGGACGTATGGTACAAATTACATTAGTAGCATTGCAGAAATCCTAGTTTTTTAATTTTCCTTCCTTATTCGTTGGAATATTGTGTCATATCCAATATTTTCTGAATACAATTTTACGAGTTTTAAAAATTACTCTGGAGAAAAATGAATAAAATATCTGACAAAAATCCGCAGTATATAAAAAACTTGAACTGGAAAAAAATTAAAGATTGAATAACTAAAATAATTCGTTTTTTAAGATTATTTTTTATATTTTTATGCAATCTTACTGTTTGTATTTTTACGCATTCTTACTTACTGTTTACACACATATGAGTAATTTCAAAATATTTCGACACAAAAATAAGAATTTTTATATTTTTACCCTCGCCGATTTAAGTGAAATTAGACATATACACTCTACTCTTACGTGCGCATTAAATGGTGCAACGATTAGTCTCATAACTTTCACGGTTTCTTTTAGTAGCCGTTAAGCTTCATTATCTCGGTTATTTTTGAGAGAAGTTCATAATTTTTATAATTGAATAACGTTAGAGCATGTCATAGGAAATTGATAATGTTGGTGTCATTCGAAAAGGTTCAATCTGATGACGGGCTTTAAAGTTATTCAATCTTGAATATGATGAACTTTTCGCAAAAATAGCCAAAGTACCCCAGTTTAGCGATATAAAACAGTATCCATAAGAAGTAGCGGTCTAGTTCTTGCGCCATGTGTTGCTCACATAAGAGTAGAATCGAATAGGGTAAAAAATTTAGACCTTATAGGAAATTTTTTAAATTATCCAGATATATATTTTCACAGAAAATGTAAAAAGCCCTATCTAACATTTTAAAAGTTTTCCAGGAGAAGCATATAAATTATTTGAATGGAATATATATTGACAATTAGTGCAAAATTGTACAATATATGTAAAATGGACCAACAAATTTATATATTTATATTGATTGTACAATTGTGCACTAATTTGCAATATATTTTTCATTTAAATAAGTTTTATGCTTCTCCTTTAAAACTTTTAAAATGTTAGATAGCGCTTTTCGTATTTTCTGTGACGATATATTTTCTTAGAGAGTGTATATTCATACTTCGTATTTGCAAGTATTTAAATTGTTATTAAAAGCCTTTGTCATCGTCTTCTTGAATTGTACGAGGAAATACAAAGATTTAACAAAGCAAAAGCAATACAATATTATTTAAAACGTAAAATACAGAGATAAACTTACTTAAGCCACATAACATTTGTTTCTCGCATTGTGAAAAAAGTTTTGACATTGGTATCTGCATGAAAATTTTACACACATACTTCTCTATGTATGCATACATGTTCAATAAATGTATATTAGTATGTTTGTATATGTTTCTTATTCATATAATTTTATTTTCTTTAAGTATAACTGCCGGCAAACATTTTGCCAGTTTCACGTACTTTCACTACTATTTTCTTTTTTGAATTTGTGTTTTAAATTATGTTGCCTGCTTTCAGGCGCCTTACTTAATATATATCGTAATTTGTATTTATATGCTACCAAATTATGTTCATTTAGAAACCCTTTTCTATCGTACATAACTTTAATGTATCCCTTTCATTTTAGCTGAAATTAGATTTTTTATGTTTACTTTTTTATCTCATTTTGTATCTTGGTATTTTTGTGTGTTCCCATTTATGTGTGTCATTTATTATTTTGTGATTACACATTTATTTGTACAAGTTTTGTTATCTTATTTTATCATAGCGCCATCAAAATGATATTTGTAATTTAAAAAAGTTTTTACACTTATTTCATGCAAAAGTTAGTTTATTGAAAAAACGACTTTTAGTAAATCGTTTCCCTTCATAAAAGGAAAGATAATGGCGTGTCTAATATAAAGAGTAGTTGAAAAACATTTTGGTGATTAATAATAAGAGAAATTCTAGGATAATATTTGAAAAATTGGTCACATAAATAGGTGTATAAGTTATCTAATCTCTAAGCAGCGGACATTGTTTAGTCGACTGCTATGGTATATAAGGATGTTTATTCAAAGTTTTATATGTAAAAGAAATTTTAATATTATAACAGTACAGCTACCACTATTTTTTATTTTTTATTTTTAATTTTTTTATGAGACCAGCACTCAGGGGATGACCTCTACTCATGCAATGCATTGTGCCGGAATTAGGAAAATTGATTATGGGAAGGAGGATAGAGGGAGTAGTGTTTATGTACTTTCGATTTGAGTCTTCCTACATTGAAAGTGGCGGAAAAGATAGAGAGAAGTGCCTTTTACACCGTCTTAAAAACCCGAGGCACTTGAATGCTTCTTTTGAGACTTGAAAAATGTGATCAGTCCATCGAACGTCACACTGAATTTACACCATTCATAATTACAGATGGAGCAGCAAGTTCGGCCATGCGTCTGTGCGTGAGCATACAGCACTGGGTCTTACGAGCATTGAAATCCACACTATTCAGAGATTGTTACTAGATCGTTATTAAGTGTAACATTAATAGCTTGCCTCATGGTCCCAATTTCCAACAGGCTTGGCCTAGCAGTTAATGAATATGAATGGCAAATGCTGCTATCATCTGCAAAAGAGTAGATAGGATTGAAAGTTTGACATAGAAGGTCATTAAGAAAAATAAGAAATAGGGTAGGAGAAAGAACGGAGCCTTGTTGTACCCCTGAATTATTCTTGAACTTGTTTGATGAGATCCCATCTATAACAACTCGTATAGTGCGCCCCTGAGAAAGCTCGATATAAATCGAGAGAAGTCATTACCGACACCAAAAGCAACAAGTTTTGATAAAAGTGCACCATGTCGCACTCTATCAAACGCCTTAGAGATATCCAGAGATATCTCGCCGAAATGGTGTATAGAGTGACACCATTTTTCCGAAAGGAATGCCAGTAAGTTACCCGTAAAGCGTCCTCTACGAAAGCCATACTGGCGGTCGTTGAGTAAACTGTTGGACTCCAAATACCTCACAAGATGGAAGTTGACCATACTTTCTATCACTTTGGAAAGTGCAGAACATATTGCGATTGGGCGGTAATTTTCAGGGTTACTAGCCTCTCCCTTTTTAGGGACTGGCGTTACATTGGCAACCCTCCAACACGATGGGAGCTCACCAGCATGGTACAAAGTGCTGAAGTGCCAACGGACGTGCTAGTGTCGAAGAGCACTGCTTCAAGACCAGTGCTGGAATACCATCCGGTCCAGGAGACTTATTTATGTTGAGATCCGCTAAAACCTTTTTAAATGCACGCACTGGAAAGAATATCTTTAGCATAGTTACAGGTACTCTGTCAAGCACTGGCAGTGGTTGATTGTTTTCCGGTAAGTGAGAATTACTTGCAAATAATTCAGCCAGAAGGTTAGCTTTATCAGCCGGCTCAGTGAATATTTGGTCACCTTTTAAAAGAGTCGGAATTGAGGAACCAGCATTATCCTTTACTCTTTAAACGAATGACCAAATGCTCTTGCCACCCCTAGGGGCAGCAAGGACTTTAGCACGAAGGCGCTGCTCGTGTAAAGCTTTTTCACGTCTTAGTACTTCGGCACACGAAGATCTCGCCCTTGTTTTTAAATGGACTACTGGCAGTTGAAGTGAAGAATAGGAACATTTGAAATGTGTTATTTTTCTTTTTAATTTACTCTTTCAATGTTTTAAATCTACAAATTGACTGTGAGTATAACAAATAAATATTAGTGAAAGGTTTTGCTAAAATAAAATACAAAATAATAATAAATAATAAATATTTTTGGTATTAGTAAATGGACGAGTAGCAATAATTGACAAACTTATTCATCAAATCAACTGAATGATTTTTTAAATTCTTCTTTTCTTCACTATCAATTTTATGCAACCTTAGATTTTTTGGTTTTGTTTCGGAAAGCAGAGACATGATTCAACAAAAGATTCTCATTCACACTTGAATACCTTCTTCACTTAAAATTTTTTCTTTGATTTGCTTTTATCAACGTAGAAATAATATTTAACATTTTGTTTGCCGATAAAAAAAAGCGTAATGTGAATGAATAGGTTTTTGAATAAGTGAACAAAAAGCATCACCGAGCAACTTGGCCTGAATTCAATATCTCACAATGCCATTTGGAGCAAGAAGAAATCGCTGTGACAAAAAAAAAATTACAAAAAAGAAAAGAAAAATATATTCAATGAAAATAAAGCTGAAAGAAAATACTCGTATTTATATTTGAGTGGCATCGAATGAAATTGAAAACATTTCACTTATTGATTTTTTTTTGGAAAACACACAAAATTTGATACAACAATTTCCTTTAAGCTTCCGTTTGTTTTCCATCTTTTTACGTTTTAACAACTCCCTCAAAAAGAAAATATATTGCGGCATAGTCTTATAAAACAAAACAAGTAAGGAAAAAAAAGAATTGCAAAATTGTTAGGTAATAGGCTTATTTTTCAAGCGATTAGTTTTTAGTGTAAAGAAACCCTATTGTTTTCGCTACGCTGTCCGCCCGCCCGTCCGTCTGTCTGTCACAGGCTGTTTTTTCGAGAAACGTAAGAGGTACGGCTCTAAAATTTTCACAGAATATGTACAACTATGGCCGTAACATCAACAAATATATATCAGTTAAAAATTAAAGGGTGTTCTAGAGCGAGCAACGAAATATATTGAAATCTTAATATAATATACAGACACTTACATATAGACACTTGCAATTTTCTAAGTTAGTGTATTAATTAATATACAGTCTACACCAACTAACACTGAAATTTAAATAATATATAAATTAAAGGGTATTCTATCAGTTAATATAATTTTCACTATATAATTTTGAACTGTTCACAGCTAGTGTAGAATTATAAAAGCAACAGCAGCGAATGCTAGAAAAAAAACAATATAAAAATTAAAGGGTATTCTATTAGGTTATGTTATTTTGAAAGTTAGTTTTATCTGAGCCATAATGTAATGTACGAAAACTTATATATAGACACTTGGAATCTTCAAAGTTAGTATATTAATATACAGACTACGTCAACTAACACTGAAATTCAAACGAAATGAAAAGTAAAGGGTATTCTTCTATCAGTTAATATAATTTTGAGTATATAATTTGAAAATACAGATAATATCTTGGAAATCGTAAGAGCCAAACTCTTGAAATTTTTACAGCTAGTGCAGCATTTTAAAGGCAATAGTAGCGAATGCTTAAATTACAATCTAACTAAAGTTATCAGATTGTGTAATTTCAAACAAAACTAAAAATATAGTAAAAATAAATTCATTAAAACTAAAAAACGCAGAAGAAACAAGAAAGAAAAATCACCAAAAACGAAAAAAGTTGGCAAAACTAAAAAAAATCTTAAAAACCGAAAAAAATCGTCAAAGCGGAAAAAATCGCAAAACTAACAAAAATCGATAAAGCTAAAAAAACCGTAAAAACAAAAAAAAAAATCAAAAAAAAAAACGGAAAAATCCCATAAACTAAAAAAATCGCCAAAAAATTAAAAAAATCGCTTAAAGGAAAAATATCGTAAAAACTAATAAAATCGAAAAATATCACCAAAAACCGTAAAGAATAACCAAAATTAATAAAATCGTCAAAACCCGAAAAAAGCACAAAACGAAGAAAAGCGGCAAAAATAAAAAACTCATCAAAAAAGCAAAATAAATATATCGTCGTTGCTTCGACAAAATTATTTATGTATTTTCTACTAGGTTTTCAGGAGAGGCAAAAAACTGTTTAATGTCATAACCTTGCGATATTTTTTTAAAGTTAAACAGTTTACTGAAACAATATTCCCATCACTATAATTATGTATCAAAATACAAGATACATAATTGGATACTAGCGTGCTATAATCAAATTGCTCAAAGAACTGCACATAACTCACATTGTTGGAACATTTCTAAGAAAACTATTTTTTATTTTAAAATATTTTTGGGCATGTAACTATTTTTTCTCCCAAGATTTGGTAAAAATATCCTTAAACCCTTTGTGGGTAGACGTATGAATAATATATGTTTAGATTGGTGCAATAAAAAATTTTTCGACAATATTCACATGACTGATTATGTCAGAGCAACGACGATATGTATTTATATGGTATTTATATGCCACTTTACTGGTTTTTTTTTGTTAAAGCAAGCACAATACAATTTTTCGAAAAATCAACATTTAAATTTAAGTAAGTTGCAATCGGTAATTTAAATTGTTTTCTCTGTTTAGTTTAACTAAATCAGAAATTGTAGACTATACCCTGCGGGAAATTTTATACCAATTGTCTTCAATGGACTTATCCTACGACTGCTAAATATATGAGTAGTTACATAGTGAGTTGTCAAAGGACAACATATCGCTTAATTGGAACAGAAAGGTTAACTAAATACCTTCATTGTACAAGGAGATCTTTCCTAATCAAAAAGTAATTAAATTATGAATTTTAGTCGAACGGTATGGGTTTTTAGCTTTGGATATAAATTAAAAATATTTATTTAAAGTACAGAAATTTGAGTAGTATTAAATAGATCACTACAGGACAAATGGCTTACGTTTGGAGTTAAAACCTGGTTTACGTGGCTGCCTGTTACGCACAAGCATTCAAGTAGAATCAATAAGATTCCGTTTTTACAGATCTAGAACCTAAATCTGTCACTTTTAAGTGAAGCTGTCATTGAAGAATGTCATTTCAAGTTATGACATCCTTCAATGACAGCTTCACTTAAAAGTGACAGATTTATCTCACATAAAGTTCCAGAACTCGAACTGTAGTGCGATTATCTACTCAATTTTAACAATTGTTGGCATTGTTAAAAAATTTAACATGCAAATTGTCGATTTTGCTACTC
This sequence comes from Panzeria rudis, assembly GCA_956483635.1. Lineage (NCBI taxonomy): Eukaryota > Metazoa > Arthropoda > Insecta > Diptera > Tachinidae > Panzeria > Panzeria rudis. The sequence goes on along the minus strand of OY101449.1, from coordinate 130,211,210 downwards.
TGTAACATTTCTAACAATATTTGCTGTTGTTTAAGTAACAAAAATAATTTTTCTGTTGTTAATGAATAGACAACGAGTCAGCAGTTCAGCCGTAGCACGTACTTTATGCCAACAATTAAAGTTCATTTTCTAAAAAAATATACAAATATATAAAACATTTACGTTTAAATAACAATATTTGTATTACTTAAACATTTAATTTAACAACTATTTCACACATATGGGGAAATTAATATAAACAAATTTATGAACACTGTTTGGCAATTACAAAGTCATTTGTTTTTGTTATATTCTTCTTTGCGCTTTTCGTTTATTTTAACAGAGATGTCACATGCCCCCTTATTCTGTAACTATTTGTCAACGTCACGTCAAGACAATATTAAAAATATGACACTTACGTACTCGATATGCACAACTTTTTACTACTGCTGACAGTCTCTTACTATTCTCTAAGACCTAGAAAATAGCAAGAGACTGCTAAAAGTAGTCAATCGTTGTCGACGACGCTTTCAAAACAATGTTGTTAACAAGAATTCAAAGAATCGTAAAATCGTTAGTGCGAACAACTTAAGAAGTTGACAATATAACAGCTGTTGTTATTGTTAAAAGTTACAGAATCTCACTACTGGTTGCTAGTACTTGGTAACCAGTCACACGATTTGTCTTGTGACAGGTTCTCTTCACTCTGGTTCAGTTTTTACTTCAAGATTCAATTTATTGATAAATAATAAAATGAAAAAAAGCACATACAAAAAAAAAAAGAAGCAACAAAACTGTAACCCTGTTAATAAATGTAAATACATATTTTGAATTTTTTGAACAAATTTTTTTCTTTAATACATTTAAAGGTTGATTTATCTTTCGTTTTTGCTTGCGAAATTGTTTTGATTAAAAAAATATGATATTTAGAAAATTAAGGAAAAGAAAACTCCTTTATTTTTTCTTTCATAGAATTTTATTTAAATTTCAGTTGCAGATTCATAGATTTTTTTAATCAAGTTTTGTCACTACAAACATTTTGGCATGCCCATGCAGCCATTGGCACCATTATCATTAAATTTTATTATAACGGCTTCATTTGCGAATAAATTACTTAAGCGAATCAGTTCAACAAAACTATAAATATGCAAAAGAATATTCTTATTTGATTTTCAACAAAAGGAAATAAAAACCATGTATGAATATATAGAAAAGTAGAAAAGAAATCATTGCCAACATCAGCATTTTCTTAATTACCCACAGATTAATAAAATTTATACAAATGAACAATTCTTAGCGTGTATCTGTATGTGAATTTCCGTTTACACAATATACATACATAAATATATTGTTATGCATATTAAAGTAATGAAATTGTTAAAAATCTGATGCTTACTTTAATAATATTAATTGGACAAATATTTGAAATTGTGTTATAAAAATAATGGTTAAATTATGGACGGGAAAATAAACTTCATTATGATGAATACGGAACAATGAAAGAGTTTTTAGATTCAGAGAAAAACGTTTTAATAAATTTACTAATGGCTTCTATAGACATTTTTTCTTAAAGTCATTTTTATATTCCGTAGTGAAAAAATCGAAATCATAGGAAACCATTTACTGAATCAGAAAAAATAATTGTTGAAAATGTTTTTCGAAATTAGCGGAAGAATTTATTAATTCAGATTTTACTGAAAACGTACTAGTGATATGTTGTGTTTTTCTTCCGACGGGGTTTTTTGAATTTGGAACGATTTTGCGTCATCCCATGTCAAATTTGGTTTGTAAACAGACCGGTTTCGGCTGTGTGCCATCTTCAGTGTTCTATTGAATACTAAATCGTTTTTCTGTTGTACGTTGTTTCTTTTATAATTCGTTTGTATACCTAATTTCCTTCCTTGATCCCTTTTGTATTCTGCTCCCTATTTCTCTCTCTCCCGCTCTTTCTCTCTCTCTCTCGCCTCTATATGCTTTTGTGTGTCTCTACCTGCTACCTGATTCTTATACTATTATGTTTGTGTTTAATATTACGTTTATAATCTGCTCTATTAGTTATCAGTTGTTTTATCTCTACGTAGGTAATAATCCGTAATTGTACGTTTCTGGGTAATCCTTTTGTCTTGTTCATTTTCTACTACATACGTTGCCTGGACTAGTGTTTTCTTTTGTGTAATAATATTTTAACGGTTCAAATATTACGTCTGAAGCAGTGTTTATTTGTTCATTTATTATTCTTCCGTCAAATATTTTTTGCTTGTATATTTCCATGTTCTCTAATACGTTCAGTCGCCGTCCTTTATGTTGTGAATGTAATAGTTTAACTGTTTTTCGTATATGTCCTGGTGTACATTTGTTGTCGAATATGTGGTTTGCGAAATTCGATTCTGGTGTTATTGCTGGTTCTCTCAGTTTCTTGTTCTAGTCTCTCATGTGCTCGCGAAATCTTGTTTTTATCTTTCTTCCAGTTTGTCCGATATAACTGTGTTGGCATGTGCAAGTTAATTTGTACACTCCTTGTTTATCTAGGAAGTCTATTTCGTTTGTTCTGTTCTGCAGTATTCTACCCAAGTTGTTTCTTGTTTGGAATGCTGTGTTAATGTTGTGTTTTCTAAAAAATTTTGCCAGTTTGTATGTTGATTTTCCCATATACGTAAAGGTAGCCCAGGTTTTCTTTTCTTGTTCCTGTTCTCTGTTCCGTTTCTTACTTGCCTCGATATCTTTTCTAATCTTGTCAACTAGGTCTTTTTTATATCCGCTGTTTTCCGCTATGTTATATATTATTCCTAGCTCTTTCATATAGGCCTCACGTGTAAGGGGTATTCGTTCAAGTCTCGTTATTAATTGCCTAATTGCTGCGTTCTTATGTTGTTGAGGATGGTTTGATGAGTTGTGTATTATTGTATCTGTAGCGGTTGGTTTTCTGTATATTTCGTATTCAATTATATTTAAGCTCTTGTTTGCCCTAATCGTTAGGTCTAGGTAGTTTATCCTTTCGTTATCCTCAACTTCCATTGTAAATTTTATGTTTTTGTGTTGTTTGTTCAGTAGATCCAGAATTTGCTCCTCCATATTTCCTTCTATTACACATATAATATCGTCCACGTATCTTGCATAGAATGTTACCCCAAAATTTGTTTTTAACTCCTCTACGTATTTCTCTTCTAAATTTTGCATAAATACTTCCATGAGTATTGCTGATGTTGGATTTCCCATTCCTAGTCCGTTGATTTGCCTATATATGCTATTGTTGAATTTGAAGTAATTTTGCTCCAATGTGGCTTTTAGCGTGCTTGTGAGTTGCATTGAAAAATCCACGTCTTCTGTTTTATTGAGTAGTGTTTTATGTAGAATGTTTATTGTCTCTGTTGTTGGGATTGATGGATATAAAATGAGACTAGTTTAGTATTTTCTGTTATCTGTATGCTCCCTATCTTGTTAACTAATTCCGTGGTGTTGGCTATTGTGTGTTTATTCTCTAGGTCCAAGGTATCTTTCAGAATTGTTTTTAAGTATTTCGATAGTCTATAGCTCGGAGCAGATTTATAATTAATTATGAGATTTGACTTCGTTCTCTATTATTCGTTTGCAGGTGTATCTGGCCTGATCCTGCTCCTCGTTTGGTAGCATCGCTATTGCAACTTCTGTGTCCACAATAGTTTGTTCTATTTCCTTCTTCTTGTTATATGCCTGGATGTTGTGCTTTAGCCCCTTCTCTAGTAATTGCGCCTCTTCTACTACTAGTGATATATTTTTGTAAAAATAAGACAGCTTATAAGGGTCATTCTACGATAAGATGTCCTGTACTTAGCAATCGATATAAAATAGCTTTTTTATTTCATATCTTGCTGTTTCATACTATAAATCGCAGAAGCTTAATGTTTTTTTATCAATAGTATTATAATTAAATGCCCAATTTAAGCATATTTCCTTTAAATTACAAATTTAAGTCTGAAAAAGTCTCTACCCTGGCTTCTCCCCTTGATGTTTTTTGTTAAACATACTGACGTTATATATTTTCTTTGTCACAGTTGCCTAGTTAAAATAAATTTAGTACAAATTGAAATAAGAATAGTAAAGTATTATAGATAAAATATATAATAATATTTGTTTATTACTAATAATTTTTTAAATTTACGTTTTGTGCCGCTTTTTTGTGCATCTACCACGGCAAATTCCGATCCGCTAAAGCATATAAAAATATCAGACGTTCAAGGGCACACATTACCGACAGTTTAGTTATACAAAGCGAAAAAACGGTTTAATTGCTATTATAGTTTAGTTGGTGTGACGCAATAGTGGTGTGCAGTTGTTTCAGCAAGGTAAATATGACTCTCCCCTGGTAAGTCGTACTATTTGTATAAATCACTTTATATACTTTAAATTATTTGTAACAATTGAACAATAGTGTGATAGCTAACGTGTGGCATAATATTAATCCAACATTAAATTTTGTTAAGCAAAAATTTAAGCTATTAGCTTAGTTTATTTTTATTCGAACTTAGTATATGTTCTAAATTAATTGTGTGTTTTTTCGACTAGATCCAGTGGCTTCCAAATTTTGACGCCTTTATTATAGGCAAAAGAACAACAAGTACTTGCAGCAGTTGGCGTATGAGTATCATTATTTAATGTATTGATAAAATATTAAGTATACGCCGAAAAGCTTTAAGCACTTTTTGTAACTTTTTCAATATATTAAAGTCGCCATAAAAAATATTTTGGAATTTCAACAAACTCGAAATCCATTTTAGACCCAAGAGTTCTAGGGCAAATTTGGTTGTACTTATTCGAAAAATAATTTTCCCCTACGAGTTCTTCGATACACCCTAATGTATATACCCTGCGGAAAATTTGCTGGCAAATGATCCAAAAGTACTCGTCCTATGACTTGAGAAAATGAGACTGGTACCAAAAATAAGGAGTAGTGAATAATGAAAAAAGACATATTGTGTAGATGGTCATATATTAACAATTTTCAGTCAATTTAGTTGGTACTCCGACTAGTATTGTAGTAAACGGCACTGAACAAATTCGATGCACATAGATCTAAGGTCTATCACATAGTGTCTATATAATATTAATTGCATTACTTCAATGAGAATGTCATGCCACTCAGGAACCTGCTCCGTAGCTATATTCAGATATTAACTCCAGCTTAACTGGTATTTATAACATTGAAATATAAGTTCCCCTGTGGTCGAGTGGGTAGTAGTAGCTAGTCATGCCGGAGGTTATCGGTTCGAATCCTATCAAAGACACCGCCTAAGAATAAAATACAATTTCTACTTGAATTTGTAACAACAAAAAAAAATAGATTAATCGATTAAATTAATCGAATTACAGCTGAATTTGGAATAATATTTATATATAATCTATATTATTCTACACCGATTAGGACTACATAAGATAGTTCAGAGACAAGTTACAAGGTGCATACAAAGTATCAATTAACCCCATCCTAGGCCATCCCAATGTAAAAGTGACTGGTCCGCTTCATTGGACTCGGACTGGTCCCTACCACCTGGGGACCGTTTACGTGACTTGTTTTGTGTCAGTTCCATTTACCGTAGGGTACCTTTTGCTTGTTTAATATTGTTTTCCTTTTTGTTTGTTCCGTTTATTTTATATTATTTTTCGCTTATGCAAGCCTTTTGTAAAAGCAGTACATGCTAATATAGTTAACAATGTTATTGAATGTTAATCATAAACAAAAAATAAAATTTACTTAAAAGGTTCAACTACCAACAGAAAGAAGTATCACCTGTCACTAACACCGTGTTACTTACATACACACTAGTACTTCCGAATCAAATTTTAAGGCAACATATTTTTTTGTGTAAGTGTATATAACTGAAAATATTTCTTTATATGCAGACTGGCAAAAAATTTTGTCACCAGTTTAAGATTTTGAGTTTACTAACAACTTAATGGCAAAGCAAATTTTTAATCTTCTCCTAAGATTTGATGTCATTTTTACATATTAAAAAAACTACGACAATTTATTCCGCATTATTAAATCAAAATTCACGTTTCTGAGTTACGACTCTATTGCAGCAAAGGCTTGATATGTAAAAAGGCTTAAATACAGAGTACAAGTATTCCATTATAACACAAGTATTAATACCGACCACATGTGTATGTGCAATATGTAATATGTAAGTACACTTTGTGCTTCAGAAAAATATAAAAAAATGTGAAAGATCTTAAATCCTTATCGGAAATTTTTATATATCATGAATTTGCTCAATTTAGCTCTATAACCAAATTTTACATACGCTTTGATAGTTTATTTTAGATATTTTCCCACATTTTTACTTTAATTCATGTCGTTTAATAAGAATTTTTTTTATTTCTATGTGGTAAAGTGCACATAGATTGGGGCTTAAGAAAAAAGACATGTACATACTTTTGAAATACCAGAAACTTTACGATACTAATTAAAGCAGTATGAGCAATATTCCGTTTGTTATAGTTAACCAGCAACTGTAGTATCATCCCAACAAACAAAATGGTCAAACTTATGAAATAATTGCTTGTTATTTCTTATTATATGCAAAATATCAATTCTAATTCAAAATTCAAAATGGAAAAAATGTAATACGTCAATTTGCAATTATAAGGAGAGTTATATAACTATATTTGTACTGAAAAAAGTCTCAGACTAGAATTGTTTTTGTGAAGGTTTTTGATTTCCAAAAATTTGGAACATGAAATTAAATCTTCATGTTCGTTGGGACTAATATATGCACACAAGCATTGAGAGAAATCGACATACTCTTGCGTAAGTTAAAATTCATTTACACATACATATATTCATTTACACAAACATGTAATTGTATTTACATAAAAATAAGAATTTCTGTTCACTTCTTTATATTTCTGAATATATTTTCACTTTATTTCATTTCATTTAATTTTCCTTTTCTTTTATATTTGCAGGACAACAAAGAAACACATTCAAATTAATTGTTACTATAGCAAAACGGAAATAGCACAGACGGGTACACAGGATGATAGTGAAATATGGTTTGCATGTTATATCTGGTATAAATTAAATTAATCTGATTGTTAAGGTTGTCTGGTCAGCGAAAAAATTAAATACACGATAAGAATATAATAAAACACGATATGGTGGTGTTTTATACAAGTTTGTTTATTGTCACAAGACTTCGTGTATACTTTTTAAGAGATTGATTAAAAATAATGTTTTTAGTTGATTGGATTTATATAACAATAAAAAAAATAAAACGCCTAAAAATAATTTGCTTATGTTAAAAATTAAAACTGATATACGAAAATTGTTGTCTTAATTAATGATTTTTTGCGTACCAAATTTAATAATAAAATTTTATGAGAAATTTTTTTCGCCGTCGAAGGGAAGTTTTTTGACCGTTTTTAAGAAAGGGTCGAAAACACCAATACAGCGAATCGCTAGAGGGATAATATTTTCCATGAAATTATTTCGCGTGGAGTTTAACATAAAATTGCTGAACACAACTAATAACTACATTAAACGTAAGGTTTACACGATATGTTATACCGATTCTCTATAAAAATTACCAAAAGGTGGGGATCATGTAAATAAATTTGCATAACTTTTAAACTTATGAAGATCCAATTATTAAACTTTTGCAGTATAATGAGGACACCCGGCTAATTTTGCTGAACAAATAAAAAATAGGTTCGAACTTAGAAAACTTTAAATTTTTTTTTGAAAAGATTGGACTTTTTCCGAGAAGAATCACTTATTTTAAATTTTTTGTTTTATATTTTTCTAGTTTGAAGCAATAATCTAATTTTTTTTTTCAAAATGGGCAACAGTTTCGCACCCCTTATTTCGACAAATGAACATCATAAAAAAAACATTTTGCATACACACTTATACCTACTAGAGCTATAGTAATGCCAAATATCAAGGAATTTCGGCAACAAATTTTTTTGGTAGTCTGTTTCAAAAATAATGCCCCATATATATATATATATATATATATATATATATATATATATATATATATATATATATATATATATATATATATATATATATATATATATATATATATATATATATATATATATATATATATATATATATATATATATATATATATATATATATATATATATATATATATATATATATTAAGCACTTGTGTGCGCATCAAATGTCGAAAGAATAAGTTGGTTACCTTGTATGGTTTCTATTTTAGATGAGTGGGTAGAAGAACTCTCCATACACAGGAGTCTTAAAATTTGGTATGAACTAATTTGAAGATAAGACACAAAGTAATGTAAAATTGATGGAATAGATTTGGGAGGAAGGCAGACTCCCTATACAAAGTAATTGTTAATTATCCGCTATCTGGATAGCCGCATTTTTATGTAAAAAGCTAAACAACTTCAAAAGTTAAACTTTGGGAGTGAAGTTTCCAAGAACCGCTGAGCCGACTTTAACCAAATTATATATATGTTCCCGTCGATCCTATAAGGAGCATAGGGCCTCAACAAATATGTCATAACATGATTTATCCTGAGCAAGAGATTTGATTTCGCGCCAACTTCTGTTTATGGTAACAACTTCAGTATTGATTTGTCGCCTCCAAGTGTGTGCAGGGCGACCTGTTCTTCTCTTGCCCTGTGGGTTCCAGTCGTTGGCATTTCTGGTAATGTCGTTTGGTAGCCTTCGTAAGATATGGCCGATGAATATCCACTTACGTTTCTTTATGTTCCTTACAATTTGTATTTGTTTGGTTTCTGTCCACAATCTGCTGTTGGTTATAACATTTGGCCAAAAGACACTGATAATTTTGGAGAGGCAGTGGTTGACAAACACTTGCAGTTTCTGGATATCTCGGGGTAGAGCGTTACATGTTTCACAGCCGTAGAGTAAAATTGATTTCACATTAGGATCAAAGAGCTTGAGTTGTACTCGTCGAGAAAGCGTTTGCGATGTCCAAATGCACTTCAATCGACCAAAGGTTTGCTTGGCTTTAATGATACGATTCTCAATATTTTCTTTAGAACCACCATTTTTTGTTAATATACTGCCCAGATAGCAAAGGGAATTTACATCTTCCAGTTTGATTTTGTTGATCTGAAATTTCTGCGCTTTCTAAGCCTTTAGTTTTCTTGATATTTGTCCTCAAGCCTGCTTCTTCTGTAACATCAATTAGTTGTTGCAATTTGGCCGACATATCTTCGAAGGTATGTGTCATAATACAAATGTCGTCTGCGTAATCTAAATCGCTCAGATTTCCATTCAGTCGCCATCTGATACCTCTAACTCCATACATCGCTTTGGCCATAATACTATCGAATACAATGTTGAAGAGAAATGGCGATAAGACACAGCCTTGGAGTACACCAATACCGACTGTTATTTGGCTGCTTAATTTGCCTTCATGAAGGATTCGGCAGCTTGCTGGATAATGTAGACTTTTAATGAGCGCAAAAAGTTTTATTCGAACACCTTCGCATAATAGCGCATTCCATATGACATTGTGATCTAGTGTGTCAAATTCTTTTTGAAAATCGACAAAGCAGAGATATAGTGAGGAGCGCCATTCGACCGATTGTTCTGTTATAACCCTGAGGCTGTTGACATGGTCTACACAGGATTTGTGAGGTTTAAAGCCTGCTTGTTCTTGCCTCAATACTGGTGTTACCACTTCTGCAATTCGCTTGGTTATAATATGTGCTATTATTTTGTTTATCATGCTAAGCAATGTTATTCCTCGCCAGTTGCTCCGGTGCTTTAGGTCTTCTTTCTTTGGAGTTTTAATAATTATACCTTCTTTTAGTTCGCTGGGTAATTCCTCAGTTGCCCAGAATTCTGCAACGAGGTGCACAGTTATGTGTGCAGTGATATATGGATCGGATTTAAGAATTTCTGATGAAATGCCATCTAGTCCCGGAGATTTATCTGGATATATCTAAACATGTTGTTGCAATAATATTAACCAAATTAAAAGTAGCTAAAAGTTCAAGAAGTTATCTGGTCGCTAAAAGTTACTGAAATATCGCAACCGGTTAAAAAGTTATAGAATTTTGGCTAAAAAAATGGTTATAAGACACTGTGGGGTGTTTCAAAGAATAATATGCTGATAAAAAAAGAATAATTAAATATGAGATACCGCTGACCTTGCAGGCTATCCCTGGAACATCTCGCTAATTTCAAACTCAAAAAAGAAATATTTTTTTGCAAAATTTTTAAAACATTTAAGCGATTAACGTCCCTTTTCACAATGTATGATTAAGAGTTAACGCGGAGTTTAACGGCAAGTTTTGTATGGCGAAGTTTCCGTTAAAGTCCATGATAACTCTTAATCGTACATTATGAAAAGGGCCGTAAATCAAAGTAACCTCATTCGACGCAGAACAAAAAAGTATCTTAATATAAAAAGTCGATTTGACAATAATTTCGAAGTAATTGCAATAATACTTTGTTCGAAAATTTTCGACAACGAAAACTTTCCACACCGAAAGTTTTCGACAACGAAAATTTTCGACAACGGCACCTGTTCAACGAATCATTCCACTTTAATGCAATTTTCAGCATTCGACTTTGTTTTGAGGTTGAGAGCTATTTCAAAAAATCATATTTTTCAAAATTTTATTTTCGAAAATTCTCGAACTTCGCAAGGTGTGTTCATATTTACATGATATCTAAATTTAGCTAAAATTTTGAGAATGTCGAAAGTTTTGTTATGATCGTCTAAGCCGCTTAAAAGGGCATACTTACATACTTACGCACACACACACACGGTCATACGAACATCAACTCGAAAATAGTCAAAACAGCTTCCTAGGACCTCAAAACGTTGATATCTGGTGAAAACTTGAAATAGTTACTTTAAGTTTTTTGATTGTGTTTCACGGAATGATAACAACTTTTTCTATGCGAGAAGTTCTCACACTAGATATATAAAGCAGACACTGAATACAAACTTACATTTTTTATTATACTAAAATCACTATGATATATATGTAATTGCTAAATTTTGTATTATATAACAGAAACTTAGGAATCGCTAATAGCCACATATTTGATATATATTCAGTAGCAGTTTGATATATATTCATTTCTAAGGTATCGTATAGTTTTAAACGAAAACGTTGTTATTATTAAAGATTTTAAAGTAATGCTTATAGTGAAAGCTTTATACACATTATAGGAACAAATATGTATTGCTCAACACATAAGAAAATTGATTTCCCTAGTGCATTATTTAAAAAAAATAAGAAGGCAAACAAATAAGAGAAAATACAAATTTTCCAAGTAAAATATTAGATATATTCATAACATACCCAGTAGAAAAAAATTCATGTTTTTTGAAGCACTAAAGCAACATTTTAAAATATAGCGCTTAATAATACGCTTTAAGCGGAAAAGTTAGCAAATGTACACACATGCAATATTGCACACATGTTCTTTAATACATATCCACGACAACGAAAGATGATAGTACCACAAATTTGAATGAGATGTATTCGAAAATGACAGCGAATATGTAGAACAACAATAAGTTCAACGAGCTACTGTAGACAAACATCTTCAACCCACATCGAACCATTTTACTAAATATTTTCGGTTTTAGTGCTGAGCATTTAGATGATTTTCAGTGCTCCATAAAACGCTTTTGTAGTAAAAATTTAGTTCTTCAAATGGGAAACTCGCTATACAAAAATAAGCACCAATATCAGCAGATTCGTAAGCGCTAATTTTACTCTAAACAATAAAAACCTGATTTTTAGAAACAGTTTTTTTGCTGGGTAAATAAACAAAAAAATTACTTTCTAGTCTAGAAAAAACCAAACAGAATTCAAATTAACTGCCTATTTCACTATGTCGAAAGAGTTCTTTCTTTCGTACAATTACATTTGAAACAAAAACAAAATTTTAGAATTTGTTTGTGTTTCAAATGTAATTGTACGAAAGAAAGAATTCTTTCGACATCGTGAAATAGGCAGTAAATAATTTTATGAAATATCTTACATAAGCAAAACATTTTTCAGTTAAAAGGTAAATTAATGTTTAAAAAAGTAAATGTACAATAGAGCAAAAAATTCAATTTTCCACAATTGCTTTATAAGTTAATATTGGTTTAAAACAGAAATTATGTACACAGAAAAAACTGAATTTCATTTTCAGTAAAGAAATTCAATGAATTAGTAAATATTTTGTCTAGAAACGAACCTACAAACAAATTTGTAAATACAAGCAGAAATGTCTCAAAAATTTCATTGAAAGAACTGGGATTTGCTCAATAAACAAATTATTTAAATCTATAAAAGAATTGGTCTAAAAATATTTACAAATTCGAAACAAAATAATTTACTGAATCAAACAAATATATTTATTGGATTTTCAGTAATATTTTGGTCTGAATTTATAACACAATTTTTCTAAAAATACTTACAAACTCTAAACAAAATAGTTTACTGAATTAAACAAAAATATTTACTAAATTTTTTTTTAAATATCAAACAAACCTCTTTTTGCCTGAGTCAGTAAAAACCTTTTTTTAAAAATACTTTTAAGCTTTAAATATAACATCATTATCCATTGAGCATTTAGGAAATGTCACTTTGTTATATGTGTTCAACATTGTATGTTTATCTAAAGATTTTAAGGGAATGAATGCGCAACAACATTAAGGAATTGAATCACTTATAAATCTTCAGTATATAAACATGTTATAATCGCATCGTTTTTCTATCATTGTTGTTGTTGTTCTTGTTGTTATTTATGTGTATTTCGCGACATGTCGTCATCGCGCTTGTTCTTTTCCCGGCACATACAATTGGTTTTTGTTCTTGTTTTTGTTGTTTGTTTCCTAAATAAAATTAAAAAAAAAATTCAATGATTCAGTAAAGCATATTTACTGCAAATGAAATATTATTTTAAACTTAATTTTTGTTGAAAATTTTTTGGTGATAATTTTTTCTGTGTATGGAAAAACTGGCCTAAAAACTGATTTTAAATATTTTTTCGTTTATGAGTTTAAGCCATAAGGAATATGGAAGTACATTTTCATCAGTCATTTAAATGACAAAATATGTATATTTTATATTTTTATTGTTTTTCTGTTCATGTTTATAAACATATGACGACAGTTAATACTATATTATTATTAAAAAGCCATTAACACTCAGCCCTAGACCAAATGTCACAAAAAAAAATGGAAATAAAATATTATTGAAACAAGCGAGCAAAATTAAAAGAACATATCGAATAAAATAAAACAAATTGCGCTCCATTTTGATAAAAAAAATAATAAATTAAAATTTAAAAGTATGCAGATTATTTGAATCGTGTATTTCAGAAACGACATAAGTCACGTTCAGAAATCTCATAAGTCAACAAAATTTTAGAAGTTTCTTTAAGACACTTAGAGTAAAGAAAATTATTATATCTTCTAAAAACAAATTGTAACATAACAGTAACGTAATATCTCATCTACAAATTATTGATTTAACATAAATTCTTCCCAAGTGGGAAACTATTGGGAACTTGTTGGAAAAATCTAACACATATTTTTTATCGTATATTTTGCACATCTTATGTAATGGTGATAGATGCTTACTTTTGTCCCTTGGACAGTTTAAGCAACTTTAATTCATATTAGAGGTTGATATTCTTTCGATTTCAGCAAGTTTTTAAAATTTTTCGATGTTTCCCCACACGAAACCAATCGGGGCCTTAATACGTTTCTGTGTTTCATCTGAATTGGAATGCCAGTTGGATCAGAAATGGGTTATGCATAAAAATTTCTAGTCTGGTGCCTTAGATTTTCTTTCTAAAATAAAAATTATTCAATCGAAAGATTAAATTAATCACTCAATTACCTAAGAAAATTAATTCACTTAAGAACAATTTTATGCAAGCTGAACTTATGGGCTTTTTGAAATACACCAGTCGTTCAAAGGGCTACCTTAATGTGTGTTTAAAAAGGATTATAGCACGAAAATTTAAATTTAATATTTAAACTGAGGCCTTCTGGCAGAGAAAAGCTGCGCAAAAAATGGAATTAAATTTCATAAACATACTTTTTATATGGGTAATTTCAAAAATTTTTGACACAAAAACAAGGCTTTGAATTTTTATCTTATCCGCTTTTAATGAAATTAAGCATATGCATTCTATTTTTATGTGCGCATTACATAGCGAAATTTCTATACTTCTTATGGTTTCCATTTTACAGCCACCTAAATTGGGTCATCTTGGCCATTTTTGAGAATATGAAGCACTTTTCTTACAAAGAGATCCTAATGTATTCAAATAGATGTTTTTATTGCCATTGCTTACACATTTTTTTTTAGAAATTAGCGGCTTGTCATTAAGAAACAATTGTAAGATATGTAATATGGATATATTCTAAAAAAAAACAAAATTAAAATACCATTTTCAGGATATTGAAGAATAAAGGATATTTTGGAATCTGAGAGGCACTTGTAGCAGGAAACTATGTTCTTTTTAATATAGAATTTTTAAGAGGAGACTGAAAACTTTCGAATGACATCAAAATTATTAATACACGAGGACGCGCTCTAAGGTATTCAATCTTCAATATGACGAAATCTAATCCAAAATGGCCCAGATGTCCAAGCTTAGCCGGCTATAAAATATAAACCATAAGAGGTTTCGAACTAATACTTGTGATGTACACACAAGAGTAGAATACATATGTCGAATTTCATTAAGATGAGAGAGGATGAAAACTAGGAATGTAACGATACGCCGTTTTGCCGATCCGATACTGGTACCGATATTCAAAAAGAAATATCGCCTATACCGATACCGATACTCCGATTGACTTCAAGTCTAGATTAGCAAAACTCAAGCAGGGCAATTTTCTTATTATATTATTATTATTATATTTTAATACATTGTCATTGCTTTATAAGAATCTATATAAAAAATATGCAGATAATTAGTAGAAAAGCAAGTAAAAGTTTATTTAACTTATATAAAAATATGTAATTTCTTTATATTTAAAAAAAAGACTCGAAATGCTTTTTAAAAAATCGATTTCTTAACGGACATTTATCAACTAATATTCTTCCTAATAACTTAACTTAGCTTAATTGTTAAAATTTTTCTAAATGTTTATATTTATTCAGTAAAATTTAGTTGAAAACACGGCTTTGCGTTTAAATTCCCATAAAAAGAACACAAGTTGGGAAAATGAGTAATTTTTCATCCTTTTTCCTTGAGGAAAAGTGATTATAGAACACCGAAAAAGAAGTTTTTCCTAACATCGCATCCAAATCGGCGATTGCTAATCGAAAAAAAGAACTTCTTGCAATGACAAGGATATACAAAATTAATTAGAAATGATCCAAATTTGCATTACTTCCGGATAGCGAATTCTACATTTTCATGACTTCTTTGGAGTGTGGTTTTTTCTTTGAATAAGATTTAAAAAACAGCGAATTGTATACGAATTCATGGTAAAATTAACAAGAAATAAATTATATTTTTTACAAAATAACAGCGCAAAATATTATTAATATTTAAAATCGATATTAATAAATTTAAAAAACAACGAATTGAATTAAATTCATAATAAAATTAACAAAAATGAATTATTTATTAGAAAATAAACTCTGAGAAAAATGTAAAAAGTATCGTCGTATCGACAGTGAAATATTGCCGATACCGATGTATCGGAAAATCTCAAGTATTGCCGATATATCGGTATCGGTATCGGTTATATCCCTAATGAAAACCTAGGCCACGTCGAAAATTTTTAAAATTACTCAATAAAAAGAAACAATTAATAAATAAAAAATAAAATATATACCCTAAATAATATTCAACTTTCATTAATGTTGATCATAAGTTTCTACTAGTTAAGTCAATTTTAAAATTCATAGTAACTTTATTTATTTGAATGGTACAATTAAAGTCATCCTGTAAATTTTCGGTTTTATGTCTGTTTTTTTTTATAAATAAAATGTAACCAAGTTGTACTCCCTAAGGATACTGAAAAATCAGAGCTTTGTTTATATATAGCTAATAAATAATAAATAGAAAATAATAAAAGCTAGGATAACATTTTAGCCAGAAACATAATTCCCATCGTTAGTCTACAAAATCCTCCTCACATTATTGTTATAGTAAATCCCAAAAGCATTATATTATTATTTTTAAGTTAAAAGCATAAATTTACAACATAAAAAAAATTAGCCAAAAACAAACGTAAAAAATGCAATAAATAACATTCAGTATTTTATAGTACAAGTAATATAAAGAGGAAAAATTTAATTTAATCAAACAGAAATTCATAGAGAAACAACAAGTTAAGCTAAAGGTCAAAAGTAAATAAATTATATTGATTGCTAAAGGAAAAGTGTTTCTAAAGATACAATGAAACGTTGTTCAAATACAATAATAAACTACAATAAAAGGGAATTAAACTAAAGTCTCTTAAAGTAAAAGTAATGAAAAACAGTCATAAACATTTGAGAATACTTTATTCCCTCTTGCTGTACAGTGGGATATTTCGGCATATCTGTTGATAAAACTAAAACTTTTTTTTAAAATATAATCAGCATCAAAGGGAATATTAAAATACGTTTGTGTGTATTTTTATAGGAGTAGTCAAGAGGTTATTATAGTTAAAGATTAACCACTTCCTATGTTCGTCCATCCATTGTAACATACGTAGAGACTGTAATTTTTTAAACAAAAATATAATATTTATTTTGTTTTGCCCCCATATAAATATCATCTCATAATAGCCTTTTAAAAATCATAAATTCAGCTAAAAGAAAATCTGCTTATGATTAGCTATAGTTTTCGTATTAGATAATCTCCTCAAAACCACTTTAATACTCATATATCTATAATAAAAGGCGAGACCATTTTTTTCTGCTGCAGATTATGCTCACATTATACAGCCCATTTTAAAAAGCTGGAAATCTTAAGTTTTTGAAAGTTTATGTGTACATTTTTCAAACTTTTCATAAGCTAAGATACAAAGCTTTCTGTTTTTTTTTATAATTTCTATTCAACCTTTTGACAACGAAGAATTTTCCGCTGGAATTTTTTAAAATTTTAATGCGGATTCTTACTCGGAAACGCAACATTTCAAGACTAAAATGTTGTAAAAATGGGTATGACTAATATGACACAAGAAATAAGGCGGTCACGCTAATATATTTCATCATAACTAGAGAGCGTTTGCTTGATTTAAATGAATAAAGCACCAAAAGATGCGGAATAAAATTATCTTTAATATAGAATTTTTTCATATATCTAGCTGTTTTGAAGATATTCAGAAATTACCGGTGAGAAAAATTTTCTTTCATGCAACATTATATATATTTTTTTCTTTTCAAAAGCTCACAAAAAAAATTATAGCCAAAAATTTTAATTTTCTAGTTATCTGAAAGCTAGCTATATTAGGAACTGTTGTTCAGCCATAAATTGCTAAAATTGCATGACAAATATTGATTTTATTCACAATTAAGTGACGGAATTCAGTTGATAAAAATCACAATTTCCATACAACAGAAAACTTTTTATTTGTGTGTGTGTGTATATGTAGTGTATGCTAATTACAATTTTTGTCAGTTAAGTTCTTTCGCTTGACTGGGAGTAAAATCGACATTTGTCCATCGATTTATTATTTTATTTCTAATATACCTAACTTTGATAAATATTAATATGTAAAATGTTTGCCTTATTAATTTTTTTATTAGTTTTTGAAAACGGAAAAAGTTGAATTTTGGGTGAAAAAAACCGATTTTTCGCCGCTAATTTCTCACTAACTCATAAAGATTTCGAAAATAAAAAAAGATGTGTATAAATGACTTAAAGATAATTTTGTTCAGGAGATTTTATCCAAATTGGACCAGTGATTCTCGAGTTATGGTGAAATATACTGAGGTACATAGTGAAATTATTAGTCATGCTCACTGAAAAAATCTGTACGTGATAGAAAGAAACTAAAAACGGATATGAATTTAGCACATTAAATTTTATATATTCCACATATTTTCTCTGCAGACCAGTATTATTTATTTAACGACAGTTCTTCCCAAGTGGGAAACTAGTGGAGACTTGTTGGGAAAATCTAACAGAGATCTTTAATCGAATTTTTTGTCTCTTTCGACGGAGGTTTCTTTTTATCCTTTGAAAGCCTTAGCTATTTATAATCAATATTAGAGTTTGCTATTTTTTTGATTTGCGCAAGATTTTTGCGAGTTTTCAAAAGCCATCGTGTTCCAAATACGTTTTTGTTTATATCCCAATTGGGAGCCAAGTTTGATCCCAATTATGTGCGCATGATTCATGTGGATCAGCGTGATCAAAGTTATCCATTTAAGAACTCAAAAGCTAAATTTTCCTTGAAATGTGAACACTTAATTTTTCAAATGCATCCAAGCTTCAGGTAATTGTTAAATTACTGTACTTTAAACAAATATTTTGATTTGAAAGTTTCTTGTCAACATTATTGTTCTCGTTTTGAAATATGTTTTTTTCACCGGTCACGATGCTGGAACATTTTCTACCATACTCATTTTCCTGCAGGTTTGAAACACTTAAAACATAAAAATACTATTTGCTTAAATGTTCTACATTTTCCTTAAATGTATTTTGTAAATATTTAATCTCTTTTTAATACACTTAAAACTCTTTTTCTTAGTTGTTTTAAAAACTTTCCAAACAATAGATTTTTTTAAATTTGTTGTTCTGTTTTCTAATATTAATGAGCTCAGTTATAAACCTGACCGAAAAGAATTATTACCTTATTCAACTTTTATGAGTTTTTGTTAAGGAACTATGACTGGCCTACGCATAAATATAAGCAATTTATTAAGATGACCTAAACAAATTATGTTTTATTTCTTTTGCCTTTTTGCAGACAATAGGAAAAGTTTTTGCTTGCTTTTTTATAAATCGATTGTTTTTTTTTTGCAAGTTGAAATATGCTTTTTCTATGTTTACTTTTAAAGGAATTTATATAAATCTGGAGCTCGCTTATTTTTTGTTATAACCGCAGCTAGGCACGTTACTACATTTATGTTATAATTAAAAACAAAATTTCAAAGAACTTTAGTTCCGTAACTGAATAAAAAAAAGTTTGGCATTATTTACTCTACTTTTAAATTATTTCGCGTGCATATGAAAGAAATGTGTTGTCATATAATTTAAATTATATGATTTTTCCTCTAATTTCAATAGATGCCAGCAAATTTTTTTGTCTAAATTAAATTTAAAAATTTTCGTCCGAAGCTAAACAGAGTAAACAGAATAGAGTAAACCGATTCATATCGAATAAAAATTGTTTGTTGTGTTTTTCACTTGTAAAAGTTTTGTGTTTTTTAATAAAACTATTATGCTTGCGTATTGTGATTCTCCTTTCCTTTTTGAGAGTCTAACTACTGATGAGCTGACATTAGCAACCAACGAAATGCCGGCATATAGATCGGCTAGCCACTACAAATTAATTTAAGTTTTTTGCACATAAAATCTGGAGAATATCTCGTATAAAAACACTTTGTTTGCCTAAAACTTTCAAATAGAGTTATCTGCCTACGGGCAGTTTTGTGCCAATTATATTCAACGTACTTGGATTATACCCACTCAGAAAAAACTGAATCTCATTTTCAGTAAAGAAATTCAATAAAATAGTAAATATTTTGTCCAAAAGTGGACCTACAAACATATTTGTAAATAGAGAAAAATGTTTCAACAATTTCATAAAAACCGGGGTTTTCAGTAAACAAATTGTCCAAATCTATAAAACAATTTGTTTAAAAACATTTCAAAATTCTAAACAAAAGAATTTACTGAATCAAACAAAAATATTTACTAGATTTTCAGTAATATGTTAAACAATATTCTTGTCTGAATTTATTGAACAATTCGACTAAAAATATTTACAAATTCTAAACAAAATATTTACTGAATCAAACAAAAATATTTACTGTATTTTTTGTAATATATCTAATAAACTTTTTGTCCGAGTCAGTAAAATTATTTTTTAGTATTTTTAGTTTTTAATAATAAGATTATCGTCCATCAAGCATTTATGAAATCTAACTTAGTTCAACTCTGTATGTATATCTAAAGACCCTAAATGAATAAGAATTAACACAAGTATATTAGCAACTTAATTCACTCGGACATCTTCAGTAAAAAAACTTGCATTCCTCTTGCTAACACTGTTGTTGTTGTTGTTGTTGTTATTTATGTACATGTCGGCATGATGTTTGTTTTTTTTCGACAAAGAAAACTGGATTTTTTTGTTGTTTTCGGTGTTTGCGTCCTAAATAAAAGGAAAACAAACAATTCACTGATTCAAGAAAGAACATTTAATGAAAATGAAATTTTATTTGTACAAAATTTTGTTTGGAAATTTTTTTGCTTATAATTCTTTCTGTGTAGGGAAAATGGAAGTGGCACAATAAGTTTTCTAGTTGTAAGCGATGAAAAGAGAACTATCAACTTAACTGGAAAAATAATTTAAAAAGGCAAGACTATAGTCTTACTACAAAGTTTTACTGCAAATGTTTAAGGTTTTCGTTACTATGATATTTATATTAAAATAAAAATAAAAATGAAAATAAAATATATGCAATTTTTTATAATATCTAGTAAATGTCTTGATTCGATGGTATTTTTATATCTAAATGCCATTTCTATTTAATGTAGGTATTTCTTGGTATATTTTACATCCATATAACTACTACGCATTTAATTAAATATCTTTTTAGTATATTTTTTATCAATAACATTTTTCGCTTATGTCCTTTATACTTAGATAATAGTATTTTTTTGTAAACCTATGAGCTACATTTTCGGTCGGTCACTAGCAACCATAATTTCTTTTTATTTCATTAAAACATAGACACGTGCCACTTTTTTTAGCCACTTTAGACATCAAACATTGAATACTAAATAAATTTATTTTGTGTTCAAAAAGTTACTTTATTTGGCAATTTTTTTTACATTTGCTGGAAGTTTTATAATTACGAAACTTCTTGCTAAACATATATATAAATTTCGTTTTCATTTATTTAGATTCTTGAATTTTTTCTATTAACTTGTAAGAAAATTAAGCTTATAGTATATTTTGTATCTTAAGTTTAAAAACTTTTCATGCAAATGTTTGAAATGTGTGCTATGCAATGGTAAACCATCAATTTATTTATTTATTTTTTGGAAGAAAACTTTTCTCTACAAATGCTTACAATTATAATTTGTATAACTGTTCGAATTGGTATTCATCTGTGCATAAATGTTTTTCAACTTATTTCGTTTATTGTCTTGTCAGTGTTTTATATTCAGGGTCATTGTCTTATAACCTTCATTAGCATTGACGAGGGTATATAGAAAAAACAGTTTGTAGAATTTTTCTAAGACAATAAATTAATTTTAAATATTTTTAAAATTATCTGCCTAGGTGTTTTCATTGATACTTGTAGTGAGTATGAGTTTAAGCAAAGTGTTTAAAATGAATTTAAACAATAGTTAATAAATTCAAAATATTAAAGCTATTAAATATTTATGCCTTTAAATGATGATAATATCTTCTGCTATCTACTATACTATAGTATAGTAGCAAGTTATTGCATTTGATATCAAAGACAGTTTCAGCTCAGGTTTCTCATACGCCAAATATTTCACTAGCTTTAGATTGTGGAACGAAACAACCTTTGAACATTTTTATAGTGAATCGACATTGGAAATTTTGTAATCCTTAAATTTAAGGTGTGGGAGGTATACAGCAGTTTATGTAAACTACCATGACGAATATTTTTGTATTACACAGACAAGAAGTTTCCAAGCTCAAGTATAACGTCAGAAAACATTAAAAATACTGTTAGTGAAATTGGCAAAAAAGGTACTAAACAGCTCCACAGTACTAAGTTGGATAGGGAAACCCCTTCAAGATGGACTGTATATGTCGCTAACAGAGTTTCTGAAATACAGCGGTACAGCAATCCACTTTAGTGGAGATATGTACATTCGCAACTTAATTCTGATGGCTGCGCATCTAGAGGCATCAATTGTAAAATTACAGTATATGGTGGAAAGGTCCAGAATTTCTATATATGCTTCAATCTTTATGACTGAATTTTTTATCTAATCTAGAAACTTCTGAAGAAAAATCTAAAAAAAACATCGCTATTAATTCTGTTTCAATAGCTAGCATTTCCTTGAATATTTTGCCGAATGAAAACATCTCGGAAGAAGTTTAGTATTTGTCCATCTCTTGATTACTGAATCGTTTTCTATTGTCAGTTGTTCTTGCACAGAAAAAATTATCACCAACAAATTTTCAAACACAAGTTTGTTTAAAAATAAATTTCATTTTCAGTAAATGTTGTTTACATAATCAATGAATTGTTTGTTTGATATAAACACCAAAAACAACAAGAAAAGCTGTGACGTAAAAAAATACACCCGCTGACGACATACACACAAATAATAAGAACAACAATAATAGCAAATGGAATGCGATTGTACCAAGTTTGTTTACTAACGATTTTTGTGTGGATCAATTCGTTAATGTCGTTGTGTTAATTCTCATTCACTTTTTTAGAGTCTTTAGATAAATATGCAGACTTGAACACATCTATCAAAGTGAAATTTCATTAATGCTAAATGGATGATGATGATGACCCAGATAAACGTTTTGTTTGATATATTAGAAAAAATCCAGTAAATATTTTTGTTTAAGTAAACTATTTTGTTTAATATTTGTTAGTATTTTTAGATTAATTGTTTTATAAAATCAGACAAATATATTGTTTGATATTTTTCAGAAAATCCAGTATCTCTTTTTGTATGATTTAGTAAATTATTTTGTTAATTATTTGTGAATATTTTAAGACAAATTTTCTTATAGATTTAAACAATTTTTTCACTGAAAAAAACACTTTTTTTCAATGAAACTGTTCAGATATTTTTGTATATATTTACAAATTTGTTTGTAGGTCCGTTCCTAGACAAAATATTTACTATTTCATTGAATTCCGTTTTATTAGTTTTTGAAATAGTTTTTCGGTTGCGTGTTTTTATGTCACTTTTTTATTTTATAAAACTTGGTGTGGTTAAAACTTTGGGAAATGTTTGAGCACAAATGATTTGGCAATCAATCTTTTAAAGATATTTTTCATAATTTTAGCGAAGGAAAGGCAAAAAAAGGCATGAGTACTTCAAAGTATGAGCTTAGTCATTGTTTTTAATATCAAATAACTTTTTTAAAAAATTAATTTATTTTTTATTACAACAGTCGTTTTTTGTTGCCCCTGCCATAAGAAAGCTTATGCAAAACGCTGGATGTGACCAAATGGTTTCACACGTTCAATTGGATGCATGGAAAAGCCTTACAGACCTTATATGAAAAAGTAAGTGGTTATAATTCATCGACAATTTATTGCTTTTCGCGTGCCGTCGTAAATTTTAGTATTTTTACGTAATTATTATTCGAACTGAAATAGGTTTAAGTTGGAAGTTATTATTATTCGGCTTAAGTTCACTAATTGAATTAATGTAAATTCAAATTATTTTTAATAGTGGAATATTAGAGTATCTAATCAGACTAGCAGAGTGGATTAGTACTACTAATTTCGACAGCCGCTACACTGTCATCATCAGCGTCTTTTGTTTACTTTTTAACACGTTTGATCGTGGATACTAGTATTAAGGAAAAAAGTTGCATACATGTGTGATTTCTGCGGTCTAATTTAAAACTAAAAATCAGAACGTAAAATTATAAAAGACAGAAAGAAAACCGGTATAAACATGTACAACAACAATAGCTTGATTGATCGTAGGCGGAGCTTAGGCACAAGCAAAACTAAAATTAAAATAAGAGCTGGAAAATTTGAATAAATAATCAGAGTTGAAGCTTCAAGCTTACCACATTAATAAAAAAAAAACGAATATAGCGATACTCATATTCTATTTCGTCATAAAATTTAGTTAAATAGCTGATGTTTCCTTAATACTAGTATCCACGATCAAAAGTGGTAAAAGTGCACAAAGAACGCTGATGAAGACAGTGTATATTGTGTATATTGTAACTTCTTAATTCTTTCTGAAATGTAATCAATTTTACGCCGTTTATGATGTCAGCAACGTCTTCTTTAAGATGCCGGTCGAAAATAAATTTTTAAAACTTTATTTTGCGACTTAAAATGGTAAATTTTGGAAAAACGTAAAAATAACTCTTTTTAAACGTTAAAGCCTGTAAATCAATAAATTTTAATCCGAAAACTGCAAAAAGACACAATTTTTGCGAATATCTTGAAAACACTTCTTCAGAAAAATAAATCAATGCCACCCATATTCGTGTTCAGCAAGCCAAAATTAGCTTAGAATTTTTTTGAGGTTATGGTAAAAAATTGAAATTTTGTGAACTAGTGTAATAGGAACAAAAGTTTTTTACATGTAGTGAAAAAAAAATGTCTTAAATTGTAACACTGACAATATTAATATATTATGCAAGCCATTAGCATATGCTCTAGTTTCAAATGCTTAAAACATACGATTGCGAATGAGTTATACAAATATCACTCATACGCTTTTACATACTTAGAACTAGAACACAATTATTGAAAAAAATCAGAAAAGAAAAAACACCCTTCCAGATATTATTTATAACGAAATTCATACTCGATAAGGCGCCAAAGTAATAAAAATGAATTATATTTTTAGTTGTAGTGTATACACATATGTACGTACATATATATAAATGATAACAAGGCGTAAATTATACATACATATATATTATGTATGCTTGTATATTCAATATAACATAAAAATAAAATAGAATTATAGTTAACGACGTCCATGTGTGTGTGTATATATAGATATCATACACAACAACAGTCATAAGAATTATGAATTATTTTATGAAATTTTCTATATATTTAGAATATACCCCAAGGCCAAGTCTTCGAGACCTCATCGAGGCACAGAAGTCGTTGATAAGAATGATGGTAAAGTGCTACTAAAATTGTCGTCAATGAACGACGATATTTTCGTCGTTGATGTCTGCAAGGCAATCAATGATTTGTCGCCTATAAACACATTTAGAAATAAGTATCGCGACAAGGTGGTATACGTTGTCGTCTATAACTAATTTAATCTGACAAGATTATGAAAATTTGTCCTACAAAGTCTTATTGACGAGAAGATGAAGAGCAACTGCATATTATATGAAATCTGCCCCGTTATTCTAAAGCTAAATCTCTATCGCTAAAAATCTATAGTTGATTTATCGATTTTTGGCTATGAATGCAATTTTGCAACGCGTATTGCTAAATTCAGCAATGCCTTAAAAATTAAATCCGCTCAAAATGTTCAATTTTGTATTTATTCAGAGTTTTAGCGATGGAGATTTGGCTTTAGCGTTAGTGAATTATGGAATAAAGGGGCTGTACTATTTTATTACCAACAACAAGAGTAACAACTGCATCGAAGTTATCGTGTTTACAGTTTTATTGCCATTAACAAGATTCACAACTGCGTCGAAGTCGTCGTACTTCCATGTATTATTACAACTCGGCTTTTATTATAATTAGCATTTTATCAGCCGGATAAACAGTTTTTCATTATTACAACTTTAATTTAAACTAAAAGTGTGGTATAACTTACTGGCAAGTTCATTCTTCCTCTAACTTTTATCGGCACACATTTCCATAGGCTGTCATACTTGCTTCTTTATCAAGTAAACACCAAGACGTATCTAGAACACATGACCTTACTCGGCAAACTTAGCGGAGTGATGAAGTTATCACAATTTCGTCACTATATGGAGCTTCCCTTCTTTACAGTATTGGACATTTCATTTTAGAGCTACCTGCGCTGATATTTCCACCCATATTTCAACATTTTTTGACAACTGTAGTGTAGTTTCTACAACAAATTTATTCTTATTGTAGACTTGTGTGCACCTGTTATCTTTTCCATTATAAATACTTATATATAACATTGCCACTTGTGCTCTGGTATAGCCATACTTTGAAAAAGATAATTTTTATTTTACAGGCAAGTTGCAATAATGTAAAACTGTTGCAGGTCAGTTTACCGATCACTTCTGCTAATCGTGCTAGTAACTATCTTCTACTTTACTGCTGAGTTGTAATAATGGCCCTAAATATATTAAGCTGCCTGCAAAACGTGTTTTTGTATAAAGTTTTCGGAGTATCTCGGTAGGCTAGTAGGTAGCGTGCTAGCCTAGTAGCGTGGTGGTTGTGGGTTCGATTCGATTGCTACATTTTTAAATATTATTATATATTCTAATTGACGACAATTTTTGTAGTATGTTATCAACGTTGAGATCAACGACTTCTGATCCTTTGTTCGAAAATATCGTCAATAGCTATCTTGGACTGTCGTTGTCATTGCTAATAAATAGATATTTCGCTCAATGGGGTTAAACTCTTTAATGTATATTAATTGAAGCACGATAACTTAGATGCAGTTGTTACTTTTGTTGTGGGCAATAAAACTGTACACACCACATATTGCGCCTTGTCATCAATAAGGCTTTATTGCATAAATTTTCATAATATTGTCAAAATGAATTTTTTATACACGACAAAGTATACTATTTTGTTTCTATACTTATTTCTAAATGAGTTTAATTGCCGAAAAATTATTGATTGTCTTTCAGACATCATCTATG
Organism: Panzeria rudis; assembly: GCA_956483635.1. NCBI lineage: Eukaryota > Metazoa > Arthropoda > Insecta > Diptera > Tachinidae > Panzeria > Panzeria rudis. The sequence goes on along the minus strand of OY101449.1, from coordinate 130,184,571 downwards.
AAAATGACGTCTGTAACAATTGGGCCTACCGGGGGCTCTCAAAGCTGGAAGCATACATCTTTACTCTATACCCATACATACAAGAGGACTTGTCTCTATACGTTTGTTGATAGTAGCAAATAGGAACTTGGGAATAAAAGCAATTGCTGCTGTTAACGATTGAACATTGCGGCGTTAGGAATAAAAATTAGATATATTTTCATTCACATTCGCCTGGTACTCAAAATTGTTAAAGAAAATAATAATTTTTCACATTCATTACAGTAGGGAAGTTATAAAATAATTGTAGCTATAAAATAATTAAAACCAAACTCAAGTCAAAATAACTAAACTTCTTTGGATATAAGCCCCTACAGTTCCACTATAGCTCATAAAAAATTGTTATCTTGCCTATTTTGTAAACCGAGTCGAAGTGAAAACTCTCGAGTTTGAAAAATTGAATCCGCTAATAGTGAAATTCCGTCTGCCTTTTTTTGTAGTTTTCTATAATTTAGAGTTTCAAATATCGCATTTAAGATTAATTTAGTATATATGATTTAAAGTTCATCAATGGGTTTGGAACGATTTTCCATCATCCCACGTCAAATCTGGTTTGTAAACAGACCGGTTGCGGCTATGTGCCATCTTCAGTGTTCTATTGAATACTAAATAAAATACTAAATAAATAAAATTCATCAATGGGGGCATTATTTATTTTTGGAAAACGAGAAATTTACTCGGACTCGGTTTACAGAACATGCCCGTATAAAATAATGTTAGAAACGAAAATTTTTATTATTCCATCTTAGTCAGCAATTTAGGGGAAAGATATCGTGAATTTTAAACATGTTTCGAAATAAAATAATACGTTTTCCTAAGTGGCTTCTAATTGATTTGAACAATTAATTTAATGGCTCTGGGATCGTGCCTTTCAACTTTCTACGTTAGGCTAGATTATTAAAATATTTTAAAGTTGTTATAGTTTTTCATTTATAATTGATACCTAAAACATAATAAATTTTCTCTGCTTCACATTAATAAAAGTGTATGTTTAATGACATAAATATATTGTAAGAGAACACCCCTAATACATTTATATGGCATATAAAGCAATAAGAATATAAGACACATGTTATCAAAATAAGCACATATTGTCGGTAATGGCAACCAGTGTCGGTAATGGACATTTGCACATATTAAATATTAATACCAGTCATTATATTCACGTCAACAATATTGAACTTGAATTGGTATATAATTTTATTTGCGTGAAATGTTTATCGTACAATAGTGCTAAGAAAGAAATAAGTAAATGAATTAATTTTTAATAAAAACACACTTAAATTTTTATGTATTAAAAATTGTTATACTAATTAAGTCAGCAATAAATGAACTGCCAAAAACAAAAATTATATAGCGCAGCTCTGCTAAAGAAGAATTTATTTGAGTGTTTACAAAGAATCGAATTATTTTCATAAAAAATTTTTTTTAATACTGCTTAAATGAGAATTTTTCAAATCAAATTAAGGAATTGTTAATAAGCAGATGCAAAACTAGAAAAAAATTATGATTAAGAAAACGTTAGAGCTAGGCTTTAATTTAATTTAAAGGTAAACCTTAAGAAGAATATCCGCATAATGACATAAATCTGAAAGTACGGCCACGGTCTTACCCGAAATTTTGGCGCGTCAAGAGTACTGAGATGAAGTTCTTGATAGATAAGATAAGTGGAAAAAGGCTTAAAGTCCGCACAAAAACAATAATGTGAAAGCTAAGCTGATATACAATACTGAGGACCAGGTTCTTGATAATTAAAATACCATCCCATTTCCTCGTGACATGCTGAATTGGCAACATTTTTACCTTTCTAATATGGGAGATAATTATGAATATTTATTACCTTTCTAATATGGGAAAGAATTAAGTCCTGTGGTGATTTCTTTTATCATAATAAAATTACTGTACTTTAAACAGATATTTTTGCTTTGGAAAAAAACTGCTTGTACAGTGAGGTTATTTCGTAAACTTTTATATTCTAGTTTTGTAAGATGTTGTATTTTCACCAGTCACGACTGGGTAACATATTGTACCACTCCTATTTCCAGCAGTCATAGAAGAAGTACGTTGAAGACCATTTTTGAAGATTACTTTTGGGAATACTGTATTATGGTAATGTTTTCTTTACATTTTTCCCCCTATAAGGAATTTTTCCATATAGCGAAGATTTCTCTGTAAAGAGCCTTTTATTAAGACACAACTGCATTTTCATATTCTACTTAATCTTACTAAAAAAACGTAACGTTCAATACAAAAGACTGCGGACAACAACTATAAAAAAATTATAACTTCTAATATTTTTCAAAAATTTCAAAATAAGAGAAGCAAATACAAATATTATAAAACAGTTATAAATTTAATCTGGTTTAAAAAAAAATCTTAATTTCTCAATGTTGAAAATCAACAGCATGCATTACGGATACACTGTTTTTTTATGAAGAGTATTTTCATTCCTCATTTTGAACACATAATGGACAGTCTTACATGAAAAAAACTTATATACATTTATTTATAATCTATTAAATTTTACTCACAAAGAAAAACATGGTTGCGGCAAGCATAACCTAAGAGCAACACACTTTGGTTGAATTATATGGTTGGAGTCAAATCAGACTACTAAAAAAATAAATCTGTTCTAATTATAATATTGTTATCTTATAATCCAATATTATCTTATAATCCTTTGTAAGTATAACAATATTATCTTATAATCCTTTTGTAAGTATAGCTTGATTGCAAACAAAATGTTTAAGATATTATGGACAAGAACAATATTTTATTGCTGTTGCAATTAATATGAATGCTAATAATGTCATGATTAAATGTAAGCATAAGTTTTTTGTTGCAAACTAATTAAGGTTCACAATTATTTAAAACAATAATAACTTATTTGCCACAACCATAAGCTATATCGGGAAACATGGCATTATTGACGCAACCATGCCACAACCATATCTTTTCTTTGTGTGTACTAAAGCTATTTTAATTTAAATATATATGCGTTTTTATATAAAAGATTTAATCTGATTTCAACGGACACGAAAAAAGCATTTGAAATAAGAATCACCCATATACATATATATAATTTAATTTTTATATGTCGTTTCAATTAAAAACTTTCTTAAGCAGATTAAAAGTTAGCCGCAGTAATAAAAACTGAAAGTAATTCTAACTTCTTAAATACCATGACCTGCTTAGATTTGAATTTATAGCGTTATAAATCACAATTGTTATAATTAGACATTGTTATTCAAAATGCTGTTTCAGATATTATATATTTTTTCGTGTCTATACGTTTTGTCGATTTACTTTGTAAAAACAGTTGTAATACACATACATATTCTTCTTTTTGTTTCTTATTATTGTGTACTTTTCCTTTAGTGTTTTGTTCTTTGTTTGAAACTCATATTTCTTTACTTTATTTTTATTATTGTTGTTAGCACATCTGAAAGTATTTAGATCCCTATACAAGGACATCATCACACATCGTTTATCACTTGTTCGGTCTTCTTTCTGTCTGTCTAATTTTGTTGTTGTTATTGTTGAGTTTTTTTTTATTTAAGGTTTCTACGAAAATACCTTGTTGAGGAAGTGAGTTGGTGTACGTAGATGTGATGAGAAGGATATATTTTAAATTGTCCTCAAAATAGGGAAACTTTGTACCAAATAGGATCCACGTCTTAAATTTTATTTTCTTTTGGAGGAGTCGAAAAAGAGATCTTTTAAATTGGGAATCGAAATTGATTATTAGGCTAAGATTCGTAACGTTTAATTTAGAAAGAATTGGTAAGGATGAATATTCCAAGGAACAAGGGAAAAATTAGCATCAGCATAATTTTTCAACGTACACAGCAGAATAGAGTAGCACCACTTTCAGAGGCCGCTGCACTACCATCGTCAGTGCTCACGTGTATTTTTTTGATCACCACTTATTACGTGGCTCTGTTGAATGTGATTTTAATTCTTAAGAACTTAGTACGATAATTAAATCACTTTCAAGTTGATATTAAACTGCATTTTCCCGGCGTTGCCCTTGGCTTAGTTTTCTTCATTCCCATTTTTCTAATTTTGTTCTACTCAAGACAAATTTTTTTGATTTGATTTTATACTTCAGTAAGTGTGAACATGTAAACATGTGAAAAGCTCAAGCCATTAGGAAATTGCTTATTAATATGATTATTTTGAACTTATTTGCTTGTGATTCAAAATTGATTATTAGGCTAAGGTTCGTAATGTTTAGTTCAGAATAAATTGAGAATGATTAATATTACAAGGAACAAGAGAAAAATTAACATCAACCTAATTTTGCTTTTAAATTGTTGTGAACATAGAAAAAATATGTGTGGTTATTCTGTAAGGACGATTTTCTGGCTTTGTTCTTTGTTTTAATATCAAACCAAAATCAGAGTTAGAAATTTTATATCCTTAAAAACATATGTCTGTACATCAAATTTGTTTTGCACTCTAACTTTAATTAACTCTGAAAAAGTTTCGTAAGGCTATCATAAAATGGTTGCATTGATGCTTTAATACGCTAAAAATATGTTACCTGTCACATTTGTGCTGTTGCTAATGGCTAGTGCTGCTATATTTTTTTAGTACCAGCACATGTTTGTAGACAACATAATATTCTTGCCGAAAACATACCGCAACCATGTTTTTTCATTATGTGTATCCGTGTAAAGTAAAGTAAAATTGTTATTTGTATGTGCAGCTTTAAAGCAAAATTATGTTTAAACAAACTTTTTCCCTGAACTTATTTTATATTTTAGTTTTGCTCATGAATTGTTCCAAGGCAATATCATCATAGTTAACTTTTCCTCTTCACATTATACCACCTTCACATCGGGGCATTTGTTTGTAAAAGTGCTGTAAGACTAAGTCTGAGTGTTTTTGTTCTTGTTGTCTTGGATTATGTTTTATGCTTTAACACTTTTTGAATTATGTTCTTTTCTTAATTTTTTATATCATTGTTCTATTTTATCCTTTGTGCATACACATTCATATAAATAAAAGTGTTGCTAACGATATGAATGCCTATACTTCTATATACGTGTGCGTATTTAAATGTATACATATTCATCTATGTGCATAATACTGTTATATTATTACAGTTAGTTTTGATGACGATGTTTGTGTTTTATCCTTAAGCCTTTTGTTTGGTTGTTGTAATGCCTGTCTTGACTTTTGTGTCCCACATTTTCGACATTTCTTTTGTTGTCATTTCACATTTCCCTTTATAGCACAACAAAAGTAGTAATTTTCTCTATTTCTTGCATATGTTACACCCATTCACATAACAAATAAACGAAGATGAGAAATGTTGTTTAAGAAAAATATAAAATAAAAATAAAAGAAAAAAAAAACGAAAGAAAGGCGTACGTACGGAACAACCACAAACCAAAAGAAGGCTTGAATGAATAATCTGTTGTTTTTTAACAGGAAGTAATGATTTATAAAAAGTGTGGGTCGGTGTACTAAATCACATACTTCCTTATTTTATCCTTATGAAGGGTATGGTGTTATAAGCTTTATGTCACTCGGCTGAAGTATCATTTAATATGCTAGAAAAGAAGACTACTGTAATAAATCGCATGTTCGGTCAATCACTTTTTATTACAGAACAACCTCTAGGGTGTATTTATTATATAAAATGGTTAGAATAAATGAATAATACGCTTAAAATAATTTCGCAGAATACTGTTTAAGAAAGTATGTCTATTACGCCAACCAATGGCGAATATTGCTGTTAAGCAGATCTGTATAGGGAAAAAGCAGGACTTTGATTTACAGACCTGCTTGCAGGGCATACAATTTCCATGATACTTTTTATTTTTTTAAAATAAATATATAGGCTTTACACTTTCTCGGCTTTAAGCTTTAAACTTCCGCGGCTGCAGTATCAAAAACTATTGCAATCGGATAGCGCAAAATATTTAGGTGTTATTTGGGACTCAAAGCTATCATTAAAACTAAATGTGCAACACAGGATTAAAAAGCACACATATGTGTTTGGCAACTGCAGTATTTGGACCAGTATACTACTGGTGGATACCCACAAGTAAGAAATATGTAGTAGACCAGCTTTACAGAATCGGGATTATGTAAGCGTCTTTAATGTTCTTTCCTTCTTCGAATACAGTACATATGTACTTGCTCTATCTCTCAGAGCACCAGCAGCGTAGGGAATTTACCAAATACCTATAAATATGCAGCCGTAGCCCTATTTCACCTTAGATTGATCCTAAAAAAATTTGGAATTCCATCCTTTGGGACATTTTTGTTCCATATGTAAATTGCTAGACAAACTATTTATTTTTCTTCATTTTATTTATAAGTACAAACAACAAAAATTTTATTTGTGACTTTTTAGACCTTCTGTGAAGTCGAGAGCCGTCCGCTCTCCTTGATTTTACATCATATACCACTTACTCCTTTTCCCAAATACGGCTGAATTCGCCATATATAACATGCGGTTTGTATTTGCTCGTGCACTCAATTGTTACATTTTGCTTACATATTTGACATCGTAAAATGATTTTACAAAAACGAAATGTTTGTGGTTTTTATGTATTAGCTTTGTATTTCCTATAACCCCAAGCACTCTGGCACAGGCCACGGATGTGTCATGTGGTTTCGTAAGGAACATTTTTGTACCATAGAATCGAACTATGAAGTTTTGAAATTACAACAAACATTTGCAATAAATTTGTCTAAATAATGCAAAAGCCCAATTACTCATGATGCAGCTACAAAGTCGCTAAATATTAAAATAAAATCTTCACTGAAAAAAAACAAAGAGTAAAACAAAATTCATATGGTACATTTTTGTACCAAGGATCACTCTACGGTTAATAAAAAAAATATATGGAAAGACAATTCAAATTACCTCGTTTAAAGCGGCCCATCCATTATACAATGTTATTGCATATGTTATTGTACATATTATTGTCGTTATGACCTATACTATGCAATAAATGTAACAATATTTTCAAAGAAAATATTGCCCAATTCTCCTGACAGTGAAAAAGTAAATATAACACTGAACAATGTTGCCACCATATTACACAATTTTCCTTATTGTACAATAAAAATCAAACGCATTTTGATTTTTGCCAATATATTGTGCCATCTTCGAATATGACATATACATTGGCGATATTGTACAATACGAAAAATTGCACAATTATATTAAAAGTGGGTGGGCCGCTTTAGGGTAAAGATTACGTATGAGTAATATGATATTATTATCATATTACTTATACGTATGATAATGCTGTCATATTACTCATACGTACTATTGTACTAAAATTTTTGTTTGTTTTTTAATATATCGTATAGAATTAAAAATTAAAAATGAAGTTTAGTAAAAATTCATGCAGGTAAACAAATGAATCTGAAGATTTTACTATTTTTAGAAAATCCGCTCTCCTGACTACATTTTTCAGCGGTCGTGTAATAATTAAAAGCCGGACTAATTATATTATATCTATCAAGAAATTTGAAAAACTCTAGAAAAAGTTTTTTCGTTTAATGCTGGATACAGTGTGTATGATTTTAAAGTTTATTTTTTTCAAATATTGAAAATAAAAAAATTTAGCTTTGAAATTTTTTTGAGAAAAAAGTTGAAAAACTTAGCAAAGAGAAAACTAAATAAATGATAAATAATTGTTGATAGACACAGCTGACTTTTTTGCTCTTGTTGTTGTTTATTTTTATTTTTTGTGTTGTGAACATTTAAATTGTCGGCTATTTAGCCGAGGAACGTCGTGGACCATGACAAGCATGGCATCTCTCTGATTAAACTCTATATTTGGCAAAATGTGGCCATTTTTCACTCTCATTTCAAAGTCTTGATTTGGATTATTTTTTATGAATACATGCATTGAAACTTGAAACATGAAATTTTTCTGCATATTGCACTAGCTTACAAGGGTTTGGGTCAGATCAACTGAAAGTTATTTCTTATGTAATTTTATGTGCTGAATCCGAATCTGTAGCTGGTTTATTTATTTATTTTTTGGTTGTAGTTTTCGAGATATGTATACACCTTTTTGAAAAAGGAAGCAGTTGCACAACAAATGTTAACATAACTGGAGAACGGTTTGTGCTATTCAAGCCGAGCTAAATTATTTTATATTTATTTGAATTATTTATTAATTTATTATTAATTATATTTTTAAATTATTTTTTAAATATAGTCTAAAAAAATTTTTGTTTTTAATTCATTTATAAAAAAATAAAAACAAAGAGATCAGTTATTTTTCGATGAGCTTATAGGTAAAGGCGTTTTAAATAAAACAAGCCATATTTAAATAATATTGATTTACAACTTTTGATTTTATTCACAATTAAGAGAGTGAGCTCAATTAATAATCGTCATAATCAGGGAGGGCGTATGCAGCATTCCACTTTTTCTTACCATAGCAAAAAGACTTTTAATTGACTTTGCACTTTTCTCTTTGCATTTTCAGAGATTAAAAATAAAATAAAAAAATCAAGAATAAAATTCAGATGATGTTTCTAGCGATGCCAATAGCTGATTGTTCTATGCTGCCAATATGCCAGAACTCGAAAACTAGAACCAATCTTGAAAAACTAAAACTCGGTTTGAGTTCAGTGCCGAAAATAACGTTTAGATATGCTATCATGGCCTCTGATCCAAAAGTTGACCGGAATTTGTAAGCTTCTGTTATCAAGGATTGTGTTACATATTTTTTATTTTGTTTTAAAAAATCTGGCTACGCTATTACCGGAGATATTCACGAAATAGGGATCAAAGTCGAGGCAAAAAATCAAAATTTTAAAATTCAAAGCCAAATATCTTTGAAAATATTAAAGATATCTCAATGAAATAAAATCTATTATCCAAATTGATTCTAAGGCTAATGTCGCAACGCTTTATTCAGAAATAATTGGGCATGATTAGTATTCCAAGGAACAAGGGTGCTACTCTGTACGTTTGATAATTAAGTTGCTTTTAATTTTTCCCTTGTTCCTTGGAATATTTGCCATGTCCAATTCCTACTGAATATAATGTTACGAAGCTTAACCTAATAATCAACTTGAATTTACAAGCAAATACGTTCGAAATAATCATATGAATAAACAATTAGCTAATGGCTTAAGCTTTTCACATGGTTACATGTTCATATATGTATATTTAGGTATAAAATCAAACTAAAAAAGTTTGACTTGAGTAGAACAAAAATCAGAAAAATGGAAATAAAGAAAAATAATCCAACGGCAACACTGGGAAAGTGCAGTTTAATGTCAACTTGAAGTGATTTAATTCTCGTATACAATTTTCGATAAAAGGTTGTACATATATACGAATTAAAATCATATTCAAGAGAGCCACCTGACAAGTGGGGATAAGCAAAATGCACATAAGCACTGACGATGGAAGTGTAGCGGCTGCCGATAGTCGCGCTACTCTGTTTTGCTGTGTATGTTTAAAAACTGTATACGTTGAAAAATCAAGTTGATGTTAATTTTTGGGATATTGTTCATGCCCAATTCCTACTGAATATAACGTTACGCACCGTGGCCTGATAATCAATTTAGATTCACAAGGAAATACGTTCGAAAAATCATATTAATGCACTGGAATATCTTTATCTATTCATGAGCTTCACAACGAGTTCAAACTGATTAAAGTCGGATATTATTTATAAAAGCTATAAGGCCAACAAGGTTTTTCATGACCGAATTAGTAAAATTTTACACCTTATAGCTAACCGTGTGTTTCAACAATGAGGTCTGAAATTCAACATTCTGAAAACGTTGGTCCTCTTCTGTGATTCTTTCATATATCGTTTTGTAATCGAATCGCAAATTTCAAAGATACAGATTTATTACCCTTTTTCAATTGGAACCACTATGCATTGTTTCGATGGTGGAATGAAATTCTTATTGACATATGATTGCGACACTTAACATGGACATTTATAAATGTTTAACTATTTAAGAAGTGTATATGGCCGTAATCTTTTTTCGATACTTGCCGTTTTAAAGTTTGCAAGCCACGCGAAAGAAGCACATAATTAAGAGCTCCCAACTCGGACATCGTAACGCTTTTCGAAGAAGGTGAAACAAAAATGATTAACTTCTCTCGCTTATAAGCCTACTTCGACCGGATTGCAAAGTCCAAATTGTAGTGACCTTTGACATTGTATAACTTATTTACGACACAGACGTGATATTTTATGACAGCTTTGAGACTACTGTTATAATGCCAAAACGATTAATTTTACGAATTTCATTCCGAGATAAAGCCCTAATTTTACTGGACTATAGTAGAAATGCAGAAATAAATTGTTGATGAAAATTTTTCGTTAAATAAAAATATATAAACAAAAACGCAATACAAAATATTTATCCCACAACAAAAGATTAGTTTATACTGAAATGATAATAAAGTACAGAATAACAATCCGCTTTTCATATCAAAGCTAAAAAAAAAAAAAAACAATATTAAGTAGTAAAAATATTTTTATTTCGATAACTTTTCATAGATCAACAACAAAATCCCAAATGTGATTTAGTGTATTAGTTTTCAAAAGTATGTATGTGTCTTATAGGGTTGCAAAAGTAGTAGAGAAGTCCTTTTTTAAATATCCATATTTCTTTCAATATATAGCAGTACAATACTTTACATTGATTTCCTATTATTTATAAATATGTACAAATGAAAACAATCCTTTGCTGTTTGTTTTTTAATTCCCTTTTCCTTCTATTTGTTTTGTTATGTGTTTATTTTATTATTCGTTGCTGCTACTGGAAGCATCGACATCAAAGTTTTTTAAACTACATGGACGATTGATTTTCACAATCTAGAGCAAACAAAAAAAAATTGCTGAAAAATAGATATTCATGCAAAGATATAAATAGAAAAAAACAGCAAAAGAAAAATTCAAGCAAACAAATGAAAAGCTGAACAGAGTCGTCAAAGACTTATAATAAACAGTTCAATTTGAAAGTTTTACCAAAACCTTTAAGAATTGAAGTGATTTTTGGGAACTTTCTTCTGTATTTAAATAAATCCTAAAGACTGATGAAAAATATAAAGGCCAGCATGAAATTTATTCTTCAACATCATTGAGCTATTTATTAAATGATTGCAATAAAAGATAGCAGAAAATAAATTTGATGTTGTTTGGACTTATTACACCATCAAGACCAAGACGGCTTTCAAGACACACAGAAACAAGGGAAGCAATCTAAGCCAATAAATAACAAATTTATGTTGTGCTATTGTATTAAATACATAAAGTTTTACAACATGTAAATATTAAGTTAACCAGAGCTCTCCAACTCTAATTAGATACCAGCAGTTTGTATTCCATTTGTCCTTCTGGTTTACAAAGAATTTACTTTTATTGCTTATTTTGCTTAGTTGGCTTATTTGCTATAAAGAAAATTAATATGTTTAGGTTTCAAAGAAACCCAAGACACCTGAATGCTGACGAAGTGCGTTGCGGCTCAGAAAATACGTATTCCATTCTGCTGGTGTAGACATATAGTCCACAAACTCTGCTTTGGTACCGCCAAACAGAGACAACAATTTCAATTACCGATTGCAACTTGTTTAAATATACGTGCATTTTTTTCCACCAAATTAAATTGTTTTATTGGATTATAAAAATATTCAAATGTATATTACGTATAGATACAGAGTTGCGTGTAGTAGAACCTTAGTACATATTTATTGGATCTTGTTGACACATTCCTGCATATGTTTTATGCTATGGAAGCCACTAGGAAGTAACATAAATGTGCTTAAACTAGATAATATCCTATTTCATATTAAAGGCAAGCTTCTATAGAAAAATGGAACAAATTCATATTGATGTAATAGGATAAGCTTTGGTGTCCCAATTCAGTCTTGTGAAAGTAACATTTGACCGGAAAAATCAGAGGACTAGCGCTATCGGTCCCCAAATTATGACGATTTTATTATAGGCAATATTACAAAAAGGCTTGAGGAAGTTTGTCTTAATACAGAATGGCGTATGAGTGTCATTATTTAATGTATTTAAAAAATATTAGGTATACTCCAAACTGCTTCAGGAGCTTTTTGTAAATTTTCCTATAACAAAGACGTTACAAAACATATTTATTTATATTCGAATATCAGCAAGCTCGAAACTCATTTTGAACTAATGGTTTCTAAGATAAAGTTGCTTAGGCTTCCTTGTAGCATTGTATGCCTTTTCATACAATTTTTGTCAATAAAATCGACCCTTCCTAACGCTCATATATATATAGATTATTACAAGTTAAAGTATTTACTATTCTCTTTGTATTCTACATCCACTTAATAACAGATTTCCATAAATTATGCAACCTGGGAAACAACGTAATAATTGTTGAAATTGTGTTACTTTACAAGTATAATGGCTGGAATAAGCACCTTAATGCTTACGTCTTTATGTCTTTGCGGAATTTATTGTCTATCAAACCTCTATACTTTCAGGTTTGTTGCAAACGTGTTTTTCCTTGTTGGTACTTCAGTTTAAACGTCTATCTGTCTGCGATACTCTGTGTCGTTTTTTTTTTGGTTTCACGAGAATTATTTTACATGGATATATGTTAAACATATATAATTAAAAAAACTACTATGGGTATTATATATAACTTCATGCTTTTATTAACGCTTTAATACTTTATACGTATGCGTGTGGCCAAATAACTTTTTAATTAGTTTTGTCTTTTGCCAGCTTGTATTTATTTATACGTATACACACAACTTATCGCACAATGTTAAATATCTGGGAAAAAAAACAACCAAAAATATTAAAATTTATATTAATGTTTAAACAGCACAAAAGCCAAATAACTTATCTCACATAAAGTGACATGTGGAATTTCTCGCCAACAAAGAACGAAAAAAAAACAAGTGTGAGGAAGAAAATTGTCATACAACATTTTTATTTATGTTTTGAACAAAGTTTATCTTTTAAATTTTATTTTTAATTTTGTTCTTAAACAGTTTGTTGTTACAATTATAAAGAAAAACAGCGAATTTCACTGTGTGCTCTTAAAATAAATTAAAATAAATCAACTTTTGAATCTCGTTATTGTCAAATGTTTCGCAATTGTATACAACATCGTAATCTGCAAGACTTAAGTTGTTTAATCCTGAGGACTTACATATGTAGATTATTTGAAATGCGCTCTTACTCGTGTTACACTAGAAATTTAATTGTATAAATTATAATTATTAGCTGAAACAAAAAGTTAAAAGGTTATTACTTCGTTTGTACTTTAAAAGCTTTTAATCAGTTTCTTTGTTGTTTGTCTTTTGGGATTTTAAATATATATTCGGTTCATCTATTTCTACTTAACTGCTTCTTATAATACTATTCGCATACATTGACTTCATTTAACAATACTTGATGTTTATGAAAATGGGTAGTGGCTGGGTTTCGGGAAACTTAAATTCCCTGTACAACACGAACTAATATTCCCAGAAGCATTCAACCACTTTCTTGGGAACTTTTGGTCATATTCATGCAAAACAGTAACCAGTTAATGCCTGCATTGTGTAAGCAAACATTTTGATTTGCTAAGAGAAAACAATAGAATATTTTTCTCCGTTTTGAAATGCTGTTGTTGTATGACGGGCATAATAATAAAATATAAGAGAGCCGGTTTTATTTGAAAATATTTCGTTTTTGTATTATACCGTTATATATTAATTTCAGTATAGGCAAGTTACTTTGTATCAATAATTAGTTATAGTTGCATTACACATTGTGTGGCCATTTTCTAAAAGACTTTGTATACCATAGTCAGTGACGTTTGGATAACATTTCTGCGAATCTTCATAAAATTATTTACATCTAAAGTACTAAAGATTGTGTCATCCACTGCGTATATTAGTGCAAATAGAAATTCAAGTTCTTATTTGATATTATCCTGGCGTGTCGTGAATTTTCATCAATTTAAATAAAAATAAATCAATTTCGCACAAATCAAATTCGCACATTTATTCATTTATGTAACACAGAATTTTTCATCAAAAGCATCGCTTTTTATTAATTTTAATAAACACTGACACATGCTCACTTATTTATTTTCATGCATGTGTGTTTTTGACAGTTGATCTTATACGATCGTTATTTTAAAATTTCTTAAAACAACGATCTCATAAAAATTCTTATAACATTGGGATAACACTAATTTTAGGTCTACACGTAACATAATTTTCTCTGCGATTGGAATTGACAGTCTCATCTTACATATTATGTGATGTGTTGACCTCAAGTATTGTTTTTTTAATTTTGGCGTTTATTTTAGTTTTAACGTTTTTTCCGGTTTTTGGCGGTTTGTTTAGTTTTGGCGCTTTTTCTTAGTTTTGGCGTTTTTTTTTGTTTTAGCGATTTTTTGTCGTTTTTTGGCGTTTTTTCTTTTTTTTACGATATTTTTAGTTCAAGCGATTTTTTCTTAATACTGACGCTTTTTTCATTTTGGCAATTTTTCTCGGTTTTTGATGATTTTTTCATTTTTGGCAATTTTATTTTTAGCTTTGGTACTATTTTTCGGTTTGGAGTGTTTTTTTAGTTTTAACGCTTTTTTAGTTTTGCCGCTTTTTTTAGTTAGGTTTTTTGCGATATTTTTTAGTTGTTTTGCGCTTTTTCTAGTTTTGATGATTTTTTACATATTACGAATTTTTCAGCGATTTTTCGTTTTGGCGTTTTTTAAAATTTAAAATTTTTAGTTTTAGCTTTATATCATATGTTTGCTGTTATAGCGGCCAACGTTTCATATATTCTGTAAAAATGGCAGGTCCATAGCTCTTACGGTTCTCGAGAAAACAGCCTGTGATAGACAAACAGACGGACAGCGTAGTGAAAGCAATAGGGTTTCCTTACACTTTTGGTGTACGAAATCCTAAAATGGACAAGTTCGTAGGAAATTGATAAGGCTTGTGCTACACATCTTTCAATTAACACTTTAATTTCACATGTTTTTAATAATTTTTTTGCATTGCAATTGTAACCCATAGACTCTAAATTCTTTTATACTACTCATCATTTTATTGATTTATTTTTAATAATGTATAACATTAAAAAGAAAAGTCACGAATGACAAACCACTTATAGACACACCTTGAAAATTAAGAGCATAGGCTTGTCTTTTCAATTTGCTCTATTTTGTGAGAATGAAAAACGAAACTGACATCTACGGTTATATATTTATATATTTTTGCATTGGCTTTCTGTTTTTGTAAATAATGCAAGGTGTAAAACAACATTCTTAAGGGGAGACAAAAATTTTTTATAATATAAGAATTATAATAAAACTTACAAGTCCTTTTTACAGTTTTTATTTTTGAATTTTGTTATACTTACTGTACTAAATTATTTCCAATCACTGATAATAGATATAATTTCACTATATTATTTTTGCATTTTTATCCTTGACTTTTTCTCGCATTTAGCTTATAATTTCTTTAACATCAAGTTAATATTTTTAATATTTTTATTATAGTAAATTTTGCCTCAGAGCAATTAAAGAAATATGTGTATGAAAAGTAAAACAGAAAAGATTTAATCCACACTTTTATAACAATAAAAAAGTTAAGACATTAACAAATCTTATTAAAATACAACTTTTTAAGATTTCCAAAACAGAATAACAAGTATCAAACCATAAATTTATCTTATTAAAAATGATTTTTCCCAAATCTATGTAGCTGAACCGCTGCGAAATTTTTAAACTTTATATAATTATTTCACAACTGCTAAAAGCAAGATTCGTCGGATAAAAAAAAGTTCTTTTTATAATTATATTTCAGTATTTCGAATGTGAAACTTTGCGTTAAACTGCATAAGCAGGAAAAAAAGAAGAAAATAATGAATAAAACTGAACTGTTTAAAACATTTCAAGAAGTTACTGACACCAAAAACAGCAATGTAGAGGCTTTTTTCAAGTTTTGTTAAAAAAAGAAAAAAAATACGAGGAAAAAGGATTTTTCTATACGCCTACTTCAAATAAGGGGAAAATAACTTGTATGTGGAAACGAATAAATGATGATGTTGCATTTCTAGTTATAAATGTTTCAGCATGTTTTTTATTTTTCAGTTTTTAGTTATAAACAAAAAAAAAACTTTAAAACTTTATACCATATAGACTCTACAGATATTTTTGTGTAGTTGAGGGAGATGGCCGCTTGCTGTGACGAAAAAATAGTCAGGAAAAATAGTAATACTGCATAGGTTTCAACATACTCGTACATATTTTTGAACATATTGCGGAGAATCAAAAGTTTGACATCACACAGTTGGTACAACAAAACTTCTGGTCATACATAAATACTTATGTAGTGTGTTAGTTTTCCTCTTCCACCTAGTTAAAGTTTAAAGAACTTGGCATATGCTATCATATACCAGTTTTATAAAACCGATTTAAATCAGAAACTTGAGCAGTTTTCTTCCACAAAAGATAACTTTATTTTACAGCTGCATACAAATTTGTATGTTCATTGCATTTTAGAAATAAACGAAAAGTTTTTTTTTATAAAATAATTTAAATGTCAAAGAATGTGATTTACAAAATATACATACAAAGTTTTAAGAAAAGTTGAAAAACGAAGATCTGTTTTTGCTCTTTAATTAAATATTACTTTGATAAATTTATTATTGCTATGTATCTGATATCTTAGTATTCATCTTTCACGGTATTGTCCTCGACGATTCGTGTACGACTTATCCTCTGCCAATTAGGTATTCAAATAGAAAATTTAAGACAAATAGTCATTCACTACAATCTGAGGTATAAAATCTTGCATGTTTTGTTTAGGTAATTATGAGCGATAATTGAGATCACGCTCTGTTAAGGACAAGATGAGCGCTAATGTCTAACGATCTGTTTTCAATCACACAGTGTTGAGGAAAAGAACTTCAGGATGTATACCAAAAGTTTCTTATGGAAGAGCAAACACCAATACATTTAAGGAAAAACTAGTTTTTATTCAATATTTTTTGTTGTAAAAACCAATGCATACAAAGAACAAAAATATTTTATATATTTATTTGTTGTTGCTTTGCACTTGCCTGTATACAAATAAGAACGACAAAAAAACTAATAAGACAAAGTTGTTTGTGTATTTCGTATTGCCAGTGCTGTATGTATGTATTAAAACACACAGCCAAACACACGTATTGCTACCCAGCAGCTAAAGTTACAACTAGTAACGCTTTGGGAGAGTCATATTACTAGTTGTAATGGTAGTAGTCAAAAAACGACAGTCATATTACTAGTTGTAACAAGAGTAGTAACGTTACTGGTCAAAAAAGAACAATCACATTACTAGTTGTATCGAGACTAGTAACGATACTAGTCAAAAAAGCACAATCATATTGCGAGTTGTATCGAGACTAATAACGATACTAGTCAAAATATGAAAACATATTCAGGTATACGATTTTATATAAAAAAATTGTTAGCTATTAAAAAAATAAGTAGAATGTGACTCAGTGGGTAGAGTACTTGCCTTAAAGTATGAAGAATGCGTGTTCGTGCCCCGGTTGAGCCAAAGTTTTTTTAAGAGTTACAAAACTCTAAATAAAAAAAACTAGTAAGCGCACTAGTTTACAATAACTAGGATTCCAACTGGGATATAACTGTATAGAAATGAACTAGTTGGTCCCCTATGACAACCCAATGTTAAAATCGATAGTTCGATATATGAAAGAAGTATAGATAGGCAACTAGTCTGAAGCAAAAAGCAACTAGTATAGTTCCAACTACATACCAGTTACTTTGTCTGCAGGGTAGTGCTGAGTGCTGTGTGTGATTTAAAACACACAGCCTATAGCTACGTGCTTTTACAAAAACAAATGAGCACCAAGCGTATAGGGCTTGGGCAACGCTGATGTATACTGATGGATCAAGAATGATCTGCGGTGTAGGCTCCGGCTACTTCTCGAATGACCTTGGGGTAAGACTCTCCTTCCGACTTCCCAACGAAACCAGTGTATTTCAGTGTATTTCCTGGCTATAAAGGAGACGGGCAGAGTGTTAATTGATAGAAGTGTTCAGGGGAGAGTCGGCATCTTCGTCGATAGTCAGGCGGCACTTCTGTTCATAAGGTCACACACTACTTCTTCTACTTTAGTTAGCCAGTGCAAGGCATGCTATCTAGATTAGGTGGTCAGGCAGGCGTCAACCTCATCTGGGTCCTTGCACATAGTAATTTTCTTGGTAATGAACAGGCGGATGAGCTGGCCAGGGCTGGGTCTGCTAGGACGCCTCCACTGCTGAATCGGTAGCCATGCCGCTTGGCACTATTAGAAACCATATTTTCAAACATTATCGGCAGAAAGCTGTTGAGGACAAGTTCAGCACGTGTAAGGTGGCTAGGAAGATGTGGAATTCCGACAACGATAAGCGCACAATACAACTAACTAACAGAAATCCTAGGGACATCTCGACGCTCGTTGCAGTAGTGATAGTGCTCTAGACAATCGGCAGACACGCTAGTAGGATAGGCCTTTCCTACAATGAGTTCTGCGAGTGCCCGGCCTTGCACCACTCGAGACACAAAGTCTTGGGCAGCAATATACTAGACGATCTATCACAGCTGGCAGAAATTGGTCTAGGTGACCTGATTAGTTATGTCAATGCGACGGGTTGGATCTAGTGCCTACAACCGGATACGAGATCTGTGTTCGAGCGTACATGGGTTGATACTGACTAGTGGACTAATCTGCCAAATGGAATGTTATTGATTCTACTTGATTGCTTGCGTGCAGTCGGCAGCCACTTATACCAACCAACCAACAGTGCAAATATAATATATTAAAAATTTTTAACAGGTGCAAAGAGATCAGCTATATTAAGATAAATACCAAATTGTCAAAGCTTTTACTAATGTTATCGATATAAAATGTGGGCCTGTTAGAAAAAAATTTTATAATGTTCAATTAAGTGCACTGGAGACGATCAAATAAACACGTCAATCAATGCATATATGTGAAAACGGTTTACATCTCCGAAATTTATTAATATCTTTATGAATATCTTGTTATTGGTAATTTTGTTGTTTTAACAAAAATACACAAAAAGCATTTCATATTGTTTACTTTTTTTCCTATATTTCCATAAAGATGGTAAGCATTGTATTGTTCAATACAATGGAAAATAAATTTTTTTTCGTCCGTTCATCTGTCCATCGCTATAATCACAAAGCAACTGAGATCGTTTTTGTCAATTACAATTTGAGACGATCAAATGATTGGTCATCAAATTAATATATCAAAACCTTTTGATTTTCATTAAACATTAAACTGTTGCCAAGTTAGCGGTTCAATCATGAATTCAGCGATTTAGCGCCTCCTTTTTTCTACTTTTTTCTGTTGTCGTTTTACTATTAATAAAAAGTAGGCAGCACTTAAGGAAAATATTACGTTTTGTTTACATTTTGAACAGCTGTTTCTTTCTATCATTCGCTATTTCTTTCTTTCAATCCTATAGCAGAACAATGCAAGAAAAATGTAGTGTGATAAAGGCTTAAACACTTCAGTTTCTTATAGTTTTAATATTTTTTTGCATTGCAAATGCTATTCATAGAGCTTTAACTTCTTTATTTTTAAGTGTTTTTAATAATAGTTTGATCTATTTCGTAATAATATATCATATTATAAGAAAAGTCACGAATGACAAACAACTTGTAGACATAATATTAAATTTGCACTTTTTTTGGCAGGAATGAGAAATTAAATGTTTATGTATTTACGGTTATTTACTTTTGCATTTTTTTCTTGTTTATAAAGAATGCAATGCGTAAAGGTTTTAATAATTTGTATCCAATATTATTGGAGTAATGTAATTTTCACATAACTGATTACGCCAGAGCAACGACGATATGTAGCTTTCAATTTTATTAAAGGAACTCTAATATGTAACTTCATTGCTACAAAAACACGTTAGACCTAAGGAATATGCAAAAAAAGAAGCAAAAAACATAATTGTAATCTGCGTAGAGATTAAATTATAATCGCAGCCCTTAGCTATTGAATTTGTCTTAATACGTATCTTTTGTTTATCTCTGAAATAAAATAACTTTTATTGTAAAATTACAATTTGTTATACAGATTTATATCTTCTTCTAATTGTCAAAGCAATATAAGAAAATGAAAATAAAATTAATTGTACTATGAAATGCTTTAAAGTTTTTCAGTCTCAAAGTTCTATAAAAATTTTAAACTTCATTAAAAAAATAACGCCTCTTAAAATTCAATTTGAAAGTTTAATAAGTCCGCTCTCTTTTTCTTAAATTGAAAGGCAGTTAAGTTACCTATTGATGTTGGCTTGGTTTCTTACAGAAATGTTCAACTGAATGTAGCGTATACAATCGGATGGTAATAAAATATTCAACAGAAGAAAAAAAATCCACAAGAATTTATGCAAATTTTACTAACTTCTAACAGAAAAGAGGGAAACAGTAGTAACAAATGTCTTCAAATCAAGAAGCTTGTTCATTCTTGTACCTTCCACCCATCATGAGAGTTCGTATGAATCACATTACCATACAATGTCCCCAAAAGCAACATGCTGGGATCTATGGATTTAAAAAGCTAAATAAAATGTTACATAAAAAAATTTGTCCACCTACTAAAATTCTCGTGAAAACACAAATGTACTCACTTCTGAGTTTGCAGTTATTGGCTGCTGAGTCATTTTCTATATGAGAGTACTAAATATGTATATAAAAGTTATTTTGCGTTATTGTTAAGTAAATAGCAAAATAAAAAAACTACAGTATCCCTTCTATTTAATATTTGATAAGGTAAACTTTGTTGCCTTTTTTTTGTGTTTTGCTCTTTAACATAAAAACTGCTGATTTTTCATTTACTACATCAGAGTCATTTAAATACCACATTGAAATTGTAAAGCAGCCATCAAGTTAAAAATCTTAAACATTATTTGCCAGGGATTTCGTTAACACAAATGAGAAACGCAATTACAAAAAAAAAAAAAGAAAAAATTAAGCACGAAGAACAGAGGCTCTCAAAATCTTTCCCTGTTTTTAGATGCAAACTAAGTATATCCACGCATTTTTGATGGTGGACAATAAAACCAACAAAATGTATAAACAAAAACCAAAAAGATTTCAAACTTTACCCTTTGTTCGTAGCATTTAAAGTGTTACTGTGGTAGTTAGCGGCAGTTGTGGCATGAACTTTTCTTTTAGGCAAATATCCGTTACAATATATTTCGTTACGTACCCTAACCTTTGAAGTGTTTAGCCGATTTGATAAATATTTAAATTGCTAAAGCGATTAGAATGTATAGAAATTTCTTAGCAGTAAATGAATTTAATTCATATAAAATGAAATTTAAATTGGTCTTTAGGGGTTAAGGAAAATGGAATGAAATTGTGGTAAAGGGGTCTTTTATATTCTTTATTTTGACGAAAGCGCATAAGTAAACTTTATGCATTTATTATTGTTGTTATTTAATGTCAACTGGTTGTTTAGTAAATAAAAAAGGGTCATTATAAATAATGATTTATTTATTACAGTTTATAAAAGTTTTGCATGAAATAATAAATAATTTTCCTCTGAGGAAAAAAGTAAGCAGAAAAAATTTCAATAAATTTCTCGCATCAATTACTTTTACGTATATCACATATATAATAACTTGAATTCAATCATTATATGCAGGATATAAAGACGCTTCCCGGAGAGAGGGATACTTGCATATCATATTTGTTATTGATTCTAAAGTCATATTTATTAGGCTAGAGTTCCAAGAAAGAAAGTAAAATAACCATTAATTAATTCCAATATACATGGCGGAACATAACAACGCTCTTTTCGGAGACCGCAATATAGCTTTATCAGCGTTCATATATTTTCGTTTGTTTCATAAATTTTTGGGCAGTTCGGTTGTACATAAACTCACGTCTTATTTATACACATCATCAATAAATTTTCAATACGAAAATTAATCAAAATTCTAACTCAAATAAGTCCAAAAAAGAATTATTTCTGTATAAGAATATTACAAGCTTTAGCATAATCAAAATTGGATCATATTTTTTTAAGAATTCAAAATTTTTGTAATTTAAAAGACTCTGTATTTAATTCCGGAATCATACACAAAACCTTTTCGGTATATATGAATGTACCATTTTACACATAATAAACTTATTAATATTTTTTATATAAAAATAAGTTTTTTTAATTTTTTGTATTATACCAAAAGTATACTTCCACTACGAAAAATATTAATATAAACTTCTGGCTCTAAGCAAAATCCCAAACAAACAAATGTGCCAACTTTTGACAAAACAACTTAAGTATAAGTTTCACAATTATTTGGAGAGCAAAAATACTATTACAGTGTTTAATAAACACTCCAAATTTCACAAAAAAAATCGTTTACAAAAATAGTTTCCACAATATGTAAAGTAAATATAGTTAATGATTGATACATAGTAACTTTACCACATTGAAATTAAAAAAAAACAACGGCGAAACTCAAGAAGCAAAATCATTTCAAATAAGCGAATTCAATTTACTGCATCTTCCCTTTTAGTTTTCTACCTTTCCTAAAACAACACCAATTCAAAGAAGGGGAAAAAACACCGAAAAAATATTTTTTTCATAAAACTAATGAAACAATTTCATTACATTTTTTCATTAGTCCAATGAAAATTTCGCAAATCCAATGAACATTTTATTAATATCGTGAGAGAGCTTCATAGGTTGGATAACAATTTCATAAATCCAATGAAAAACTTCATTAATATTGTGAAAGAATTTCGTTGGTTGAATTTTGATGAAATTTTCTTTGGTTGAATTTTAATGAATTTTTTTTATTGGATTTGTGAAATCGTCATTCAGCCAATGAAACTATTTCACAATATTTATTTTCTTTGGATTTGTGAAATTGTCATTGGATTTGTGAAATTTTCATTGGATTAAAGAAAAAAATCTAATAAAAATGTTGCATTGGTTTCATGAACCGAAATTTATGTTGTGTTGTTATTCCTTTTGCAAAACCAAAATCTACAAGCACACGTGCATGTTTTATTTGTTTGGACAGCTCCAAAAATTGTGAACCATATCTTAGCAAAATATATATTGGACACATATCACAATAAATATATTTAGAATGGGATAAAAATTCTGTCGAAATCGCCTGTGTAATGTTAAAATAATAATATAAGAAATGATCTGGCCTATTAATTATATGGAAGATGTTGCAAGCTTCAGATTGCGCCAAAAGACGCAACTAAAAATCTATGTTCACAAATATTTGAAAATATTTAATAAGACAAACAAATGCAAACCAAAAAACAAAAATGATTTTTTTTTATATCTGATATTTTAAACACATTTTTAAAGCACAAGGGACTCCCGTGATAGAATATTTATTGGCTCGGCAAAGCTGATAAAGAACACAGAAAAAATTTTATTTTCAGTAAGAAATTCAATGAATTAGTAAATATATTGTTCAGAAACGGACCTGTAACCAATTTGTAAATACATTCAAAAATGTGACAACATTTTATTTGAAAAAAAAAATAAAAAAATTATCCAAATCTATACAACAATTTGTCTAAAAATATTTACAAGATCTTAACAATATAATATACTAAATCAAACAAAACGTTTTACTGAATTTTTTTTATATTAAGTGATATTTTTGTCTAAATTTATAAAAGAATTGGCTTAAAAATACTTACGAATTTCAAACAAAATAGTTTACTGAATCAAACAAAACCATTTACTGGATTTTTTGTAATATATCAAACAAACTTTTAGTCTGAGTCAGTAAAACTTTTTTTCTTAAATGTTTATAAGTTTTATATAATAACATTAAATGAAGTTAACATTAACGTTGGTTAATTTTTTTTTTGTAATACAAACTTTTCGTTTTAATCTACATATTAAAATTTTTTAAAAGCATCCATTAAACATTTATGAAATTTTACTTTGTTAAATGTGTTTAACTCTGTATGATTATCACCCCTTTTGCTATCATATTTGTTGTCGTATTAGTGTGTGTCGTCATGGGGGTTGTTGTTTTAGTGTTTGCATCCTAAGTAAAAGTCAAACAAAAAATTCACTAATCCAGTAAAAAATATTTACTGAAAATGAAATTTTATTTTAGAAAAATTTTTGTTTGAAAACCTTTTTTTAATAATTGTTTTTTTTTTTTTGGAATTTTTTTCTGTGAAGTGATTGGCACATTAAGGGCTATTCACATATAATTATATGCTTTTGGTGGTTAAGGATTTGCTACGGATTAGATAACTTAGAATGAAAAATTTTCGAAAAGCGTTTCGAGATGTGTAAATAAAGCGTTACTTAATATGTCAATAGCTCTTTAATTGTTGTGTGAATTTTTTGAAGACTATTTTCAAGCAACAAACATCTTCGTTCAAAATTAGCGCATAAGCATGGAAACTGGCAACTGTATCCAAAATTACCGTTTAATGTCAGTAATTTCAACAAATAGATATCTAGGGCGTTAATTACCCATTAGTTAACTTAACCTAGGTGGTAAATTAACATTTGTTTATAATCCTTACTTAATAGTTAAAATATTCAAATATTTTTACACTATAGATAACTATGCACGGAGAGATATCTATTTGATAAAATTATGGGCATAAGCCTGGCAACTTCATCGATTTATTATCTTCCGTTACCCTTTTCTGCCAACTGTTAATACAAAGCTACGAGTTGGTCTTTGTTCCTAGTGCACTAAAAAAATTTTGTTAAGAACGCCTGAAATTTAGATGCAAACCTTAGGCGACCATCCTACTTCTACCAATCGACAGATGAGACTTAGAAAAAGAGTTCGATGAAAATAATATTGCTACCGTGTGGTTCAGCTAAAACTTACTCTAGAATAATGTAACCAGCAGCTTAGAGAACAAAAAAAAAAACCCCAATCTCTGCAATTTTTGGCCGAAACACTACAAACACTCACGAAAGATTATTTGACAGTGAATGCGGATATTAAAAGATCTGTGATATACAAGCGTCCAGAAATTTGAAAGTTGAAAACTTGAAAAAAGAATTCATTGCAAAAATATCGGATGATATAAGCTCGAAGAAAGCTCCATGTGCTTAAAAAATCAATGAGAAGTTTCTTTTCGAGAAAGGACATTTTTTATTTTTAATGCTATTTTACGCCTCAAACATGATTCTACAAAATGAAGATTTTTATTGGCTCTGAAGAGATCATACGAAAGCTGTAGCTTACAGACCTCTAAGCCTATTTGTTATTCATCGTCTCAAAACGTTTTTAAAAGATCACCATACTAAATAAAGATCACCATACTAAATCAAATATGCATATGTTCTAATTGGAAAATTTTTAAACTAATATCTCCTCCGGTCCATATCAATAACAAAATTATATAGTAAAACTGCGAAGCTAAATACTTTAGCATCAACCTTGATCTATTAATTAAGATGGAAGATCATATGTGATATAAATTTGATTCATATGAAATTGAAAGCAGTTCGAATGAATTTGTTTATTCGGAGAAATTCTACACTTACTTAGCTCATATTGGAAGCTGATACAACACAATTCGATTATAAAACCAATATGGTGATATAGGATGAGGCACTTTTTCTGCATAAAAAATTATTTGTGATAAAATATATAACACTCCATGCGAGTACAGCTGCCGTCTGGTATGTTTTATATACGTTCGTTCACAAATATCAAAATCTCCCGATAGTAGCAAATATGTTTATCTTATAAATGTTAACAAATTTTCAACCAATTCCCAATGGCATAAATAAATTGGGTTTAGTAATCAACTTTCTATATTTTCAACCAGTAAAGTCAACAGTCTAAAAACACAAACAATAAATTTGCCGCATGCAAATATAAATTTTAAATCACGTTTATTTTGTCAAATCTAACGCATTTTTCAAATTTTATACTCTAAATATATTAACATGTTAAAATGCGTAAAATTTACTGCCACCGATGATGCTGCATGCACGAGCTGTTGTTAATGTTTAGAAAAAAAGCAGCAGCACCATCTGACCGTTTGTAATAGCCAGCAATCACAAAAACGAAAATCAAAATTTTCTATTGACACTAGTTTACCAATACTCGGAAATGGAGTGTTTATCTATGACCCCCTTGTGCCATAATATATGCTTAGAGTTAAGGGAGCTTTCACATACAGTTACTGTGTGGTAAACTTTTCTTATTTGGAAATTTTATTATTCATACTCTTGTTCCGATATTATAGACACAGTAAATATAGTTGGATGGATGGTTTAGCAACACAACCAGATAAACTTTTTTGCCATTTACTATGGCAAAGCATAAACAAAATTTTGTAAAATGTTCAATCATAAAGTTCATTTACATCGATTGACTTTGATTTGCCAATATGGTTTACAAGATTTCTTTTTTGTTCTAACTATTGGGAAAAAGGAAAATTTTAGTTTCTCACATCATAATTGCATAGACACGTGTCTTAGCATTAATTTTTTTTTAGTTGAAAAAGTTTTTGTATGAGTAGAATGGAAGATTTATATATATTATGTATGCAGTAAGGATACTCACATTATCATTATCTAGGCGGGGCACAGTATAATCTTTCATGTTTCTAGAGACACCAAATTCAATACACTCGAAAGTATCAAAGATAATGTTAAGAGTTTGGGTACAAGGGAATATGACAGTAATATTCAATTACAGTAATCAAATTAAAATAATAAGAAATTTGCCTCGCCTTCCTTTCATACAAGTAAATATTTTTGCAATATTATTTTTAAGTTATCGTAACTTCAAAGGAGCCGATCGAAATATATTGGAAGAAGAGATTTTCAAGATAGATTGGAGCCAAATATACTATTATTCAACAGTCGACAATCAGTTAGCGTTTTTGAACTACCATGTATTGGTCTTGTATGACTTAGTTATACCACTACAAACGAAGGTTATTAAAAGTAAACATAAGCCTTGGTTTACTTCGCACGTTAATCGATTAATGAAAGAGCGCGATATTGCTTACGGGCGTTGGAAGAAATATAAAACAAATATATTATATGAAAACTATCGATTGGCTAGAAGGGACGCAACCAAATCAACTAAACAAGCGAAGTCATTGTATTATGCAGACAAATTTGAAAATTCGGCAAGTGTAAAGAAAACGTGGACAACTATTAGAGATATTGGGATAGTTCAGAAGAACCGCGTTGATGTTCACCCGACTTCAGATCCAAATATCATTAATAGAAATTTTATTGAGATCCAAATGCCACCTGCTAATCACTTGTTTTACAATAAGTTACATGATGAGAAACCACCAAGTAGGCTTTTCAACTTTGATTGTGTTAGTGATTTTGATGTTTTGAGAAGCTGCCTTTCCATAAAATCATTGGCTACAGGAGTTGATGACATTCATCCAGCGTTCCTTAAAATGGTTCTTCCGTATATCTTGCCATTTATAACACATATTTTTAACTTTATAATCACAACTAGCACTTATCCAAAAATGTGGAAACTGGCGAAAGGCCGCCCTATCCCTAAATCAACCTCAGAATATCGCCCAATCACTATACTGCCCTATATATCAAAGGCTTTTGAAAAAATTTTACATAAACAAATGAAAGAATATCTTGGTGATAAAAAACTCCTAACAAACAAACAATCTGGTTTTCGCGCCGGACATAGTTGTGTCACAGCCCTCGTAGATGTTGCAGAAGACATCAGAAAAGAGCTAGATGATGCTCACATGGTTTTGATGGTCTTACTAGACCATTCTAAGGCCTTTGATACCGTTGACACGCTATCTTGCTTCAAAAGCTAGAACAAATTATGCATTTCTCTTCTACATCTGCCAAGTGATCGAGAACAATACGTAGAGCTCAACTCATTAACTACATCAACTTCTCTGTCTGTCATTAGGGGCGTCCCACAGGGCTCAATTTTGGGGCCTTTACTTTTTTCAATATATACCAATGATTTGCCAAATCAGCTGATGCACTGCAATATCAGAATGTATGCAGATAACGTCCAAATATACATAAGCAACAAAAAAGAAGACTTCGAAAATAAACTAAATGAAGATTTAAAAAGAATATCGTCATGGGCTGCAATCAACGGCCTGAGCCTTAACCCTAGGAAATCAAAATGTCTTTTAGTCCATAAAAGATCCCAACAAATAATGGAAACAATAAATGTTATTTTTGACAACCAGACAATTGAAAACGTTAATAAAGCTAAGAACTTAGGAATTATATTCAATAGCACACTAACCTGGTCGGATCTCGTCTCAATAGCTTGCCTTCCTTTCATACAAGTAAATATTTTTGCAATATTATTTTTAAGTTATCGTAACTTCAAAGGAGCCGATCGAAATATATTGGAAGAAGAGATTTTCAAGATAGATTGGAGCCAAATATACTATTATTCAACAGTCGACGATCAGTTAGCGTTTTTGAACTACCATGTATTGGTCTTGTATGACTTAGTTATACCACTACAAACGAAGGTTATTAAAAGTAAACATAAGCCTTGGTTTACTTCACATGTTAATCGATTAATGAGAGAGCGCGATGTTGCTTACGGGCGTTACGGCAAGTGTAAAGAAAACGTGGACAACTATTAGAGAAATTGGGATCGTTCAGGGGAAGCGCGTTGATGTTCACCCGACTTCAAATCCAAATATCATTAGTAGAAATTTTATTGAGATCTCAATGCCACCTGCTAATCACTTGTTTTACAATAAGTTACATGATGAGAAACCACCAAGTAGGCTTTTCAACTTTGATTGTGTTAGTGATTTTGATGTTTTGAGAAGCTGCCTTTCCATAAAATCATTGGCTACAGGAGTTGATGACATTCATCCAGCGTTCCTTAAAATGGTTCTTCCGTATATCTTGCCATTTATAACACATATTTTTAACTTTATAATCACAACTAGCACTTATCCAAAAATGTGGAAACTGGCGAAAGGCCGCCCTATCCCTAAATCAACCTCAGAATATCGCCCAATCACAATACTGCCCTATATATCAAAGGCTTTTGAAAAAATTTTACATAAACAAATGAAAGAATATCTTGGTGATAAAAAACTCCTAACAAACAAACAATCTGGTTTTCGCGCCGGACATAGTTGTGTCACAGCCCCCGTCTCAATAGCTTGCGGGAAAGCATTTTCGATGCTCCGTACCTTATGGCCTACACAATATTGCACGCCTTTTAGGATCAGACTACTTCTTGCAAAAACTTACCTGGTTCCTATCATAACTTACGGCTGTGAAATTTTCGCAAGCTGCGATGCAAAAAGCAAGTCAAGGCTTAACGTAACATTCAATAACATAACAAGATATGTTTTTGGGCTTAAGTGCTATGGGAATCACCATCATATAAGTTACTACACAAGGAAAATTTTCGGCGTCCAGTTTGAGGATTTAATGAGAATAAAAGCTTGGATATTTCTACATAAAATAGTAACTTCCGGTCAACCTGAAGAACTGTATAAATGACATAGTTTCAGTCGTTTCGGCAGAAACAAAGCGATAATACCGCTAAGAAATAAAACATTAATATCAAATTGGCAATTTTTTATATCCACGATACGTCACCCCATATCAGGGGAATTAGCAACGCTTTAATTTTTAAAAGGCAAATTTTTCAACATTATTCTTAGCTACAATTCAATTAAAGTATCGATATAACAATTAATTATAAGTGAAAATGAAAATAGTTTATATTTTGGCATACATATGTATATTTATTTTAACGGTTTTTAATTTAATCGATTTTATGTTCAAACAACTATTGTTATATTTATTCTAATTTTCTCATTATCTAGTTAAAGTTTTTCTACTGTACCTACAATTTCTTATTATAAATGTTAACATAACTATTAGTATACTTCTGCTACTTTAAGACTTAAGTTTTGCTGTAGAAGGATCCAAAATAAATAAATAATAATAATAATAATAATAATAATAATAATAACACACATAAAGCAATGTATTTGCACCAGTTTATGAAATCAAAAAAAAAACTGAAACTATTGACCACCCTAATATGACATACTGGCCTAACGTAAGCAATTATTAACAACAATGTTATTGTTTGTGTCAAACAAATAACTTTGTCATCTTCTCTTACTCATTCGATAACTTACTCTATTGAAAGACTTTCCTAAATAAATCTACTTCTCATAGTCACACTTTTCAAGTCAACTTATAACTTTCACCAGAAAACATATGCACACATGGGCATATAAGAAAATAGAGAGGAGAACACTTTTTTTTGATGCTGATGAAGTTAATTTGAAAAAGTCAATAGATACACAACATGTGCACATGCATACGTACCCTGCAGATAACGTGACTACTCCATACACGCATGTAAAGTATACTCCATAGAGGACTAGGAGTAGTCCAAAGGTAACCCAAATGTATGGAGAAAACATGGTCGATTTAACATTACGATGTCCTAGGGCTGGACTATATAACCCAGCTTTGCATTACATCTGAGTAGTTTCAAAACTACTCTATGTAACTACTTGATGGAGCACTATATTCAATCGTAAGAACGCGAACACTTCTCGGTTAACTACAAACTCTTGTTTGCATATGACATGGTCTATGACTGCATTACATAGGACCATGTTGTAATTAGTCCATTTCAGCAAAAATGGTCTACGTAGCCCAAAACTATCTATAGGGTATTTATATAGTTAAATATATATAAATTTACAAACACATATAACTATTAGTTCTTTACTTTCTTAATCGATTTAAAGTTTTTTTTATCTGCTCTATTTTGTTACTTCAGCTACAAAGACTTTATTGCAGTCCTTCGTTTTATATGTAGTAGTAACAGTGAAAAATGGCAGCATATGATATACGTATAGAAGTATAAATGAGTATATTAGATATGTACGTTTAAATATGTAATATTTTTTGTTCATACTACATTTTTTATAGACCCATTTACTTTACTTCTCCTAAAGTATCATACCATCTGTGTCGATGGCAATAGTTTAAACTCGAAGCTTTCTTAACTGATTGAGGGTCGTTTTGTTTTGTGTCTATTTCTTAAATGGCTAGAAAGATTTTGTCTTACCGGTCCCAGTTTTTTTTTTAAGAAAGTCATTTAAAGTTTATTGTATGCAATGTAAATATATATTAAAGTCTTTTATACTGTTGATATTTTTTTACTCTAGTTCTAAGCAATTTTATTTTTTATGGTAAACACTTTATATGTCAACATATTGCAATATATTTACTTTTTTTAACTTTAGTCATTAAAATTTTTAGAAAGTTTCTTTTTGTGTTTGTAAGATATTACGTAATTTCTTCATGCATTTTTATGAAACTCACCTTCTGTTTTAACTGCAAAGTAATCTGTAAGAAATGGAAAGTATATATATATTTTAGAGTTTTTTAATGTAGTTCTTAAGGGTAGCAGTAAATGATATTTATATTTTGCTTATGCTTGAGGACTTTTTATTTTATTCACTAAAAAAATATAAAAAAATAGTCTAAAATTATCATTTAACTTAATAATTGTAAATAAACAATTTGTAGAAGGAAAATATAAAATTTAAAAAAGATAGTAAAATATTTTTGGAGACTATTTTCAATGTTGAAATTTGTTTATATTACTGGACAGCAAAAACTTTGTTTGGTCCTTTAAATGAAAACATGTGGAATACAAAGATTTTAATGCGCTTAATTTAAATCCATTTTCAGTTTTTTCTATCATGGAGCTATGTATTTCTAAATTAATAGAATCGAAGAACGAGTTGTAAATTTAACGTAATAGTAATAAGTTCTAAAAATACCGTTAAACATATTTTAGTCAAGAAATAAATACTTCACTATTTTTTCGGTTATATTCATTTATTGTACCTTCAATTAAATTGAACTAAGTAATCAACCGCAAACTGCAAGAAACTCTATAATAAGCCTGGATTGTAAACTTGTTCTACACAACTCCATTCTAGAACCAATATGGTCCTATGGTATCCAGTTATGCGGCACTGCCTCGGTATAAAATTTAGAGAAAATTCAAAAGCGACAAAATAAAACACTCCGTACGCTTACAAGCGAACTCGTAAGGATTTGGGACTCTGTTTTCTAAACATGTGATAAGATACATAAAAAAACTTGAGTTGCACCAAAATCCCCTAGCCCGAAACAACATTAACTTTAGAGGCAATAGTCGGCTGAGAAGATGGGACACTCTTGCTCTTAACCGAACATGACAGACGTAAGACAACCAAAGAACCAACCGCTTAAACAAATATTTTTGTCTGCTATTGGCTGGACTTAAAAATCAAAATTTTAGAGTTAAGACTTTTGCCTGTCCTGGGCGTCATGGTAATTAGAGAAACCTTCCATTCAGCGAGATAGCATTTGAGGCAGCGAAATACCGTTTATAGAATTATCCTTTTTGCAGTATAGGGTAGCTCTAAGAGCATTTTATTGCTTGTTTTATCAGCACCTGGAGGTATTTCGAACTTAAGCCAGCAATGCAGTGTTCAATCTCACGAACACTCTGCGTGACAAAATTACATATTTTTTATTTGGCAGAAACACCACTATATATACATTAATCTAGAGACAAAATATAGTCAAACTGCGTACTTGGTTTTTCACTTCCTCATCTTTTGTCCTTTTTTTAAAGAACTTAACATTTTTCAAGAATGCTTTTTTTAAATAATTTTGTTTTAATATTAGTATCTAATATTTTTTAGCGTCAGTACCAAATAAAAGGGGAAGGCTCTGTAGAATTTTATGAAAAGATTTATTTCAATTACACTAAACAAAAATATAAAAAATTTCATTTTAAACATATATCCTTCCATGTCCTGAAAATGTTTCAGAAATGTTTTTTTGAATTATTTGTTGTAACCGTAAATTAACTCTATAAGACTTCGTAATTTTATGACCTTATCTCTCTTCGCACAAAAGATGTGATTGATTTTTCCTGGCACAAAATAAATTTTTCTAAAAATGTTATGTAGAAAATTAAGTTATAAAAAACAACCAATAATTTTTAACCGAGAGCGATAAAAACGTCATATGTGTGTTCATTTTAGAGTTTATTTAATATTAATATAAATTTTTATTTTGCAAAACAATCAATTAATGCTTTTGGAGAAAATATTAGATACATTGTTTCCAAGGACATCTTTAAAATTTTTATACAGCTGTTCTTCAACTTTTCTTCCATATCCTCGACAAAGAAAACCACTATATATCAATTAATCTCGAGAAAGATGAGAAATCCATTATTTACGAAATGCCATAGAAAAACTAGAGGTGTTTTCTTTCTCTATGGGATCTAATGAAATATAATTGGTACATGAGAACCTTTGAATAATTTGAGTGTATCAAGTGTTATAAGCCAGAAGTTTTAGTTAAATAATGACCGGCATAATTACAAAAAACTAATTGGAACGGCTGTAGATTGGGTTCATGGTGTAGACGTGAATTAGATAGGATAATCCACGTCCTATTTGTACATTATATCGAAACCTCCTTTTATAAACCAGTTCTATTTTACTTAAAAGAAATCCCAACCAAATACACATTTGAATCTATCGTTCCACAAATTAAGAAATTTCATTGTTTTCATAATTTTGATTTAAGTACAGATGACTATTAAATTAATTCGAGAATATTTTCAGGAATTTATTTTCCAAAAATATTTATTTGTTGTGGGTTAAGCTTGGGCAAGGTTGGGCAAATTTGAGGTTAGGTTGGGCAAATTTGAGGTTAGGAAGTAAATATGATGTCAAATGATGAAATATCAAGAATTGAGTTGTCATCCTTTGATAGTTATTTAGTGAATTCTTGGAAAATTTTAACCATGAAACACTACACTCTTGAACAACAAATTTTAATTGTGAAAATTGACTTTCAAAACTATGAAAATTTTGCTGTATCATTTCGAATGAGCCTAGTACATCAAATCGTCGACGTTCGCAACAATTGTACACAGAAGCACTTTGGGCAACATTTTCCATAAATATCTTCATCTTCGCGCTTATAAAGTTCAATTAACCTAAGAACTAAAGGAGTCTGATTACGAGTAAAAGCTGCTCGAATTTGACGAAATGATACAGTAAAATTTTAAAAATATTGATAGTCAATTTTCATAATTAAGATTCGTTGCTCAATAGTGTAGCATTCCATGGTTAAAATTTCCCAAGTTTTCTCTAAGTAAACGCCAAAGGATGACGTCTCAATTCTTGACATTTCTTCATTTGACAGCCTATTTACTTCCTAACCTCAAATAAGTTCTAAAATAAAATTTCGTATAAATTCAATAAATTTTATTTTACAACTTATTTTGCCTCGTATTTCAATCAAAATAGATTATTGTTGAGACTATTGTTAGATTTGTCACAGCAAAATCGTATTAAATGTAAATTATATTTACTTATACAAGTAGTAAAATGAATTATTTTAAAATTAATTATTTCTGATTAATCATTGATTTCGAAAATATAAAGAAATTACTTTTGTTACAATACACATAGGGACAATTCTTTAGCAAAAAGAGAAATCAATAACTTTTCATAAATATTATAAATTTTTTATATAAAATGAGTTAAAGGCCAAAATCAAAATAGAGAAACGGGCAAAACATAAGTACAAAATAAAAATTGGAGCAATACTTATCGAAAGCGTATATTCCATTGGTTTTAGTGATTTCAGAGACTTTGGAATAAAAAAAATAATGAAAGAGTGACACGTTCATACACGCTTACGTAATTGAACAAAAAAATTTACTTGCGATCAGGAGTGATCGTGCGTGAGCATGCATGATTCGTATATAACACTTAACCTATAATGGCATCTATAGTTCTGAGGCAACAAGCATATATAATGACACTTTTGAAAATGTCTTAAGGTCCACGCAATTGCGACGCTATAACTGCTCATTACACTGTACAACAAATTAAAAAATTTTTCTAAATAACAATATTCAAACGACTTATTCGGATAGAAGAAGGGACAGCAAAATATATACTTTGCCCTTTTAAAAGTTAATGTCTTCATTTTAGTGGGATTAAATGTCACCCTATTCCACATTGCTGTAGAATTAGCACAGGCAATCTTTTAGTCCTTATATTTTAGATATAAGTTGTGTTGACCACTTTTATGGAAATCTCAATGAGGAACCTTTTTGGGGAAAAATTCCACACTCTAACTCCTTCTAGAATGCCTCTTTAGTGCCCTTTTATTGAAAAACCAATAAATCGGGCAAAAGGGTTACTGCTCTGAGTATGCCAAATAACAGCTTCGCTAACTGACGATTTTCTGGTTTCACTTTTAACTTATTTCTCGATTGTAATTTGTTATAAGAACTCTCCACTGTAGGTGGCCCTAAGTGCAATGTCAACAGTTTTGTAATTTTTAATTTCTTTTAATTTATTCTCACTTATTTAAATTTTACATTTTATATGCATTAATTCGTACTTACAAATAAAGCATACACAGATTTTTTCATTGTTATAAAGACTTGCGGTTTATTTGTACGTGACCATACAAATTGTATTACAAAAATAAAACAATAAAAAATATGTAAATAATTTATATTACTGTAACAAAAATATTAAATAATTCCTTAAGGTAATGAATAATGCGCAATAATTTGTTGCAGTTTTATTCAATCATATTTGCATGCACAACAGCAGTGACGGCAATTTTAGCAACTTTTAGCTACTTAATAATACTCAATAGTTTTCAATTGAGTAACCAATACTGTTCAACACTTTTAACAGATGAGTTTTTGCGGGAATTTCGTTTTTAAACAGAGTTGTAGTTGGTCTGTTATCTTTTCTATTTGGTATTTTTATACAAACACAAGTCTAAATGTATTGATCTAAAAATTTTGAGTATTGAGTACCGGAAAAAATAGCCAGTATTTATTGTTACTCAGTACCAACCACTCAATACTTTGCCAATACTAATAAACAGCATTAAATTATATCTCGTGTATCATTTCCTGTATTAATTTCTGTTACATAAATAATTTTACAAAAAAACTTTCATGCACATTAAATCAGAGAATGTATCAACCAATTTACGTACGCTTGACTTAAGTAGAACAAAAAAAAATCTGTCAAAAATAAACCAATGGTAAGACTAAGGACTTGTTGTGATAAACATCAGATTAACATCGAATTAATTCTCTTATTAAAATTTCACTAAAAGTTTATAAATAAAAGAATTGCGATCATATTTAACAGAGCCATCACACAAGTGGTGATAAGCAAGATACATATGAACAACGATGATGGAATTGTATAAGTTGAGAACTAAATTGATAGTTGAAAATATTGATCATCTCTAATTTCTTCTGAGGTTACGAACCTTATACTCACTTGGGATTAAGAAACAGATTTGTTCGAAATAATCACATCAAAATATGAAATCTATTTCTTTTAAAGCTGAGCAATTTTTTCTCGCAGAACGGCTCGAAAGCAGGCCTTGCAGGTCCCTAGTGAAGCGTCCCTTATGAAAATGAAACTGATGTTCAGTTAGTTTATTGTTGAAGTCAAAATATTTCACAATATGGAAGTTTATAAAATTTTCAATTACTTTAGGCATGCAGGTCTCACTATTTTTCCGGATTGCCATTACATTTCCCACTAGAAGTCATAGCACGTAAAAACATTTGCATTAGCCATCTAGCTTAGGAGATTTCTTAATTCAGGAGATCTTAAGTATTTTTGCTCCATGCGATCGAGAATACCTTCGGCATAAGTAGTTACCAGTTGATGGTCCCTGTGTCAGTTTGAAGTGAATGCAAATAAGTAAGGCAGAATATTAGTCTTATCAACTGGGTCCTTGAAAATAATTGAAGTCAAACTGTTATATTAAATATTTCTTTGCTAGATCTAACTACAACTAGCTTCTTTAAATAAGATTTCATTCTGGGTTTGATCGGAGTTCGCTCATGAAAAATTTCATTTAAGCAAAAATTATGTATTATATCTTTGTTCCCAATTAAACAGCAGAAAGTGTTCTGTGAGGTCAGCAAAGCGACTCTTTTCGGAAATATGTATATTATAAAAAATTAAAAGTCGGATGGGGACAATGATTTTACGAAGAGTTCTAAGCAACTTTCATAGGGTTAAAATGGAATCTAACCTTCCAAAATATGTTGTATTTTGTATAAAACTAACTAGTGATTGGACCCAATATTTCTGATTGGAATAAAAGTTGCCACGGCGGTTCAATATTGCAACTAAAGTTTGACAAAAAAAAATAAAGAAATGAGAGGACTATCGCCACCGGAAACCAAATTCTAACGCCTTTATTATAAGCAAAATTACAAAATATGCTTGAAGCAGCTTGATTCAATGGCGTATGAGTATCATTATTCAAGATATTAATAAAATATCAATTATACGCTAACCTGCATTAAGCGCTTAGGGGCTATTCACATATTACGTAACGCTATTTTTGGACTTTCTAAACCCCCCCATTGTAACGCTGTTTGCAAAATTTTCAGTATAAATTATCTAGTCCGTAACAAATCTTTAACCCCCCCTGAAGCGTTACGTAATATGTGAATAATAGAGTGTCAAAGATGACTACTTTTAGCATGAAAAACTTTATTGGCCTCATAACTTCTACAAATACTACCCGCTTTTAGTAAATTTAAACTTTTTATAAAGCTTATAAATAGACAAAGAAACTACTTTTTGCTTCATTAGGATATCTTAAAATATTTTCAGAGATTTTGGTTTTGGGTAGGGTATTCATTTTAATCGACTTTTTAATTGTTCGATTAATCAATTAATCGAAATCGAGTAAAGCTTTTATTTCGTTCGCGTTATTTGAGTAAATTTTTCGTTTAAAAATTATTCGAGTTAATCGAAAACCTTTTCAATTTACTCGGATTTTTCTAACTTTTGTTTGGAAAAATGTAAAAAATCAAGTTTTATTTTATTAATGAAAACAGTTGATCATCTAAAATAATACGCTATTTAAATGCATCGCTTTGAGAAGTTTTTGCTTTAGGAACAATTTTATGATCATATTTTCGTCCCACTTTATGCAGGGTAATTCTTTAAATAACACTCATTTGCAAATTTTTACTTTTGGAGTGCTTAAAGTTTGTATTGCATTTTTTTAAGGTTGTGCTGAAAGTGAAAAAAACGCTAATTTGTGTTTTTTGATGTATGCTTTTCTTTAAATCTCCATCCAGCGTGAAAAGATGGTTCGAATAAAATAATATCTTGTTTTAAAAGCTATTAAATTACGCGTCCAATAGTCGCTTATTTGCTTTGATCGGATAAAAAGCGACTGAGTTGCAGTGGATCGAATTTAAAATTTAGTGAAATTTTTAACGATTATCAGCAATTGTTGTCATTTCAGAAGGTGTTGTATATAACAAATAATTTATAATTTTATTGAATAGCCCACTTAATGTCCATTATTTTAAGCCATAATGGACCGAAATCGGACAGAAACGGAAAATGCTATAATAAAAAAAAAAAAACGAAAACACTAGCATTTAAATTTACTATACCAATTACTTGGTATCGAAATATTTTCTTTATTTCATATGTGTAATATTTGCTTTACTATAAGATAACAAAAATTGTTCATTCACCCCTATTATTGCTGTATATTTCACTTAATTCCTTAATATATACATCAAGCGGTTCAATAGTATCTCAGAACGATTGAATTGAATGCCAAATTTTATTAAATTAAAATATTTTGTCTGTTCTGGCTAAGAAATCTTAAAAGATTCATTCGAAAAAAAGAAGTATCTACTAAATAATTTGCTGTTGTTTTATTTCGTTGCTAGTAGAGCTTTTAGCCTATTTGGGATGGAATTTCTTCAAGTGAAACGTATTAATAATCAGTTACGTGTTGTCCACGTATGATCATCGATATATATGTACTTCCATTCTTATATGTTCTAGGTTGCGTAGCTGTTTCTGGAATGCACCACAGCTTTGAGACAAAAAAAAGAGCAGGAAGTAGTGCAATCATCTGTCGTACCAATATGTGCATGAACGACAACTTTGTACTTTTGAAGTGAGAAAAAGCTAAATAGTGTTATGTTGGTGTCATTTGATATATAAAATATATACTCGTACCTTATTTTTCAGCCGACAGGGTTTGCTTGAATTTGAAAAGATTTTTCTTTGTCCCAGTCAATTTCGTTCCACATTTTTTAAAACTAAAACTGTTTTAAAGTACTTTAGACTCTCTGCCATTTATTAAATAAAAATCAGCTTAAGACATGTTTCAATTAACTAGAATAGTTCTCTACTAAAAACTGACGAAAATATTTTAATAAGTAATAATATGAATACTTTCTACAATTCGACATTCTTTTACGATGTGAGAAGCATTTTTTCTTTAATACATTAATTTTGTAAACAATTAACCGCTGGATTTTTACTACTAAAATTAATTCATGATGTCTTAAAATATTTCTGTACGTGTGCGTTATGCGCTCATTTCAATTGGCAGAAATATCTGAAATAATGTAAAATAATTGTAACAAATTACGTTAAAATTTCCACGAAGATCATTAATTATTGACAATTAATTATTTTTGACTTCCAAGTATGTGAAAGCATGTTGCTGATAACAGAATGGTTTAATTTCTCATTGTTTGTCAAGGTGCATTTTTATGTGCGAAGTTATTTCTGTATATCAACAATTTTTAATTTGCGTTATTAATGAATTTTTTTTTATTTATTTACTAAAGTGAGGCCAAGGTAATAGAGTTTTCTTGATTATGGATAATAGATGCAAGAATTTCTTTCGTATTAAATAAACGTTAAGTTTAAATTTCAATAGTCAGAAAATAGAAAAAATTTAGTCCAAGAATTTTTTCTTTGGTTTTATAACAGGGAGCAGCGTAGCCAGTTTAGCTTTTTCGTGGCTAGATGTAGCCTCTTTTTTCGTCTCTTAGCCTCGAATTTTACCTTTTAGTTTCGTGACCCATTTTAACCTTTTTTCATTTTTAATTTAGCATCAAAAAGGCAAAATTTATTGTTTCCATTTGTCATTTTTTTACTTTTCAGCATTTCATAATAATAATTTCTAATATATAATAAACAGCAAATAATGCGGAATGTGAGTACTCCGGACTAGTAATTTTCCCAATAATCGTATTTGGGCCCGATTGAGGAAGCATGTGGCAAGCCCAAAAGGGTTATCTCATTTAAGATCTGATTGGGAACTTGTTGGGATAGCCCACCTACAAATTAATGACTTAACATAAGTTCTTCCCATGTGGGAAACTATTGGGAACTTGTTGGGAAAATCTAACACATATTTTTAATCGCATTTTTTGTACATCTTCCAACACCGGTGATTGTTGCTTAATTTGTCGCTTCGATAGCTTCAGCAATTTAATTCAATATTAGAGTTTGCTGTTTTTCCGATTTGAGAAAATGTTTGGAAGATTTTGATATTTCCCCAAATACATTTCTGCGTTACATCGGATCCTAGTTAGATCCCGAATGCGTTTTCATGAAAATTCCTAGTCGGGTTATTTCATTGCTAGAAAAATTTAACTGTTTTAAGATGGACTAATGGAGTTATGTATTGGAATTTGATCTTATTTAAAAATTACGTAGCTGAGAGCTATACAACTTTACATCTCTCTAGATTAATCAAGATCTGCAGGTATTTTAGTTCAGCTATAAATACTTCCAAATCTCTTCAAGAATTTTTTTCTGAGTAGGTTAAAAGTGCCTAATTCAGAATTATGCAATAATTTTAAGACAAGAAGCTTGAAAATAAAATATTTTATACAATCTGTGTGAAACAAAACTTTCTTCGCTGTGTGAGTAAGCACACTTTAGGGGTTTCCAGAGGAATATTTGAAAATTTTCGTAACAGAATGTGAGAACGTGAGCAGGAATATTATATTCGTGAGAGTGCGTGATAGAAAAGTTTAAGGACCTTAAAAGCAAGCCTTTTAGAATCAGAACTCTAATTCATTTCGCTGTACATTAGTGTTGGACACAAAATGGGGAACATTTTCTATAGCACAATGCAGAGCATATTAAGAACAGACGCCCCTTGCGCAACTACTTTCTACTATCTCTTGCAGAGAATCAAGAAAATTTGATTAAAATTCTTTGAGAAGCCATTTAGAGTGAAGAAGATAAAATGGAATATAGATGTTTTTGTATAAGAGATTAGTATTATTTTTCTTTTCAAATTTGGTAGAAAAATTTGAATTTAATAATGTCATCTTGCAATTATTTGCAGTTATCATTATTAAAAACTAATATACAAATCTTTTTACCTTTTTTAGCTTCTTATTTCAGACGCTCTAGCTTTGTCCAGCCTTTTTTAAAAGCTGATTTATCTTCTTTTTTCTCCAGCTAATGGCAACACTGACAGGGAATTAGTTTGCTTCCTGATTTTGAGACATCTATTTTGGCCTTATAATAAAACCATAGTTATTTTGATATCATCAGGTCAAGTATTTTACTATCGCTGCTCTTATTTTTAAGTAATTTCCCCATTGGCTAGATTCCTTGCTGAAAATTATACTGACTTTTTTATAGAATTTTTTATATGAATTTTTATAGGTTATAATTAGTTGCAGACATAGCAATCGAAAATTCAATTCCAACTTAAATAAGTTTAATTTATAAATGACAAAAAAAGAAGAAAGAAAAATCCTAAATCTAAAAAAAACGTTCAAAAGGAAGTAAAATATACATAAGTTCCTGTGAGTTCGTATCGATTTTATGTGGGCGACAAACACTACGACAACAAATACAATTATCACAGTTGAATGGCAGAAAGTAGCTGCAGCATTGTTAAACTCTACTATATGAATTTTAATGTAATGTTGGCTCCAGAGGAAAAGGAAGTTCATCGATTTCTTTGTGGAAATAAAATTTTTAATTTTTTTTTTATTTGCATTTACTTGAGCCTCTTCTTTGGGGTTTTTACTATTTGATATTCTTTTTTTAATCGAAGTCACACAGAATAACATACAATATAAAGCTCACGAAAATAATATTGTTTTTAGTTATGTATTTATTTAAAAATGGTTTATAAAATAGTTGCTTCACTTTAGTTAACAAACTTCGAAAGTTATTAGAAGACATGACAAATTCAGGAACAGAATGGGAAAAGTGAACGGGCATCACAAAAATTTGAGACTAGCTTGGTATTGTTTCTTAATAAAAAATGTTATTGTTTGGAAAATAAAGAAATGCTTGATCATCGATACGAAGCATATATATTAGAGTATACATTCATTAAACTTTTGGCTTTATTGTAAGCTCTTGGAAGATTTTCATCTTGGTAAGATGTTATCGGAAGCTCCCATATCCTGTAATTAATGCAGTAGTTATCTAGCTTAAGGCTCTCCGGCTCTATATATGAGATCGGGGTTCCGTGAGTAGCATACGAACTGTAAGCCATATTAGTGTCAACTCGATATCTGAGGCAATCTTATTCAGGTTTAGAAAAAAATTTTAGAGCAAATTCTAGTACCAATTTGGAGTACACGTTTGCT
This sequence comes from Panzeria rudis, assembly GCA_956483635.1. Taxonomy (NCBI): domain Eukaryota; kingdom Metazoa; phylum Arthropoda; class Insecta; order Diptera; family Tachinidae; genus Panzeria; species Panzeria rudis. The sequence continues at coordinate 130,142,022 of OY101449.1, read as the reverse complement.
TGTTGTATTGCATCTAATCACCAACTGTTTGTCAGTGCTACGAGAATTCTCTTCCCCTCCACCTGACTGACTTTCATTTTGGGCATCCAATATGCATGCATTAGCCCAAACATCGCTGCCTGGTAAACGGTCACGTTTCTACAACAATAAAGGGCCTTAACCTGGTACAGTCATCCCAACGATTCAAACAAATTCTGCTAAATTTACAAGAAGGGCTCTTCGCAGCTTTTGTGAAACAAACATTAGAGAATCCAGGTGGATGAGTATCTACAAATTCTTACCTGTGATTCTTCTAAAGAAATCAACGCAGATTTGTTTATTTAGCAACGAGGTCATATATCAGAAATTGACAAACAATCAGCAGGATTTTTTTAACAGAGTTTTGTCGAATCTGAGAGATTGTTTTCTATTTCAGGTTTAGCTCAAACAGAACTTCGAATTCGGTTTTCTCCGTAAAATTTGAGAATACTTTGTTAAAAAAATCCTACTAATATTAATTTTAAAAATAAATAATCTCTCACTCTGTAATTTTCATAGAGGGAAGAGAACCTGTCATAAAAAATGTCACGTGATTGGTTCCCACGGACGAGCAACTGCTTCAAATTCTAAAACTTTATATGAAAGGGACCTGCCACTTCTACATGGCGTTGTCATTGCAGGAGTAAATTGACTGACATAATTAAGATACTGAGTGATAGGTTCTAGATCTAAACTTAAGGTACTTGTCTTGTGGTGGTTTTTTTAATACTAGTCATATGACTGTACAAATATTTTTGAATTTGAAAAAATCTTCAGTGATACTATTTTGTTAACATTTTTGTTAAAGTTAAATGATCCCACAACTTGACAAATTTGTTACGGATTATATACTTTATACTGAAAAGTTTGTAAAAGCGTTACGAAAATAATAAAATAATAAAACCTCCGAAAATAACGTTACGTAATATGTGAATAGGCCCTAATCATATCGTGTTAAAATTACAGGTATTTTGCACGATATAAAAGCCTGCGGCACAGGGAAATGTCACTGAACACCAGATTGTTCCTTTATTTCCATTTTGGTGAAAGGATGAAGAATGGAATAAAAGCAACCTTAAATATAATTGAATTGGCTACATATTAATGAATTGTCGAATCAATAATCATATTTGAAATACTTTTCATTTTTGATTCCGAACTATTGGAGAACATTGATACTAGACATTATTGTGAACGTTTTTTTTTTCTTGACAAAAAAATCCTTAGAACTTTTTTTATTAAAACAAAATTACTTTAGTTTTATTTTCAACATTTTCAGGTAAAAAAGCATTTCTCTAACTTTTCGTCACCCAGGAAAACTTTTTCGTCAATGAAAAAAAAATGAAAACAGAAAAACTTTTAACCTCATAAACTTTAACATAGTCTTTACTTCTGCTCTTTGGAAAAGAGATAAAAAAGATTGCAAGTCTTTTAACAGTTTAACCAAACGAAATATGACCATCAATTTGTGAGTATAGTAAAAAAAACTTAATATACTTTTGTCAGTCTATGACAAAACGGTAGATAGATATTGTAAAGTAGAAATACACAGAACAAATTAAGGTTCAGTTCTTTGGAGGTCTTATATTCAAATAGAACTATATGCAAAATCACAACTTTACAGGAGAGAGAAAAAACTGTTTCTTCGTTTACTCTAAAAGTAATAATTAAACTTCATTTTACAATATTATTTAAAAACGACGTCTAATTCGTATGTTTATTCGTTTTTTTTAACAATTCATGATATTCGCGCTTACTTATGTTTGATAGCACTTTTTACAAATTGAATTTTCATCGAACATTGAAACTACCACAAAGTTACTCCTAGATGGATATAATGTAGGACCTAACCCCAACATTTTTTCCTTCCCAAAATTTTTTCTGAACATACCAACAACTCCGTACTTACATTCCCTAAGTGGGCTCCCATACAAAATTTACAATGGAGATTAGAAATATATAGAAGAAAATATTCCATAACTGGCTAGAAGTCCCAATAGGGGGTTAAATGTCTGACCGACCTCCACTAGTTCTTGCTCCCAACATTTTCTTTAAACATGCTTGCCCCCCACCCCTTAGGGGGCTCCCAACCAAAAATTTGGTTTATTGAAATTATTGAATTTGTTCCCAGCAGCGCCTAGGATGACCAGCTCCCATTAACTTTCTAGCGTCAACATGTTTTTTGTACACAACAGCCCCGTATCTTCATACCTTAAGGGTGCTCCCATATACAATTTACAACAGAGACTACACCCAGAGAAAAAATTAATAAAAACCATATTGATTCAATAAGAAACATTAACGAAAGTCTGTCTAGTCATGTCGAACATTGTTATTTCAATATTGAACCATATTTATTTAAAGTTGAAAATGATTGATCTAAAGTATTTTAACAAAGTTTTTCTTTTAAATTGAAAATTATTGAATTAATTTAACGAGTTTTTATTTTTAAATTGCCGTTTTTCCCTTAGTGTAGAAATATATAGAATAAAAAGTGCCACAATTGATTAGGACTCAAGCCTACGGGTATCGAATGCATTAGTTTTTGGTTTTCAACATTTTGTCAAAAAATACTTGCCCCTTATCTCCATCCCTTAAGTGACTCCCATACAAAAAATTTACATTTTGTATGGGAGTCCCTTTGACGAATGGAGATATTTATTAGTTATGTTAAAAATAAAATTTGTGAAGAAAACTGAAGTGGGGTTAGTCATACACTTGATTTGTCTGGGGCCATTCTAAGCGGTTCAGGGGCCAAAATTATTAAACCACCATATTTTTATGGGAGTTCCCAAGGGTAACAATAAAAGTACTTATAAGGCAAAATGAAAAATAACATCCAAATTAAATCTTTATGAAATTTATTCCAATGGATTTCTAATTGTATAAAGGTGTAGAAAAAGAAAATAGATACACGTGAGCACTGACGATGGAAGTGTAGCGGCTTCCGAAAGTGGCGCTACTCTGTTCTGCTGTGTACGTTGAAAAATTAAGTTGATGTTGATTTTTCCATTGTTCCTTGGAATATTAATCATACCCAATTCTTTCTGAATATAACGTTACGAACCTTAGCCTAATAATCAATTTAGATTCACAAAGCAAATACGTTCGAAATAATCATATTAATAAAACAATTAGCTACTGGCTTGAGCTTTTCACATGTTTACATGTTCATATATACTTAAGTATAAAATCAAACCAAAAAAGTTTGTCTTGAGTAGAACAAAAATCAGAAAAATGGGAATGAAGAAAAATAAACCGATGGCAACGCTGGGAAAGTGCACTTTAATATCAGCTTGAGAGTGATTTAATTCTCGTATTCAATTTTCGCGAAAAAGTTGTATATATAAGAATTAAAATCACATTCAACAGAGCCACCTGACAAGTGGTGATAGCAAATACACGTGAGCACTGACGATGGAAGTGTAGCGGCTTCCGAAAGTGGCGCTACTCTGTTCTGCTGTGTACGTTGAAAAATTAAGTTGATGTTGATTTTTCCATTGTTCCTTGGAATATTAATCATACCCAATTCTTTCTGAATATAACGTTACGAACCTTAGCCTAATAATAAATTTAGATTCACAAAGCAAATACGTTCGAAATAATCATATTAATAAAACAATTAGCTACTGGCTTGAGCTTTTCACATGTTTACATGTTCATATATACTTAAGTATAAAATCAAACCAAAAAAGTTTGTCTTGAGTAGAACAAAAATCAGAAAAATGGGAATGAAGAAAAATAAACCGATGGCAACGCTGGGAAAGTGCACTTTAATATCAGCTTGAGAGTGATTTAATTCTCGTATTCAATTTTCGCGAAAAAGTTGTATATATAAGAATTAAAATCACATTCAACAGAGCCACCTGACAAGTGGTGATAGCAAATACACGTGAGCACTGACGATGGAAGTGTAGCGGCTTCCGAAAGTGGCGCTACTCTGTTCTGCTGTGTACGTTGAAAAATTAAGTTGATGTTGATTTTTCCATTGTTCCTTGGAATATTAATCATACCCAATTCTTTCTGAATATAACGTTACGAACCTTAGCCTAATAATCAATTTAGATTCAAAATAGATTCATATCGAATAAAAAATTATTTGCTGGGTTTTGTATAATTTTCAAAGCCTACTTTGCTTATTTTTGAAAATCATTTATATATTTGTGAATTCTCAAATGGGTTTTGAAAGTCTGTACATAAGATAAAGGGTTTGTAACTGTTCAAAATTGTGTTTGAAGTCTACTGACGATTTGGTAAAGCACCTATGAAATGCTGCATATAGACAATGCTTAAACACCAGCAAAAAACTTCAATTTAAGTAAATTAGTGATGTTTGAAAAATTGATTTTAATTTGTTTTGTTAATTTTTATTGTTACAATACATTTTTATGATGTTTAATAGACAAAATGAGTTGGTAGGGGGATTACTGCGATAGAGATGGGTTAGCTAATTTTAACAAATTTCGAAAAACATGTAAAAAAAATTGACATAAGATTCAAAACCTATACCGATTTTTCATATTTTTTAATGAAAAATATTTAAATAATAGAGGAAGAAAATAATTCTCAAAGAGTTCACGACTAATTAGACAATAATAGTATAACAAAATTGAGAAATTTTCGAAGTTAGGTTATACACGAATATTTTTTTGCGGATAGTACTGTTTATTTACTAACAAAACAACGGGTTGTTACACTGATAGAAAAAGCGTCATAACCCTGATGTAATCTGACATCAATGCTATGTCAAGTGTCTTCATTTTTGACCCCATGACACTTAACATCATGGTGATGTCAACCTTTACATCAGCTGGTCATCAATACCAATGATGACAAATGTATCATCAATGCAATGACACACCAACATCAGAGAAAGGACGAATTGACATCAATTTTATGTCAAAATGTCATCAATATGATGTCGCTGATAGAAACCCCGTCATAACGCTGATGTAATATTACATCAATACTATGTCAAGTGTCTTCATTTTTGACCCAATGACACTTTACATCATTGTGATGTCAACTTTTACATCACCTGTCATTAATCATCTTTGATAAACTATAATTGATATTATGGCGAAATAAATAAAAACTACATAATTGTATGTTTTTATTACAATAAAAATTGATCTCATTCATATAATATTTCTTACAACAAATTTTCACATTTATCTACTTTTGCTTTGCTAATTATTAAGTTGATATAATTATCCTTTTTTTCTCCACAAGTAGTAGGAAGGCAAACGCAAATAACAACAAAAATAAAAATACAAAGTAACTTTAAAAACAAACAAAAAGAAAAAAATGTGTAATCAAATCAACTTATAACAAATAATTAAAAATATGTATGTATATATTTATACTTATAAATTTCACTCACAAGAACACCACGCGGTACTATTTAATTAACTTTAAAAACACAACTGATCTAGAAAAAACAAACAGAATAGTTTTCTGGCACAACTTCTTTTATTTCATTTGTGTCAAGAGTATGTTTTTTTTGTTTTTCCGCACTTTACTCTCTTCGCGCTCATTCTATTTGATATTGATGACACTTGTGATGACTATGTGACATCAATATGATGAAAAGGTGTCACACTATCGCTTGTTTCAACATTTTTCTTGTGTATGTATGCTGTACCGGCTTAGTTTTTAAAAGGTCTTGCGTATTTTATCTGTCATAGTAATGATGATAAGTGTATATCAATGCAATGTCATGTTTTTTAACTTTTTAAAAATGCGTTTAAACACAAAAATAAAAAATAAAACAATAACATTTGTTTTAGAATACAAACGACAAACATTATAACATTGTTTACTTATTTCTCTTATACATATTTTACACTTTAATAATATATAATAAGTGACATCGTACTGATGTCATTCCAATCATAGCATTGATGACACTTAAACTATGACAAAATTCTGTAATGACGTTTGTCATCAGATTGATGTCAGTTTTTGTTCTATTGATGACATATTTCATAGCATTGATGTCAGAATTCTGATGACAGGGCGTCATCAATGGGATGATACATTTTTCTATGAGTGTAGATAGCACAAATTTATGAAAAACACTTTTAAGAAATATTTTTAATTTTTTTTTTTAAATAAATAACAGATGACAGACAGAAGATCAGAAAACACGTTGATATAATAAACTCATTTTCAAAAAAAGTGCAGATATCACTATTTGAAGATAACACCTCGATATATATTTTTTAATTAATATTTTAATTGAAACAGCGTTTATTTTAATTGACTTTAATTTAATTTTTAAACAATATTGTCAATAGATTTTAATTCAAGATACCATAAAATAGAAAACATGTATACATAACAGTTGTGTATAAATAACATGAATTTAATTTGCATGTGTAAAAGTCGTATACTTTTTTAGAGTATGCGGTATTGCTTTAAGAAAATTTCTTGATTTTTTCTAAAAATTAATTAATTAAAAATTTTTTATTATTATTGATTTTTTCTAAAAATTAATTAATTAAAAATTTTGTTTAAAAAAATCGAAAAATATTCTCAAACAAAATTGTTAAAAACTATAAAATTTTTTTTTATTGAATTAACGATTTTCGTAATTGAATTTTATTTCAACTTTTTTCTGTGTACTCGAACATGTGCTGGCAAGTAGACCAATTTTTTTTAATAAGTCAACAGAATTTGAGCAACCAAAAACTTTTTGAAAGCCTTAAAAAAGACTCATAAAAACTTTTGGCTGTTGAAAAATTATCGACATTCTTGTTTTTCTTAATTTTTTCTTCCGTTTTGCTCTTTTGTACTACAAAATACATTGTGAAATTGATACCTAAGGATTAACTTTTGATTCCGCTTCATTCAAAAGAATCTTTCATTGTATGTGGGTGGCTAGTTGTTGTTTTTCTTTCCTTTTTTTCTTTCAAATGGTATTATATTTATAGAGATCAAGAAAATTCAACTAGGAATGCCTGTTCAGCTGAAACGAATATAATGTACCCTCTATAAAACCAGTAAAATAAAATTAATAACTGCCTGCTGGGCGATGTCGAAGGAATTCTTTCTTTCTTACAATTACAAATTCTGAAATTTTGTTTTTGTTTTAAATGTTATTGTACGAAAGATGGAACTCTTTTGACATCGGCGAACAGGCAGCAAGAACCATGCTTATAGCAGCTTTACACTGTATTACAAAGATTTTGTGTGAAATTTTACTTCGTTTACTTCAATAGTGTCATAACTCAAAAAAATGCTAGTTTTCAATAAGTACATTCTTCTCTCAAAATGTGAGTTTAAAAGATATTTTTACCACATTTCCACATAATATGATTATTAATTCTGTGTTAGTAACTCAAAAATCAAGTTTTTTGAGCTATGACACTATTGAAGCAAATGAGCGAGATGTTGTTGTCACACCAATGTAACATAAAAAAATATATTTGGTGTTTTTTTTAAATATAGTTTTATTACTTAAATACAAAAAGTTTGGCTGTTCATCATAAATTTATTACTAAAAAAACTTTTTGATTCTTCCAATTTTATTTTTCATTTTTATTTTTATTATTACTAAATTCAACAATCAGTTATAATACTTTCAAGGTCCTTACAAACTTTTATAGTTGCTATGTATGGATGTATTTTCTGTTTTTTTATTTTTAATGTTTAAGCTCTTTAAGATTTACAGATCTTTTGGGTTGAAATATATGAAACCAACTAACCAGTTTTCCTAAGCCTTTGAATGGTGCCTCTACAATACTACAATACTAATCGCGAAATATCGCGATTGTAAAATAGGGAAATTTATGAAAAATTTACTAAACTGACTTTGCAAAATTATATTATGGGTGATTCTCATTTTAGTACATAATATTTGTTTCCCAATGTAAGTAATAGAAATATGATAAGGTAGGTTTCATATTACAGTTTTCGCTTCATGCAATGAATCGTGAAATAATATATTTTTCGATTTTTTAATATTCTTGAGTATTGAGCGTTACATTTGCTTCCGCAGTTGTTTTGGGAATGATTTTTGCGATAAAGAACACGTCACAAAAATGAGTATATGGTTTGAAAGCAGCTAACTCTTCTTTCAAATAAGAATAATTTTAATAAAATTGGCCGATAATGTTAAAATTATGCCAATTTTACATAATTTTTCATAGCAAAAACACTACCGAGTATTATCGCAAATATAACTACCGAGTATTTGCCGAGATTTGCAGTATTATACTATTTAACAAAGTTCACAAAACTTTTAAATATTTAGAAGTACAAACCTTTGCTGTTCTTTTAGTGTATGTCGTTAATACAATTTCAATAACTAACTGAGTACTAAAAAAGCATAACGCTCAATATACAAGACTGCGGACAACAAAAATTTTTACAAAAAATTATAGTTTCTATTATAGTTTCTAAATATTCTAAAACCGGTTTAAATCTAATCTCGTTTTTGGAAAAATTTCGTGTCAAATGTTTATAAGGAATAGTTTTATCGGATTTGGACCCCAACAAATTGTTAAATCAACCACATGATGAGAGATCGGCGACAGAAACATAAAGTCCAGGATATTTATCTTCTTACGATTAACACATCACTTAACGCAATGTTAAGTAAAATCGGTCCATAAATGGTGAAGTTATGCGGTAATATATTTTTTGGGGCGGGGGCCCACCGATTTTCAAATAAAAATTATGGGACCAAACTGCAAGCAAACCCTTTCCAACAAAAAAAAAAAAAAGAATTTTGTGAAAATTTCCCCTCCTGATTTTCGAGAAATATGTACGAGACCAACCTGCAAGGAAGCCCTTTCAAACAAAAAAAGAATTTTGAAAATTAGTTTATAAATGCGGGGAGGCACATTGCCCAACCGATTAAAAAAAAATTTACCAGACCGCAAGCAACCCTTTCAAGTACCAAAAGAATTTTTAAAATCGGTCCATAATTGTAGGAATTATGCGATAATCAACATTTTGTTGGGAAAATTTCCCCCCGAATTTAAAAAAAAAATTTATGGGACCAACCTGCAAGTAAACTCTTTCAAACAAAAAAAAAAATTTGACAGAGTTATACGTGTACCAACATAAAAAAAAAATAAAAACAACACGAACCCATCAAAAGAATGACACTAGATTTTTTGTATCAAATTATATGTAAAACTATCAAAAAACTCAAACTTTTAATTCAAAAAACACGTTTAATAATTTTGGCCAGCTTTTCGGGTTAAATACTCCTCTATACAAGGTTTCCTTCATATGATGGCGAAATATCAATGACGCCGCTTGATTAGATGAATGAATGATTTTTCTCTTAGTGTATATATGAGAAAATCGGCTCTTAAAATGACATATGTTTTGGTTTTATTTTGAAATACTCAGTTGTCAAATTTTACGGACTTTAGATTTAAGGGCGATTTTCTCGAAAAATTATATAATTAAAATTCAATAAAAAAGTATATGTTCATCATGAACTACTTCTCTTTACTTTCACAAAGTATAACTAAATCTGGGACTCAAAATAGTCCCAGATTTATATTTAAAAATTTCTTATGCAATATAAAATATATATTTTTTTATTATGATATTCAAATACACCAATATGAGGATGTGCTCGAGATCTACACCGATGGGTCAAAGTCGGGCATCGGAGTAGGCGGGGTTTTCTACATCCCACAAATGCAACGTAGGATAAACTTTAGGCTACCAAACCAATGTAGCATCACTCAGGCTGATATATCGGCAATCAAAAGGGCGGCCAACTGGTTAAGGTACTACATGATATTCGATCAGGACATCCGAATTTGTACCTCACAGTAAGGCAGCACTCCATGCTCTATTTGGTGTTTACACAACATCGGAATTGGTTAAAGAATGCCGGGCATCTCTGAATGAGATGGCGAGACATGCGAACCTAGGGCTCTTCTGGGTACCGGACCACGCGGGGGTGCCCGGTAACACTATCGCGGACGGCCTAGCCAAGGCTGGTGCCCACTTACATGAAAATGACATCGACTGGCTAGTAGTTGTCCCACTAAAAAGCTGCCAAATACAAATTCAGCACCAACTATTTAGAGAAGCGCAAACCAGATGAACAAATGAAATCACTTGTGAGGTTACCAGATCCATCTGGCTCCAGTGTAACTTCGCAAGATCTGCAACCATACTGGGGCTTCCTCGTCAACAGCTGCGTATACTCGTAGCGGTCATACCAGGGCACTGTCTCATTGGTGTCCATGCCAGAAGATTAAATCTTCATTTTAACGATTTCTGTAGAAGTTGTCAGAACGAGGAGGAGGAAGAAACTGTTAAGCACCTCCTCTGTCGATGTCCAGCACTATTTAGAAATAGGGCGTCATACTTTGGAAATCCTTCACTACCCGAACTAGCAGACCTGGGGGAATGCGACATTAGGGGAATAAATTCATTCATACGATACTCGGGTTGGTTTAACACTGACCCAACCTCTGGGATAGGCAGGGCATCTTTCTACATTTCCCTACTATCCATCCCAGGCATCACAAAGGGACCCAAGTGGGCCAGTTTTTAGAAACCGGCAGCCTGTTCAACCTAACCTAACCTATTATGATATTGAAACAACAGAATCAACATATTGGATCCTAACCTTCCTATTTTGGTTACATGATGTCACTGTCATAACTAACGGTAGCGCAAAATTTTGGCTTAATAATTTTTTATGGTTCGCAGAATATAATGGCTTGAAAATTGTAAAATTCATAAAAAATTTATTAAACTGAATGCAGACAATTATGTGTATATTTTAAATTACTTATCCTAGATATTCACGACCTATTAAGGGCCACAAAATGCCCTGTAAAATGACATATGTCATGATATTAATTTTCCAATATTCACAGGCCAAGTTATACTAACCTTATGGTAGTGAGCGAATTTCTGGAAAAGTGGTGTTCTTAAAATTCTTAAGAAAAGTATATGCTGATGATGAACTCCTCCTTTTTACTTCCATATTAGAATAAAAATTAGATTAAATAAATACGTTTTTCCACCTCAAATTAATCAATATGTGGACCTCACTATCTTCGATTTTGTTAAATTTTTGTGCGGAATTTTTTTACTATATTAAAGCAATGAATATCAAATTTTGGATTCCTAACTCCTTCGGTTGTACAGATATGACGTCATCGAAACTAAACAAATTTATCTATACAAGTTGCGTTTACTTAAAAAGTTTTCGATATCTCAAAAAGTGCTTAAGTTACAGACTTTAGAAAGGTTATAAAACATCTCCACAATGACTTAACCCAAAATTTTCTAAAAAATATTTAGATTCCCGAAATTTAAAATCGCTTTATCTGAAAAGAAGGCAGTATTAAAATTAAAAAAAAATATATATGTTTTGGTTCACTTTCGTGTCAATCGAGACCACTTATCTCTAAAGTGGTAAAGTTATTATATACAAAATTATTGACAAAATGGTTAAAAAAATATCTTCACAATAGTGTGATCAAAAATTTTTTCGGCCCACAGAAACAATTAAAAATTAAATAAAGAAAATTTTATATACCCTAAACTTAAAATCGCTAATCTTAAAAAAACCCAAATTTTAAAAAATTTAAAAATATATATGTTCACTCACTTCCATATCTCCAAGGACCTCTTAGTCCCAAAGTGGCAAAATTTGTATATCCAATGTTATAAATAAAGGTCAGAAAAATTGATTGAACTTTTAATATTAAATTCCCTATATGTTAAAAAGGCCAACTTTAAAACTTTCCATAAAGTATATCTTCTTAACTAGGTACCTACTATTTTACATCTGTGCTTCTATCACGTTAAAAACAGTCCATATCGACTTTCATCAAAATCGATGCGGGTGAGGTCCGTTTCATCCTTTTTCTTATTTGGTTTGAGGTGGAATAACTCAAATATGCTACAAATAACTCATAACTCAATAACTCATGAACTATTTTGACTCCCAGGCTTATACTTGATGGAAGTAAGGAAAAGGTGTTCATCATCAACATAAATTTTTTTTTAATTTTAAAAGTATAATTTTTCGAGAAAATCGCCTGCGAACATAAGGTTAATAAAATTTGACCTTTTAATATTGAAGGCTCAGAAGTTTCTAATATTAAATTTGAGCCTAAATTTGGGGACATAATGCTCCCTAATTAACTCTACAGTACTTCTGAAAACTATCAACTAACTTCTTTAAATTAACAGGTTTTTATGGAATTTTATCATATGTATATGTTTTTTATATTTTAAATTCCCATTTAATTCTCTTTTTACTAGAAAGTGCTCAGTTACAGTATTTCTGATAGAACAGTTTTATTTGCTTAATTTTACTTTATCTTAAAAAAAAACACAATTTTATTGCTTTATTGCCTGTATTTCTAACAGCTCTTTATTATGAATGTAACAGGAACATAAACAACATATGGTACAAAAAATAAAAATATGAAAGAAAAAACTTTGTCTCTTCACTTGTTTCAAGGATGTTAGATGAAGATAATACAGTATGAAAGCATAGATACAAAGAATGCAATTGAATTGGCCTCTTGGTATTAAGTTGATTTAACACCTTGGATGGTTAAAAATACTGTAGGGAAAATATTCATAAATCGTTTGTTATAAGAATAGAATTTTTCGATTCCAAATGTTTTAAAGGATTACTAAATATTTACTAAGCTGGTTGTTAATGCATTATTGTAGTTACTATTTACAGCCTTTGCCATCTATATTCTTTAGAGCTTCTAATTATATATAAAGAGATGTAATTAATCACTGCACTTATAACTATTCTGGATACCAGTACAAGTCCGGTAGTAGTTGATTTAAGCACCTAGCCTTTACAAACTCAATTTCAGGGAAAAATAAGAATTTTTTTCATGAATTTTTATGCAGAGAAAATGTAGGAAAAAAATTTCTTTGCGTTATAAGCAAGTTACAAAAGAAGCTCGTATGAAATCAATAAAGATATTCCCTATAACTAAACGTTTCACAGTAATGTGGTTGACCAGTGAAAGAAGCAACGCATTATTTGAAATAAAATAAAAGCAGACATCTGCGTATTACATGAGCTGGGGGCATGCTCTCAGTATTGGCAGCAAAAATTCATTTAAATGTGGAAACTTAAAATTTATGATCTATTGCTTTAGTTTTAAAGCCTTAAGATAGAGTTAGCCGACTGTAACGGAATGTAACTGTAACGGAACGAAATAGCTAATCGATATTGTAATGTGTAAACCAGTTCAAACGGTTATAGCCAACTTAACAGGAATATAAGGACATGTTAAAAATTATATTTCCTTACATTTTAACGTCACATCACCTAAATTGAAAATAGTATACAAAATTTATTATAAAAAAACTTTTTTTTTTCAATTCATAAGCCAAACTAGGAATAAATCACATCTCTCGCGAAAATGTTGCAAGCTGGCAAAAATTGCAATATTGAAAACAAAGGCTAAAATTTATTAAAACTCACTAAAAGTATAGGAAATGTCAAGACCTCGTTAAAAATACGCGAAAACTCGCAGGAAGCACGTTGAAACTTGAAATATTGCAAAGCGTAATGTTGATAAAAATTCCCTAAAAATATAAGAGGCAAAAACTGTGAAAAAGTTGCCGATATCGCGAAAACAGCGGAAAATTGTGACAAAATGCAAAAGGCTAAATCTGAATTTTATTCCCAAAAGTTCTCTTCCGCGCTTGGCACGAGAAAAACATGGCAATCTATACGCGAAATTAATGTTGGTAAAAATATTTCACAAGAGCCATGCATCATTACTGTACGGATGTGAGCTGTTCGCTGAATGTGACTCCGTTAGTAAGAGAAAATTAAAAGTCGCCTTTAACAACATCATTCGTTATGTGTATGGCTTGAAGAGGCGTTCTAGAATATCTGTGTTCTCAACACGGCTGTATGGAATATCCTTTGAGAATTTGCTTAACTTAAGAGTCTTGCTCTTTATGCACAAAATAGTTCATACGCACCAACCAGAAAACTCTTCAGAAAACTCTCCTTTGCAGATAGTTGTAGAGGTAAACGAGTAAAATCTATTGGATATAAAAGTCTAATATCGAAATGGCATTGTTACATCTTCGCGATATATTTCTGGAACTCAATTCCTTAGAGATTCCAACTTTTGAGTAACGTGCGACTATTTAAAGACTGTTTTCAGAATAAAGATTTTTTTATTTTTAATTTTTTTTTTCTTTGTTTTTAAAAATATTTGGAATTTAGGACAGTGTTGTCAGGTGTAAACGCTGAGTTAACCGTTTGCTTATATTTTATGTTTGTTTTTCTTTTTTTTTTGTAACATACATATCTTTTTTATTCAATAATTTTTAAATTGATTACTTAAAATTTTTTATTTTTTCATTAGTTTTTAAGTTTAAATAATGATTTGTATTTTTTTTTATACTCGGCTCCACACTGCAAAATAAGACAAATGGTCTTGTGTGTGGAACGTTACCAATATGTAAATAAATAAATAAATAAAAATAAATAAATATTACAAAACCGGTAATAATGATTAGAAATGGCTAAAACTGTATAAAATGCTAAAAATTTGGTAAAAATCACAAAAATGGCGAAAATTCGTAACAACTTGTTAACAGCGGCATAATAGCAAAGTCTAATATTGTTTAAAAATCGCAAAACCTGTAAAGAAGCTGAAAACTTGCAAGAAGTAGCTTTTATCGCGAACATTGCTAAAGTTCGCGAAGAGCCAAAAATCGGAAATGAGCCCTAAAATATATTAAAATACCAAAAAAAAAAAAAAAAACTCGAAGAGAACGTGAACTTGGAAGTTTAGCCCGCTCAAGTTAATGCTTTTTTTCAGGTTATAGCATAGTTGTTAGTGCAATTGCTTTAACAACGCAGTCATAATTTTAAGTTACAACCGCATTTCAAGTAATTTCAAGTTAGGTGGAGACGTAGAGTTAGAACTAATATTTAAATATATTTATATAAAATTTTATGATAATTTTTTTTACTAGTAATAACTTATATTTTTGAAGTTCATGTACTTGTTCGCTGCTGTTCATTTAACTTTGACAACAACTATAAGCATTCTTTTTCAATTAAAGCACATTAGTTTAAAGTAAATACTTCCTTAAAAACTAAATTGAACTTATCCGAATTTTCAATAAAAAACATTTGAATTAGAAATGAAAAAAAACCAACAACAACTGAGCAAAAGTCAATTCATTCTCTTAATTTAAAATGTAACTAAAACAAATAGATGACGAAATTCAATTTTGTTAATATACACAGGATATTAAAGGATAACAAAAAAAAAGACTTAATAAAAACAACTACTATATAAAAAATAAACATGATTAATGGCACTTTGTATTTTGGTCATTACTTTTATCAAACAAACAAACAAACAACAGTTCAACTAACCAAAAACTAACGAAAACAAACAAACTTTCGTCCTGCAAACGCCACTTAGTTCATTTTTTTTTTGCTTTCATTGTTTTTTGTCGTTTTAGTTTGAATTGACAGAAAATGTTCAAACTCATTTGTAATGTGTGATTGTCTGTATAAACAACATAGTTTTTGCATTAATTTTCATTTTCAAGCAACAAGAGTCTCAGAATCATTTAAATAATTTTTTTTTTTGCTTTTGTTTTATGTTTTGTGGGTGGAGGTGGTGTGGTGGTCAAATGAATAACAAGCTTTTATTCTGATTTGTCGTAGCCAAAAGTGTTATAAAGTATTTATAAGTATTAGTGCTTGTTATTTTATATTGTTTGTATCTGTCTTCCTGTGCATGAATGTATGTGTGTTTGTGTATGTTATCATTAGAAAAAGTTGTACAAAATCGTGTACTTTATCATCAAATACGAGCATAATAAAATAGAAGCGAAAAAAGCAAATTAATGAGTGTATCCAACATTATTGCAGTTAGCAAAGTTTTTTCATCAATTATATAAAAGTCACATTTAGCATAATGCTGCTTTGGTGGCATCAGTAATGACATAACATATATCTCTGCTAGTTGTGCTTTGTAGGTGTAAGAAAGTTATACCTGGTACTAAAAGTTATTGAACCTGATAATTAAATATATATCACTGTCTTTCAACTAACTTGCCGCTTACATCGTTTTTAAGTACTTTTGCTAAATGCCCATAAATTTGCCTAGATTTGAACCGAATTAAAAATAAAGAAAGAAGTTATTAATTCTTCAAGTATTCTTTTATATGTGTCCTTCAAAACTCCACCATTTATAAACTGATTTCGGGATTTTTATGGAGAAGGACGTACCTGCAGATTGGTGTCGTTTAAAAGTGGGCAGGATCACGGCCATACAAAATAAATGCACATTCGTTTTCAACTACTTCTACTCAAGCGATTCTTATGAAAATTTGAGCACACTTTATGATGTAATACT
Source organism: Panzeria rudis (assembly GCA_956483635.1). Lineage (NCBI taxonomy): Eukaryota > Metazoa > Arthropoda > Insecta > Diptera > Tachinidae > Panzeria > Panzeria rudis. Next base: position 130,125,631 of record OY101449.1, on the reverse strand, counting down.
ACATCATGATTAAAGTAAATGGGAACTAAATATTATTTTTCAACAACTTTTACTTAACCAACTCTTATGAAACTTAAAAATGACTAAATAATTTAGTTATCGTGACAACACAAAATTATGCTTACAAAAGTGGGCAGTGGAACGCCCAAACGTTGTAAATACTCATCTCGTTCTATTTAACCGATTCCTATGAAACTTTGCATATCCATTAAGTACCCGGAAAAATACAATATTATTATTAGAAAAAGTGGGCAGTGCCACGCCCACGTTAACTTTGCATCTAGGAAAGTAAATATTATTTTTCAACAACTTTTACTTAACCAATTCTTATGAAACTTAAAAATTACTATACAATTTAGTTATCGTGACAACACAAAATTATGCTTACAAAAGTGGGCAGTGGAACGCCCAAACGTTGTAAATACTCATCTCGTTCTATTTAACCGATTCCTATGAAACTTTGCATATCCATTAAGTACCCGGAAAAATACAATATTATTGTTAGAAAAAGTGGGCAGTGCCACGCCCACGTTAACTTTGCATCTAGGAAAGTAAATATTATTTTTCAACAACTTTTACTTAACCAATTCTTATGAAACTTAGAAATGACTAAATAATTTAGTTATCGTGACAACAAAAAATTATGCTTACAAAAGTGGGCAGTGGAACGCCCAAACGTTGTAAATACTCATCTCGTTCTATTTAACCGATTCGTATGAAACTTTGCATATCCATTAAGTGCCCGGGAAAATACAACATTATTATTAGCAAAAGTGGGCAGTACCACGCCCATGTTAACTACTTCTCTTAAACCGGCTCTTAAGAAACTTAGTACACATAATCATTTCTCGTGAAAATACAATATTATGATTAAAAAAATTGGGAACTTCCTGTTAATTTTAAGATCAAAATTCGTAGATTTTTGGAGTAATTAAAATAAAACATTTTTTTCCGACAAATTCATCTCCGAAATCACTGAACCGATTTAAAGCACAAAAATATAGCGAATCCTAAAAATAAATTTGACAAGAAGTTTTAGAGCAATTAAAAAAACATTTATTCGAAAATTTTCGATAATGATATCTCTCGAACCATTTGACCGATTTAGTTCAAACATGCGCGTTTCGATGCGCATGTTTTTAAGTCTAAGAAAGTAAATGAATCCTGAAAATACATGTGGAAAGAACTTTTGAAGTTATTATAATATGTTAAGAGCTTTTATCGATATCTCTCGAGCTTAAGTGTGAATTAGATTTAAGAGTTGACCGATCTAGTATTTTTGTAAAGGTCAATTTGTTCCAAACCAAATTGACGTCACAATGTCTTAAGTGAGCAAAGGGTTTTCATACATATACACCCATACATGCATACGTACATCCGCAATGACATCATCGTAAAAATAGTCAGAAAAAATTACAATGAAATCAAAATGTTGAGGCCTCTGTTACTAACAGGAAACATTACCTTCTTCTGTTATAGCAATTCTCTGGTATAGAGGGCTACAGTAGCCTTGTCTGCTCTTGCTTGAACGTTGAGATACTATGACAGTTGGCAGTCCAGTATAATACTGAAGTTCTTCACGCTATTAATTAATTTATGAGTAACTCCGTAAAGAGTCGGTAACGTAAAAGCCGGTGCCTTGTATTTTCTCGAAAGGAGATTACTATCCATCTTCTGAGGGTAAGCAATGATGCTCCATCTACTTACGAGACCCAGTGCCGATTGCAGACGCTGAAATAGAGGGCCTAAAAATTTACCAAATACTACAACTGCATTGTTGTCCGCTTATGCCACTGAATTAAAACTCATGGAGTCTAATTACATCAGCACCGTGCTTATAGCGATGTTCCATAATGTACATAGGTGACAGAGTACCTCCCTGGGAGCCCCTCGCCAAGTAGTTTTTGAATAGCAGTTCATCCTACGACATATGTTCAGTCTTTCAAGAGCCATATTAATGGTTTCAGGTCTTAAATTGTTGAAGGCACTTTCTATATAAAAAGAAAGGCCTGCAATGTATATTTTTGTGCGCCATAGAGCGAGTGAAGTGCCGTCTCAACTGATTTGCCTTTTGTGTAGGCGTGTTGGGAGGCTGATAGGAAATTCAGAAATATTTTTGATTTAAAATATAGATCAGTTATCCGTTCCAGTGTTTTTAAGAGAAAATGTAATATACTAATGGCTGTAAAACCTCTCTGGCTTATGTTTCACATTTTACCCAATTTGGGAATAAAGAGCACAGTGCATTTGGGTCACGCTACCAGAATGTACTACTAGTTTAGATAGGCCAATTATATCCGTATAAACCATGCAGTAATTAAATCCACATTGCGCTGTACATCACCTGGTATAATTTATGTAGTCGTGACCCGGTGATTCGAACGGATAAAAACTGTTAATGACACGCACTTCTTTTCTCTCTTCAGAGGAATTGCGAGCATGATAAAATTTAATGGTTGTGTTGTCACTTTATCTGTCATTTAAGAAAACACCAACATGGGTGAAATTGGTACAACGTGCCATTTCGCAGGAGTCACCGTATCTCGTCCATGTTGGATTGGTTCTACTTATGTACTTGCACGATTTTCCACTTTATCTTACACTATTTAGCACTAAAATTTGTTAAAATAACTATTTTCAATTATTCAAAATTAGAAACTTGCCAATTAATTGTGAAAAAACTATATGAAGGATTTCTGCATATTTTTTAAATTGATATTTTTAAGAAATATATTACCGCAAAGACTAATTGACTTCCGTTCGTGGTTTCTGAAGATTATTTATGATTGGCATGTTTCTCATCTTTTCTTAAATTTTTATTAACATTAACAAGAAAATTTATATGAGAAAATAAAAATGTTATAAAACTTGAACATTTATTGTCATTTTATATTATTTACAGCACATGCTGGGAATAAAATCACTTTTGTACACGTGCACGAACATTTAAGCATAAAGCTTTAAATAAGATCTTCTATATCTTTTTAGAAATTAAATTTAAATACGAATGTAATTGGGGCGTATTGCCATATGAAAAATATTTTCTTTTAGAATATTACCCTGCGGAAAATTTGGTGACAAATGATCCAAAAGTGTTCGTCCTATGACTTGAGAAAATGAGAGTGGTACCAAAAATAAAGAGTAGTGAATAGTGAAAAAAGACATATTGTGTAGATGGTCACATATTAAAAATTTTCAGTCAATTTAGTTGGTACTCCGACTAGTATTGTAGTAAACGGCCCTGAACAAATTTGATGCACCTAGATCTAAGCCTATCACATAGTGTCTATATAATATTAATTGCATCACTTCAATGAGACTGCCATGCCACTCAGGAACCTGTTCCGTAACTATATTCAGATATTAACTCCAGCTTAACTGGTATTTATAAGATTGAAATATAAGTTCCCCTGTGGTCGAGTGGGTAGTGTACTAGCTTGTCATGCCGGAGGTTATTGGTTCGAATCCTATCAAAGACATCGCTTAAAAATGAAATACAATTTCTACTTGGATTTGTAATAATAAAAAAATAAATTAATCGATTAAATTAATCGAATTACAGCTGAATTTGGAATAATATTTATATATAATCTATATTATTAGTCGGTGTATAATAAGATAGTTCAGAGACAAGTTACAAGGTGCATACAAAGTATCAATTAACCCCATCCTAGGCCATCCCCATGTAAAAGTGGCTGGTCCGTTTCATAGGAAGTGTTAGAACTCGGACTGATCCCTACCACTTGGGGACCGGTTACGTGACTTGTTTTGTGCCAGTTCCATTTACCGTAGGGTAGTTAGAGGGCTGCAAAGAGTACTCAAATGTATTCGTAGAATGTACTCGTACGAATTGCGTGTGTGCGTATATGTGTGTTTTTATGTATGTATGGATGTTTATATGCATTTATGTACATGTGTGTACATACATAGCCACGACCAAATATACATATATACATGCATATATACACATATACATACTAAAAAATGCCTACACATGCATACACACGCAAACATACATACGAGTACTTTCGAATATATTTGTGCAGCCTTCTAATATTAGTGTCAAATTAATACAAATAAAAAAAAAATACATGGAAATACAAGATACATTAATACAGGTAGTGGTTATAGTAAAACAGATACAACATAACAAAAAACAACATGGGTTTTTATTGTTGTTTCGTTGCCAAAAGTATCAAACAAGCGAAAGTCTGAACAAAAGAAAATTTTCGGAGAACTTAAAACAAATTCCAAGGGTGGGAGTACTACACTAAACTTTCAGTTTCACATAACTAATGATAGTGAACAATTTTTCACTTCCACTACTGCTTTTTAGTAATGAATTGCAAAAAATAGGCCTCAATAAATAATAGCGATTGTGATGTGGAACAATTTTCTACAGAACTTAACATTATAACAAGGAAAACATTTATTCTGCACCTAACTCCCAACTCTGCCCAAGCCTTGATTTATTTATTTTTTTTTTCAAATTACTTTTTTAGTCTTTCTTTCATCACTTCAACAGGTTGTAAAAAATAAACAACTTTTGACACTTTCAATAATGAAAATAGATAAACAGCTGTGTTTTTACTACTACCTGTATTAATCTATCTTGTGGAAATATTAGAAGAATATGGAAGTCACGCAAAATTTCCAAAAAATTACGTTAAACTGAAATTGGTTCAGTATTATTAAAAATATAAAAGCGGGTGAGTAGAAGGTATAGAAAATTCGTATGTGTTGCAAAACTAATGAAAATATGCAAAACATTCTTAAATCAGAATAAATGTTAAAAGTAATGTCAGCATAATCAATTTTAAGTTCTTCAAAAAGGAATTAAAATTGGAGAAAATTCGCATGTATTGCGGAAATGGCAAATATATGCAAAAAAAAATGGGCAAATTTGAAATAGTATATATTATTGGTTCAGAATAGCTAAAAATATAGATGTAAAAACTAGAGAAAACTTGCAAAAATTGGTTATACCTTTAAAATTGGTTAAGAGTAGCTAAAAATGTAAAAGTGGACAAAAACTAGAGGAAAATCACTAAATGTCCTTATAAGTGATTTTATGTTTAAATATATTAAAATATGTAAAAGTATATCTAAAAATATATGTAGAAGTATATCGCATTCACGGGATTTTTTTAGCTTTAAAAATTGGTTTAATAAATTTATCAGACGGTACCATTAATGAGAATAAAATTGAATAATATAGATTTTTTAAAAATTGTAGGCATTGAGCGTTAAATTTGCTTTCACGGCTGTTCTGTGAATGGTTTATGCGAAAAAATACACCACAAAGCGTGAGAATAGGGCTTGAAATTACTATATATCTACTCTCAAAAAAAAATCGCAGCACGAATATTTGATCATATTTTAGTTTTTTTAATGAAGGCACTTGCATGACATATGTTAACATAACTTGAGAAGGGTCTGCCCTATTCAATAATAAAGAGAAATCCAAAATTCGACGACTATCTATAGAAAGTGCAAATATTGTTTCTAAATCAACTCAGTAGTTTCAGAGATATCGCAAATGGCTGAGCAAAAAAAAAACTAAAAATTTATAAAAAATTTCAACTTCTTTGTTTTTATGACTCCATAAAAAACAAAAAAATGAAAAAAAAAACAACTACAAGCTAGTTTCTTGTCCGGCAGTATATTGCAAAATATATTCCAAAGAAAATTAGCCTTTTTAAGTTGAAATTGGATCACAAATTTTGATTTTATTCACAAGTTAGTGGTAGAACTGAATTGATAAAAATTTTAATTTTCATGCAACAGTACGAAAAAGTAAAAATTGCTATTGCATGCAATTTAAATTTTTTAGCATTCAGTTCTTGCGCTGAACTGTATGTTAAATGTAAAACTGTGCAATTGCGTTGTTGATTTTTGCAAACCCTTTTCAAGATTTGTTAATATATGTTATGCAAGTGCCTTTATTTTTGGCATAACGCTACATCGCGAAAACTAGAGCTGATAAAAAATAAATCAGAGTGCAGAATCGCGTTCAACATCCCAAATAACTACAGAAAAAATTTTAGTTTTAGGGAACGAATAAGTTTACCGAAATTTTGTAAACGTGTGTAATCGTCTATGAGTTTCAGCATAAGCTCCTTATTTATACATTAAAAAATTTTAATTAATTTAAGAACCTATGGATAAGATAACACTGAATACATTAATATTTATTTTTTTTGAAACCAACCATGATTGATTGATGAAACCTTTTGCAATATAATAATATTGAACAAAATTCACAAACTTTTTAAACTTTTAGAAGAAGGAACATAAGCTGCACAGTGGTTCCAATTGTATAAAGTTAATAAATCTGTATCTTTGAAACTTAAGGTCTGATTACAACACGATGTATGTAAAAATATATTGAATCAAGTACCACCCTGTTGAAATATATGCTGATCTACAGTGTTGCAAAATTGACTACCTCGGGCATGAAAACCCTTGTTGGCCTCACAATTTTTACAAATGTTATCATATTATTCATACGTACACAATTTTGCCCTAAAAAATTGGGAGTTTAAAATTCATAAAAAATGACCCGTTAAATATAAGTATCTCTAAAATGTTTTAAACATAAGAGAATTGCTATATTTATTCATAAATAAATAGTAAAAAAATGTATATTAAAAAATTAAGTTTAGTACTATTTTCATGCAGCTAAATAAAATGCTTCTGAAAATTTTACTAATTTTAAAAATCTTCTCTCCTGGCCATATTTTGGAGCGGTCTGGTAACAATTAAAATCCAGATTTATTATACTACATTTGTCTAATATAATATAAAAAATTTTAAAAGCTCCGATGGGCGTGTTTTTTCTAAAGCGACGAATTTATAATTTCGTGGAACAATTCACTATTTTCGTTCCGTGTCTATTCTTTTGAAATATTTTTAAATAAAAATTTTAAATTTTTAAATAAATTTTTTTTAGCAATTAAGTGCCTATTTCACCAACTTATTTATATATCAAATGATATTTAAATATAATTTTTCCAACCGAAAATGAATGAAAATCGACATTTAGGGCCTAATTTTCTAAAACACATCACAATTCATATAGCAAACAATAACAAAATTACTCAATTACTAAAAATTTGTTTTTGTATTTCATACAAATTCTTCACCGAATAAACACATAAAAAATTCAGGCTTTGTTTTGCCTTTCATAATTTTTTAAAATTTATATGAATTTTGAATTTGAATTTGAGTAACAGCCCTGCGATAAATGGAACTAACACAAAAGAAGTCACGTGACCGGTCCCCAAGTGATAGGGACCAGTCCGAGTTCTAACACTTCCTATGATGCGGACCAGCCACTTTTACATGGGGATGGCCTAGGATGGGGTTAATTGATACTTTGTATGCACCTTGTAACTTGTAATCTTGTAACCTTGAATAATATAGATTATATACGAGTATAAACATTATTTCAAAATTCAGCTGTAATTATCGATGAATTTATTTTTTTATAGTTACAAATCCAAGTAGAAATTGTATTTTATTTTTAAGCGATGTCTTTGATAGGATTCGAGCCGACAACCTCCGGCATGACAGGCTAGCACACTACCCACTGCACTACAGGGGAACATATATTTCAATGTTATAAATTCCAGTTAAGCTGGAGCTAATATCTAAATATAGTTGCGGAGCAGGTTCCTGAGTGGCATGGCAGTCTCATTGAAGGGAGACAATTAATATTATATAGATACTATGTGATAGGCCTTAGATCCAGCTGCATCGAATTTGTTCAGTGCCGTTTACTACAATACTAGCCGGAGTACTAACTAAATTGACTGAAAATGGTTAACATGTGATCATTTACACAATATGTCTTTTTTCGTTATTCACTACTCCTTATTTTTGGTACCAGTCTCATTTTCTCAAGTCATAGGACAAGTACTTTTGGATAATTTGTCACCAAATTTTCCACAGGGAGTGTTATTGTTTCCTATATAAATTTCACTTTCGAGACGTGTTTTATGAAAATAGGTGCTTTAAAATATGAATTGATATTTAAATAGCGCTGAAATCTATAATTTTCAGGGTACGTTTTTCTCAACATATGCAACAGAATTTTTGGTGGGGACTGACTGGCTCTAAAAATAAAATACTTGCAAAAAAATAAAAGACCCTAATATGTTAAATCATAAATTATATTAAATTTTTAAAATTTATGCGTTTATTTTAAAAATGTTTTACGAACATGAAAAAAGCATTGTAAATGAGAATAACCCATATAATAAATAAATATATCTACAATAATAAAAACTATTTACAATAAAGAAAATTTTTAACATGAGTAATTCCTCCTATTTCTAACTGCTCGCCAGCACGTTTCCTCCAAGTTATCCCTTTTCAAACAAGGAAGTAATTTGTAACAGTCAAATTGTGAAAAGGATAAAAACAACAAAAGCAAGAAAGAAAACATGTATGAAAATCAAAACTAAACCACAGCAATTATAGCATGTGCATTTACCACAACATTTTCTCATTTTTATTTCTTTTTTGGTAAAACTATTTGAAAATAACAACTTAAACATGAAAATATCTTTCAGTTTATTCATTTTATTTGAAACAAACTTGCAAAAAATACAATAAAAATAAAAAGACCAACAGTAACAAACATACTGCAAATAACATTCCCATCATTTAAGGTTTTTTGGTTTTAGTTTATTTTATTTTTGGTAGATTTTATGAAATACTACTGTTGAAGAGTGCCGAAAGCACAATTCACTCAAGCAATTTGCTTAAGTAACAAATTTAAATATTTGCAATTTATCTTTCTATAGAATAGAAAAAAATCTCCAAAAGCACACAAACATTTTCACATAAATATAAAACAAATTTGAAAAGCTCATATAAAACTCACATGGAATTACAAACTGTAGTCACAACACCATTTATAACAATAGCAACAACAGCAGTGACAGCCAGCCCCAACAAACAATGGCAAACAAATTGGCAATTGAGTTAAGAAAAACATTACAGCCACATTGGCACACATAGTAAACCCAGCAAACACAGCACAACCAACATAAGTCAACCGATTCAAATCAAATATGTGATTTTTATTTTCCACATTAATTCAATACCTTTTCAAACCGAAACAGAGATTTTAAGCTTAAACCTAAATTTATACTGACTCATTTTTTTAAAGTCATGCTTGTGTTATCCTCAGTGTACTGTAAAAACAACAAATTAATAACGCTCCTACTTGCAATGAAAATTCATTTCAAAAGCTACCGGTGCACCCTCTAGACCGTGTCGAAAATTTTTGATTTTACTCTATCAACTAATATGAAAATTTTCAAAACATTCAAAACTTTTGCTTAGAAAGCTACATACATAGTATATGTATATCTCAGACATTTAGAAAGCTTTAGATTAAAAAAAATCCGTTTGTTTGCTAGGTATAGGCGAAAAAAATAATAATTTCATGGCTAAAGCTACCCACTAAGCCTGAGATTCGAAATAAAAGAAGGTTCGCTAAAACGGAAAATTTTTGGAAAAAAATTTGTTCGATAAATGCTCGTGAATCTAATAAAACGGATGTTCGCTAAAGCAAGTTTTTGTCGATAAGAAGCGCAATTGCCAAATTTTATAAAATGTTATTGTTCGCAGCATCGAAATATGTCTCGATAATTTCTCGAAAGTGTAATTTACATTCATGTGTGCAATAATTGAATAAAAAAATTGTCACGATAGCATAGTGGATATGTGATAGTCTGTTAGCTTGGAAGTACCGTGTTTGAATCTGGTTGACTGCAGCGCAAGTTAAAATTTAAAATATATATATTCTATTTACATTAATACCGATAAATTAAAAAATATAGATAATAATCTTGAAAAATTACTTTTGCCTGCATTATTTTGGTATCCATATTTCTTCGATATTGGTTCGTTATTGATTTGTCAGCGAAACATCGAAATCGAAAGATTTGCTGACATAAACTGAGCGGCGGATGAGCTGTAGCACCGCTTTCTCTTTCCGCCTTCGATAGCCGTTCTCGTTTTGGTTTGCTGGGTAAAAGATACATATATATATATTTTTTTTATAAATAGTTACCAATACGAATACACACTCTTATACCCACTTGACCAATACTTCCGGTAATGCGATCGATTTCGAATATGACACTCAAAAATGAATCGAAAAAGTTTACCTGTCGCTCAGTTTTGTTTCAAAAACTTTCGATTTCGCAGGTTCTTTAGCAATATCAAAAGTGAGCCAATATTAGGGTTGCCATCCGTCCTCTTTTTCCCGGACACTGTCCTCTTTTTATGGTCTCTGTTCGGGAAAACAATGTGCGTCTGGGAAAGTCCTACTTTTTACCGTCTTAAAAAGGGAGCTTATATTCGCGTAAAGTGTCTGTTTTACACTTATATATTTCTTCGCTTTTATACTCGTATTGCTTGAAAACGAGACGAAAAGGAAACCCAAAACTTTATATCGAGCCTTTGCTACCATAGACTCACAATTCAAAAAAATAGTTTTGTATTTACTAACAACTTAATGGTAAAAGAAAATGTTATTCTACTCCCAAAAGTTGAGTATACAAAATATTTGTATGAAATTTTCACACAACATAAAAAATGATATGATGAGGAGGATTCTACATTATTAACAAAATATAAAATTTTTCGAGTTATGACTAATCCAGCACAGGCTCGACATGTAATTTGGTTTCATTTGTATTTTCGATTCCTCTTAATGCGTTTTGTAAACTAAGAAAATAATGTTATTTGCCGAGTTAATGAATTAGTTTTAATAAAAATTTTAAATTTGCGAAAGTTTTTGCAAACAAATTAAGGTACAGAATCAGCCCAAATTTAATCGCAGTGCTGAGAGAATGCATAAGAAAATACAAAATGAATGGATTTTTATTGCTTTGCACATCATTAAGTTAGTGTCAAGATTTCTTCTTAAATCAAGCTTTATTCTCTATTTGCCAAGCTTTTCACAACTTGGATCTGGTAAGCCTAGGTGGCTCTGTTGAGTGTGATTTCAATTCTTATAACTATATACAAACTTTTCGTGAAAATTTAATACGAGAATTAAATCACTTAGGTTGATGTCAACAACCTGTTTATAACAGCAATTACCAGTGTTACAGTTGGACTATTTCACTTCATTCCCATTGCTTTCTGATTTCTTTAGAGTTCATAATCTTTATTTCATGAAAAAAAATTTTTTTTACCAAACAATGAAATTTTATTTAAAGTCCGTAGCCCTACCGTTAGAGATATTTGATGTGTAATCAATTAAACTCTTAACTAACTTCAGGTTCTCAGTTGATTAAGAACTACTTTTTAATAAATTCTTGTGCTATAATTTTTTTTTGAAAATTATAAACGACGAAACTATAACTTTAAAAAATATTTGAAAACAGGATAAATATATCTTCGCCTGAAACGCGAAACGGCCTAACTGACATTTTAATAATTTTACAAGATTAGCAATAAATATACTAAAAAAAGAATATATTAATCTTAATTATATCGCTATTTTAGATCGGGAAAGCCTGATTATTATAGTAATTATGTGTGTTGGTCAAACACATCGCAATTTATATTACAGTTTTTCGTTAGTTAGTTAGTGCTTTTTGTGTTTTATTTAACAATATGTAGAGCATAAACTTCGATTTATGCAAATATGTATCCTCAAATGTTCATGTAAGTATATACTTATGAACAAGTTAATGGAAATGGATGGTGTTGCGCAAAAAGAGCCAATCTGCTATGTAAAATGTTGCGAGATTGGCCCATTTTGCGCAACATCATTGAAATGTATTTTAGATTTTATTGGTAGTAAAATTATTGGAAAAAAAAAATTAATTGCGTTTTGTTTTTAAGTCCTAATTTTTTAAGCAAATGTCCGGGTTTTTTTCCGCTGCTGTCCTCTTTTTATAAATTAAGTGATGACAACCCTAGCCAATATAGAACAAATTTCGATATCGCAGAAGACAAGAGCAAAAGTCATTTTTTAAGATTATTATCTTTATTACTTAATTCGGTTTATTTAATTTAAATGTAATATATGGTTCATAATAATGTTTTCATGTACACATGTGTTTTTTAATACTTCAACATAAGCTGCAGTCAGACAGATTCGAATACGGTACCTCTAAGCTAACAGAACCATACATCCACTAGGCTATCGTGACACATTCGAAAAAATTATCAAGAGAAGTTCACTTTTGCGATCATTCGATTTTTTATTATCGCGAGCAAACATCAAACAATTTTGTGTCGAAATTTCTTTGCTTTAGTGAGCATTCGCTTATATCGAATTTCAGGTCAAGTGGGTAGTCAAAATATATGCCTTCGATTTGTATATGTGTACCAAAGCAGTTATGTTAAAAGCAGTAGTAGTAGTCTGATAGTATATTGTATTTACCAAATTCGCTTGTATGTATAATACATAGAATCTAAGTATTTTTGCAGTATAAAAGTCACATTTTTCTAGAACTTGAATTTTCGGGACAACTACCAAGTGGTAACAGGAAGTTGTATGGAGGCCTTATGGAAGGTATCTTTACACTTTCTTTAGGAAGAACACACGTTGTCATTGCGAGAAAAGTCTTTCATTTGCTTCTTCTGGAAGGCCTGACAACAGACCTTCTAAAAATGTCATTTTGATGGGTTTCAAAAGCAACTACGTACATATTACAATTTTGCCCTAAAGTATTGAAAATCAGCATTTTCTTCACGTATTTTTTTTTTTTTTTGGAATCACATAATTCTTAAAAAATGCCTGTTTAAGATATCCTTAAAACTGTTTTAAACATAAGAGGATTGCTATATTTTTTATAAATAGTAAATAAATATAAATAAAAAAATTAAGTTTAGTACAGCATTCTTGCAGGTAATAAAATGCTTCTGAAAATTTTACTATTTTTTTTGATTATTTTAAAGTTTTGTCGAATTATATATTTAGGGTGCATGCTCTGATGATGGGGTCGTGGTTTATACCGAAAACATAGATGTTCAGTTCGCCCCTTACAAAAGCCAAGAAATTGGTCTTTGTTCTTTTTTAATTATTATATGTTTTTAAATAATAATTTTATTGTAAAATTAAATTGAACGAACTTAAGTCTGAATAATAAAAAGGCTTTTGGATAAAACCTATAGACATTATATCGGAGCGTTACTGTATGAAGGAAAAAAAAACATCCAATAAATTTCGCATACCCCCGGAATGTTGCATATAGCTAAATTATATACAAAAAAAATTTAAAAATTTTTTTGCGACACATCTTTTAGCGCTCTACCACGGCTGGAAGCTGGAGAAGTTTTATGAATTTTATTTTAATTTGCTTCATTAATATAGAAAAAAAATTATAATTTTTCTAATGCTACACGTAAGAAACTATGTTTGTGCCGAATGAAAAAAGTTTAAGATCGAGGAGATCTGATAAAATATAAGAAACTTATAAGCCATTAAGTGAAAAAGTCGGATTTTATTTCCCATACAAAATAATTTTCAATCAAACTGATTTAAATTAATTTTGTATGAAAAATAACTAGAAAAATAATATAGCTGTTTTGGCTTAAGGGCTCATAACTTTCTTATTTTTTATCAGAATTTAGCGATTGCATCCATCATGTGATCGTCACAAAATTATCTTTGAAATACAGGCCGCCGAAAAAGTATACTTAGTATGTTTTTTCATCTCAATGGAGCAATTTAAAATTATAGCTTTTGGAAGAAGGTCTAAATATATACTTTTTTAAATGTTTGATGCTTGTAACTCTTTACATTTCTTATACGATCGGTACAATCAGTATATTGAATGAAAGAATAGAGAGATATCTATACAACAGTGTGCAATTTATTTTATTCAGATGAGCCGTTCTCGGAATTTTTGCCAATAAACGAAAAACTAAAAAAAACCAAAGAACTTGTTTTTCGCGAATATCGGGAAAACGCACATTAAGAAAAATAAATGAATATCATTTTCGTATTCAGCGACCTCAAATTATCTAAGAAATTTTTTATTTTTTATTTTTTTTGCAAGATATGACAAAGAAAATTTGCTTCATTATTTTATCTTAAGTTTGTCTGAAATCTGACCTTGTATGTATAAAATAGTGGATATTTTGAGTGTAATAAGTTATAACAGCTATAAAGAATATATAATGTTGCATCACATGATGTTTCACAAATTGATCTATTTGATCTCATATTCAAAATCTTGATGCTGCGGTAGAGGGCTAAAAGTAGGTCCCAATATTTTGTTCAGTATTTTTTCCCATGTATCTAGAAATTGAAATTCGCAAAAAAATTTGAAAAATTGAATTCGCAAAACACATAATTTCAATTTCTGAATTTTTTAAATATTTTCAAGATATCGGATCTAAATAAGGCCTGATTTTTATAATTTTTTCTTTGTTAGGTACAAAACAAAATTTTTATTAGTTATAAAAACTCTGATGGAAATATTCTTTCTGAGTTGGAAAATATACAATTTTTAATTTGAAAATTTTGATAAGTTTTGCCCAAAAAAGCATTAACATTCTTTTCTCTATAAAAAAAATTTTCTTGAGGATCATATAATTATTATAGACATATATGTGTAAAATGTATCTTCACAGGCATGATTTTAGAAAAAAAATTAATGAAAGGGGTGCACGCTTTCGAATTTGACCTATTTCTGGAATTTTTCAGAAAACTCTGAGGAATTCTTATGATTCGCAGAAGTAAATCATAGTTTTCCTTACTTGATGGGTAGGTACTTAGTACCTAACTACAAAATTTCATTTTGCGTTAGATACTAAGTTCATAAAAATAAAAATAAAACTTTCATTATCAATAATTAATGATTTTATAGTATTAAGAAAAAAACTTAATATAAACAAAACACCATTTTCCCCTTGTTTTGCAAAAACTCTTTCAAGAAATTTTGAATTGTTAAAATCTGAATGCGAGCAGTAATGGAGTTATAAGTAAACACTCGTATTGACCTGAGGACCAAGGGAATTTTTTAGCGGTGTGGAAAGTTTTTCCAGCTTATGTACATCAACTATTTGTAGTTGCTTGGACATATTTTCAGCATTAGGTTTTTGTCTTATATATTTATTAAATGAGCATTTGCATTGTGCTCAACCCTAGTTGGAATAATTGAATATCTTTGATTTAAAAAGTACACTGTTCGACTAAAAATGGATAGCTTCAATTAATTCTTAATTTCTGCCTTAAGCCTAGTATGTAGATCCGCCTAAATTCCAGGTTAGAAATTTTATATTTATTTCTACACGGAATAATTGTTGCGTAGACAAATTTTTTTCGCGTTTATTCACATATTTTTATAAATTACAAGGTACAAAATATGAACAATTATTTCAAAAGCCACAAAAACATAAAATATCAAAAATTTTTTGAGCAAACAATTGCCTGAAGATTAATTAAACATTTTATTTTAGGTTTTACTATAACAGAATTGTCTCACATACTTGTGGAAAACGTCTACAAATACAAAATAGTATATTTTATATACATTTTGACAAATAGCTGTTTAAGTCACTCTATGTTACGTATAACAAAATAGCATTAGTCTGGTAATTGAATTGTATACTATGCATCAACTTTGCTTGTATGTAATATATTTAAAAATCTAGATTTATTCTTGCAGGAGAATAGTCACATTCTTCTAGAACTTGGCTCTTTAGAGCAACTAGCCTTTCGCGTTGTTGGAAATTTTTGTTCCTCATGGATACGCGCCTAGTTAGTATAAAAATATTACTTTTAATATTATTTTTATGATATAAGATTTTATTTAAAGGTAGCATTGTTGGTCCAGACGACAGTGTTTCATTTTGTTGTTAGATATTCTTAATGTTTTTGCTAATATTTTTTAGAAAAGATTAAATGATGCGACGGGAGCTTCAATACAACATATTGATACATACAAATTTGTAATTTATATTGGAAAATTGTTTTCTTGTGCTTTTATTTTAAAGCTCTTCACTCCTAGAAAAAAATTACCATATTTATATTATGTTTTAATATATTTGTTAAACAAAAGTTTTTGATTTGATTAACAAACAATCCCATATCGGTAATGGGTTAAATTAATGTAGCGGGGAATAGATTATTCTTTCCATATTAAAAATAACCTTTTTATGCGGCTCAAAATACTTGAAGTACCCAAATACGCAATATCTTGTTTGATTACGAAAAAGTAAATAAACGATTTGATACGTTCTTATAAATTGCAAACTTTCCACTGACCATCTTTTAGAGAAGATTGAAATGTGATACTTATCAGCAACAATGTTTCAAATGGTTAGAAAAATGTTCTCCCTTATTTGCCAAAAAACCGAAAGAAAAAAAAGAAACATTTGCTCACCCACCCATACACATGCTCACACACATACACATACACACAAATTGTACTTAAGGGAATTGCATTGCACTTCTCTTTTCAAACTTTTCAAATGATTATGAGTATTTTTTCAATAGAAGAATAAATCGCAAATGCAAAATAAAAAATACTGCCAAACACATTGATAGTGAATGCAACGAAAGGTTAATGGCGGCAAAGCTTTTTCAAAATACACAGAATCATTTTTCTTCATTCGTTTATTTTTTCCTTGCAATAAATTTATTTACATTTTGCGTTTCTATGCATAGAATCCATTGTGTAATAGAATTGAATACTTAAGATTAGTTTTTTGTTATACATTTTTTGTAAAGAGTATTCTTTAAGCGTCTGTTTTCACATTGAAAATTAAACAGACAGAAACACTGATATGAAGCGTTTGCACTATGTAGCCCACTATGGACTTTTGCAGGTAAAACATACTATTTGCGGTTCATGAATACCCGCAGTGTTCCCATATCCTAGCAGTCGAAAATATTTAAAAACATATTACTTTTCTTCCTTGGACACATAAGATTCGGCAAAACAAAAATATTAAAATTAAATAAATAAAGTTTATTAATCACGCAAAGCTTTTATTTCCTCACTTTATATATGCTCTAAAAAATACATAAGATTCTTAAAATTAAAAATTATGTTAGTACTATCTATATTAAATAACCTCTTCATTCTTAAGTTAAGTGGCTCAGATGCAAGCATGAAACGTCTAGTGTACAAAATTATGTTTCATAATACATTATAAAAAATAAGAATAAAACTACTTAAGTTTTCTGGGAAAAGAAACACCCTGGTCGAGGTGCACATATGTAGAGTTTTACATGTTCGTATTTTTATATAATTTTTCCCCTTCAATTTTATACTTGCCCTTTTTCATTTTAATGAAACTGATTTATAAACTTTTCCTTCTTTCTAAACAACCACTTGACTTTTAAGAGGATTTCTGCTACCATGTGTCTTATTGCGTATAGACGACAATAGCTAAGAGGTGTGCTAAGAAAAATGTAAATGACATTTGTTGTTTAAATCAACTATATACAAACAGCTGTATATTTGCATAGTTACATTGTTCAAAACTAAACAAGTAAGCTTATACAATTTGTTTCTTCTTGCATAGATTCACTTGATATTCTTCATTTTCTTCTGTATTCAAATAGCTAATGTAGGATACTTTTAAAGTAGGTGCATAATATTATATGTTTCATAGTTAGTTATAGTGTAATGGTGAAAACATATAAGTATCTAGTTTGCTTACATTAAATTCATCAATCGTCCTTACGTAATAACCCATTGAGGGTAGTCAAACATTAAAATAATTAAAATTTTACATCAAAGCTGTTTAGATGTTTGACTGAGCGTTTTCTGGCAAGTTTTGTATAATTAAATATTTTGTATAATTGTCTTCACCGTATTCTTCGTATAACTGATAGTGATACAACATGCTTTCGAGTCGTGCACGGTGAAGAGAGGAAACATTAGAAACAGAAATATTTTCTTAAAGTTCAGTAATTTACTAGTATTAAAGAAACCATCAGAGGATAAGTACCTTCAGTTTCAGTCTAGAACCTATCACTGAGTATCTTAATTATGTCAGTTGACACCCTTCAATGACAATGCTATGTAAAAGTGACACGTTCTCTTCCTTGTAGGGTAATAATATAACAATATAAAATTTGTTGTAGTAAAACTTAATTATTTGAACAGTTATTAGAAAATTATTATTTGTTATCTGTACAATAAAATTAATTTTTGTTATCGCATATGTCTTTTCTACTTCGATTTTAAGCTGTGCAGAGTGGGTTAATGTTGACTAGTTTTTTTGTTTTTTTTTAATTTAAAAAATCGTTATCTTCATTCCTTATGTTACATCACCACTATTGAGAAGACTCTCAATAGTGGTACGTAAATGTTCACCTGATGCAACGAATAGAAATAATTGCGTTTTACTTTCAAATGATTAGTTCTGCTCAAATTTAAGACAACCTAACAAGACAAAAGAAGACAAAAAGTTTATATTGGCAAATTTAAAAGTTTTAAGCATTTAGGGCTTAAAATATATTAAACGATTTAATATTGAATAATATAAAATTTCGGTTGAAAAAATAAGGAGCGCTGTGTTTGTTAATGTCTATATATATTGTCTTGAGACAGATGTACACAGAAAAACCAAAAATTTTATTTTCAGTAAAGAAATTCAATGAATTAGTAAATATTTTGTCTAGAAATAGACCTACAAACAAATTTGTAAATACAGAGAAAAATATCTGCCTTTATTTTTCTTTTTCAGTAAACAAGTTGTCCAAATGCATATTAGACCATTTGACTAAAAATATTTACAAATTCGAAACAAAATACTTTACTGAATCAAACAAAACAATGTACAGGATTTTCTGTAATATACCAAACAAGTTTTTGTTTGCATTTATAAAACAAATTTCTTAAAATCGTCAGTAGACTTCAAACACAATTTTGCTAAGTTACAAATCCTTTAACTTATGTACAGACTTTAAAAACCATTTGAGAGTTCCTATATTTCATATATAGGAATTCTCAATTTTCAAAAATAAGCATATTAGAATTTGAAGATTATATAAAACCCAGCAAATAATTTATATTCGATATTAATCTATTTTATTTTTCTACACCTTTATACAATTAGAAATCCATTGCATAACAATAAAAGTATTTATAACGCAAAATGAAAAATAAAATCCAAATTAAACCTTTAAGAAATTTATTATTTGACATATTATCATAACGTTATTTTAAATGAAATTTATTTGCTGGTGTTTAAGCACTGTCTATATGCAGCATTTTATTGGTGCTTTACCAAATCGTCAGTAGACTTCAAACACAATTTTGCAAAGTTACAAATCCTTTATCTTACATAAGTCTGTACATAAGATAAAGGATTTGTAACTTTGAAAAATTGTGTTTGAAGTCTACTGACGAATTGGTAAAGCACCAATGAAATGTTGCATATAGACAATGCTTAAACACCAGCAAATAAATTTCGTTTAAAATAACGTTAAGACAATATGTCAAATAATAAATTCCTTTAAAGTAGTTTACTGAATCAAACAAAACTATTTACTGGATTTCTTGTAATATATCAATAAAACTTTTTGTCTCAGTCAGTAACAATTTTTTTTATATTATTAAGTTTAAAATAATAAAAAAATCATCCATTAAACATTTATGAAATTTTACTTTGTTGAATGTATTAAACTCTGAATGTTTAACTAAGGACTTTAAAAAATGATTGAGAATTAAAGCAACTACATTAACGAATTGATTCGCTCAGAAATCTTCAGTAAACAAACTTATTACAATCGCATTCCTTTTGCTATCATTTTGTCGTTATTATTTATGTGTATCTATGGCGTCATCTTGGTGGTTTCTTACGATACAGAAAACTGGTTTTTGTTGTTGTTTTTGGTGTTTGCGTTCTAAACAAAATATAAGCAAAACAAATTCACTGATTCTTTAAAGAGAATTTATTTACGAAAAATTTTATTTTATTTTAGACAAACTTTTGTTTGAAAATTTTTTGCTGATATTTTTTTTCTGTATGCATGAATATTTTAAAGTACAGCTTAAATTTATATGTACAAATAAATCAAAATACTTTACCCCCAGAATAAAATTTTTAATAAAATTTTATTTATTTCATTTTTATTTATTAAAAAATGTTTTATTTAGAAACATGCATTAGTTTATTTTTATTAAAAAGAAATCTTCTATTACTGTCAGAATTTAAATTTATATAAATATCTGCACATGATTGTCCAAAATCATGCTAAATTTTTTATTCCAATCTTTTCATATCTGAATGTTATTTAGTTAAAAGCCAACTCATACAGAAAATGACACTCTTGGGTTTTAAAAAGAAAATGATTATTTAATTTTCTACCACATGTGACATGAAAAAACATTAGGAAGACGAAAAAACTAAATATACATTAAAGAAAACCCACTTTAATGTTTGACAGGTTTGTTTGAAAATTCTTTCTATTCCATTTGGTAAAAAAGAAAAAAAAACTCACACATGGATATATAAACTTATTGAAACTGAAAGGCAGCATGATGTTTTAATATTTTCCTAAAGTATCAATTGTTTTTGCATTAAATAAGAACAATTATATTCAAAACACACCAAGTGCCAATATAATTAAGAAAGGTAGTTTGCAACGGAGATAATATTTACCTCAGAATACAATATACATCAATAGATTATCAAATCAAGGCATTAGATGAAATAGACCCTTTCTAAGATAATGCTGTAATATTTTTTATATTCGTGGAAATTAATAATAATATACATCCTCCAAAATTATTTACGCTACAGGTATAAATTATCATTTATAATTTTAGAAAATAACAGTTAAAAGCACATTATAATATTGCTAAGACCTTGTGTTGTGTGCCTAGTTAATAAATAACCAGGGCTCGGACTATAATGCAACTAAAACGCTTATCAAATGCACCTAAAAAATGAAAAATATGAGCAAAAATATGCATTTACCTACGAACAAAGTACCAAACCTAAAATAATATTAAAATATTTTTTTTTAATTTTGTATTATTATTAGAGAAAAAACATAAATCATAAATATAATTTGGTCTATTATTTAATGCAACCGAACTTTAGTTGCATTGCCAGTTTGCAACTAAAAATTAATGGTTGCCATAAAGGCACTAAATAGCAACTGAAATTGACAGCTCTCAGTTGCCAGTTGCCATGAGTAGTATAATTTTAAGCAGCTAGTAACGCAACTGAAGCTCAGTTGCCATCCATAGTCGGCCAATTAATATTTTTTCAAAAATTGAGAAATATGCATTAAACAAATTTTTATTACTCCAAAAATATGATTTTTTTGCCAAAATATGCAAAAATATGCACTTACCACCAAAATATACAACTACAAATCGATGTCAAACTACTTAAAATTTGATGAGTCGCATAGATAATAAATCAATACATCTTTATCTATAACCACAAAAAAACATGCATTTGCATGAAAGTCCGAGCCCTGTTAATAACTAATAGCTAAAAAACAAAGCAAAAGTCATGAACGTTAGAGAAAAATATACGTGAATGATGGTGGTAGGTGGTATATAAAATGTCTATTGCCCTTATCAGCCGATAAATGTCAGACCTTGCGAAATAATTATGTCATTATACAGAATCAAATATAACCAATATGCTGAAATATTTACTAGATTTTGTTAATATCGGCCATGTCAATGAGTTCAGTTCCGTTCGGAAACGGAATTCAACCTACCCCATTTTTGCAGCAGCTAGTGTCTAAAAAAGAAAACTAAAATACGCAAATTTGTCAGGTGTGTCCAGACTTTTGATTGAATTCCGTTTCAGAACGGAATTGAACTCTGTGAAATGACCGTATATATTTTTATTTATATTTGCTAGGGTACTCACTCGAATAATGTTTGCTCGATTAATCGAATAATTAAAGTCAAATAATGTTCGAACAAACAAAAAATTTAAATTTCGAGTAAAAATTTATTAATTAATCGATTAATCGAATAACCCGATTAAAAAATTGTATGTAAAAATTGTATGTAATAAAAAGTGGACAAATTCTTAATTTATATGAAATTTTGCCATTCAATTCGAACGGTATTTCATACTAATAGTCCGCATGATAAAAAAAACCAAGTAAATAATGTAGTAACAATAATAGGGAGAAAGAAACCAACTCCAAATGGCTTTAAGAAAAATTCGGATATATAAACATCAAACAAAAATTATTTGAAGATATTTCGAAGAAGATATTTCGAGAGCAAATAATTAACTAGATGTTTCGTAAAATATCAAATGTAATGTTCGGAATTATAAAAGCCTTAAGGTACGGCCACACGTGGCAAATACTTGCCGAAAAAAACCTAACCCACACACAAGTTAAAACTGTATTTCCTTTAATTACAATATTTTTTTTAACATGGGTTCGCATTTGTTAAAAATAATATAAAAATAGCTTTTTGCAGCATAACTTATTTTGTGTTAAAGAAAAAACAAGTTAAATCAAACTAACTCTGAGCAAATGGAGTGGTTACGTTTTTTTGGGGAAATATTTCCAAAGTATAACAGTATTTATATTTATAACAACAATAATGTTATACCAATTCGGATTATTTTTATTCTGCATTGAATACAGGACAGGTCGGAATGGTATTAAATATTTCCTCGCGTAAAATTTTCTCAAAGCGCGACATTTGAATAGTGAAAAAAAACTATTTTAAAGGATCAGTTTATGATCTAATTTATGTAGAAATGTTGTGCTTTCTTTGGTTTTTATTACTAAAATATATGAAAACGTGAAAAAACTGGTTTTGTTTTATTTTTGTCAACAAAAAAGTACAAAAAACCGATTAAATTCAAACATTTTCGGATTAACTCGAATAATTTTTAACAGTAAAGCTTACTCGAATAACTCGAACGAAAAAAAGTTTTACTCGATTGCTCGAGTAATTTAAAAACCTCAATTTCGATTAATTGATTAATCGAACAATTGAAAAGTCGTTTAAAATGAATACCCTAATATTTGCTTATCTATGAATATTAGGTGAAGTAAATATAAAAAGATTTTTAGGTGGAAATATTTTTGATTTGTCAAAGGCTTATAGAACAAATATCTGAAATAAATAAAACTTACTGACAAGGTAAGGGGTAGTTGCAGTTTTCACGGACACTTAGTGATAGTACATAAAATTATGTGAAAAAATTATGTTAAAAATATGTCACGTTCCTAGGAAACATATTTATTATTTAACTAACAAAAACTTAAATTATTTTGCACATGAACAATCGTAACGGGTGTTTCTTTGTTGTATTAACTTGTTGTATTAACTTTAGTATTCAGGTATGTCTCCTGGTACTAATTTTATGAGAGAGATGTACAATAGTTAAATTCAGTTTATCATTAGCTAAACTATGAATATTGTTTAAATTTTTGGCTTACACTTGCAGACGAGCTGTTAAAATTGCAGACTAACTGTGGCAACTCAGGAACATATGTAATCCCCTAGTAAAAAATACGATATCCGTAGAGCTATTAGAATAACAAATGCCATCTGGTAGTTACCTATGGTGCACAGAGTCCATATCAGTGCTGGCCATCACGAGAAATGAGTTTTTAATTTAGTATTAGTGTTTATGAGCACATGTTAGTAGTATTCCACTGTTTGCCTATTAAAAAGAAGAAGAAAAAAACAACGTAAAAAACAACAAGCTTTCATAAAATTGAATGAAGTTGTTGTTATTTTTTACTCTTAAGAGAGTACGTTAGTTTTCATTCGGCTGTATACATAAACGAGCCGATTAATGTTCGGAACACTGGTGCCAATATGAGCGACTATGACATACTTTAGTCGATATTTTGTTAAATTCTCTAAAATATCATTAGCTTAACTCCTGCCAAATAACACTCTTTCCTTTCCTAAATATCTACTTGCTGCACATACAAATCTTTTTTCCTAAAAATACGGTTATATAGATATGATATTTTTCTGTTTGAAATATATGAATTTTTCTTAAAAAAATATATAAGAAAAAAACCACTTCTATAGCATATATTTTTTTGATTTAAAATATTTTTTTACCACCAAAACCAAAAAAGAACATAAATATATAAGTTTTCCACATCAACATTCTAAAGTTTGTGGTGAGTGTTTTCTTAAGAGAATTCAAAAGTATAGAAGTGTATTAAAGCATACAAATATATATAAATGAATAATATTTTAAAGAAATGAATTGAAAATTTATTATTTGTTGTAGTTTTTGTTCTATTTTATATGCCGGCATTTCGTTGGTGCATGAAGGCTAAAATCTACTGAAGTGTTGGCACATCTGTAGATTTTAGCAATCATATTTGAAAAGTGTTCAAACTTGTATACTTATACTAATATATCCGGAATAATATATTTTCACGAAACATATCACGTTGAAAAATTAAGTTAATGTTAATTTTTCTCTTGTTCCTTGGAATATTAATCATGCCAAATGCTTTCCGAGTTACGAACCTTAGCATAATAATCAATTTGGATTCCCAAGCAAATACGTTCATATCATATAATAATCATATTAATAAACAATTAGCTACTGAGTTGTGCTTTTCACATGTTTACATATTCATATATACTTAAGTATAAAATTAAACCAAAGAAGTTTGCCTTGACTACAGCAAACAGAATATGCAAGTAGAACAAGTAGAATAATCAGAAAAATGGAAATGAAGAAAAATAAACCAATGGGAACGCTGGAAAAGTGCAGTTTAATATTAACTTGAAAGTGATTTATTTCTCGTATTCAATTTTCAAGAAAAAGTTGTATATAGAAGAATTAAAATCACATTCAACAGAGCCACCTGACAAGTGGTGATAAGCAAACTACACGTGAGCACTGACGATGGATGTGTAGCGGTTTTCGAAAGTGGTGCTACTCTTTTCTGCAGTGTACGTTGAAAAATTAAGTTGATGTTTATTTTTCCCTTGTTGCTTGATATATTAATCATGACCAATTCTTTCTGAATGAAATGTTACGAACCTCACCCTAATAATCAATTTGGATGGAAAAGAAAAATAATTGTAACTTAAAAATTTATTGCTGTTTAGTTTGGCCCATCCAGAATCCAAATAAATAAATAAAGAAATGTTAAAATATTTGAAAGTTTACAAATTAGGAGTGGTTTTTCAAAAGGGCCTATTTCTACTTTCGACTTTGAACTAACCTAACAACGTATTTGTTATTCTTAACTTAATCCTCTGGATCAAATTCTATTGCAAAAAGCACAGTGTGGTACAAAAGGGTACATTTCCACCCAATTTTTAGAGCTTGATGTAAAAAAAACGAATTTTCTAACAGTCGCTATAAGTGTATATCGCCTATGGCCATTGCGCATGCTTAACACGTCTCGGACAACCCTATCAAGCACTTGTGATAATCACAGGCTTAATTATCCACGAAACAATACAATAAGCCGGCACATTTCCAAATGTTTTTTACTTTTTTGCGATAAATACAAACAATTTAGAATTAAAACTTGAATCTGGCCAGAATATTAGGTCAACACACTATAACACTGGAGACATAATATAGTTCTTGAAAAAAACCAACTACAAAATAGGCGTGGAGCCGCCCCCATACTTTCCCATTATATGCTTTTACGAGAACTAATTGTATGTTCGAAGTCTCATAACAATCGGATAAGTAGAAGTAGTTAAAATGAATATTTACTTTTTATGGGCGTGGCACTGCCCTCTTTTCTAACCACACTGTTGTAACGATAACTACATGTGTACGCAAAGTTTCATAAGGATCGGCTAAGTTGAAGTAGTTATAGTTCTTATTTACTTTTCATAGGCGTGGCACTGCCCACTTTTCTAAACGTTGTGTTGTACTGTAACGATAACTAAATGTGTGTGTAAAATTTCATAAGAATCGGTTTGGTAGAAGTTGTTGAAAAAGAATATATACTTTGCAAGGGCGTGGCACAGCCTACTTTTTTATCCTGATGCAGTATTTAAACAGAAGCTTAATGTGTGTGTAAAGTTTCATAAGAAACGGTTGAGTAGAAGTAGTTGAAAATGAATAAGTATTTACTTTGTATGGACGTCTTTTCAAAGGCCTCTTTTCAACGGAACCAATCTGGAAGTGCATCCTTTTGAATAGAGGAAAAAATCCGATATCATTTCAGAAATGGCGGAGTTTTGAGGAAACATCCATAACAAATATATGACCTTTCTCCTTTTCTGAAGTCGGCTAAAAAATAAGTAACTGTAAACAGCTCCTACACATTTTTTCTCATTAATGAAATTTGCCTTAACGTGGAAAAAATCCATTTTTTTTGTTATCTTTCTATTATAGATTGTATTACCTTTAGATGTTAGACTTTATTTAAATGACGACTGTTATCAAGAAATTTGTTTAATAAAAGTTTTCGAGTTTTGATAGCAGGAGGTGTGGAAGAGAAAGTACTGTTTAAAATAATGAAATGGGGCTGAAATTTCAAAGGTTCTTTTAAAACTTTTTTACTAAGTTTTTTTCTGCACATGTCCTATGAGTAAGTAAATAAGTTTTATTAAACTTATAAAAAGTCATCATGTAAATATATTCTAAGTTAGAAAAAAGATTGCTTTTGGTTTTATTTTTTTTTAGATCTTATCATTGCATATAAAGTTTTAGTTAATTCCCATACCATTTTCCATGTCATATTGATGTATGAAATGTGTTTTGTTTTATCGACAAATGTAGATTGATGGATACATTTGAGTATGCATTTATACATTTATATACATATTTTATATATCAGGAATATGTTTTAGACTATCATCAATTGTGCTCGGAAAGCCGTCATATTTTACCATTTATTAGATTTTTTTGTATTAACAAACTTAGCATATCATTGTACACATTAAGAAAATACTAAGCAAATACTTTTATGTGTCTTAAGACACTTTATAAATGAATTCATAGTATATTCTTGTATAGTATATAAACTAGCTGTATGAAGTTTACATAAACTTAGCCATTTTTACGCATTTAAATTTAAAAATTAAAAAAAAAAACACACACGCTCTACACTACTGACTTTAAATTAATATTCATATATTTTAAATTTAAATTTCAGCTAATTTGACGTACAGAATACTTTGAGTGTTTGTGTGTTATTTTTATGTATGCAACTTTTTGGTACTTATAACTTAAATAACGGACAATATTAAAAGTAACCGAAAATCCGTATTAATGTGTGCTTTCTTTTATTGAATATTACAATCAGTGAAAAATAACATTGCTTAAAACTTTAATTGCTTATTCATTTACAAATTACTACACGGAATACTTCTTGATTAAAGTACATTCTGTTACTGTCATAATATTGTGAGTGTGTCAACCTTTAAGCCAAGCTGGTCATCTTGCCATCAATGGAATGATTAAAACAATTATAAATAACTAAATTCTTTTTACTTTTACTTGTTTCTATTTTAGTTTTACTTTTTGTTATTATATTTTTTCAACATAAACGTCATTGATGGGAAATACATATGCTGACTAAGTGTCATCAATATGATGGAAGGGTGTCATACTATCGTATGTTTCAATGTTTTGTCTGGGCATGTATACTGTACTGGTATAGTATTTTAAAAGACTTGTAGAGTTTATTATTAGCTCTGTCATAGTAATGATGATAAGTGTACATCAATGTATTGTCATTAATATGATTATTTCGAACGTATTTGCTTTTTGAATCTAAATTGATTATTAGGCTAAGGTTCGTAATGTTATATTCAGAAAGAATTGGGTATGATTAATATTCCAAGGAACAAGGGAAAAATTAACATCAACTTAATTTTTCAACGTACACAGCAGAACAGAGTAGCGCCACTTTCGAAAGCCGCTACATTTCCATCGTCCGTGCTCACGTGTATTTGCTATCACCACTTGTCAGGTGGCTCTGTTGAATGTGAAAATTAAGTTGATGTTAATTTTTCCCTTGTTCCTTGGAATATTAATCATACCCAATTCTTTCTGAATATAATGTATTGTCATGTTTTTTAACTTTTCAAAAATGCGCTTAAACACAAAACTAAAACAAATAAATTTGTATTAAAATAGCAACTACAAACGTTTTAACATTGTCTGCTTTTTTTTCTTTGATACATATTTTACATTTTAAGAATATATAACTAGTGGCATCGTATTGATGTCATTCTAGTCGCACTTAAACTATGTCAACATTCTATGATGACATTTTTTATCAGATTAATGTAAGTGTTTGTTTAATTAATGAAATTTATTATAGCATTAATGTCAGAATTCCGATGAGTATAGAAATCATTAACCGATCATGAGTAAAATCAAAATAGTTATGTATGTTATTTTCAGTACTAATTATTGATGATGAAAACTGTGTGAAAATATTTTTTTTTTGGTAATAAAACGTTGGTTGATAAAATGTCGGTCAATGACTAACAACAAATATCATATCGTCTATACATTACTAAAAAAAATATATTATTAAAAAAATTACAATAGTTTCTTTGCCACATCCATATGTTGTTCAGCTAGAGTCAGATTTCTCGTAATGCCCATATATTTGTGATGATTTTATTATATTTTAAGATTCATATGCATTATACTTAATAACAAGATTCTGACTCTGAATTTAAATATCATATAACAATCAGACAAATACAGGTAACAAAGGCTGGAAGCTAAAATTTTTTATATGATCCTAATATTAATGACAGAATATATAATATCTTCCAAAATACTAATCTGATTATATGTATATTGAAGTCTAGAAAAGTCAAAGGAATCATGAAGAGTGTTAAGTTTGGGCATAGCACATATCACTGACTATCTTAATTGTGTCAATTGGCCCACTCCAATGACAGCTCCATATAAAAGTGACAGATTCCTCTCAAATAAAGTTCCAGAACTCGAACAGATTACTAGTCCAGAACTTCTCTTGTGACAGATTCTCTTCCATCTATAGTATTTACTTCCTACATATTTTTTCAAAGTTTTTGATCTAAATTTATTGCCATATTCAGTTATTTTTTGTTCGGGTAAAGAAAGTAATAAATTACAATTCCCTTAAAAAATAGTAACTACTTGTAACTAACATCATATTTTGCAATATCCGCCCATAAAAATTAATTTTAGAAAAGTTCAAGCAAAAGTTTGTCTAAAATAAAATTTAATTTTCAGTAAATGTTCTTTACTGAATCAGTGAATTTTTTGTTTGACTGTTACTTGAGACATAAACATTAAAAACAACAAAAAACTAGTTTTATGTGTTGCAAAAAAAAACAACCCCCATGAAGAAATACACATAAATAACAGTAATAATGAAAGCAAAAGGAATGCGATGTCGAAATTGTCACAATTAGTATCAAACATAAATTTTAACAAGTTTGTTTACTGGAGAATTCTGAGTGAATCAATTCGTTAATTTTCTTGCGTTAATTCTCATTAATTTCTTTATAATCTTTAGATAAACATACAGAGTTCAACACATTTAACAAAGTGAAATGATCTTATTATTTAAATCTTAAATATAGTTTAAAAACAGTTTTTACGAACGCCGACAAAAAGTTTGTTTGATAAAATAAAAAATTATCTTGTAAATATTTTTGTTTGATTCAGTAACTATTTTACTTAGAATTTTAAAGCAATTTTAGCAAAATTGTTTTATAAATCCATACAAATATATTGCCTGATATATTACAGAAAATCCAGTAAATATTTTTGTTTCATTTAGTAAATTAGTTTCTTTGGAATTTGTAAACATTTTTAGATAAATTATTCTATAGGTTTAGAAAATTT
This sequence comes from Panzeria rudis, assembly GCA_956483635.1. NCBI lineage: Eukaryota > Metazoa > Arthropoda > Insecta > Diptera > Tachinidae > Panzeria > Panzeria rudis. The sequence continues at coordinate 130,095,880 of OY101449.1, read as the reverse complement.
TTTTATTGAAAGCACGCGGTTTCTTTTTTCGATGAAATTGTGGGGACATTTTTATCTTTATTTACAAATTTGCTTGTAAGTCTGTTTCTAAACAAAATATTTATTAATTCAATGAATTTCTTTATTAAAAGTTTTATTAAGTTTTTTCTGTGTACATATTTGTGTCGTTTTAGCTTAATATCTTAAGTCTAAAAATCTTATTTGGAGTGGAGATGTTGTAATGTAAAATCTGATCTGTTGGTGTTCTAGAAAGTTAACCAAATAAACTGTAAAAACTTTTTCGAAAATTGCGGTATATGAAAACGTATTGGACCCATATGTTTACTGTAACAGGATGAACCAGAATATGACTTTAACTCGGTTTTAACTTAACTCGACTTAAGACATTATGATATAACGGCAGAGATATATTTACTTGTACATGTAATCAAACTTGTCTCTGAAGTTTTTCCTTTAGAGATTTAAAAACACAAGTGATACTTCCATATTAAGATTACGACCTCATAAGATTATATTTAAAATTTCAACATGGAAACTAGTACTTCATAAAGTATAAATATTTAAATTCTTGAAAATTTTGCGCAATATAATATGCAAAATTACTTAACAATTTCATATTCTAAGATAAAATGTCATGTTAAAGTTAAGAGAGAAATATAAGAGAAAGTATAATAAAATAGCTAGTGGTTGCAGAGGTAAGATATTTCTTGTACACCTTAGATTTTAATGAAAGAACGTGAATAAATGTCTGCCATACAAACCATTGAAGCAACTAACGACATCAGCACAACCACTAACTTCCACCAGCATTGAGTTTTTTCTTCTTAAATTATTTCATTATAAAATATGTATGTATGCATTATATTCCAAAGTAGCACCGTTTAACTTTATACAGCCAGTTATGGCATCTATTTTTTGTATTTATTCTTATTCTAGTTGTATTACTGGCGAAAAATTTTTGCATAATCTTAGCCAAAGAAATGAAACGAAATATAAGAATGTGGAGCATCAATGGCAATATATACATGAACATGAATGAGAATTGTAGCTCTGCCGTCGCTTTTACCATTTCGGATGCAGCAAAAGCTCAAAATGGCAATAAAGCAAAATCATGAGAAGATATAATAGTATTTTAACGTTTACACTCAAATCCTTCTTTTTGCACTATTCAGCAGCCATAACAACTTAACAATGGCATACAACAGAAGTACACAATATTCTATCCGAGACGTGCAAAAAATTTAACACGACATTTAAAAGTCACGAAGTTAAATTATGATAAACGACGCATAGAAATTAGAAAAGAAATATGATGGAATATATACCAAACAATTTGTTATTCCCTTCACATGCACGCATGCAAAAGGGACATTTATAACGACAATGCTTAAAATACAAGGCAACAAATTTTTCAAGTAAATAAAGAAGAAAATGATAATCGCATATTTAAGCAAGAAACAGTGCTTTCAAAAGATAATGATGCATTTGCCTGAACAAAAATATTGCACTGACAAATTTTTGTTTTTGAAGAGAAAATTTTTATAATTTGTTTAAGCAAAGTTTCTTATAAAAATACTAAACACTTAAGAAGGTTACAATTACCGATATCACTGTTAATTTTTGTATGGCGAGTTCCCGGTTTGGAGTACTACATTATCGTACTGAAAGCACCTTTTGAGGCGCTGAAAACTATCACCATTTTAAGCTCAAAAACTGAAAATATATCGTGTTATAACCGCCAAAAGAGCTTAAGCGCCATAAAGTAAATTTTACTGGAGAAGTATTTTTTAGTTATCCTTGGTTCAAATCGAAGTAGAGCCCTTATATTGGCTATATAGGATTGTAGTGGACTGTTATATGTAATGTTAGTAGTTTTAATAAATTTCCTATAAGACAGACAACGCATGTTTGTCGGGGTTAAGATATTTTAAGACATTGTTGATTTCATGAAAAATCAAATAATTTAATAAAATAATTTTAAAACTAGTAATTATTATCCTTTTCAAGCTGTTCTTTTACCGTTTCATTGATATCCTTGCAGTTTTAAACACTACTTTTGCTCTACTTGCAAAAGAGAATTTTAGCTTAAGCGACACATTGCAATTACAAAAAAATTTAAACAAATTAAAATTTTAAAGAGAAAATGCACTTAAGCTAAAATTTCTTTTGCTGTATTTCCGTAACGGTACATGGCAGGAGTTTGAAACTTTGACAGATAGTCCGATTTATCGTAAATAATCGATTTTCGTCCAAATACCATTTTCGAAAAGCATGTCGCTTGAGTTTTTTTTGGCGGTTATGACTCGATATATAAAAAAATGGTTCGAACTCTTATTAATTTGTAACTTTATTTATTTTTACTAATTAAATTTTTTTTTTGGATATTTTTATTAATTTTTATTTTTAATCATTATTTGTAATTTTAATTTCAACTAGTATCGAACAAAGTTCCTTCAGGTTTGAAATCCAACGCACCAATTAATCCGTGACAGAACCTATTGCAGAACGACATCAAGAAGCTAAAATAAACTTACCCTTCTTTCTCTCTCAAAAACCTGCATTGGATCAACCAGGGATGGCAAAGTTGGTACAATTGTACAATTTTTGGTACAAATCGAACTTTAAATGTACAATGGTGCAGCAATGGATTATTTAGTACAATTAATAATATCTGTATTTGTTAGAAAATATCTTTATTGCTGCTCTTTTATTATCACAATATATTATCCTTTTTGTCCACTCGTACACATGCGACTTTTTATCTGAACTAAATTTAAACTTTACCCAGCATTAAGAACAAAGTTCGACTTAAACAGAGGAATATATAAAGAGATCATATGAGGTTAGTTCACAATCTGTAGTCACTGAAATTTCAAGCTCTTGCTGGTCATGATTAATATTAAAGTCTATAAATGATATATTTTCTTTACATGTTTCTGGTTTTAAAAATGCTTTTTGGTACAATTAAGCTCAAAATAATTTTATACTACAATTAGTACAATTTTAAAATCTTTTTTGCCATCCCTGGGATCAACACAATTAAATCATCTTTTTTTATATAGCTTCTATACGAAGCTTTTCATATAGATTTTTGTGTAACTGCTCCGAAAAAAGCTTTATTTTAAAGCGTATTATTATGCACTTTAATTTAAAATTTTGTCGAAGTGCTCCTAAAAATATGAAATTTTTTTAATGGGAAGGAATAAACTCCTAAATAAATTTACATTCTAGAATGCTTGTGTTCAACAGTTTTTGCTTCGCTTCTGCACGTCTCACTGGACACAGAAAAAATATTTACTGATTCATTGAATTTCTTTACTGAGAATGAAACTTAGTTTTTCTGTGTAGCTTACAATCATTAATGATTGAAATTATCCAGAGTCTGACGTTCTTGTGTCACTCATAGTGAGAATATCAATAGTAAAACGTTTTATTTCCTGAGGATTATAAATACAATTTTCTACTTCGTATAAACTTTGTACTTTTAATTTGGAAACATTAACTCTTGTTGTAGTTTTTTGTTTTGGTATTATTAGCACTCTTATATTACCAGAGATTGAAGGGCTTGTTTTTAATTACTTGAAGCATGCCCGTCACGTTACCCGGCTGCATTGTTCTTGGACTTAGTGCTCGCCTTTAACGTTGCCGGTCCCACCAGTATCTATGCTTCCGCTGGCATTGCTATCAGTACCCCTGGACCCACTGAGCGTCCACACCACAACAACGTTACCATCCAGAAATAAAAAAAAAAGATTTTGCAATTCGTTTGAATTGTTTTGGTTTTTTTAAATAGATGTTCACTCAGAGATCTTCAATTTATGAACAGATATAGAAAATGTTTATTTTATATTAAATGACAAGGTGCAGTTGATTTTTTGAAAGCATAATTTCACATATTGCGGTGCACACAAAAACCAATTTCTTAAAAATTTTGTTGCAAAAATTATCAAAAATTAGCACAACAATAAGGCATAAAATATTTGAATTTATTTAATTTTTTTCTTTTTGAAAACCACTTAGTCAAATGCATTTTTTATGCTATTTATGTATATATACATATTATTATTTTTTTGTAGAAGAACACTGTGAATGTTTAAGAGCATTTTTAAGATAGAAGAAAATGTCTAATAACAAAATCACCATTATTATCACCAGTATGACATACACCGAACGGAGTTTAAAAAATATAGCAGTTTTGCTGCAGATTTAAACAAGAGGATGGCAAATGAGCAATAAAAGAAAAAAAAACGACGTTGAACAAAAGGAAAGATAAATGAAAATGGAAATGAAAAGCTTTAAATGACATTTATTCACGTTAGCTATGGCACAAAAAATAGTGATCAAGCCAGTTAAGTAGAAATTGTAGATACACTATAGTTCCGTAGATTTGCTGTTTATAAATTAAGCACATATTAGGTAGAATAGGGCTAGTAAGAAAGATTATATAATATCACCTTATATGAATAATAATTAATATTGTTTATATATATATCATTATATCGACCCTGTATTTGTTTTTATTGGAATGAAATATATTCCATATAGAAACAATGCCTCTAGAGATCCAACGAGTATTTTAAAAGATATCAATAATTTTGCTATTTTTAGAGTTTTAAAATACTGCTAGGCTTATACTAATTTAGTTACAACAACACAACAAATTTTGAAAAAATACCGCTCATGATACTATTTTAAAATGCAATCATTGCTTTAAATTTTGTGTCATACATGTAGATAAACTAAGACGGCTTTCTTTTGGAATATAAAGACTAACCAAGTGTCTTAAAAAATATAAAATACAAACTATTAGTTCAACTGACAAACTCTACAAACTATCTAGGACTATAACTATTAACCTCATTGTATTTTCCCTTTTCATTAAGAACATTTGTACTCTGTTTGAATTATTGCTTATTCACTGGATTTCATTTTAGCTCTAAAAGCTATTTTTCCTCTGCATATCACAAGTCATAGGAAGCACATTTCAGCTTTTGCAATTTTAATTTATTAATTTGTTTTAACTTGTGCATACACATTAACTAGCAGTCATATATTTTAAAATTATAACAAAGTCATAGAAATGTTTTAATTACATAAATAAAATAATAAGATGACATCTAAAACCTGCGGGATTTAGAAAAGATATATAATATGTATTTTTTTTTCTAAGCAATGCATTTGCGCATAATTTTGCAATCTTATTTTAAAAACGTAATTTTTTTAATATCATTATTAGATTCAAAAGATTTTTACGTATAAAGGCAACAGAGGTGTATGATTTATGGGAGTGGAAGAAGTTGAAAATAAAAATCAGTTATACGTAGTGTTGTTACACAATGCACTACAGCGTTGCCATAATATATGAAGGAGTAAAAGTGCTAGATTGCACAATACAAAATGCAAAAATGTTCTACAGCACATATAAAAAAGTGGTAAAATGATTACAATTTTTTTTATCAAAGTCCTTATTTCATCCAGACGGGAGTGGAAGGGAGGTAACATAGAAAAAGACTTCAACTTCAGGGTGTATACTGATGGATTAAGAATGATCTGTGGTGTAGGCTCTGGAGTATTCTCGAATGTCCTTGGGGTAAGACTCTTCTTCCGAGCTCACAACGAAGCCACTGTATTTCAGGCTGCAATACTGGCTATAGGTCTGCCAAAACGACATCTTATTGATGATAGTTGATTGCATGCATGCAATAGGGAAACACGTATACCAACAAATAACCAAAATTTAAAATTTTTAGTCTCACTTTTTTTAGATGTGTACAGATTTTTTAAAATTTGCATCCACGTATGAATATATATTAACAAAGCAAATATGCTTATAAAAAATTAAAAAAAAAGTTCAGATGAACCGATTTCGTTGACACTGCTGCCAGATATACCAATCGCATACATTGCGTAGTATGAATAAAAAAGGTATTTACTTATTGCTTAAAAATTTGTTTTAAAATCCAAAATTCTCACTTTTATACTTCATAATTTCCTGAATTTCGAATTTTTACATAAAAAATATTTTTGGTCAAATAAATTGATCGTGTGCACCATTGTGCATTGGAGTAATAATGAAAAAATAGCAGTAAATCTGGAGAATCAATAAGAACCTGCTTTATTTATGGAATATAAATAATATGCTCTTTTGTATAACTTTTTAAACCTACTACGCTTATTCTTTTGTAATTCTCAAATGATTTTTGAAAAATTTTGCATAAGCTAAGAGGTTTTGGAATTTTTAAAAAATTGTAGTTGCACAAATTTAACCCACAAAAAATGAAAAGTTTTTTAATATTATTAAGTTTTTCGTATAATTTGTCGCCAGCTTTTCATGTATATAAGTAAAAAGATTACAGGAAATTAAAAGCAATATATCTTAATTTGACCTCAAAACTATTTTGAAAAAAGTGCAGTTTTACAAAATTTTTATTGGGAAATTAACTAAGAAATAAATTGTGAGTACTATAGTTAATACTAATTTTATTAATTTTGCTTATATTCCTATATAAAAACTAGTTTCATGTACTAACTTATTAACTATTCCTACTCCAATCATTAACATGTCACATAGTTTTTGTATAGGTAAGTCAAAAAAAAAAAGAAAACTAGAACAAAATGCATTAAAGAGGCATTTTACGTTATTCAAACATGCACACATTCACTCAAATTCATCTCTGTATCACCTTTCTTTTCCTATTGCATACAAATGTAACACTTCACTTAATTACGCAATTCAATTTCATTGGCTGCGTGTTCATTGCTGCAAAGAGTTCTTTTGAAATCTTAGATGATCTTAGGTTTAAAAGAGTGCATTCAATATATTTTCTTGTTTAATTTAAAACAATTTTGAAAACAATAACTAGATATTAGGACTTTAATAAGATTTATTTTCTATCTTTCTTAATTCAAAGTTTTCCTGTGAAAAAACAATTAGGCATTATATAATATTTTGCGATTACTGACCAGGTCCTTCTGCGGCTCTCAGCCCTGAATCGCTCTATTCCCCTAAAAATTCAAAATAGTAGTACTTTTGATAAAATAAGTGAACTGATGCGAATCATTCGGGCTTTAGCCCCTTCCCCCTAAAACTTTTTAACTACGCCAAAGGACTATGCTCAGTTTAAATGAAATAATTTTTTTTTGTATTCTTCTTATTTTAAATCTAATTACTTCAATAAAAATGAGCAGGTACCTTTGCAAACCTGTTGCGGTATAAGAGACAATTTGAGAGACATAGAATAAAATGCAATAATAATTCCAAATGGTGTCTTTTCTTTTTTTCTGATTACTTTTTCAATTATAGAGGGTGTTTTTTTTAGAGGTATAGAACTTCGAATTGAAATAAAACACAAGAAAATCGTTTTAATGTCCATCAATTTGGCTTTATTGGAAGGATAATTTTATGCCATTAATGTTTAAATATGATTTCGGGCATGTGGCCGCCGCGGCTGGCTCGAATAAAGCCAATTCTACAGGTCCAATTTTCAACCACTTTTTCGAGCATATGGGGCCGTATGTTGGCAATAACGCCACGAATGTTGGCTTCCAAGTCCCCTAACGTTTCTGGTTTGTTGGCGTATACGACCGACTTCACATATCCCCAAAGAAAATAATCCAATGGTGTCAAATCACACGATCTTGGTGGCCAATTGACAGGTCCATTCCGCGATATTATGCGCTCATCGAATGTTTCCTTCAATAAATCGATTGTAACGTGCGCTGTGTGGCATGTAGCGCGGTCTTGTTTGAACCACAACTCATCCACATTCATGCCATCCAATTCGGGAACAAAATAGTCGGTTATCATGGCTCTATACCGGTCTCCATTAACGGTAACTGACTCTCCAGCATTATTTCAGAAGAAGTATGGCCCAATGACTCCACCAGCCCATACAGCACACCAAACAGTCAGTTTTTGTGGATGTAATGGCGTCTCAAGGGTCTCATGTGGATTCTCTTCACTCCAAATGCGGCAATTTTGCTTGTTGACGTAGCCATTCAACCAAAAATGAGCCTCATCACTGAACAAAATTTTGCGATTTTGCTTGCGGTAAACTTCGCGAACTGAACCATTATTTGCGAAATAAATTTGCACGATTTGCAAGCGTTGTTCTTTTGTCAACCTGTTCATGATGAAATGGCAAACCAAACTAAATATAAATCACTTGACAGCTGACAAAATGGCCGCCAGTTAAAAAAGTGATGCCAACTTAAAGTTCTATACCTCAATAAAAAACACCCATTAGTTCTTTATGCTCTTTCATTTCTTTACGGCTTTTGCAGAACTTAATGTATGAAGAATTTATGCTTTTAATTTACATTTTCCATGTCATTTGCTTAAAAGAAGAGAGAAAAAAAAAGAAAAGTTGCACCTCGACGATGGCTATGGAATGAAAGTTTACATACTACTGAACAACCATACTGCCTGGCAGCCTTCTTACCTCATTTTCAGTCTAAATTAAAGTATGGCTGTTGTACTGACGTTCGGTAAAATTACTGACCTATTTTTTACTTCAATCTTCCATTTTTTTGCATTTCCCAAACATTTATATCAAAAAGAAATATCTATAAAATTACTACAAAAATAGCAACAGAAACGGCAAAATGTGGCATAAAAAGAGAAGGAAAAACAAACTGGAAATAATGTTAAAATGCTTGTGGATGACAGTAGCTGTAGCACTTGTTGTTTTTGCTTTTATGTTACTTTGGTGGCAACTGTGAAATAAAAGAATAAAAAAAAAAAATAAATGAGAAATGGAAAAAACAACAAACTATGCACAAATTGTTGCATAAAGTATACATTTAGAAATTTATGGTAGCTGCAGCTTTGTATGAGTTTTTTTTTGCTTTATCATTTCAAGCCATTTAAAATGAAATGAAATGATTACTTTAACGTGGCCTTGTCCTCAATGCATTACAGGCTTTTAGATTCGCTTTAGGTTTCTGTATTGTTTTGTTAAAGTTTTTGTTGGAAAAACTACTTGAATGGTATAGTTTTTGTTGCAAATGAACAAACTCATTTTATATTGCGATATTGCACATAATGTAAGTGAATGACTGAGTGAGTCGATAAATGTAAATGACAACAACATGCTTGACGACAAGTTAAAACTACTAAAGACAGTTGATGCTGCTGTATGTTGTAGATACATACATATATGCACATATATAGGGTGGACCAACATGGAGTGACTGTTTTAAAAATGCATAATATTTTCGAATTTCTCAAACTTTTGATATTGATAATACAAATATATTAAGATTAGATGACTAACTTATATATAAAGTTTCTGTATATTTTTCGAGGTATGACGTTCTTCATATTTCCGACAATCTTAGCTCAATATAAACACTATTTTTTATTTAAAACCCATTTAGTAGACGTTTTGGAAATTTTGGCATACCCTCAAAATCGGAAGTTATAGATAAAAACGATTTTTTAGAATTTCAGCGACAAGAAATTATATTAAAAAATGTCTGCTCCAGTTTTTAAGTTTAAATCGGTTTGAATAGCATAGATGTTAGACTTTTGGTGTATATTTAAAAATTGAGTGTGCATTAATATTTCGTAGATACATTACACTAGTTAACAAATTTAAACATTTTTTTCCATAACATCAAAAAAATATATTATTAAGCTTACTTGGGGCCAATGAGTATAAAAATGGCATCAATTTATTTTTTTAAAGAAGCGTTTTCAATACATTCGCGGAAAACGTGTTTTTTGCAAATAACTTTCTTTTTTATAAATTTCCAAAAATCTTGAAATGTGTTTATCTGAATTATGCAAATTGTGCACTGATGCCTAGATATATCTTTAATCTTTAAGCCAACATATAAATTGTGTTGATCAAATCAAAATTTATTGAGTTACAGGCCATAAGGTTTGAAAATTTCGATTTTTTTTAATTCACTATATTAAGTCGCTCCATTAAGGCAAAAAAAAATTATCAAATTTGTTTGACCCATCCTTTAACGAAAATTTAGCTCAAAACGTTTGCCAATTTTAGAAAACTTTGTGAACAGAAATTTACATATTTTTCATTCAATTCTAAGAAGGAGTTTCATTCGAAGAGAACGATTTAATTTTTATTGAAATTACTGAATTTGATTGCTATTAACGTAATTGAAATATATTGGTTGCAATCATTTTTATCATATTGATTTTAAATCATTTTACGATTTTGAATGCAATCAAAAAATTAGCAATAATTATCGTGAAATCATGTGATTGCAATTAAATCGATCGCATACTTTGACAGCTCTGCTGATAGGTAACATGTTGCTCTATAAGTATGAAGGTCGCCCTGGGTGTTTTGCAGCAGATCAGCAAATCGCTTCGCGGGTTTCACTTGTTTATAAAAATAATATAAAATTAAAACTGAGCAATCTTTACTAAATATAAAATAAAATATTTTTTTCTTGCGTAGGATCATTTAATGTGTAATTACCCTTCTAAGAATCTCAGAATTCCGTAGAAAATTGCAACAAATCCCAAAATCTCATAATTGTTACAAGGCCCCTAAAATGATTTGGCAAAGAAATAGATACACATAATGAATACACATACAAAAAAATAGGTTTACTATCTGCTACACTCGTGTGAAATTTCATACTGCTCGGATTAATCGTTTAGTAATGGATAATTAATTTCCAAAATATTTTTTTTTTATTCTGCCCCACTGTGAAATGTATGTGTATACTGGCTTCCGAAGGCATGATGTTGATCTGTTCTTTTCGTAATAAACATAATTAGAAATAAACACTTTAAATTAACAAACTCAATAATGATTCAATAACTCTCCATTAAACCAACCCAGCAAAAGCTACTGCTTCGCGATAAGCAGGTTTGTAAAGGAGAGTTTTGTTGGTGTAGCTTACAAACATGCTTACGTATTGCATGATATTTGTTCGCGATGTCCCACTTAGCAGCATTTCTTGTTAAACCCTTATTTCAGCGCATTGAGTATATAATAAAATCATACTATTGTTTCGTCATTTTAAGATCGTAACTCATCGTTATTCTTCGTAAAATGTGTATTTTTATAATCTCTGCCATACTGTAGCGCTTCCTTGAATGCACCAATGTAAGTGAATGTGCAAAAGTTTGTTTTTTAAGTGGACGAAAAGGAAAAATCTAAGAAGCTTAAGCATTTCTTGCCACATATTATTGCATATATTCAGGCAATACATTTGCCGCTACTATGAAGCGCATTTGTATAACAGGAAAAGTCTGTACTGCTTCCAAATTCTCGATTATTTTTTGCTGGGAATCTAAGTCGAAAAAATTAAGTGAATAAATTATTTATTTAATACAAATGAGCAAAGGGATACAAGTGCAAAAAACTATATTTCGAGTAACTAAGCTTCAAAGTTTTTTGTTTCTATTCATTTCATACCTAATATTTTTGTTTTCTAAAACATAGGACTTTTGAGGTCATCCTACAGGTCTAAATTTTTTATAGTGACATATATTAGTATTATTTGTTGATTTTTGCACATAACTCAATTTCCCCAATTTTAATAGTTGTACTCCTTTCCATTTAACCCCCACAAATATTCTATCTATTAAACGAATATAAATAGTCAGTTCAATTTGGCTCACTCTTTACTATGGTGTTAACTGTAACCAACTTTGCTTTAATAGCAGCAATAATTTTACATGTTGTTCTTAAGCTCTTGCTGGCATGACCTTTATAACAATAAATGCAGGGAAAACATTCCTGTGCAAATCGGCCCTTTGGCCTTGAAGTGGCCACGTTAAAAATAGTTTTTGTTTTTAATAAGTATTGTGCTACTATGGATTTTAGTTGTACATATAAATCATCTCTATAGCAATATGCAGCCACCCTTTATATTTAATTGGAATTACATGGCTTTTTTATAGTTGTAACGGAACATGATGGAATATTAAGGTCATTCTTATGCTATATTAGTTTTTAATACAAAATTATAACTGAATACCACATGCTAGTACCCTCAAGTTTTTATCATTATCATAAGTATGACATAATTAAACTTGACTCTCTAATCAAAATGCACTACATGCTGTTATTTCTCTCAATATATTAAACATGAGTTTATGGCTGTGTGCCGCTTCATTAAGCTATTTGTATAATCTTCGTTCTTAAATGCAAATGTGTAAAATATATCTGTGGACTTTTGGCAAAACAACATAAGTAAGATTTTCAAAATTTTCGGGAAAGCAAAAAATAATGTTAAAGTGCTGAATAAAACTTTTTGTGTATCGGTTTAAGGAAAAGTGAAAATTAAGTATAGTTGAGTGTGTTTGATTATAGTTTTATGCATACTTTTTTTCATTTTTCGACATATTTCAAATTATTTCCTGATTAGTCACAAAATAAGAAAACCCGCGATGGGGCTAATTTTTAAAACGTTAATATTTTCGGTGGTAATTATCATAGGAATGTGACGATTAGACAAAAAGACGCGCCTTAAAAGTCCATATTTAATCATAAAATAAATTCAAAAGTTTCTTAAGTCGACTTAAGTGCTTTTGTCAAAAGTCCCCAGAAAATTATATAAAACATATATATGAGTGATTTGAAAAAATAAATATGAGTAGTTTTGTGCATATATATGTGCTGTTTTCACAATGCTTGTTTGACTGCTTGTCTAAAATTTGTATGGAAATCACTCATAAAACTGAGTGCTTTTCATAAAAATTTTAGACAAGCCGTGCTTGTTTGCACTGTGGAAACAACACATAAATCTATTGATTTACCTCTATACACATTAGACCACTCAAAATATATACGGGATTCAAAAGAGTGTTTTTTTATTCGCTTAACCGCACAGCGGCCCCGATTAGAAGAAAGGGAAATAAATCAAAGTTGAATACCTAGCGCAAGAAAAATTTTATCGGCCTCATATGTTTTGCAACTATTATTCGATTTTAATGACTTTAAACTTGGTGTAAAGCTTATAAATATACAAAAAAAATACAGTTTACAAGTACCATCATATTAGTCATATGTATTATAACTTTGGAATTAAAATTTCATCAAAAAGTTACCGTTTAGCTCTGATTTTTTTTTACAAGAAACGTCGAACAATTAATCTTTATCTTGTCAAAATGTAGCCATATTTCACTCTTACTTCAAAATCTTGGTTTTGATTCCTTTTTTACGACTACATGAATTGAGATAACTAAACAATTTCATCATGTTACCAGAAATTGTATTAAAAATCATATAATATTTTTCTGAAAATTTTATGACAGTCTGATTAGGTTTCTATACAATTTATTTTTCAAGTCGCATGCTTGCACTGTGGAAACAGCACATTAAAAACAAGTAGGATGCACTTGTTCATGTTCTGGGATGATGTCGGTGGCGGACTTCTCACCCTCAACAGGAAGGATGATTCTGTGGCTGGTTGTTGGTGAGGTCTCATTCGGGAGCTCACGTGGTGGCTGTGGTTGGCACTAAAATCGCTGAGAGAGGTGTTGGTAAAAAGACTGATGCTTGCACAGTGCTAGTGGCTGGGTGGATTTCGGTCCACCAGCAAAAAGCCTCTTTGTGCTGTTGCTAAACCAACAGACGCTACATCGGTAGTGCTTTGTGCGCGGGAGGAAGGGGAATATTTTGCATAGCGGCGTCTACACATTGTTGTAGATACCCGGCTTGCTTCTGTTTCCCCGCATAGCTTGTGTGCATCGCGTTAAACTGCTGATGTAGTAGAGATTAGATAGCTCAAACACTCAAACAAGGAGTTTATGCATGGAGGGGAAGGCCATGCATGAGAAGTTGCTACCTGTGTGTACCTTGCAAGTTACACAGGTGTGCCTTCGTGGTAACTCGGGGGTGGTGGTGAACACTGAACTTCACTCTGTGTTTTGAGAACACCGTCGGTTTAGGCCGTAATGGCAGGTAGCGACGCTAACCAAAAGACACATCTGTACATCGTCATAAGACGATACTATGTTCCGTTTGCACAATCTCCGGCTTTTATTTAGTTAAAAGTTTCAATACTTTTCTTCTAGCCACTTCCTCAATTTTTGGTCCTGTCATGGTCGCCACATAATAGTTCTTACCCTTAGTCATACTTAAATTAAAGCACGCGATCAGTTTGAGTGGTCATACAAGACTAATTTTATTTAGCCAATTCAACAAGCATGTCACTCTTGAAGTATTTGACATATCACATGTAAAGTGTTATATTACAGGATTACCAGTAATTAATAATGATTGCAGGGATGGCACTACAACATGTTTCACATTTATCTCTAAATACAAAAATATAATTTAATTGAAAAATTAAATTAAAACCAAACTCAAGCCAAAAATAATTAAATTTCTTTGGATATAAACCCATACAGTTTGACTAAACTCATAACTTAATTGAAAAACAAATATCTTTAATAAATATTTAAAATATCTTCCTAAGGTACACTGCACTTTCATCATATTTTTACAAGCTTTACACCAAGTCAAAATTTATTAAAATCGGATCACATTTGTACAAGTTATGAGGCCGACAAGATTTTTCTTGCCCCAAGTAGTCAGTTTTGACAACCTGTAGCTTAGCATATATTTCAACAGGGTGGTCAAAATTAAATAATTTTTAGCGCGTAGCTCCTTTTCTATGATTTTCGCATACATCGTTTTGTAATCGGAATGCAATTTTCAAAGATACAGATTTATTACCCGTTTTTCCAATTGGAAACTCTATACACCGGCAGTTTCCAATATTTTGGGCATAAAAATCGCAGTAATAAGGCCTCGTATTATATCAATCAAAAAATTTAGTGCGATAATTTTTATGAAATGAAAATTTTGTTACTAACATCACTGACGGAAATTTTTATTAACTATCTTCAACTTGTTTTAAAATGGGATTGTTACAATATGTTCCCCAGTCGTGAGCGGTGAAAAGAAAACACATCATAAACATATTTGTTTAAAATACAGTAATTTAACTACTATTAAAGAAAACCCAACAGGGCAACTACTATGCATATATAACCTACCACTGATTGTCTTAATTATATCAATTTAATTTATCCAATGACAAAGCCATATCAAAGTGACAGGTCTCTCTCATATAAAGTTCCAGAATTCGAAGTGATTGGGAGTCAATCAAGTGACTGGTCTTGTGACAGTTTCCCTTCCCTTTACATTTTTTACAAAGAATTAAAATACTAATTAAAACTCAAGATAATGGTAAAGTAAAAAAAAAAGATTATTTACTTACATTCTTAGATTGATGTGATGTTTTTCAAACCAAGCTACCCACATTGTATCCTCTTAGCAAGTTATTTTTTCTTATATTTTAATTAGTTACATTTATGAAAATTCTATCAAATTGCTGCTTACCTGCAAAGACACGAACGAGATAAAATGAAAGTATTATTAGAATTAGTATAATCATATAAAATGAATAAAAAAATACTAAAAACCAAATTTTCCAACAATATACTTTCTTAATCCTATGTAGATAATTTTAAACACGAAATTTGAAGATTTAAAATACATTCAGGCAAACAAGCAACAGATACATACAGACAAGTATAGTGTGTGTGTATAAGACATACTTGTATCCTGTTAAAAAATTATATTAAATTTTTTCTTTGGAATTCTCTTTTCTGTTCAGTTCCTTATCGTTTTGTTTAGCTTTTCAGATAGTTGACAAAAATAAAGTAAACTTTAACAAATGTATAGTGCTGGAATATATGAAAAGTTATTAATAATCCGACACATGTCAACACAAAAAAGAAAGAGTCTTAAGCCAACTTAACAAATTTTGATGGCCACTTTTTTCAAACACAAACAAATATTAAAAAAGTAGTCGCAAGTATTGTTATGAAAAGCTGCATATCTTTTAGAAACTTGTATGATGGCATTTAAATGATAGTTAAAATTAAAAGATTAGAAATATTTCTAATCTTCTTTAAATTTATTTTATTATAACTGGATGTACTGGCAAAAGAAATGTGACTAATACTTCTTCTTAATGACAATTTAAAGCAGGCTTCGAATAAGCTTCAAAACTCAAATGATATATTGAAGTCCCAATAAAAAAAAATGCGGAATGTAACTGCAATGACCTTACAGATAAGTAAGTCGAAATAAGTAATTCCGCCTGTCTGTTTATCTTTCTGTTCCCCTGTGCCCGTTTTTGTTTATATGCGAAAAAAGTCACAGACTTCGGTATTGTACTGATATGTCAGGATAACTTTTGAATCGATTGGTATAGAAAGTGAACGAAAAACCAGGAGATTTAAATCCATTGTTATTGGTGAAGGACATATAAGATTCGGCATAACCAACTACATACCGTACTTTTACTTGTTAAATTATAATATAATATATATTTTACACTTCGCTAAATATTTCTCTTACTTTGCCGCTCTTCGGCTAGGCTCATTTGGCATTTTATTTATTAAATGTTACAAATACAATTAAATATTACAAATATAATTACAAATCATATCAAATATTACGGCTGGCTGTCTGAAACTTAATGCAGACAAATAAATGAAAATCGTTTAAGTATACAAAAAAAACAAACACACAAACATCTTTGATTGTAGGTATTGATAAAATGCCCATCAAAAGCGAAAGCAGCAAAATATAATAAGAGCTTGTGAGTTTCGGAAAATGAGTGCATGAATTTACATGAAAAAAGTCTTGTATTCTATTTCTCGACAAAAGTTAGTTCAATAGCTGATGTTTCCTTGTAAAAATCATCCACTTTTATAAGTGATAGAAGTGAACAAGAACGCTGATGAGATGGTGTAGCGGCCTATCGAAATCGGTAGTACTGTCTGTTCTACTAATCTTATTTGCATATTCCAGCACTCCATCTCTAATAATATAATTTGAATTTACATTAATTCAAATATTGAACTAAAAAGTCGAAATAACCAATTTCAGACTTCTACCTATTCAGTTGAAAATAAAATTACGTAAAAATATTACAAATATAATTACAAATCATAACAGAGACCTTAACTCGGTATAGCGATACAGATAAGAGACTTAGGTGGGAATCGAAACCACAAGCTCCACACTGATAGATGTGTAGCCTGCATTTGTGTTGGTATACGGATTTACTTCTCCTGAAAGGTTTTAGGCGACAAACGCAAAAGTGGAATCCTTTTAGCGCACGGAAGGGTCTAGAAACAGAAAGTCTTTTTCTGAGCGACTATAGCAGATATACCTATGAGAGCAAGGCGGACTACGAAAACATTCATCAATTTGTACTTAATTTTTATAATATATAGCAAACATTTTAAGTTCAGAAGATTAGGTTGGATTAGGTTAGGCCAGGTTAGGTTAGGTTAGCCTAGGTTAGGTTAGGTTAGGTTAGGTTAGGTTAGGTAAGGTTAGGTTAGGTTAGGTTAGGTTAGGTTGGGTTAGGTTAGGTTAGGTTAGGTTAGGTTAGGTTAGATTAGGTTAGGTTAGGTTAGGCTAGGTTAAGCTAGGCTAGGTTAGGTTAGGTTAGGTTAGGTTAGGTTAGGTTAGGTTAGGTTAGGTTAGGTTAGGTTAGGTTAGGTTAGGTTAGGCTTGGTTAGGTTAAGTTAGGTTAGGTTAGATTAGGTTAGCATGTTGCTTGTGTAGAGGAAGAAAAGATTTCAGCATATTTGGATCCAAGAGTATGACGCCTTTGTGATACATGTACACAGAAAAAAACAAATTTTTCACTTCAAATACCAAATTCCCTGAATCATATGTAAATTTGTTCAATTTAGGTCCTGTAAAAAAATTTGTAAATTCAAATGCAAAAATTTATAATAATTTGTTTGAAAAAAAATCTGATTTTTTCAATAAACAAATTGTTTCAATCAAAAAATATTTTAGAGAAATATAAAAAATAAATCAAAGAATTTCATAATTTTAGCAGGTTGCCAACATTGGCGGTAGGTAAATGAAATGAAATAATAAGTCAAACAAAATTATTTATCAAACTAAATAGAGATTTTAAATCAGTTTCAAAAACATGTTTGTTTTAAAATAATTTTTTCTGTGTGGGAGAGAAAGAAAAGATAGAGAGGAGTAAAAATAGAAAGGTTCAGCTTAAATACAATTTTGGATTTGGAGAGAATGAGCAGAACAAAATAGGAGATGAGTTAAGCGTACAGAGTTCCGTGTAGGAGGGTTCGTTTTGTGAATTAAGCGCCATTTGGGGAGTCAACGAGTGCACCACCCGCTAGGCTACACAATTTGAAAACACAGTAACACCAAAAAATTATACAAAGTTTTTCGTCATAGTGATTTCAATTTTATTTTAATTTGGTGTAGTATTTCATAAGTATTGGAGATATTTTGGATAATAGAGAATAGCTCCAAATTTAGGGCTATATCTCATTTTATATTTTTGGGTCTTATGGCGTAGAGCCCCAAAAAGTCACTGCTGTTGTATTCTATACATTTGTTTCCTAACCTAATAAAGTATTGTTTTTCCCATTTCCTAACCTATTATAGCATCGTTTTTTTAATTTCGTGAGGGGTAATTTCGTGCACTTATTTTTGGTAATCACATTAAATAAGCCCCAACAAATTAACAATTCTTTCATTTTAGTTTGTGGTGTTTTATCATTACGTCGGCGGCTTAATCCATTTAAAAAATTGATGATTTATTTCAAAATGAAATATCTCTCCAAAACTGGAGACTTATTTCGTTTTGGGGAACTTTTTCGCTGGAAGTTATTGCAAGCGAAGCTTATGAATGAATAGAGGCTCTGCTTAAGTTATAGCCATTACCCTTATCCATGATATCAATACATGCCTAGGAATCCCGTTGGTGTCTAATACATTGACGTTCTTATAGTAAACATTATTAGTAAAAACTTGAAAATATTTTCAAACAAATATTTTTTTACAAAGCGTTCGTTTTCTAATTCCAAAAATTTCATCAAATATTTTTTTCTGTTTCAGATAAAATTTTTGTTTGAAATTTGTAAATATATTGAAAAATTTTGTTTTAGAGATTCAAGTAAATTTAAAAAATCTGAAGAGAGTTTTTCAGTTTTAATTTGTTTTTAATCAGTAAAATTTTTAAGCATGTTTAAAATCTTTGAGTTAATTTTTTATTTCCAAATATCTTTCCATATCCGTTTCTATGTAAATTATTTGATAATTCATTGAATGTCTTTATTGAGAATTAAATTTATTTATTTCTGTGTATAGTAACAATCGATACAAATGATCGAACGCTGAAAATAAAAAATATTAATACAGATATATTAATATGAAACTTTTCCCTTATTTTAGTAAAATGTTAAAAAAATTTTTCAGAATAAAGAAAATGAAACAGCGCTTGGTATTTTCTAAAAAAACGGTTTCACTCACCATTGTGAAGTTTTTTCTTTGCCAAGCTTTATTTGTTTATATGTATGTAAAATAAACAAAGAATAAAAAGGAGTTCAACGAAATATTCATACAGGTTTCCTTTATTCCATTTATTTTTCAATTCAAAAGGTTTATTGTTCAAAGTTAACTGTACAACACGAATATTCCATGTCGTTTGTTATTTTATGCCAGAAAAAAGGTAAAGTTGAATGTAGCTTATGTTTGTTTAGGTATGTGTTTGTTTGAGGGATTAAATTTAGGTAGTTATGTGTTTGTTTAATGATGTGCAGTAAAATAAGTATGTTATTATGATAAGCATTTATAAATAGGAAGATCCCTTCAAAGCAATGCAAATCATATACATGAATTGAAAGGAAAATGTGTAAGCGTGAGAAAATGCCAGCCAGTGTAATTTTATTCCGTTATTGATAAGAATAAAGGAAAAAATAAGATAAACAAAGTGTATGTATACTCTATATGGAGAAAGTTGGGTCAGATATTTAAGGAATGAATAAAATGGTAGAGATAATCCGCGGAGACTTGGCGATCTTTGTTTCAAACAGCCCGCAAAAATGTTAAGTGCTAAAGGAGGAAAATATATTTTGTTAATTCAAGCTATTAGTATCAATTTTTCTTTAGTTAAAAGTAATTACGTCTTTTTAAATTCTATTTAAAAAATATAACAAAATATTTATACCAAATACTAAATAGCCTTATTTTTAGTTTCATATAAAAAACTTATCAAAATACATTTTAAATTATTTATTATTACTTATTCCACATACAACCAACAAAAAAAAATTAAAATTTTTGGACCACCCCTATCCTATCGTTTGAACAAACATGAAAAAAAGTCGTTCGAATATTCGAATAATTCTTATTCGAATGACAACACTAATACATACTCTGGCAAATTGTGAAATGTTTCTTTGATTAATGCCAGCAACATAAAGAATACAAATTCAACTGCACACTTAATATCACCTTACAGTAGATATTTTGTTTTTAATCTATCATGCTACTGAGTAAACAAAATGTTAAGAAGCAATTAATGAATTCAATTGTTTCTTAACATTTTGTTTAGTGATTTTGTAAAAAACTAAGTTTCTAACCCATTAAAATTTATGTGAAAACAAATTTAAAAATTGTAGGAACCTTTTAGTTTTTATATATGCATTTATTTGTATTTTCTATTTTATATAAAACAATCAAATTTGTGACATCTCGATACTTTTCTATACTCCTCGTTGATAATGTAAACAATATACATTATGTTACGTATGAGTATGATTAATATTTAGCTGCAATATTACTCATACTCTCTGCTTTCACATATCATCAGATATTTGCAACAAGTGCTCTAATTTTTTGTGATGCAACCGTTTTTGTTCAACAACAAGTTACGATTATAAACGCATTAGCTCATTTCAAACACACAGTTTTAAACACTCGTATTCGCAATGAACATGAACGTCTGTGATTGTTTTCTTTGGTATGATTGCAACCGCTGCGGATCGAAACAAACCTGCTGTTCGCATCATTCTTGTAAAACTTTTTATGACCGCTTCGATCTACTTTTTATTAGGGATTCCTATTGTTTTCGGTACGCTGTTCGTCCATCCGTCCGTCTGTCTGTCTGCCTGTCTGTCACAGGTTCTTTTCTCGAGAAACGTAAGAGCTAGGGACCTGACATTTTCAGAGAAAACTTTGGCCGCTACAACAAGAAATATATGACAGTTAAAAATTAAAGGGTGTTCTAAAGCGAGCAACGAAAAATGTTGAAAAATTTATATAATATACAGAAACTTACATATAGACACTTTAAATTTTCAAAGTTAGTGTTAATTGGTGTACTCTGTATAACAAATAGACTACAAAAATTTTAGACAACTTGCTGTATCTTGGAAACCGTAAGAAGCAAAATGTAGAAATGTTAAAAAACTAAAAAGCTAAAAGATTCCACAATTCAAAAAATGCCTAAACGAAAAATCGCCAAAATGAAAAAAAATCCCTTAAAAGAAAAAAGACCAAAAGTAAAGAAAACATCACTAAAACGCAACAAATCAGTAAAACTGAAAACATCGCAAAAAATTAAAAAAACGCAAAAAATCGAAAAGAGTCGTTAAACGAAAAAAGCGCTAAAACTTAACAAATCGCTAAAACTAAAAAAGTCGGAAAAAACAAAAAGAAATTGCAAAAAAAAAACGAAAAATCGTAATAAAAAACAGAACAATCATTAAATAAAAAAATCGCCAAAACAAAAAATAATAGCCAAAAACGAAAAGAAAACCTACAAAAAAAAATTAAATTAAATGAAGAAGCAAAACGGAAAAATTGGCGAAATGAAAAAAGGGCAAAACGAAAAGGGATATATGTGTATTCTTACGGAACCCTTAGTGTGCGAGCCAACGTCGCATTTTACTGAATTTATTAAGGTTCCGTACACCAAAAGTGTAAGAATATCCTATTGTTATCGCTACGCAGGCGGTTTTCTCGATAACCGTAAGAGCTACGAACCTGAAATTTTTACAGAATTGGTACAATTTTGGCCGCTACAACAATAATAGTATAACAGATAAAAATTAAAGGGTGTTCTAAAGCGAGCAACGAAATATATTGAAATATAAAGACATTTATGTATAGACACATGCATTTTTTAAAGTTAGTGTATTTTCACACAGGCTACACCAATTAACACTGATATACACTCTAAAACACTTTTGTTGAAATTAGGTCGATAATAGTCGGCAACACTTTACCGATTATTAACGACCTAAAATTACACACGCATTATTTTTGAACAAAATATTTTTACTAAAAAAGCGATTGGCTGCATGCAGGTTTGAACCGCGACCTCTTGACTGATAGTCTGACGTATCTACCATTCAGCCATAGCCGTATTATACTTTGTGTTTTTTTCCATTTGGACTAAATATGTTTAACTTGACAGATTTTTTCTTTAATAAAATAACTACAAAATCGATGTAATTTTAGACAAGGAGAAATTTTCAACACAAATCTAGACAATATATGATCGTAAATTTGAAGTAATTTTTTAGAGTGTATATATAGAACTATAAAAATGAAAAGCTATTCTCTAAGTTAATGTAATTTTCTCTATTTAATAAAAACAATTTGTTGTATTTTGAAAACCTTAAGGGACAAACACAAATGTAAAAAAATCGCGAAATGTAAAAAAACCATCAAAACTAAAAATATCGTCAAAAAACGCAAAAAATTTCCAAAAACCGAAATAAATCATCAAAACGAGAATAAGCACGAAAACTAAAAAAAAAACGCAAAGCTAAAAAAATTCGACAAAAACTAAAAAAAATCGCCTAAAAAAATCCAAAATTAAAAAAATCGCTAAAACTAAAAAAAATCACCAAAAGCCGACAAAACAACAAAAACGAAAAAAACGCCTAAACTGAAAAAAGCGCCAAACTAAAATAAATCGCTAAAACTAACACTATCGTCAAAAAAATAATAAAAAATCTTCAGAACAAAAGAACGCCAATAATTAAAAATCGTCAAAACTAAAAAAATCAGCAAAAACCAAAAAATCGCAAAAAACACCAAAAAGCGAAAAAATTACTAAAACGAAAAAAGCGTCAAAACTAAAAAAATCACTAAAAAAAAATTAAATTAAACGAAAAAGCAGAACCAAAAAAATTGCCACCATGAGAAAAAGGACAAAAACGAAAAGGAATATATGTATGTGAATTCGTAGGGAAGCCTTCGTGTGCGAGCAAAATTCGCACTTTACCGAGTTTATTTTAAGCCATACACAATGCATACATGCTATAAAAGTTTCGTGCTATTGTAGTTGTTGCACAATAAAAGCTACATACATACATACACATATATACATAGGTACATACTTGCTCCAAGCTGCAAAAGCTGTGCAAAACACAAAAATATACTTGTAGATATGCTCGAGTGTTTTTGTTCCGATCCCAATCAAATCACTTGCAAAAACAGCTGAGCTTCATTTGACCGATTATTCTTAAACAAGCCGCATAGTTTGTTAACAAATCAATCCAAGTATAATGTTGCTGATTTATTTTTTGGATCGTATATTATACTCGAACGGGAATAAACCATACTGGAAATTTTCATGCAAAGCCATTTTGGATCCAGCTGGAATACCACTGTGTTGGGCGAAAGTTGGAAAAGTTTTGTAAATTTAATTTTAAATTGCTTTATTAATATATACAATTTAGTAACTTAATTCAATTCAACGCAAGACAATTTTTTGCTGAAGAAGCGAAGCGGACAATTGTGGAGATCCAAGCAAAACTAAGAAAGTCATAAGGCATTAAATGGAAAACCTGATTTTATTTTCCATAAATCTACAGCAATTTTGTATGAAAACAAAGCTGCGTTTTTAACTTAATGGCTTATAACTTTCTTATTTTTCGTTGGAGTTTAGTGACTTCATGCTTCACGTGTTCGTCAGGAAATTATCCTTAGCCTAAAATCATAAAAATTAATATATAGAATATTGTTTCATCTTAATGCAGCAACTTAAAATGTTAATATATGAGAAAAACGTCTAAAAGGTCACTTTTTCAAATTTAAGGGCCTATAACCCAATACAGTTTTATGCATTGATACATTCATTGCATTGGCTAAAATAGGAGAGAGAAATCTATGCCGCAATGCCCAATTTATTTTATTCGGATAAACCGAGCTTGAAAGAAGCATTAGAAATTGTAATTATTTACGTTTTTACGTTTTCAGGATATATGGGAAAGACTGGAGTCCTTGCTCCGATAGTGTTTTTATCTTTTATATGTAAGTGTGCAAAACTTTGTCGTTGTACTATAACTCCTTCTATTTATGGCCACTCGTTATATGAAATGACGACACTATGCGCCATGCCTTCGCAACTTTTGTTTTATTTTAGTTTAGAAAAAGTAAAATAATGTCTTATGGTTTTGATTTCAACTTAAAGAATTGGTGAGTTAAATTAATGTTCGTTTGATTTTTATATGTAGTTTAATTTTAAATTTAGTACCTGTCAGCCACTTTACTCGGAGAAAGAAATAAAATTTTTTAAATTGTATTATATTGTAAAGCAACAAATATCCTTCAATCTTTAATGAAATTTAAAGGGGAATACAACAAAGTAATTGACAAATATTTTTATCACAACTTTCAGAGAAATAAAAAAGATTTACAAATGTCATTCTAAAAGTATAATAAATTTTTCATTATAAAACTGTCTTCTGTAATTTTCATTTATAAATTTTTCTTCTCCTTCATTGAACAATACATGTTTATAATAATATTTGTAAATAATAAATAATTCGGTTTTTATCTTCTAAAAATATCGTTTGAGTTACTTTCTTCTATCGTTTCTAATTGTGGGTAGTTGTTTGTCTATTTACAAAATATATGTACATGTACACACTTTTAACTGTCTATGTGTCATGTAAGATTTTTGGGTTTTTGTGGTTCGCCATTTCTCAACAACATAACAAAATTTTTCCACATGACACTGTAGTCTAAATGCCAAATTAAACTGGACAAAAATAGTAAAACTTACGAATAAATTTTGTAAATAAAAGTTTGTTCATTTTTATATGCATTTGAGATCACAGTGCATTGGAGTATATTTTTGTAGTACTGTTTTTTTGTCATAAGAAATTTAAAATTGTATATAAATTCCAATTTTTTTTGTAGATTTTACGACTATTTCTCAAAAATTCATTCCACAATTATTGTTTTATTTTACTTGAACAATATAAAAGAAAAATAATTTTTTCTATACATAAATATTTACATTACTAGTGTGGTGGGTTAGATATTGCTATTTCATTTTTTAAGCTTAAATAAGAATTAAGTAGATACTTGTGTCTTAACATTGACACATATTTTATTTTCATTGTAATTTGAAAAAATTTTTGTCTTTCTTTTGTTGTGATTTTATCGTGTAAAAACATTAAATTCCATTCATGGATCATTCTTCATGTCATTTTCATTTCATTTGTTTTATTGTGAGTTTCTTTTTTTCCTTAGGAATTTGCTCTTAACATTTTTGTGGATTATTTCTTCTAGTGTAAAACAATTGTTTATTTGTATGACAATGGGTCATTAAATTCAAAATATTCCACGTGGCATTACAGTGTTGGAATGCTAGAGTAATAAACATTTATTGATTTAAATTTACCACTTTGTTTTAGGTTGTGACTACATTTTGTCTTAAATAAAATTTAAGTTGTAAAACGTGCCTCAATCTATACGATTTTATATGTTGATTCATATGGAACGGAAAAAGGATTATAAATTGAGGCGATTTCACGAAGCATTTTAGAAAATCTTTGGTAAGGAATTCTTCTGTTGGTGGAAGGTATACTACACCCAGTCACATATTTTTTTTTCAAAATACGTTTCTTTATATTGTTGGAATAAAAATTTTTGCCTCTATCGATATGTGAAATTTAGTAAATCCTGTATTTCAAAGGTCAATAGTGCTGCTGAAAACCATCTTGGAGGTAAAAATCACCAAGTCCTTTTTAATGAGTAACGATAATATTATATGACGTAATTTTATAGAGGATGTATTAGATATAAAAAAATTATATTAGAGTTATATAAAATATTTGCGGTAAGTCAAATTGTTAATCCTAAAGAGATAGAACCATTTTTTTCGGTCGCCTGCAAAAACATGCCCGGAAGTTAAGTAATTTTATGAATTTTATTTTAAGTTTAGTATTTTTTTTAAGTAATTTATTTAGTAATACAGAAAAAAATTTGAATAATTTCTTTTAGGGAAACGCATAAAAAGAAAACTTGTGCCGAATAAAAGAAGCTTAAAATTGAAGAGATCTGAAAAAAATAAGCCGTTAAGTGAAACAGCAGATTTTAGATCCTATACAAAATTGTTTTCAATAACAAAACATTTTTTAGTCCAAACTGAATTATGTTAATTTAGCATGAAAAATAATACACAGCTATTTTCAGTTAACGGCTAACAACTTTCTTATTTTTTTTTACCAGAATCTAGTGATTTTATACATCATGTGATCGTTACGGAATTATATTTGAAAAACAGCCCGAAAAAATATACTGAGTATATTTTTTCGTATTAATGGAGCAATTTAAAAAGATAGTTTTTGGGAAAAAGTTTAAAAATATACTTTTGTAAATTTTAAGGCGTGTAACTCTATATTTGAGATCATTTTTATCTGATGGGCACAATCAGTGTATTGAATGAAAGAATAGAGAGATATGTATACAACAGTGTACAGTGTATTTTATTCAGATGATCCAAACTCGTCATTTTTGCCAATAAACGAAAAAACTATAGAAAAGAAAAAAATTTTTTTTTCGCGAATGCTCATGAAAAAAAATAAATAAATGAATATCCAGATTGATTATTAGGCCAAGGTTCGTAACGTCTAATTTGGAAAGAATTGGGCATGATTAATATTCCGAGGAACAAGGGAAAATTTAACATCAACTTAATTTTTCAACGTTCACAGCAGAACACGGTAGAGCCACTTTCAGTAGCCGCTACACTTAAATCGTCAGTGCCCACTGTTGAATGTGATTTCCATTCTTATATATGGCTACTTTTCGTGAAAATTTAATACGAGAATTAAATCGCTTTCTTCATCACTTGATATCAAACTGCACTTTCCCAGCATTGCCATTGGCTTATATTTTTCATTTCCCTTTTCTTGATTTTTTCTTCTACTCAAGACAAACTTTTTTCTTTGGACTAATAATCATGCTCAATTCTTTCTGAATTAAACGTTACGAACCTTAGCCTAATAATCAATTTGGATTCACAAGGAAATACACGTTCGATATAACTATATATAATAAATGAATATTATATTCGTGTTCAGCGACCTCAAATTATCTTAGAAAAAGGTTTTTTTGTGAGATATAACAAAGACTTAGAAACTCGAAAATTTGCTTCATTATTTCATCTTAATTTTGTCTAAAATCTGACCTTGTATGTATAAAAACGAAAAAAAGCTGCAAAACAAAAAAATCCCAAATCTAAAAAATCGAAAAAAAAACTAAAAACATGGCTGACAAAAACCCTTCAACGAAAATATACGCTAATACTAAAATGTCAAAAAAAAAAACAAACAAAAATTATCAAAAGAAAAAAAGGGATATATCGTTACATTAATTTACAAAAGACGTAACTAACGAATAAAAAATTTTTACAAAAGCTATAAGAAATGTAGGAAAGGATCCAGCCTACATATTTCATAGTCCTTAAAATGTATACAATAGTGTTTGATTCTAATAAATTTTATATTTTAAACTTAAATCTTTTTATATGCTAGATACGCCATTTGTAAATTAAATTAACGATATGAACATATGTATATGGTATTTGTACGGGACCCTTCGTGTGCGAGTCAAACTCGCACTTTACTGAATTTATTATCAATATTTTTGCAAGTCATATTCAATTAAATCAAATTTTATTTGCTTCTAAATTAAATAAAAACTAACAATAATCAAAATTTTGCGAGACCCATAAAAGCAAAACATATAAAAGTTTCTTGTCCTCAATTGAAAGCAAATGAAAATTGACAGCTTATTTTAGTTAAAAAATACAAGCAGTATAACAAAGAATAACTAAAAGTTTATTGACTTGGTAAGGAAAATTACACTTAGCGCTACCGGTAATGTTGATACTACACAGATAACAGTACATGACAGTAGAAAACAAAAACTTTTGTAATACTTTTTCTACGATACATCCAAATATGGTAAATATTTTTGTATTTTTATTTTCAGATACGAGTATCAAAGTTTTTTTTACAAACATATCGTCATGTAAAATGCAAAAATTTTTCAGGAAAGATAAAAAACTTAATAAATTCAGTAACGTGCGACGTGGACTCGCACACGAAGGGTTCCGTGCGAATACAATATACACATCTGTGGTCACAGCCCTTAACCGCCTAAGTCGAGTTAGGACAAAATTTAATTTTTGATGTGATGGACTCCATTCGTGTCTAAATCAAATCGTTAACAATTTTTTAAGTACGTAGCTTTTTTAAGATGACAATTATCTATAAATAAGTTAAAGAATAGTAAACTCACGACTGATGCAGGCGAGTTTTTGATACTTTAAACAGGTGTCCCGAAAATTTTCGAAAACGATTTAAACGGTTAAGGCTTGTGACCACAAATATATTTCTTTTGACTTTTTGACAATTTTTTGTTTGTTTTTTTTTTTGCAGTTTTTTGCATTTTTTTTTAGTTTTGACGATTTTTTACTTAAAATTTTGTTTAATTTTGACTATTTGTTTCAAAATTGCGTAGCTAAAATTACATTATCGGATATAATACCCTTTACATTTTATTTTGTTTAAATTTCAATATTAGTTTGTGAAGCCTGTATATTAATACACCAAATTTGAAAATTTCAAGAGTCTATTTCTAAATATCTGAATATTATGTTAGCAACATAGTTCGTTGCTTGCTTTAATTTGTAACTGTCATATTTTTGTTTTTGTACATATTCTGTGAACCTTTCACATCCGTACCTCTTACGGTTCTCGAGAAAATAGCCTATGACAGACAGGCGGACGGACGGACTGTCGGACAGCTTAGCGAAAACAATAGGCTTCCTTTACACTATTGCACAGAAAAAATTATCACCAACAAAATTTCAAACAAAAGTTTGTCAAAAAATAAATTTCATTTTCAGTAACTGTTTTTTACATAATCATTGAATTGTTTGTTTGACTCTTATTTAGGACGCAAGCACCAAAAACAACAAGAAAAACTGCATCGTAAAAAACAACCCCGATGCCGACATACGCACAAATAACAACAACAATGATTGCAAAAGCAATGCGATTGTACCAAGTTAGTTTGTTTACCGAAGATCTTTGAGTGAATAAATTCGTTAATTTCGCTGCATCCAAAATTTTTTTAGAGTCTTTACATAATCATTCAGACTTGAGCACATTTAACAAAGTGAAATTTCATAAATGCTTAATGGATGATGATGACCCAGACAAAAGTTTTGTTTGATATATTACAAAAAATCTAGTAAATATTTTTGTTTGATTAAGTAAACTATTTTGTTTAATATTTGCTAGTATTTTTAGACTAATTGCTTTATAAATTCAGACAAAAATACTGTTTGATATTTTTCAGAAATTCCAGTATATCATTTTGTTTGATTTAGTAAATTGTTTTGTTTACAATTTATAAATGTTTTAAGACAAATTGTTTTATAGATTTAAACACTTTGTTCAATAAAAAAATGTTTTTTTCAATGAAATTGTTGAGATATTTTTGTCTATATTTACAAATTTGTGCGTAGATCCGTTCCTAGCCAAAATATTTACTATTTCATTGAAGTCCTTAAAGGAAAATTAAATTTATGTACTGTTTCAACAATGCAAAAAAGCGACTTGAGTAAAAAATTTGTATGGAAATCGCTTAAAAAACTTAGTGCTTTTCATATAAATTTTAGACAAGCAATGCTTGTTTGCATTGTGGAAACAACACATTAGTTTTTTCTGTGTGGGATTACAAAAATGTTTTTTTCAACACATTATCATTAATTCAGACTATGAATGATATCACCAAGAAACAATCGTTTTTATAATCATAATAATTTGATTTTTGTTAAGTTTATTATCTTTTCTAAAAAATGTTTTAAACATTATTATAGGCCATTTGAATTTTATATGACGGTATTTTTATTATTTTATAACTCCTTTTGTACATTCCACGGAAAAAAATCTGTACATTATTGCTGCACAGAGCTTTAAATTTTAAACGGCTCCATCCGAATAAACGAGATTTCCCGTATATTGGTAACATTTTATTTTAACTAATATTTCGTATAATATTTAAAAGATAATAAACATCTATATTCGCAGTCAATTGGCTTTGAATTAAACTTTGAGTGTGAATAACTTTGAATTGAGTTTAGAGTTCTATAAAAATATGTAGGAGCCATGTACGCTGGATCATTACCCGACTAGAAATTTTTATGCAAACACATTTGGGATCTAACTGGGATCCCAATTCTGATGTAACGCAGAAAAGTATTTGGGACCCGATTGGTTTCCTGTGGGGAAATATCAAAATCCTGCAAACATTTTCTCAAATCGGGAAAATATCAAACTCTAATATTGAATTAAAATTGCTGAAGCTATCCAAGGGACCAAAGTATGTAACTTTTACCTCTGTTGAAGATGAGCCAAATATACGATTAAAAATCTGTGCTAAATTTTCCCAACAAGTTCCCAACAGTTTCCCACTTGGAAAGAACTTTTGTTAAGTCACTAATTTGTAAATTGGCTATCCCAATAAGTTCCCGATCAAATCACAAATGGGATAACCCTTTTGGATGTGTCACATCCATTCCCAATCGGGCCCTAATATGAGTATTGGGAAAATTTCTAGACGGGTAGTTCGTGAGATGCAATATTTCTTAGAAAACAAAAAAATCTCCATCTATCAACATTATTATAATATTATTGCTAGGATACTGTACATTAGGGTCATTCTCAAAAAAAGTTTATTTTTTTTTCTCAGAACCAAGTTTAAAAGTTTTGTTTAGGTAAAAAATAAGCCTGTAAATATAAGCTCATAGTACTAATGATGAGATAGTGCGCATCGTACTGTTCGATTTGAGTTTATTCATTCTAATTGTTGTAAGTAACGAACGGAACGTCATACAGTAGAGTTCTTGATACTATTTTGTAGAGAATTGAACGCTCTACAAAAAGGGTCATACGTAATTTTTTGGTACGTAAGCTTCATCAAAAATTATTAACGGTCAAAGTGAAGTTCACCATAAATCTACACGATTTTTCCAGAATCCAACGGAAATATTACGTTATTCGAAAAAAATTTACCAAAATTTCATACAAAGCCTCTCAAGAAGTCTCAAAGAATAGTTTTTTCGCTATAATATCAATGGATTTTTTTTAACAAAAAAGCATTACGTAGAGCTAAATTCAATTGAAAAATTTATAAAATTGTTGTAGTTATCTTTATTATAGCGATCATTAATATTATGAGCTTATATTTTAACAGGCCTATGTTTTTACCTAAACAAAATTTTTGAGCTTGGAGAATCACCCTACTGTACATTTGTCTGTTGTTAATTTTATTCTTATTTCACAAAAGTTGTTTTTCATAATAAAGGTAAAATTGTTAGCTATAAAATTTACCATTCGAATAATTTCATTTGTGTTGATATGTTTATCAGAGTAAGTTATTGTTATTGCAAGTATTATAATTATTTATTTTTACAAGCTTTCTTCTTATTGCAATATCTTTTTGTTTTTTCCTTTGCAAAATTATTAAATAGAAAAACCCATTAATTTAATTACTTCAGTGTGTTTATCAAAAAAATTTATTTCAGTTATTTATAAGGACATTAAACTGTTTCTACTTATAAGTTTCATAATTACTTTAGAAGTTTGTAAACGAGCTTTCAAACTATTTTTTTTTTAATTTTGTTTTTATTCTGTATTTTGTATAGTGTTATTATAGTCAGTACCTTCTTTTATTTGAGATGCTAATAAAACCAATTTATTTCACCTCTTCTTGCAAAGTTTCGTGGTCTCTTTTACAATGTTTTTAGAGTAATTTTTTACTACTAGACTGATTTATTTTCAGTTTTACATCACTAAATCAATTATAGAAATTGGACAACACGACACTATCATATGTACAATTTGAGTAATTGTAAGACTTAGTATACAAGATGAAATATGACATGGAATTTTCATCATAAAACTTTTTTGATTTTATGATTGCAAGTGTGGAACAGAAAATGGGACAAAGAAATTTTCCCCTGTTTGATGAAATATTGTATCGTCTAAATGTAGTCTTATAAAAATTGATAGAATATATAATCGATATAAATACATAATCCAGCAATCAAAATTTTTTTCATGAACGTCTCTGTTAATACTATCTGATGTGTTTGATGAATGCTTGTATCCACTGAATATGGTGATTCGAAAATTGTTTTTGTCCAATATAAAGCTATGGTCAAAAACTATTAACACTTTTGTGTTCACTACAAACATTTTTTGTTTTTTATAATTTCATCCGACTTTTTGAAAAAAAAACCGGAAACACAAACAAGTGAAGAAAGAATTTATAAAAATAGGAATTTAGATATTAGTGTAATATAACATTTTATTACCTTCCCAGCAGCGAACAGAAACAGTTTGGAGACCTTATCGCAGGCCTCATCATTGCGTGCAGAAAATTTTTAGAAAAATATTTTGTTTAAATTGCTTCAAATATTTAGAAAATTTCGTGGGTCTTGAGAAAGTTTTCAATTATAGAAGCAGTAAAACTGAATGGAGTTATTACTCTTATATTAAATCAGCATACATTTCTATTAATTAACTACATATATTTACATTTAAAATCATGGACTTCATGCAATGCGAAAACCTACAAATTTAATTTATGTGCTTTCTTAGGAAACTCCCTCCCTGTTATGGTTGCAGACGGCAAAGTATATCGTCACAGAAAATGCAAAAACGACTATATAATATTTTAAAAGTTTAACAGGCGAAGCATAACACGTGTTTATATGAATAAATATATTGACAGTTACTGCAATATTTTAAAATAAATAGATAAATTAGTGGGTTGTTTTTTACTTGTATTGTAAGATTTTGGACTAATTGTTAGTATAGTTTTCATTTAAACAAGTTTTATGCTTGTCTTGTAAAAATGTTAAATTTTTAGATAGGGCTTCTTGCATTTTCTGTGACGACATATTATAGGATTGTTTTTATTTTCATCATAAGCCAATTCTTTTTCAATACAGAAGATTTTCCAACTTTTATCTGCATATAAGAAAACTATTTAGGCTTTTCCTTAACTTTTTAGTGCGTAAATTATAAAGTTTTTATTTTTCAAGCAAGCCGATTAATTAAATCTCCATAAAAGCTATTTATTTCTTAATTGAGGGGATGAAAAGCAAAGGGGTACACGTGCCAAAAGTAAAAAAATTTAGTTATATGCAGGAATCAACACTTACTAATATCTATTACTCTACAAAAATTCAGATCTGTACGATGATCTCAAGAGGCGGTATGTATTAGAAACTAAAAGTATTATGTATGAAAATGCATGGGAACAAAAAGCTTTGAAGCTTAATTACTTAGAATTTACTTTCTTGCACTTGTACCATTTTGCTTTCAATTATTATTTTTATTATTATTATTTTATAACTCAATGCGTGTTAGGAGATTTTGTATCAGATAAGCAGTTCATTATAGCACCTTCAATCCTCTAAACTTGTAAACACAAAATAAAATAATAAAATATTTTATCTAAAAGCTTGGTTATTAGATAAATTATCTTTAATTACTTTTGCCTTAAACGGATATTCCTTCTATACAGTCAAACCTACATTGAAATTCCAACAATGATTTTGTGTATTTTGTGTTAACATCATAAAAGTTTAAAGACATACTTATCAAGCAGATTAATTGCTTCTATTTTCCATAGGCAAACAATTTTAAATTAAATTCTGTTTGTTATATTAACAAAGTCCATTGAGCAGAAATGTAATACTCCCTCAACTTAAGGGCTGAAAGAGCAAAAGATGATAAAAAATAATTTGTTAAAACTAACACTTGTGTTTGAACATACTGAAATTAAAAGTAGACAGGCCTGCAAATTCCAGGCCGTCTTCGCATGTAGTTTGTTATAAGACTGAAATTTACATACAAGAGACATCACACATGCTGCTATTATATCCGAGCTGATTAATTTATAATTATTCCGCCGGAACTACACCATTTATGTTCAATTCAATGTATAAAATATTACTTGGGATGAAAAGAAATAGTTCGAAATAAAAAATGGCATTAATCAAACCAAAAAAAGCCGCTATCAAAATACATACTAAAATAGAAAAAAAATGTGCACCTCCATTTACTTTTTTATCAAATCTTCCTTAGATAGCCTTCAAAATGGTATGCTACAAGAGGCTTGAAAGAATCCCTATATTGGGGAGTGACTGTGGAAGGCCTGCGCAACAATGACAGCATGGGTAAAAATTAAATGAGTATGGAATGCGGATTGACAGGCCTTATGTCTGTTTAACAGACCTTCTAGAAGGCCTCTTTACTCCTGCAATTTACAGCTGGGGATTTTACCTACCGAGTGTTATTGTATGGAATTTTTTAATTTCCTGCTACTTGTTGTTTAATATTTTCGTTTTCTGCTTTTCTTATTCAAGCTATTTGTTTTTGCTTGTACTGTTTGTTAAACCACTGCCAATTGGTGGACCTGAGAAATTTCTTAACTTGATTTCTCTAACAATCTGTTTCAACTTTTCGTTCTTTTTTTACTAATACAATGTTTTTAATATACATTTATTTATTTTAAGTCATGTACATATATAAAACATTACTGATGAATGCTAACGGACGTGATTGTTGCTCTCTTCAGAATAGAAGTGAAAGAAAACTTTTTCTTAAAGAAAGTGAATAAAATTACAAAAAAGGCTCTTGAAAAAGCAAAGGACTAATATTTGCATAAGATTAATTATTCAAATTACTTTTAAAGCAACAATTTAATTATTCTTCTTTACAAGAAGTTAAAGAAGTTCATTATGTTTTAAATAAGGAAGTAGATGGCAAAAATTAGAAACTAGTTAGAAGAAAACTTCGTGTTGTTCTTAATTTAAAGAACCCGTAATCCAGAAATAATATAAATTGTTTTCATTTTCTTTTTCGTTTTATGTTGTAATGTAAAGATACAATCATATACTTGTCTACATCATTTTTGTGTGATGTTTTTGTATTTTCTATTTTAATTATATCTTTGTTTCGTTCATAGCACTTGTTGTTTTTGGGCGATATAAAAATCTAGTTAAAGCGTTTGTAGTAGTTGCAATTTCTTACTTAATTTCAGGTTATGTATATTTACACATTTCAAAATTTAAGTAAGCTGTAAAATAACGCAAAATTTGCCGAATAAGTTTGCAAGTTTGCCGAATAAGTTTTCAACAGAAAACCTTCTATATTTCAAACCTCAATATTTATAGACTATGTAGGATGAAAAGTTTTTTAAATAAATAAAACCCGAACAGAATATAAAGTATGTGTGTATGTAACATTTTTTTCCCGAGAAATTGCTAATTTATAAATTGCTATTGCTGATAATGCTGTGCAACAAAAAAAAATTAACCTCAAAAAGTTGTGTTTTGTATGATAATTTCAGGCTGCTGAAAACGAATATGAAATTGTCTTATTTTTCCTAAAAAGTATTTTCAATATATTCTGAAAAAATGTGTTTTTTCAGTATTTTAAGCTATTTCTAACACGTTTGAGAACGGTCCATTAGAATTATACAAATTTGACACAGATGCATAGATATGTTTTTCCCTTTTGAGCCCATACATATACCGTAATTATCGCATTAAAATTCATTAACCCAGTAAAAAATCGTTAGGTTTTTCGAATCATGTGGGGCTCAAAAGCTCTTGTGTAAGCCCTTCCTTGATTTTTGTGCTTACGCCTAATGCTTACAGGGAAGCAAGGACTTTCGAAACGGTAACAAAATATTTATTTGTCAAGTTATAGTGCTTCCAAGTGGGAATTCTCCATATAAAAATCCTGCCTGTTGTAAACAGGTTTGCAAGCAGAAGTATTGCTTCTCTTTCTCTCTCCCTTTCTCACAAAGCAGCTTATATGCAAGTTCCATTTTTTACTGGGTAGTT
The DNA here is from genome assembly GCA_956483635.1 of Panzeria rudis. NCBI lineage: Eukaryota > Metazoa > Arthropoda > Insecta > Diptera > Tachinidae > Panzeria > Panzeria rudis. Next base: position 130,059,850 of record OY101449.1, on the reverse strand, counting down.
TTAGGCGTTCTAGTTTGAAAAAAAATTTTATTTTTTAGTTTGTTTTAAAAATTCACCATTTTAAGACGTTTCATTAAGGCAAACAAAAATAATAATAATAACATAAAATTAGTTTTGACCCATAAGTATTTCTAACAGAAAATTTTGTTCCGAACGTATTAAAAGTAAAATTGTTATCACCAGGCAGAAAATGAGAAATTTACACTATATGTAGTGAAAACGTCCAATTTTGAATTTAAAAAAAACATTTTTTGTATGGAGTATGAGACCATTAAAAAAATGGTTAAGGAAGCAGTTATAGTAAAAGCCTAAAATAGTGAAATTAGCGCTTACAAACCTGCCGATATCGCTGCTGATATTTGTGTGGCAAGTTTCCGGCTTGGACTTAGAGCTGCAAAACTGTCGATAGTCGGCCCACTCGATAGTTTCGATAGTTTTTATTTTTAGTTTGTTTTCAAAATTTACCATTCTAAGTCGTTTCATTAAGGCAAAAAAAAAAAATAATAATAACATAAAATTAGTTTTGACATATAAGTATCTCTTAAAGAAAATTTTGTTCCCAACGTATTAAAAGTAAAATTGTTATAATCAGGCAGAAAATAAGAACTTTACACTATATGTAGTGAAAACATCAGATTTTGAATTTTAATAAAACTTTTTTTGTATAGAGTAGGAGCCCATTACAAAAAATTGTTAAAAAAGCAGGTATAATAAAAACCTAAAAGAGTAAAATTAGTGCTTACAAACCTGCCGATGTCGTTGTTGATATATGTGTTGCGAGTTCCCGGTTTGGAGTTAAAGCTGCAAAACTATCGATAGTCAGTCCACTCGATAGTTCGTTATAAAACTATCGATACTATCGATGGTATCGAATTTTTAGAAGAATTCTAGAGTTTTAACCCTTCATCAAGGCGAATCATTTTACTAGGTGGCAGCGCGGCTGCAACAAATACATACGGTGGCTGTCAAACTCCATACAAAATATAAGGAAAAATAAGCCTCCATTTATATGTATGGAGCTTGACAGTTAGTGTATAATAAAAAATACAATCAGCTGCCGCTATGCTGTCACCTGTTAAATGAATACGCCATGTCTTCATCTATTAAAAGGTTTTTGATTTATTTAAAAAATCTTATATCGGAATTTGTTTAGAAATTCTTGTATAAAATAAACTTTTTTTCTTATGAAAATATAATTATTTCGTACAATGTTTCATATCGTTACCTTAATATAGAAACGCCTTAACTCATTACTTCTTTTTGAAATTTAAATATATTTTGCAAACAACTGCAAACTAACGCAAATTGGATATTTCTTTAGAAACATTCGAGATGGAAAACTCTGATATAATACACTTTTGCACATAGTTAGAGTGACTCGGCATATGAAATCTTGTAATCCTTACGTTTAAGGTATAAGAAGTGTTTCCTTTTTTGTGTAGAACAGTACGAGGAACATTTTTGTCAAACATTTGAACCCTCTAAGTCTTAGGTGTATGGGCTTTTTTGTACCTTTCTTGAAAAAGAGGAAAAACTCCATTTCAGCGGCAATATAGCATGATAAAATATTCTACAAAAATGTTTTTCCTGAAGTTTTACAGAAAAATGCTGAATACATCTCTTACCTTAAACATAAGACTTACAAGATTTACTATGCCGAGTACTAATTGTGAATAAGTACAAAATTAACCCTTATACCGACTTTTTGAATGATTTCTGGTGTTCGGATTGAGTTTGGAGCTTGAATGTCCTTAAAGACCTATAGTAGAATTATATGGCAAATATTTTGTCTAACCTTTTAGCCCGCTTTATCACCGGTGAAGGAGAATTTTTTTGTTCGTTTTTTACAAAGGAACAAAGAGAACCATACAGGGTAGAGTTGGAGAGTTAAAATATTCTACAAAAATGTTTTTCGTTGTAGTTTACATAAAAAAGCCGAATATAATTTATGCCGAATTTATGCGAATATAAATTATGCCGAGTCACGTTAGCTATGTGCAAATCCCCATTATAGGTGCGCCACTACAAAAAGGGATGTGAACAACCACATTCTTTTATACTCTATGTTGTCGCGGTGGAGGTCTGCATGCCAAGTTTGGTGACGCCGCCTTGCCGGGAACATTTTTGTTGCCGAAATTAGCGATTTTTGGCCATAGTGCAGTGTAATACATTTTTTTCTGCTGTTTCTTTTAGATTTTCATAGAAGTTTGAGAATATTACAAGCAGTCTGTAACAAATTAAAAGTAAACGGCAAATATTTTGTCTAACCTTTTAGCCCGCTTTATCACCGGTGAAGGAGAATTTTTTTGTTCGTTTTTTACAAAGGAACAAAGAGAACCATACAGGGTAGAGTTGGAGAGTTAAAATATTCTACAAAAATGTTTTTCGTTGTAGTTTACATAAAAAAGCCGAATATAATTTATGCCGAATTTATGCGAATATAAATTATGCCGAGTCACGTTAGCTATGTGCAAATCCCCATTATAGGTGCGCCACTACAAAAAGGGATGTGAACAACCACATTCTTTTATACTCTATGTTGTCGCGGTGGAGGTCTGCATGCCAAGTTTGGTGACGCCGCCTTGCCGGGAACATTTTTGTTGCCGAAATTAGCGATTTTTGGCCATAGTGCAGTGTAATACATTTTTTTCTGCTGTTTCTTTTAGATTTTCATAGAAGTTTGAGAATATTACAAGCAGTCTGTAACAAATTAAAAGTAAACGGCAATTAAGTATACGGGTTTAAGGTTTTTTTTCTAACAATATAACTGGTTTTATTTTTCCTTCTGTTTATCTTTATCATATTATTCTGTATGTAGCATTTTTTAAGAATTCTAGTTTTAAAATTTTCATATACTAGATGAAAAAAGGTCAACACTTTGTTTATTTTTTATTTTTTATAAGAAAAAAAAAACCTTAACAATATAACAAGTTGTTTTTACTTCTTTTTTTCTTTTTTTTTTTTTGTTAAAAATACTCTTAATGAACAACTTTAATTATTTCTCTTGACTTAAATGAAAAACACAAAGTAAAATATAAAAAAAATATATTAAATAAAAAATGGAAATAAGGAAACAAACATGATAGAAAAAGTAACTTTTTATAATAAAGTTCTGTCGAAGTGATAAATTATTGTTATCTCTTCTGTACTTTTTTCAATTTTCATTAGCAAGTTTGTTATATTATTAGAAAAACTTAAGAATTTGTTCAATTAAAATTTGAATACAAGATTGTATATTCCTTTAATATTAACATGAAAAGAAACTAGAAAAATTTAAGATCCAATTTAAAATAGAAAAACCAAACTAAGCAGTCATATTCTATAAATTTTTGTATTAATAACTGATAAATTAATATTTTTAATTGTCTTAATTTTTCCTAGAACAGGCCTGAACAAATTCTCAATATAGCTGATGTTGTTTCGGACCCAGAAAATATAAACTCAATTTGATGAGAGAGTAAAGGATGCGGTTAAAACTATATTATATCTTCTTCCTGATTAAAGAAGTAAAGCTTATTTTTTTTAAAAGAGAAGGTACTTCAGTACCACCGCCGAGTTATCAGACATCTACCTTCTTATCTTTACTTCTAGTACCACTTTAACGAAATTATTTGTTTCCTTTTACTACATCTTTATACTCTCAACCTCAGATTATAAAAAGCCCTCATATATTTGGATCCTTTCTGACAAACCTAGCTTTAATTTCAAACTAATATATATCCAATTAAACTAAAATGCAATCTTTTTATATTATTTAAATTCATTTTATATAATTTATTTCACAAATGCTTTGCAAAATAATGTTTACGCTTATTTTGCCAAATATTTTACAGCTCTGTCCTTACCTTAAGGAATTAAAATAAAAACACCAATAATGACAAAATGTAATTCAATAAAATTTTACTACATACAAATTGGTATCACTCTGTATAAACTAATAAGAATTTATAAGAAAAAAAACACAAATAATTATTTCTTCAAGTTTCGGTTAATCAACATAATATAAGTTTTATATCCTTAAGGATATTTAAGCAACAATATTGAGGCCAACATAAGAAAATATATGTATGTATAATATTTTAACAAAAACATATGTACTTAAATGTTTACATTGTACACATAAAAAGTCTGCAGCCATGTAAAACATATCAAGGCTGTTGCTAAGGATGTGGTTGTGCACACAAACACATAAGAATTATAATAAAGACATGAATTCAAAGAAGAAAAATATGCTGTATCTACGAACATATGTAGCTTGTAACAAAATGTTAATAATATAAATCACAGACATCGAAATTTTATTATTTTCATCAAAATACAAATAAAATAAAAATAAAGTAATCAGTGAAGGATTGTCTTCGTTATAAATGAAAAAAGAAAATGAATGAATGAATGACTGCATTTGGCTGTGTGATCTTATATGTACAGCATGTCTGCATGAGTTCATTCATATTTATTTATTTTTTTTTTATAACTTTGTGAGTATAAAAACAAATCTAATCATGAAATATATCAATAAACATAAAAATAAAGACAATAGAAAAAGCAATAGTAACAATTTTCACAATTACGTACAAATATCATATCTAGATACGAGAAAGGATTTATCAGTGCTTTTTAGTGATATATTCATTTTATATTTAGTTCAATAAATATCGATAGTATTATACGCAATATTAACGACAAAAATTTTTGATTAAAATAAAAATGTATCCATATCTTATATGCAAAACAGGATTTTTAAACTTTTTAAAAGTTCCCACCAACAAATTTGCTTACACCTAGGCAAAAATTATATGAGGATTTAAGTCGCAACTACTTTCAATTTGATTCGATAACTACTCATTTTTAATTGAGAAGTCCAAAAAATAAGGTGCACCCCTTACAAATGTATTTACATTGTCACAGCAAGTAACTAGTTATTATTTGGCTTACCTGAAGCTAAAAAATAAGTAGTCAAATAAACAAGTGAAATTAAAAATGTGTACACATTATGTTTTATTTATATTTTTAAAATTTTATTTTAGTTTTTTATTTATTTATTTAAAATGAAATTTATTTACTGCAGTTTTCTGACGATTTGGTAAAGCACCAATAAAATGCATATAGATAATGCTTAAACACCATCAAATAAATTATATTTAAAATAAAATTATGACAATATGTCAAATAATAAATTTCTTAAAGGTTTAATTTAGATTTTATTTTCATTTTGCCTTATAACTACTTTTATTGTTATCTAATGGATTTCTAATTGTGTAAAAGTGTAGAAAAATAAAATAGATTCATATCGAATACAAATTATTTGCTGGGCTTTTTATAATTTTCAAGGACTTGTATGCATTTTTTTTGAAAATCATTTACATATTTGTGAATTCTCAAATGGTTTTTGAAAGTCTGTATTTAAGATAAGGAGTTTGTAAATGATCAAAATTGTGTTTGAAGTCTACTGACGAAAAGCACCAATAAAATGCATATAGACAATGCTGAAATATCAGCAAATAAAAGGATTTATTTATTAATTTATTTTTGACCCAGCTGGGATACGAAACTGTGCTCCTTCAGATATGAAGACAAGAACTTTAAGCGCCAAAAATTAGTTTTCATGTTGACTTAAAAAATGGGGTGTCTACCTATTTTATTAATACATAATCAACAAATTGTAACTACTTTCAGATATTGATAAAAATATATACTGATTTTATTAAAAATAAGTAATAGTTCTAATTTGAAGTATAGTAATAAGATAAATAAGTACCACTTATTACTATGTAATCCATTAATAAAGTACCACCGATTACAAAAATGACAAAGTTTTTTGCTGGGCTTGCATGCTACAAAAGTTATGCACTTTTAACCCATATAACATCGGCTTTTTTTGGAAAGATTAAGACGTTGCTAAACTTCCAAAATATTTTAAGAGTTTTGTACGTGTTTCTACGTGTTATAGGTTCTTTATAAACTACATTTTTTAAAATTTGTTGTAAACAAGAAATAAAAGTTCTGCTTTGGTACCGCCAAATAGAACCAACGGATTTAGTGCTATTCTACTTGCCTATTATTCCGAATATTTTTTTAAAGAGTAAATTTCTTGAGTTTAACTCAACCAAAATTTTCCTAACAGACGTATGCTTCGGAGATGCGGAAAAGCTCCCAGTGCATCCCTTCTGCCTTATGAGGATGCAATAAGATAAGCGAGCGAAGAAACTTCTCACACAATCGATGAATGTTGTCGGCATTTTATGTTTTTTCATGTCTATTAAAAACAAAGTTTTTTATTGAACTCAAACTTTTTTATAGTGCTTCATCTCTCGCTTACGTGGGTACAAATATGAATGCGAGTGTGATTTTTGCTTCGTAATTTGATTTTTTTATTCTTCCATTAAATTGTGTATGAAAATAAATATGCCTCGATAGCTTAGTGGTTAGTATTCTAGCCTACCATGCGGAGATCTTGGGCTGGATTCCTGATTCAATACGCGAGCAAAAAGTATTTAATAAAAGTAAATTGTAATATAATTTCCAATTGTGTTTGTACCACTTAATACATAAATAAATATAAAAACAACATAAATAATTTCAAATAAAAAATTTATCCAAGTGTGGGTGAAATTGTGATATAAGAGCAAACATTTTTTTAATTATATATATATATATATATATATATATATATATATATATATATATATATATATATATATATATATATATATATATATATATATATATATATATATATATATATATATATATATATATATATATATATATATATATATATATATATATATATATATATATATATATATATATATATATATATATATATATATATATATATATATATATATAAGACATGAGGTTAATGCATCTAAGATGTGCAAAAAGAAGCTCATGCCTCCAGACCTACCAAAAATCATGTAATACGGAAGCAGGTTGGTAAGGAAGATTACCGAAATCTCTCCCTTACAAACCTACTTCCGGTAGACGGATATTTTTGCTGGGTTGTTACCCCTCAAAATTTTTTCTTTATTATTTAAAAAACTTTTAAATATGTCCTCGCATTGCAAACCAGGCCATTGTGTGGGTTCAAATTGAGAAGAAAACTATAAAAACGAATAAAAACGTAATATGAAATAAAAATAAAATTCATATAAAAACTAGGCAATCCGTTTTAGTCGAAAAATTTATTTATGTGCTTGATTTTAAGGTTGGAGTTAACAAAAAAAGGGGAACGAAATAAATTGTATTCAATATAAAAATATATGCAAAATAATAAAACTAAAGCGTATGAATACGATTTGGTATGAGTGTCTGTAATACTTACAAATTTTATTAAATTTATATCTACACATACTATTTTATTTTTATTGATATTCATTCCGATTGATAAAAAAAAACTTTAACTAGAAACACTACTTTATGTTTATGGTTTTGGGTATTAAATATTTCATATGGTTTATAAGTGATTTGAATATTTATTGTAAATTTCAGATCTATAGAAATCTAAAGCTTAATAAAAATACAAGAGCTTAAATTTTATGAAAAGTGTGTAATTTTAGGTCATGTAGTTTTATATTAGGTCATGTAGTCTTATTCATGCCGAAAAAAGTTTCATTTGTAAGCATGAATTAAATGAATTTTCATTCAAAACCAGACAACATTTAATTAAATATGTTTTTATTATTTTTAAAAATGCTACATTCAATACAAAAAAATTATAAAAATTGCTTACGCTTATACGGGTATATCCATTATTTTTAACGTTGTTTCACATCAATAAACCGCAACATGAAATGCAGTTTTTATTTAAACTTTTCACTTGATCTATCCTAGAGAATAATTTTCTTTTTTTTTAGTCTTTTAGTTTGTATGCTACTAACGCAATTTATTTAATAATATTTCAGATATTTTTTCAACGAAATTCAGCTTAAATTTATATGAAATTAAGTTGTTAAAAATAAGTGTTTGTTTTATTTGTGGTTGGATACATGATGAATACCACCAGTAAACCCTACAAATAAAAATTTTGTTTTTATATACTTTTTTGTTTATACAATACAACACAATCATAGATCATTTGTTTCAAGCAGATTTATTTGGAAATGTTTGTTGAATATCGTATTTCTAGCATTTTCTCTGTCTCTCTGGTACTTTAGTTTGAGTGTTGTGACTGCATCCATTGTTTAACATTTCTTTGCTACATAAATTTCAGACAATGACCACAAAATGAAATAATAATCCTATAAATTTTCGAGTAAATATCTATAAATTTTTTATGTATTTTTGTGGCATAATATATTATTTTTGAATTTTCGTTTTTCTGAATTATTTCTTCATACAAATATTCTGTTGTTTAATTTATTTTATTTTGCAGCGTATAACTATTCCAAGGAATCTGCAAAATAAATATATATTTTTTTAATTTATTACAACCAAAATTTATTGAAATCAGAAAGTTTTCAATTGCTATAATTGAAATGCTTTTGAGGAAAGCTGGAAAAATAATTAAGCAATTTATTATTTTATTATTTACAGTATGCGGATCTCATTTAAGTTAACTTTTTATAATAAAACCAAGGACCATGAATGCTGATGAAGCGCTTTGCGGCACAGAAAATAAAAATTCCATTCTGCTGATGTAGACATATAATTTCAAAACTCTGCTTTGGTACCGACGAAAAGAGACAACAATTGTTTGTGGTCCTTCTTACCGGATTTTGGACAAAGTCGTTACCGATGCTACAATTAGAAGACCTGGATGCCATCATTCACGATGCCGCTGCCACAAGTACAACCTTAGCGTAGACGAAGCAAAGTTCTTTCAAATGGCGCCGAAATGCCTGATCCTGCAAATTGCACTCCTACAAATTGCACCAGTGCAAGGCAAGTGTCAGATTTCAACGAAGTGTTTAAATCTCAATGAAACCCAAAACATTTGAATGCTAGTGAAGTGGATGTGGCACAGGAAATACGACTTCTATTCTGCTGGTGTAGACCTGTAGGCCATAATCTCTGCCTTGGTTTCGCCAAACAGGCGCAGCAATTGCAATTACCGATTGTAACCTGTTTCATAACTTTATAATTTAAATATTTTTCTGTTATTTCTCAGATTGTCTTTAAAAAGGTATTGAGTAATGAAATGAAATTAAATGTTATATTAGCAAGACGGAGCCCGAGTGCAACAGCAAAGGAAACAATGTCGCTGCGCACAGGCGTATATGCCCAATTTGATTGTTAGGCTAAGGAAAGAATTGGGCAATATTAATATTCCAAATAATAAGTTAAAAATTAATATCAACTTAATTTTTCAACATACACAAAACCACTTGTCAGGTGGCTCCGTAGAATGTGATTTAAATTCTTATATACAACTTTTTCGTAAAAATTTAATACGAGAATTAAATCACTTAAGTTGATATTAAACTGTACTTTCCCAGTGTTACCGTTGGTTTATTTTTCTTCATTACCATTTTTCTGATTTTTTGTTCTACTTAAGTCAAAGTTTTTGGTTTGATTTTAAACTTAAGTATATATAAACATGTAAACATATGAAAAGCTCAAGCCAGTAGCTAATCTATACATATAATAAAACTGTAAAAAGAGCGTGCCTGTACATGAAATATTTTTTGGAAATTTTTATGGCGGCGTAAACAGTAATCGATATAGGGAACAAAAAATCAAATTTTGGAATTTTTGTCTGTCTGTCCGAACATGCTTCACGCAAAAACCACTGAAGCGATTTGTATGAAATTTGGTATAGAGGTAGTATAGAGTGCTGATTCAAACATAGGGTACTTGTTACCGCGATAAAATATCTTATGTCTATGCTAAAATAGAAAAAAACGAAAATATACACAATTGTACTAATATCAATGTTGAGGGAAATTGGAAAGATGTTTTTGTTTTTTCCACGTTGGTAGCACTGTTTATTTTGTATAACGGGTATTTTAAAAAAATATGTTAAAAACGTTATATTATTATATTTTACAGACACTTTATAGTCATAAAGCGTACTTTAAGCGCGCGAAGCGAGCGGGCACATCTAGTTGTTTACTAATATGATTACTTCGTACGTATTTGCTTGTGAATCCAAATTGATTATTAGGCTAAGGTCTGTTGAATGTGATTTCCATTCATATATATATATGGCTGTGTTTGCGTCAACTGTACCGAAGAAATAATTTTTTTCGTTTGTTTTCGCTCAAATTGTGGAAATAGCGTCCTTGGAAAAAAATCAATTCATATGAATTTTTTCAGATTTCTTGTGAACCTAGCTTCTGAATTATGGGATCCTTAATGTCGAAAAAGTTAATATACTGTTTTTTGTAGATATCTTAAACAGCTTTTAGCAGCCCAGGCATACAATTTAGCAACAAAATTATTATTAGCTTTTTTGTTCCAAATCTTTCGAGGAGTATGAAGCCTTTTTTCAAAATAAACTTTCGCTATGTATTGCATATGCTACATAACCGGTTAACTTCAGCACGTGCCACAGACGCTCTAAAAATTGCAGGATGTGCCGCTAACTAGGAGCAAAGTCGTCCTGAATAAAGTAGAAAAACCCAATGTTTCTGCCTTTTTTTTAAATAAACACTTGTAGCTACCTAGGAACTCTTTACTATGAAAAATTTTCATAACTTTCTTTCTTCGAAATACTTCAAGGATTATGAAAGTATAAAAATAAAAATAGTTTCCTAAAGTTTTGCATATGTACACAACCACTTTGCTTCATTTTTCAAAAATGAAGATGTAGGACCCTTTTAATTTTGGTTAACAAATTATGGTATATGCTCTAGTACATTCCAAAGCTGCTCTAAAAATTTCGGGATGTGCCTATCACTAGGAGCAGAGTTATCCTGGATGAAGTATAAAGGATACATAATTTTCCTTTTTTAAACTTCACACGTTTGTAGCGGCCCATTAATAATAGTATAACTCTTCTATTAGTGAGCGTCATATCCTAAATTTTTTATTTGGAACGTGTTAGAGCATGTACTATAATTTGTTAGCCAAAATTAAATGGGTCCAACATCTTTGTACCGGAAGAATTATATTTAAAAAATTGTCATAATCTTTGGAAAATTTGGAACAGAAAGCTTATAGCACTTTTATACCTTTATGCACTACTCCACTGCTACAAGCTATTAAAAATACCCCAAAAAAATATTCACTTCTTCTGTGTTTTCATATTCTATTAAGACCATCTCTGCACCCAGTGCACGGCACATCCTAATATTTTGAGAGAATCCTTGGAACGTGTTAGAGCGTGCACCATTATTTATTAGCCGAAATTAAAAGGTTGCAACATCTTCATTTGTGGAAAATGTAGCTAAGCGGTTCTATAACATAGACAAAAACTTACGAAATTATTTTTATTTTTATGTTTTCATAATCCTTGAAGGATAAGAAAGCAAAAAAAAGGTAATAAAAAATGTTTCGATATTAATTGTTCCTAGATAGCAACAATTTCTTAAGAATTTCTAAAAAAGAAAGAAACATTGGGGTCTTCTTCTTTATTCAGGATAACTCTGCTCCTAGTCTGTGGCACGTGGTTAGCCATGTACCATAGTTCCTTACCTAAAAGTAAAAGGGCCAACATTTTCATTTAATAAATGAAGTTAAGCGTTTTTGTACCACATGCAAAACGGAGCGAAAACTTCATTTTAAAAAATCGTTCATTATCGTTGAAAGATTTGATATAAAAAAGCGCATAATTATTTGTTTGCTCAGATGTAGAATGCCTGGGCTATTGCAAGCTTTTGAAAATCGTATATATCTTAGTGTCCACCAATATTGATGAAACATATATGGTTTGAAAGGAATTTTTTTCTATATTTTTCTAGATAATATATTTTTTGCCTAAAAAACCGGTTCCAAACGAACCCGGTTACGGATCAAGTGGGCAAATTTAGACCACCTGGCGGGTTCCTAGTTTACATAAAAAACAAAATATTGACTTTTTTCCTACTTTGAGGACCACATGAGCACAAAACTAGGAGCACAAAAAATTAAAAAAAATTTTATGGAAACTAACTTTTTGTCAAGGTCAGTATTTCCCAAATTTTACCACAAAACAAAAAAATTTTCTTTCCGTACAATTAACGCTAACACAGCCATATACAAACTTTTCGTGATAATTGCATACGAGAATTAAATCACGTAAATTGATGCCAACTTATCGTTTTACCACAGCGATTCCCAGTGTTACCGTTGATTTATTTTTCTTCATGCCCATTTTTCTCGAACTCGAAAGTCCACAGTTTATTTTAATCATACATTATGGAAAGGGCCGTTATTAAAGTACAAATGTATTTTTATACAAGAATTTATACAAAACTAAAGTTTTTCGTGTTTTTCTTCTGTTAAAAAAACAGCAAAAAAGAATACTGTAAAACACAAACAGAAAAATGTTTAACACACCAAAACGTTGCTATTGCTGGTAAAGTTTTTCTTCGTAAATATTGATATCAAGATTGAATTACACATAATTAAATTCCATAAAATAGAAACGCTCCAACAAACATTAAATCACTTTTTCAATTTAACCCACAACCCGCAAGTAAGGATATATTTTTGTTGTAATAAATGCGAACACACAAACACCATAATCATTATACAAATACCATGCTCCCAAAAATTATTTTATGAAGCATTTTATATGTACTTGTATTGGATGGTATCAGTGTTGAAATCAGTAAAATAAATTGTATATTTTACATCAGAATGTATTAGAAGATAACACTCATTTAAAGCGTACTCCATCCAAATCATGACTTTAGTGTGTATTCAGTTTTTATATTTTGGAATCAATATTAAATGAAATATACTATTGTAAAACGCACTAAGAGTATACAGGCGAAAATTGCTTTATCGATTTTTGTTGGCATCATTTATATGAGAACTTATTTCAGTCTGTGTCCATTATTTACAGAAGTTTATTTTATTATATTTTTTCTGTACAAAAAAAAAGTTGATTTGATTACTTAACTTGTACAATAATATTTTTGTTTGTTACAAACGAACTAATTTCGTAATAATAAAAAATAGTATGCTGAGTGGCGAACAATGAGCTGTATTCTTGCAGTTATTAATTTATTAATAACAATAAGGTTTGGGATTCCATAAGATATTAGGGGCCCTGAATTTGAATCTGAACTCTCTTTCGTTAAATTAATTCTAGTTTTCGAGAAGGAAGCAGTTATAGGATATATATATTAATATTTGCTAGCTAAATAAATTTAAAATTTTTGTAAAAGTAGCACTTAACCTATTTCATTACCACCAATCTCTCTCTCTCTAGCTTATAAATTTTACTGTTTTTAGTATTTGTTTTTCATATTTGTATGGACTATTAATATTTAACAAAATGCTTTAAGCTTTTAAGTAATTTAATATTAGTAGTGTTTGGTCAAATTACCTAATATATCATTTATTTTAAAGACTTATATTTACTCCCCTAAAGGCTTTACTGAATCCCCCTTGAACCCTTAAAATTATCCCTTTTTTTTGCACATATAAAATGAAAACAGAAAAAACAACTAAATATCAACCATATATCAAATGATTATAGTTGCTGTGTTATTGTAGTACAAAGTAGAATAAATTGACCTCATCTGCTTATATTTTAACAAATTCACATATATTCAGTTTCAGATAATTTTAGTTTTTATTTTGCCATGTTTTGTTTATACTTTTAGATAGTGTGAGTCTATGGCACTCATTCACATATGATTTTTTTTAATACGTATGTATGTATTTATGTATGTGAGTGCTAGTCAGGGATATAAAAACTGTAAAAAATATCTAAAGTACACACATGATTTGTGTCAGTATGTAAGAAGGATGGTAGTATATACATACACAAATACACACACTACGTTGTTTATATTAATGTATGTATGTATATGTAGGTATTTAGTAAACTAAATAGTATTGGGTCAAAAGAAGACATGTTGTGCTTTTATTTTTGTTTTTTTTTCGTACTTTTTTAGTCCACTCGCCCATAATAATTTGTGCACATTTAGTATAAATTTGGGTCATCTTCAGTGGCACAAACAATTTTTAACGTATATATTTTTTTTATCGATGTCACTGTCGTCTACTATGTAAAAATATTGAAAGAATATTATCACATGTTATGAAAAAAGGTACCAACGATATCTACTGTAAAACATTTAAAAAATATTATACAAACCCACACTCATATATTTGGACAGTGACCAATTTTCTTTGTATTGTGTTTGTGTAACAGTTAGTGGTATATATATATTATCAATTTGTCTACAAGCACTTATTTATGTCAAGTATGAGTTCAACTGATAAAACGAATTGGCTTAAACTGGCAAAAAATAGTAAAATTTAAACACTTTATTATGTATGTCGTTTTTACGCTATCCGATTTCTAGCTGACTTTAATATTTAAAAGTAAAACGCATGTCTGATATACAATTTAAAATTTTCCGTTTGAGCTTACAGAAAAATAAATATAAGCGTTTCTACTATCTGATTTAAAATATTAATTTAAGTTGTGATACTTTTTGAATTAGCTCTTGAAATCAGAAGCTCAGATGGTTATAAAGAAAGCTTTGAAACCGCCTTTAAATTAAAAATATTGTGAAAACTTTGCTTCTTTAGTTTTTAGATTAAATTAGAGAAAAAATAAAATGCTTATGACTACAATAATAGTATTAAAAATGTGACGGGTGTGACATCAATACAGCCACATATCTGAGCATATATATACACTTCGGCAATAAATATAAGCACATCACTCTTATTAATCAAAGCTTTAACTACAAGAGCATTTTTAAACCGCCCTTATTGAAACGTTTTCTTTTAGTTGAATATATTATAGTATGTTATTAAAAATGTTCTTCTTAATAGTACGTAGTGGTTATAAACGTCTACAATGGCGTGATGTTATATTTGAAAATCGACAACAAATTTGAATATTGTTTTTAAATCTCACCTTTAATTTCTTAGATATCGTACAAGTTTGAGCCTAAAAATTTAAAATTTTATAAATATATTGAAAATTTTTGTTTTGACAAATTAAAGAAAAAACAAAACACGAGAACGATCCAATTTTTTTTTAAATATCATGTAGTTTGAAACATTTTTCTATTAAAATTGGTGCACAAAGTTTGATTTTATTCACAATTAAGTGGGAGAGCTAAATTGATAAAAATTACAATTTTGAATTTTTGGGCCCAAACTCTTCCCAGTCAAAAAAATACAATCGGCCCAACGTGTGCAAAGCATTTCCTAAGGTGCTAGAAACGTTGGAAAAATATTCCAAACTCTACTTTTGAAGTGTTGTGCCAACTCACAAATTATATCCTCATGCTGGGGTCGCCCTATTAATTTTTAAATCGTTGGATTAACACTGTGAAAACCAAAATTTAAGTCCTGTCTCATATCGTTATTATTATTTTTTTTTTTGGTATGACCTTTTCCTATTTCTTCGAACTATAAAATTACAGTATTTTCCCAAACTACCAATAACAAAAAACATACATATATCTTGCTTATTAAATTTATATTATATACATAAATATATTCATATTTATTTATTATTATTTATTTATTTAGGCAAAGTTTCACAAGAATCGTTTGAGTAGAATTATACTTCTAGCTTTTACTATAGTAAAATCTATCGCAATATTTGGTTATAAGCCTATCCATTCATAAAAATACAATCTAATGGAGTTGAAACGTTGGTAAGATGTAAGTTCCACGTTTTATGAGCTTTCCTGACATTCACATGATAACACCGATGCAGGCTTGGCCGATCGTTTTTTATTGTGAAAACTAAAAATTCAATGCTTTCCCAATACATATCATTTTGTTTAGTAAACCTTTTCCCAATATCTCACTCTACAAAACTACAGTATTTGCCCGAAAGATAAATAAATAAAAATAATATAAAAGTCGAACTGTATGGTTCTTATCCAAAGCTATTTAATTAGTTTGGCTTAAGTTCATTTTCACTTTAATTTTTCTTTGAATGTTCAATATTTACATGCTTTAGAATTTCGTTCTTAAATAAAAAATAGTTTGATCGAAAGATTAAATTGAAAATGAACTTAAACTAATTAAATAACTTTGGATACAAATAAGATATTTTAAAATTTCTGATTTGTATATTTCACAATAAAATGTTAAAAAACTTTAACAAAATATGTATACCTTTCGAGTCCCAGAAAAATATTTAAATTTGATAGATTTAGCAAAATGGAAAGCTACACAATTCCGATGTATTCCTATTATGTATGTTGTGGAGCTTTTGATTTGAAGACTTTTTAATTCAACCGAACTTTAGTTTCATTGCCAGTCTGCAGCCGAAAATTAATGGTTGCCAGAAAGCCACTAAATAGCAACTTAAATCAATCAGCCATCAGTAGTATCATTTTTAGCAACTGGCAACCCAACAGAGGCTCGGGTGCTATCGATTATCGGGGTATTTATATATTTTGAAAAAATTGAGAAATATGTATTAACACTTCATCTGACGCATGAGTCTGGCCAGACCTTTTACAGTTTGAAATGATATTTTAACATATTTAACACTTAACATATTGAACACTTAGTTGGCTATAAACATTTAAAAAAGGAGTCCTGGAAAGGATATAGAAGGCAACTTATTCAAATATTTAACTGCAGACATCACATTTGTAACACATGTGGTCTGGCCAGACCCATATATATTTTGTATTGAAGTTGCTGTATTTTTAAAATTTTCTTGCTATTTTTAATTATTTTTTGTGATTTGAAAACAAAATATCCACTGCAAGGAAAAATATACACTGGTCGACAAGAAGGACAAGAACGTGAAGTAAATCAAGGCGAAAATGTTATGTTTCAACTCTCGAAGCCGTACTGTAATAGTGGCCGCACAATCGTCGCAGGTAATTTTTTCACTATATTACAGCGTTTTCGCACTAGCAACGTCTACTTTGCAAAGTTTTAATTCAGCCGGTCTTTCTACTGGCGTAGTTAAAACTTTGCAAAGTAAACTTTTCTAGTGCGAAAGCGGTGTTAGAAGGTGTAAAGTCAACGTTACGATTCAAGTCTTATTGATCAGCTTCTTATTCATCTGGAAGAGTGACAGAGAAATGAATACAAATTTCTCTGTCGCTTTCCCAGCTGAATAAGTAACTGATCAATAAGACTTACATCGTCTGAACGTTGACAAAGCGTCTTAGTCAACGTTCAGACGCTGCAATTGTTATTGATCAGTTTGCTATTCAGCTGTGTGAAAGACAGAGACATTTATATTCATTTCTCTGCCTTTCTCACAGTTGAATAAGAAGCTGATCAAGAAGACTTGCATCGTCTGAACCTTGACTTACCAAACTTGGACTGGCATTCGTTGTTACAATTCGATCCAACAAAGCTTGTATTCCCAAGGAAATAAAGAAGCAAACTGCCCGCCATATTCTCTAATCACTGTTTGGATTCCATGTAGATTTGATTTCATTTTGCAGTTATGTGCCAAAAAAAATAAAAAATAAATTATAATAATAGATGTGTCAATCTAATTTCAACAGTTCATTACTCAAAATACTGTGAAGGCGAAGTGATGAAACCTGAAGCAGTTCTATTTTACAACGCAAAAAAATGCGTAGTCGACTGCATGGGTCAAATGGTTTCGCATTTTACAACAAAACAATCCACAAAAATATGAACTTTTGCTTTCTTCTGCAATATGTTGGACATTATGGCGCTGGCTGCATATTGTATTTGCAAAGAAGTTGATGTCTTGAAAAGAAACGATGCTCGACGTTCTTTGTAAATTGTTAAACAAATTGGTTCTCTCCAATATTGAAAATCGTATGAATAACATTCATATACTCTTACAATTTAGTACTCGCTCAGCTATGGAATCGTTTTTAGTTAAATACAATTTTTGATTTCTAATTACATAATTAACCTAATTTTCATCTTGGCTAATTCAGATTACACCAGTAGAGTTACCAGCAGTAGCGGTGGTGACACTGGGAAAGAAAAAATATTGCAATCATTGCGCACAAGGAGATGAACAATTTACCGAAAAACAAGATTTTTTGTTCAAAGAGTACAACCTCATTATGTCAGCAACATTCTAAAATAGATTATACATGTTTCAGTTGTTTACAAAATCCATTTTTTTGATTTTATTGATCTATTTCATTTAAAAATTATAAAATATATTTATATTATTCGCATTTAATTAAATAAACTGTTTTTTCGAATTAATTATATTGAAAAACTGAGTGGTTCTGGCTAGACTCATGCATTACGAATGTGAAAAGCAAAACATGTGTAAGACGAAGGGTTAAAAAAATTTTATAACTTCAAAAATATGCATTTATTGGCAAAATATGAAAAAATATGTACTTACCAACAAAATATGCAAATACACATCGATGCCAAACTATATACTTAAAACTTGATGATTCGCATAGATAATTAGACAATACTTCGTTATCTATCATCACAAAAAACATGCATTTGCATGACAGTCCAAGCCCTGGTAATTATAATCGCCAACGGCGTTAATAAAGACCAGAATCTTATTAAAATAAACATATGTAGCTATGGTAGATAAGTGTATTCTTACCAAATTTCAAAATGTAGCCACGGTTATCACTCTTTAAATAAGCAATTTATTTAAATTGATATAAATATTACAAATTATACAAAAAAATCTTTTATTAAAACGTTGGCGAAACATTTTACCGGTTGAAAATTTTAACGTTGGCAAATGGTGCTAGTTTTTCAATAAAAAGTGTTCTGCCAGGGCTATATTTTTTGTAAAGTTGGCTATTTCTGCCTGGGTTATATATTAGCTTGGCTTAAAGATAATTTTACTGTCGCAAATATAATTTCTCACACGATATTTTGTTTTATTTTTCGAAAAACAGGCAGTATGAACAATAATTTATTACAATATTTTAGGGCAATGAGCATCAAAAACTTTCGATCAAAAGACATTTGTGTGATGCTACCTACCTACTCTTTATCAATGTTTTTAACATATAAGCCGTATGTGTCACTGCGTATATTCACCCTAATTTCTCAAATATTTTAATTAGATTTAAAATTTTTTTATGGAAAATATCGCTTAAAGTGTTGTGTTGGAAAACTGTTTAAAAGTAGGTAAATTTAAATCTTTAAGGAAATAAAAATAGCGAAATTATCAGTTGTTCTGTCTAAATGGGAAGATTTGAGGGAACAAATATATATAAAAAAAAAACAATTGAATTGATATATTTGATAGGATAATAAAACATATTGTGTTTATTTGAGAATAGCCTTTACTTTGTAAACTACCCTATATTAAATGTGAATCTTTTTATTTATTTTAGTGTAAGTTTGTGTTACCAGAGATATGTGGCTGAGCTTCTGGCTCAATATTTACACTCTTAAATAAATAGACTGGCAAAGTTATACAAATATATTATAGATGAACTTATGGTTCTTTATATTCATACTAATAATTATAATAATATATTAAATAAAATATAATATTTTTCAAAACATAAAAATAGTCTGTGTCTGTCAATTGTTTCTCCACAAAAGCCATAAAACTCTCATACTTACGTATTTATGCTATTTATTTTTGCAAACAGCAAACATAAATAAATAAACAAGAACAAAAATATAATATTAAAGAGTAAATACTTGTGGTCAGTTACAGATAACACATAAAAATAAATTGTGAAAAAAAACAGCGAAAACAACATTAGTAAATGAAGTCGGTTAAAAAAGGACGAAAAACAAAATTGTCATAAATAATATTTTTGTTTATTTGGGTATAATAAATCTTGACTAAAATAGACATTTGCATTCTCTAAATCATATGTTCAGGGAATATTAGTGAAATTTTTATAACTTTTTTTGACAATTTAATATTTTATATAAATTTATGTGGAATTAAAATATACACATGAAATGTTACTATTAAGAGATTTAATTTTTTTATGGGCTATTTAAACAGAATTCTGGAGGCTTTTGTTGACTTAATAATATTTATTTTTATTTTTTATAATGTACGTGATACTGTGGGAGTGACAGAGAGATACAAGAGAATTAGTAACATCAATTGAATTTTTTTATTTCAGCCAAAGTTAATACAATTTCTCTTGTAATATTCTTGCGAAATTTTTTTACAAGTTGCCTTAAAAGTACTTGTCTTATGACTGGTGAAAATGGCAGTGGTACAATAAATTCCCGTGTCATGAGCGATGTATTGATGTAATCGCTTTAATAGAACTATAATGCTAAGAAAATGTTGCAAAAACAAATTTTTTCCAAACCAAAAATATATAGTACTTATGTAATATATATAAATAATATATATAATATATATATAAATAAAATAGTTCGACAGGTATTAAAGGAACCACAGCAAGACATGTACCCTAAATTTGGATCTAAAACCTATTACTAAGTATCTAAATTTGCTCAATTGGTCCTCTTTTAAGGACAACGCCATATAAAGTTCGAAAACACTACTCGGTGGCTAGTCCTTGGAATTGAGTTACATGACTCTCTTCCCTCCAGGTACTAATATAATCTTAGTTCCTGTAATAACTTTAATTGGATAACTACATTCCTTCTTCAGTAACAAAACCAGGCATAGTGCATCGCGTAAACACCACATAAATACATAAAGCTTTGGGTCTTAATATAGTTATAGCATACAAATATTACGTATACGCAAGGCGTAAAATAATTACTTTAGTTAACTTCATGTCATCCTATTTATGACATGAAAGATGCAACTTATATTTTATGAAAATACTTGTTGTACTTCTTTCGTTATATTATATATTTGACCTGTACCTTAAGAAATACAAATATTTGTTAAAAACATTATTTATAAATTATAAAGACTTTAAATAATTTATTCAAATGGGTTAAAACATTATTCATGCTGTCACACTAATCTTTAATTTAATATGTGTCCAAGCAAGGATTTTCTTTCTTCATGTTCTGTTATATTGCAAAGTTTTTAAAAGAAAAACGTTTTTTAAGTATTTATATATGTATGTAGATTTTATAGATATCAAAAGCATGGAAAACATACAAGAAGGACAAACAGTGAGCTACAGTCCTAAAAAATAAGCTACAGAATTGATAAGCTTTTTCATATGTTAAAAATGGAATGTTGAAATATTTATTTTTTCTTTCTCTTTTAATTTAAGTTTTTATAGCAAGAACGAGGATAGAATATATTGCTTAGGTGGAGAGTGAAGTTTTAAACTAAATACTATGGCAATTTTTATCTAAGTACATTTCTTGTATTCAACTACAACCCTCGTTATCACTCATATGACCAAGTCCCAAGGCATACTGTATGCATAACATAAACGGTAATATAAAGAAAAAACTCTATAAAAAATTTATATATTCTTTTGCATCACTAACAGAATACAACCAACCCATACTGACTGAAAAAATATGGAAAATAACCATAATCAAATAAAATATATAAAGAATCATTTCACATCTTTAATGAAGACGCTCATGAATAATAGAAAAAGGAAATTAAATTTATATAGTCTGTAGAAAAAGTAAAGTAACGAAAGAAAACTACTGGAACAAAATTTAAAAAGATTTACTAATAAATACAAATTGGTTGTTTTTATGACAGCCCAATGAAAAGGGTTTTACTTGTGGCAAATTTAATAGAAGAAATACACAAGCAAAAAATTTATATAGAGTTTTCCTACTTTTATTCATCAAAGGAATTAAAGTAACAAAAAGCAAAAAGCAAAAAAAAAAGAGTTGTGTAAAAAGGACGTATTAGCAATAATAAATATAGAATTATATAATATAAAAATGTCGTTTTATTATTTATAATAAATCTTGCAAGCCGCAAAAGGCAAATGGGCAGATTGACGAACAACAAGTAGAAAAAATCTCGCAGTATAATAGTTCATATAGAAAAAAAAATTATCAAAATCGGTTTATTGGTGGCGCAATTCTGAGGGAACAAGCATTAATAACACTACGCAACAAGAAAAATTCCAAGGAGTACTACTATATTTTTTTGATGTGTTATGGCCCTTCATATAAAAAAAATTGTCGAAATTGTAAATTCTATTGATAATTTTTTAGATTAATATTTTTCTAAAATGTGAGATTTTTGAAGAGACTGCTCTTCTCCACTGATTTTATTATAACGTTGTCCAATTTTATTACAAGAACCACTAAAAAGCTTTAAATAAAATTACTTTTAAGCCGTTTTAACATCATTGTTTTATATACTCAATGATTTCGCAATCATTCAGATCGCAATGATGAAAAATTTATATTTTTATTTTTAAAAAATTTATAAAAAAATGAAAAAAGCAAAATAGAGCCACATATACCAAAAAAAAATTTCGTATATTTACACTGTACAACAAAATCAATATTTTTAAAATCAAAATCTAACAGCTGATTCTGGTAAAGGCCTTAAATAACTATAGTATATGTCGTTAGCTAAAATACAAAAAGGCGTAACTAACAAAAAATTCAAAATCAAGTTTTTTATTGATTGTTATGAATCCCTTTAAACTACATGTCTTGACATCCTTTTGTTGTATTCGCAATTTTTACAAAAATTAGGTGACTTCTATTTGTTATGAATAAAATCAATATTTATCCATCTATTTTCATCAACTATAGCTTATTTTATTTGTAGTATATGGGCCTTTATGATCAGCTAATAAATATTGTGAGTTTTTGCCATTTTCGATATTTTATGACTTAAAAAATATAAAAGTTCTTAAAAAATATTATATTGATCAAGGGCCATGAACAAATTTAATTTTTTTGCATTGTGTTATTAGGGTGATTTTTTTAAGGAAGTATTTTTTCATCGGAGTCTCAATTTGAAATTCTTCTAATGAGTTTTTGTTAAAAGTTCTATAACTCTGTGCCATTTTATGCTATTATATTGTACTTGACATCGATTTACTCGCAATAAAACAGTCTTCAGGAGTGCCTATAAGAACCAACGTGTTATTTGTACTAGCGAGTTAATACTACAGAGATAGGATCATTTCTGATTATTGCTGTCTTTTGTAAAATTGAAAAAAATTTTGGCTTGGTGTAGCTTAGGTCACACTTCCAGAAATAAAAAATGCTCAATTAGCATGACCATTTAAAGCAAAATCAAATATATATATTCTTAATTTTTATATCGCATTTTTCTACCATTCTCTTCCTTGTTTGTTAACAAAAAATCCAATATCATAATAACGAAATTAATAATTGTATAAAAAGAAAAATATCACACCATATAGATTGCTGCGTCATGCTTTGGTAAAAACAATTAAAACTTGTCTAGTCAGCAGAAAATGTACAGAAGACACTGCAAAAGTATAAACAAACTTAATCCTTTTATTGTTTTAATTTTACGCCAATTATTTAAATGCCAATTTCAGCATGTCTCAAGGACAAGAACAGCAATTTGAGCGGTTAGTATTTGTTTTTATTTTATTTTGTTGGTGAACAAAATTGATTTAAGATTAAGCTCGTTATTATTGTATAAAAACAACAGCTACTTAGCTACTTTTATGGATAGATATTTTAGTTGTTTGTTTAACTGTTTATTCGATTTTATCACGAAAAACCAATTTAGTTCATTCCAGTTGGAGAAATATAAAACTCAGTTGTTATGAAGATAAAATATGTTTTTATTACTTATAAAGTTGCTGTGAACGTAAAAAGCTCGAAACTACATTTTAAAAAGGAGTTACAGCAATTTTTAAAGTAGTTTATTGAAACACTTTAATTATTAAAAATATTAAATGGTCTTTATTTGATTTTTATTTTATATAATCAATCATCATTTCGTCATTGACGGTTTTACGGGCAATTGAGATAACCAAATTTTTTTCGCTTATCATCAAGGGAAGTTTTAAACATCTCAATATATTTTTTTGACAACTTTGGCTGTTCTGTTACCAGAGATATTTACAAAACAGAAAGCAAAGTCAAGGCCAAAAAAGCAAGTATCTTTGCAAATACTACAGATATCTTAATGAAATAAACTTGTTTTTCTTTATAAATATATTTAAAAACTTTATAACAAATTTAAATTCAATAAAATCGGATAATATTTGTAAAATGTATGAGGCCGACATTGTTTTTCATGCCAGCAGTAGGCTAATTTGATACCCTGTAGCTCACAGTGAATATCAACAGAGTCGTTTACATATCAGCATTCTTAAAGATTAGATCCTCATCTGTGATTTTATCATACATTTTTTTGTAGTCCGATCGCAAGTTTCAAAGATACATATATATTATCGTGTTTTCAAATGGAACCACTGTGCAGCGATGAGATTCATTGGAAAAACTATGATGTACATGAGGTTTTGTCGATTTGTATAGATGCAAAAAAATATAAATAAATTCAGTAAAGTACGACTTTGGCACTTGATCAACAAGTGGCTATTAACTCAAAATTTTAGCTCTTTACTTTTTGCAAGAAATCAACTAACAATATCAATGTCTATCTACTGCAAAAATTTCAACGTACTCCGAGTACTCTAACATCTCGAAAAATACATATGCGACAATTTTCATGATAGTGTAGTGACTACCTTTATATCAACAAAAAGGTATTATTTTGAGTTAATACAAAAGTTGAAATAGAAATGCATCGTTTATTTGCATAAAAACAGGTATTATTTTGATGTGAGCCTTTATTAAAGTTAAAAATAATCAAATTGTTTTATTTAAATTTAGTTGTATTTTGAGTTGATACTGTTTTGTTGATAAAATTTTACTTTATGAGTTTAATTCGAAATGTGACTCTTTTTATGATAAAATTGATCGCATTTTTATCGAAAAGATTCACAAAAAATGGATTTTCCCCAATAATTGCAAGGTTTTAAAATAAAACCAATGCAAATATATTTTCAAATGGAATTTGCTTACTATGATGTATTCGGATTTTCCAATTCCCTTAAAATGTAACCACAAACAGTTTTTGGCCTCTACTGAAAATTTTAACATTTTTTTTAGTTGTTTTGGCGATTTTTTGGTTTTTTTCATTTTAATGATTGTTTATCGCTTTTTGACGATATGTTTTTTTTGCGATTTTTGGTTTTTTGCATTTCCTTTTGTTTGTTGCCGATTTTTCAGTTTTGGAGATTTTTTGGTTTTGGTGTTCTTTTTCTTTTAACGTTTGTTTTTCGCTTTTTGACGATATTTTTAGTTTTAAAGATTTATTTAAGCCTTGGCGCTTTTTTCAGTGTTGGCGCTTTTTTCGGTTTTGAAGATTTTTTTCAGTTTTTTGTGATTTTTTTAGTTTTGGCAATTTTTTTTTTTGGTTTTGACACTTTTTTCATTTTGGCAGGTTTTTCGGTTTATGGTGAATTCTTTAATTTTGAAGATTTTTTTTTGTTTTGGCGCTTTTTTCGTTTTGGCTACTTTTTTCCATTTTTGGAGATTTTTTTTCGTTTTTTAGTGATATTATTAGTTTTAGCGATTTTTTTTTTGGTTTTACTGCTTGTTTTTCGTTTTGACGGCTTTTTTCGGTTCTTGTTTTTTTTTTGTTTTTTGTGATCTTTTTAGTTTTGGTGACTTTTTGCGTTTTAGCGATTTTTTTACTTTGGTGCTTTTTTCCTTCATCCGCTTTTCCCATTTTGGCGATTTTTCGTTTTAACATTTTTTAAGTTTTATAAGTCGGAAGTTATTATTATTCGGCTTAAGTTCACAATAATTGAATGAATGTAAACTCAAATTATTTTTAAGAGTAACTCATATTATATTTCCTCATAAAATTTGGTTAAATAGCTGATGTTTTATTAATACTAGTATCCACGATCAAACGTAGTAAAAGCGAACAAAGGACGCTGATGATGACAGCGTAGCGGCTATCGAAATAAGTAGTACTAATCCGTTCTGCTAGTCTGATTAGATATTCTAATATTCCACTTTTAAGAATAATTTGAATTTACATTAATTCAACTATTGTGAACTTAAGCCGAATAATAATAACTTCCGACTTATACACATTTTCAGTTCAAATAATAAATAAGTACAAATATTTTTTAAACCGTTAACTGCAACTGTTCAAAGTTGTGGTTGAAGTCTACTGACGATTTGGTAAAAGCACCAATGAAATGCACATAGGCAATTGCTTAATAACCATCAACAAATAGATTTCATTTAAAATATTTTTTAATTTTAATATTAAAATATTATAGTTTACCGTTTTTTTTAAATTTCAAGAGTTTGCTTCTTACGGTTTCCAAGATAATGCAAATTGGGTTAATTTACATAGTCAAAGTTACATTAACTGATAGAACACCCTTTAATTTTTATTGTTTTAAATATCAGTGCTAATTGGCATAGTCTATTCTACAGACTACACCACTTACTTTGAAAATTTAAAGTATCTGTATATTAAAATAATATTTCAACATGTTTCGTTGCTCGCTTTAGAGCTCAGTTTAATTTTTAACCGTCATATATTTTCTGTTGTAGCAGCAAAAGTTTTACATATTCTGTGAAAATTTCAGGTCCGTAGCTCTTACGGTTCCCGAGAAAACAGCCTGCGAGAGACATCTAGACAGACAGACGGACATACAGATAGACAACGTAGCGAAAACAATAGGGTTCCTATACACTTTTGATGTACGGAACCCTAAAATTCGTAGCAGTAAAAATGATTCTACGGACAATTCTAAGAAACTTCGTAATAAGCCCATGGGCATAAAATGAATTTCGAGCTTCCGGAAAATACAAAATAAATTGTAAGTGTTTTACTTCGTATAAAAACAACCAGTGATTGGGACAGACCCCCTATGCATAGAATAAAAATTGGTATGCTCAGTCTTGTTCAACTACATTTGACGTTTTTATTATAAGAAAAATTACAAAAAGTGTGTT
The DNA here is from genome assembly GCA_956483635.1 of Panzeria rudis. Taxonomy (NCBI): domain Eukaryota; kingdom Metazoa; phylum Arthropoda; class Insecta; order Diptera; family Tachinidae; genus Panzeria; species Panzeria rudis. The sequence continues at coordinate 130,032,967 of OY101449.1, read as the reverse complement.
AAACGGTTTGTCGCAATATAGGATGCCGTATGATATCATTGTGTTATATGTATTGACTTCTTTCTGCGTGTACTATTTGTACTTTTTCCTGTAATAAAGGTGTCATAAAACATGTTTTGGAATTTCCGCAAAGTCGAAAACCTTTCTATAGCCATGGTTTCTGGGGCAGACTTGCTTAGAATTTCTCTCTCTCTCTCTCTCTCTCTTATATACTCCCTGTACATACCACACTAGAAACTGTACTTAAAAAAAAGTGTTTGTGAATTTCACCAATGCCAAATTTAAACATAATTTTTTTTTTGGGCAAATTGATCTCTGTGTTGCATTTTACTAATTCTTATACCCAATCATGATACTTCAGATAAGTTTTATCCAATACAAGTAGATTCCATATTAATTTTGCAAACATAGATACATAAATCATGAACATAACCGCTAATAGTAAACATTATTTAAATATAAATTACGCTCAATATTTTAGCAGGGCTTAACAACTTAGAAACCACCACCACAGTTTCTTGCACTGCCTTTAGAAGTACAAAAAAAAACCAAGATACAATTTTAATTTGAATAAATTTTTATCATGCTATCTAAGGAATTTTAGCAAAAATAAGATAAAAGAAAACAAACTAACTTTTGTGCAAACAATCTCATAAATAATGCTTAACTTTAGAAATGGAAAGACATCCAGCAGCCAGGCAATTTATTTTGAAAGCTAAAAAGTAGAAAAAACAAAAATTTCTGCACTTTCTTTTTCATATTTTTTCAAATGTTACATTTGACAATTTCAGGCTTTATTAAATTTATTTACTGGCCTGGTCTTACAATTTATTTATGTATGTATGTTTATTATATATTTTTTTTTAATTTTCTGCTGCCATAATTTATTTTTTTCTATTTCTTATTTTATATAACTTTTTTTGCAGATAATTATGGGATGGGAATGCCAACCATCGTCTGCTTTTTCTCAGTAATTTATTTTCACTTGTAAATGTTTTATATCTGCTGGTATTTTTTTCAATTTTTATTATGGGTGTTGTTAACATTCATGTTTTTTCTTGCTTTTTAAATTTTTTGCGGTTCATTTGTTGTCACTGATGACTGACCACAACAGGATTCAAGCCAAAAAATTGCACGCAATGTAATAATACATAGCAGTACTGTTTTGTTTATTCTTCTTCTCATATTTCTTTCTATTGTACAGCCAAGTGCAATTAATATATATTTCAGGATTTTTTTTCATTTTTACTTTTATTTTCGCTTTATTTTTAACTTTGCAATTCAATATTCAGGTAACTTACTTGAATATCAGTAAAGGGTGACCTTTTTACGGTAAATGTATTTTCTAGTAGTGCTAGATGGAATATAAGATAGAGAAATATAAATGTCCTCAAAACAAGTGAAATAAAAACTTAAAAAGGAAATTGTGATTATTATCACAGAAAGAAACTTAAAAAAAACCCCAGCATTTGAAAATATCGATGAGGTTTTATGCTCGTAATGACAGAAATTATCATATAGATGGAAAAGAACTCTGATGATGTCAATTTAGCATTCCAAGCCTAATTTTTCTTCGAATGTTCAATTATTACATGCTTTAGAATTTCATTTTAAATAAAAAAATTAATCGAAAGATTAAACTGACACGAACTTAAGCCAAACTAATTAAATAAAATTGAAAAATTATAATTTTCAAAGGAGTATTTCTCAGAATCTAGAAAAGACACGCGGTTAGCCAAAAATGATTTTTTAGAATGCTGTAACGGCTATAAGGAAACAAAATTTTTTTGGAATCGGACGAGAAACAAAAAAAATAATGAAATATTTGAGATATGCGAAGTGCCCTCATTTAGGACTTCATACAATTGCTCCTGAGCAATGTGGAAAATTCATCGTGGCAAATATGGTTTGAAAAGCGATTATAGTTGTAATCATAATCGCACTCACCTTTTAACTTAATCATAATTGAACCCATTAATCGAGCGATTACTATTACAAATGACAATGACAAAAAAAAATCCAGGTTTTTTGCAAATATCTCGAAAATGCTTCTTAAAAAAATACTATAATTTCATTGTTGTGTTCAGTTACCGTGAATTAAACTCGAAACAAATTTTGATGTTAAAGAAAAATGTCAAAAACTTAGCAACAGAAATATGTTTTATGTATGGATGTATGTATGTATAATTGCAAACAACTAGCGACAAAAAATTATATTCTGGCCAGCTTCAATTATATTATTTCTGCCAATAACTTTATTTGTTCGTTGTTGCTAAATGAAATTATTTTTGTAAATAAAAATTTTTCATCAACAGAATTTATTTAACTTTACAGAAAACTAGTGAAGCAAAATAAGAACATACTAATGGAATTAATTACAATATCAACCTCACTCACTTCTGCTTACAGAATATCTGGGAAATAAAATTCCAGTATAAAGCTCAATTACGCTACATTACACTATTTCGGTTGTTACTTTTCCCATTTTTATTTTAAATCTTTTTTCTAAGATTTTCTTAACTTCCCTCTTACACATTTTTTGCATATTTTATAATTATAAAGAAAAAAATCAATATAAAGTTTTTAGTAATTGCAGCTATTTTTGGTACTTGTAATTCTTTTCTAGTTACTCAATCTATGAGGAAAAATATTCTATTGGGAATGAACATAAAGTTTTTAATTTATTTTAGACAAGCCATTACATGCATGTTTTTCAAATAAACTTCATTGCACTTGTATTTGCTGTGGGCTTTAGTTTTTATATTAATTTTTATCATGCTTTTAATGACACGCATATTTTGTGTGTTCATGAAGTGAAAAATTTCCCAATTAGCAAACTTATGGGGAAAAAATTGTATTCGGTGTGCATTCATAATTAATTATTACTTTAATCTGTGATGTGAGAAAGTGAGAAGATTCTTATGATATAAATCGTTCTGTTCTGGTTTTGCTTATTCAGCTTCTACATAAATGTTTCGGTAAAAACGTTTAGCTAATCCAAGGAAGTGTGGAAAAAATGTTTTAATGTTTCTTTTAATTAAATATCTTTAAATTATCGCTAACATTTTTTTTATGAAAAAAGGTGAACTTAAAACACACAATTTTTGAGACCTTAATATAGTTTGAGAAACTTAATACATTTCAATATATTTCAGTTTTCACTTTCTTGTGAAATTTATGTTTGTGACACATCATAAAATGAGAAACAGTGATGGAAACTTCAGTACTATTGTACTATATTCAGTACTTTCTCATTTTTAAAATACCACAATACCCCTACAACATAAAAAGTACTTTTTCCACTACGTAACTTTTAATAATACTTTTACAAAAACTACTAAAATTTATCTCTGGCTTATTAATGTTCAACCCATTCTTTTCAAAAGTACAATTGATTTCTTTATTTAAAGAAAACAAACCACTTCAAACTTGTAAACATAGAGAACCTATTAGAGAACTATTTAACTGATATAAAAGAAATTGCTATTGAGTTTTTGTCTGCCGATTGAACTGAAATAAAATTGAAAGCAGTTCAATTAAATTATTTGTAACTTATACTTTCTTAAAACTAATTAAGTGGGACCTGTTTTTTTGTGTTACTCGAAATGAAAATATTAAAACTTTTCATGGAATTGTTGTTACACAAAATATGTACAACAACATTTCTTACGTAATCCTCAGAATTTTCATTTCTAGTGCAATAAGGAACAAAATTCTACGTAAAATAGACAGTGCTACCATAAAAAGATGCTTCACAAAACCGCAGAAATAATAAAAAAAAAAATTTGGGATACGGTTGACCTTACTGGCAATCCCTGGAACGTACCGCTAAGCTCAACCCCAAAGGGATCGGAAATTTATACATTTTCTATCACTCCATCTTTTTGACACCATAAATAGAGTTTTTGTAGAAATGTAGAGTTCTACAAAGTTCTTTGAGTATCAGGTGATAACATTTGGATTTCAACCGCATTCGGAATGAATCCTGAAAATCGTTTTTTTTTTGGATTTTCCGTCAACGATATCTCTCGAACGAATCAATTGCTTTTAATAAAAGTTGCAGCAGCCGATATTTTTTTGAGTTTAAGAGCTAATTGGATATTATCGATGTAGTAGTTTACAATTTATTAAAAAAATTTGTTTTTCTAAATCTTTATTTTCAAATATTTTAAAAATTACCTATCCGAAATAAAAGTAAGATCATTGTATTTAGAATATCGTAAATCTGGTTACGATCGGTTAAGCCATTGTTAAGTTATTAGAGGTTTGCATACATACATACACACACAATCCCATACACACATAGATACATCCATACGGGCATCATCGTCAAAGTAGTCAGAATCGATTCCAATGACCTCAAAACGTCGAGATCTGATGAAAACTCAACTTTCGAAAATGGGGGTGAAATCACTGAATTCCTATTATTAATAGCAGGAAGATAAAAATATATTCAAATGTCAAGAATGTTGCAACTCTGCTATAATTGCCCAAAAATTTAGTTTTCACGTGCTCCCCGCTAAAATCAGTCACTAGAAGTTTTAGTTCCGTTAAAATTAATCAGCAATTAAGTTGAAAGTGTGAAATAAACGTCAAAGTAATAAAATATATTTGAAATTAATATAATTTATTAGTAAATCAATCAAAATTGCAATAAAAAGGTATTAAAACTATTTTTATTAAAGTAAATCATTAAATAAGAAATGTGTATACATACAATATAATAAATAGGTTTGCATGAAAGTCTGTTAAAAGCTCAAATGCAAAAGCTTCATGTTGTTGTTGTTATTAGTGGTATTTCTTATATATTTTTTTCTGATGGCACTCAGTTGCATTTTCATTTGCGTATGTGTTTATTGTTGTTTTGTGTTTGGCCATGAAATAAATACAAGGGAAAAAAAATTAAATTCTCAATAGAAAAAGCAGAGCAAATTTGTATGAGTTTGTTTACAAAACATAGCATCACATGTTTTTTTCAAGTCATATTAAAAAGTGCGTTTTAGAGTTGCCAGTATGTAAATTAAATATTATGAAAAAACGGGTTACTATTCGGGCGTTTAATAAATAAAAATATTTGAAGTATATACAAGAATTTCTATGTAAAATTAAGAGGTGAGTGAACTTAAATCATATATATAGAGACAACAAATGAGACAAATTTTATAATGTTTTTTGGCATAAGTTTTCTATGAAAACAGACCCAAGCTATGGAATGAAAAGTATAAATTCTGTGGCAGATCTGAAATTATGCTTTGCAGCATGTCACAAATAAACAAAATTGTATCGAATTCGTTTAGTTGCTCATGTTAGACACAAACCTATGATCAAACCCATGTGATTCAAACGGGTTCGATCGTGGGCTTTTCGAAACGGATAATCCGACGGAACAGAGGAGAGTTTATATACATATAACTTAAGAAGATTAGCTTCCCATAGTGTTTAATAGAGTGGTGCGTCGGTGTATGAAGGTGAAAGAAAGTCATCAAATTTCGAGTACCTCCAGAATGTTGCATTTAGCTAAATTATATACAAAATTTTCTTCAATTTCTTTTAAGGATACGCATAAAAAACAATTATGTGCCGACCAAAAGAAGCTTAAATCGAGGAGATCTGACAAAAAATAAGAAAGATATGAGCCACCATACGAAATTGTTTTCAATCAAAAATTTTTTTTAATACAAACTGCTCAACAAGCTCTCTTATTTTTTTTATCAGAATTTACTGATATAATGCATCATGTGCTCGTCACAAAATTATGATAACTAAGAATACCAAAAATATTTTTTAGCTCTTAAAAAAGTACCATTAATGTGAAAAAAGTACATTTTAAGTTGAAGTTCAATACTAACCTGTATTTTTCATCACTGATAAGAAATCAATGAATATAATGTGTTGTACTTTGTAGCGTATTATTAATATATAATTAATTTCTTATAAAAAATATTACGTATACGAATTATTGGCTACCATTAGAACAGCGCTTGCCCGTCTTATACATTATGGTCACTGATTTGAAAAACTGACAGCTCATCTAAAATTAGAAACTTCAAAATATAAAGTCCAAAAGTTCTCTCATAAAACCGAGCACTCTTACTATTGCTAGTCAATGTTGTTATTGTTAGTTAATGTTGACATTTTAATTGTTGACATTTTAATTGTAGTTTACTTTAACAAAACTAGCGTTTAAACGTTCTCTGATTTATTAGAGATTAGAGTAAACGAAATACAAAAACAGTTTTTTCTCTCTCCTGTAAATTTGTGATTTTGCAGATTGCACTATTTAAATATAAGACCTCGACATCTAAAACAAATAAATAAAATAAAAATTTCTTTAAAAACTCTCCCATTTTCAATAGTCATGACAGCAAAATTAAATCTCTTGTACTAATATTGTTACAATCTAATGATGCGCTGACATATTATTAAAACCTTAAAGATTACTATTTTTACAAAAATTACTGAGACACACATATTAGACCGAATATGCAGGAGACACATATATTAGGCCATTTATGTGCAAATATGATTACATTATATGCTTTAAATATCACAAAAATCAAAACCGTAAAACAAAACCTAATACTTTGCTTAAATGCTTGTTCACTGGGTAATCCGAGTAATAACACTTTTTACTGATTTTATGTTTTTTCTACCTGTACTAGACATAAGTAGTGCATTCACATTAGTTAGAAAAAAGTAATAATTATTTGAATGACATTATTACTATGTCTCAGACAAAATAAGTACATACGAGTATTCTGCGTAATATAAAAGCATATGTATGTATATATATTAATTTAACGTGTGTTTCAAAATGCTTTAGTATGATATACTTAAAAAGGTAACTTATTTCACATCTCTCATGCACATTGTTTACAAAAGGAATTAAAATGGGGCCAACCGTTACACTATATGTGTAAGAGTAATAAAAAAAATACAAAAGTTTTACGTTCAATAGATTCCGCCCTGTCCTATAAATCCAGTTGATTTAAATAAAACGGTTCCTAAAATAGAGCTCTATTTCTCTTTTTTTCGCGAAATATTTTAAACTTGAGAGTTAAAATTTAATATTATTTATAATACATATATTTCAAAAAATCGTTCGATTTAAAATGTTAAAAGTTATCGAATAAGAGGTTGTATTGTTCAACATATACACCTGCATAGTACCTATAACTACATATTTATGTATGTATATGGAAATTGTCTTTACTTATAGATATACATATAATATATGCATATGCATATGCATAGCAAAATCACTTAAATATGTCAAGTACAAAGTAATTAAGTATGCAGTAAATGTGTTTTGTGTTATATGTATGTGTTTTAAAGGATTTTTGTAAGGTTGTATTATTTTGAGCAGGTGTAACGTTGTACTTTTTTATTCTCTTGATAAAAGTTAATATTTCTTTTAAATAATCTCGTAAAGATAAGTAAAGATTTTAAGAACCAAAGTTCAGATATTGTTATATTTAAAATATGTTTTCATTATTTTCTTTTCTATCTTATTACCAAATTTTCTTTAAAATATTAATTTGCAAAAATTTTAATAAGAAAATGTTTCTTTAATTCTCAGTTTTGCTATATACTTCCCAAGTTTTATTTTGATTGCTATATAATACTGTTGCTATTGGAATTGTTCTGTGAAAAACGGTCAATAATAAGCGCATAGTTTAGACTGATTAAAATCATTATAAGATTTGACATACGTGAACCTTTAAACTTTAATTTAAAAATATGTTAACATATTTAGTTCAACTTACTTTATTTGTATCTGTACAATATATAGTTAGTTACCTGAAAAGATAAATAATTACACATTATTAGTAATAAAATAATGTAAGAAAAAATATGACAAAAAAGTTTAAAAATTGTATATTGCACTGATAATAGTTTAAAAATTTCAAGAAATCAAAAACCCTGTAATATAAGTTGCGTTGATTAAACAGGTAACACTTTACCAAACCTTTTAAAATTAATTCAATTTTAAACTTCGCCAATGAACAGTGCAACATGATCTTTAAATTAAAAATATAAGCTCGTTTACACTTCCTGACAAAGATATATTTTATCTAAACTGAAAACTAAAAATTGCATATCCACTTCCAATATATTTCGTCGCTGCTTTACTTAGATATACTTTTGCCTTGTTATTCACATAAAAAGTATTCGAATAAGAAGTATTCGAATATTCGTATAATTTTTTTAATTTTTGTTCGATTGAACAAAATTTTTTTAGTTTAAAATAATACGCATAAAATAATACGCATGGTATGAACGAGTTAAGATCCCAGTGAAAACTTTTGTCATTTTTATAATCGTTAGTAGTTTATTAATGAGTTACAAAGTAATGAGTGCTACTTATTTACCTTATTACGATGCTTTTAATCAGAACTACTACTTAGTTTTTAATAAAATAAGTACGTATTTTTCTAATTATTTGAAAATAGTTATAATTTTATGTAACATATTAATAAAATATGTAGACAACCACTTTTTAAGTCAACATGTGTTTGTATATGAAAACTAGTTTTTGTGTCTTAAACTTATTAGTACACTAAAGCTGAGTGGTTAAAGTTCTTCTCTTCAAATCTGAACGAGCATAGGTTGGTATATCAGATGGGTAAAAAAATAAAAAATTAAAAAAATTCAATAAAAATAAATAGTATATAATGTGTATAAATTTTTTTAATTTTAATATGTTTATTTGACTACTTATTTTTTAGTTTCTAGTAAGCCAAATAATAACTAGTCAATTGCTGTGACAATGTAAATCATTTGTAAGGGATGCTCCTTTTTTGGCCTTCTTAAACAAAAATAAGTAGCTATCGAGTCATATATTTTTTTTGCCTACCATTAAGCAAAGTTTTTTCTGTGATACTATTGAATGCACTGTGCTACACAATGGCGCAATGTGTAGCATATTTAAAACAACATATATAGACACATTAGACAAGGTTGTTTACTATCACCGCTTCTGTTGCTAGTTGTATTAGATGCTATTGTTAAATGCTCAACTACAAATAGACCGAGGGGAATTATATTGGGTCCCTTAAGCCCGCAGATTCGCTGGCCTACGCAGATGAGAAATGTGAGCTTTCCCGCATACAAGCAAAAATTAATGATATAACCAGAAAATCAGAGCAAGTCGTGTTGAAAGTTAATATCAATAAAACAAAAGAAGTACGCAAGAGATTTCGTAAATGCTTAATGGATGATGATAATGATGACAACCCAGACACAAATTTTGTTTGATACACTACAAAATATGCAGTGAATGTTTTTGTTTGAATAAGTAAATTATTTTGTTTAATATTTGTTAGTATTTTTAGACTAATTATTTTATAAATTCAGACAAAAAAATTTTTTTTGATATTTTCCAGAAAATCTAGTAAATCTTTTTTTTTGATTTAGTAAATTGGTTTGTTTACAATCTGTAAATGTTTTAAGACAAATTGTTTTATAGATTTAAACAATTTGTTCACTAAAAAATTTTTTTTTTTTCAATGAAATTGTTGAGATATTTTTGTCTATATTTACAAATTTGTTTGTAGATCCGTTCCTAGCCAAAATATTTACTATTTTGTTGAATTCCTTAAAGGAAAATTAAATTTATGTGCTGTTTCAACAATGCAAACAAGCGACTTGAGTAAAAACTTTGTATGGAAATCACTAAAAAAAACTGAGTGCTTTTCATATAAATTTTAGACAAGCAGTGCTTGTTTGCATTGTGGTTTGTTTACAATCTGTAAATATTTTTAGACAAATTATTTTATAATTTTTCACAATTTCTTCTCTGAAAAAAAATCGTTTTTTCAAAGAAACAGTTGAGATATTTTTGCTTATATTTACAAATTTGTTTATAGGTCCATTTCTAGAAAATATATTTACTATATCGTTGAATTCCTTTACAGAAAATGGAATTTAGTTTTTTCTATGTACCTCTGCTTGTGTGAAATTTCATAGCGATAAACGGTTAACGAGTTACCTTATTATTTCCACAAAAAAAGCCACTGTGCGTATGTAGTACATATTAACATATGCGTTCCTATATACGTTTATATTCTGTATTACTTTGGAAATGAGTTTGATCAGTCTCATAACTGAGACGCATGTTTGTGACATATCAATTTAGAGTTTATTTTTTTTTTCTTTGCCATAAAAATTAAAAATTTTAATATGCATAAAAAAGTAAACGTAACTTCGGGCAGATTTTTAACATACATATATGAAGGAAATATAAAATACTCAAGAGAATATTTAATGTAAATATATATGTACGTTCATATTTTCTGTTTGAAATCAATTACATTCATACATGAATACAAGCCTGATTCATGCTTCAATGCTTTCTATTAATATTGTATTTAATTATATATAAATACGAGTATTTGCGAATATATTTGAATTAGTATTAGAAAACATAAGCATTGAGAAAAATAAATTTACAAAACTTGTAAACAAATGTAACCTATATGACCCAGTAAACCAATATATGTATGTGTATATAAGATTAAAGAATATTACTTATGAATAAAAGATGAATTTTTGAATGAAATTTTCTTGTCAATATGTTTTACAATATTTATATTTATAAGTATTTTTCTCATATCTGTCTTGTACTGTATACGAAAAACAAACAGTGATGGTAAAACGTTTTTTTATGTTTTTTTTCCGAACAAAATGGTTAAAGTTTGACTTTCCATATTGTCAAAACGGAATCTTCTTGATTCTACTTGAATGCTTGCGCGTAGCATGCAGCCACGTTAACCATCCCTTGTTACATGGATCTGATATATTGTTAATAAAAAAAATATATATATACTAGAATTCAAATAGGAAAAAGTTAAATATATCTGATTCTTTCGTCGTAGAGAATACGACTTAAGATTTCATATACTCTCTTGCCTACCAGTAAGCAACGTTTTTGCTGGGAAGTGTATCCGTACGGAACCCTTCGTGTGCGAACCAAAGTCGCACTTTACTGAATTTATTTATAATATTTTGATAACCCCAAGCTACTTTAATTCTGGAATTTTAAATTTTTATAGGTAAGCTCTTGGGAGAAAAATATGAAAAAATAAAAGGAGATATCTGACTATTTTTTGGCCCACTGTAATAATTTATTCATAAAGAAGCAGAGAAACACACTTGTTTTTTTTTCATTTGCGCATATTTAATGTGTTTATTGATAATCTTATATGTGTACGTGAGTGAGTCTTGTAAAGTGTTTATCACTTTGTGTATTGGTTTGTTTAATGGTATGTATATTAAAGTTTACTGCTTGCCACTAGTACTTAATCATACAAACACACACAATTGTATACATATATTCAAAAACATACACTTGTATATGACTTTGAGTACGATTACAGTCATGACTTTACACAGCTGTCAACAAGACTGAAAAAATAACAACAAAAATAATAACATTAACGAATCCAACAACTTATAAAAGCTTTCATTTATATGTAGCGGACACAAAAATGATAACGCACACAAATACAGCCAATCCTATGAAGATTGTCTGTTACTTTTCTGCGTATCTTTTTTTTTAATTTTTACACAGACACACATTGACTTATTTACATGTAATCCATGTTAATACAAGAAGCATGCAAATAAAAGTTTGAGTAAAAAAAGAAAGATATGAAGTGATTTGCATAAAAGTCAAATAAACTATATACTTCTTCAACTGCTATGAATTTAGATCCATGTGGTTGTTGTTAAAGCAAAATAGATATAAGATTCTTAAAATTATACATACAAATAAAAGCATATTCTTTATTATTTTAATAGACTGAGTGTGCACTCATATGGGTGCATATGTGAACGTGTATAAAATAACAGTAAAATAAACACCTACTAAAGATTCAACACATACTAAAAATATATTAGTAAAACACAAAACTATATTAAATGCTACTACCAATAATAGTATAAATATGTATTAACTAATGGTAAATAAATATGGCAGCTGAGTAATATCGAAATATTTTTGTGGGTATATGAAAAGCAAAGTTTAATATTTATTTAGATAAACCTACTACGTACGGTAGCAGACATTAGGAATAATAAATATTTATAATTCTTGCAACAAACCGACTAAAAATAGGTATGCCAGTTATAATGTCCTGGGAGCTTAATGTGTGCGCAAATTTTTATAAGAATCGGTTTATGGAAGTAATTGAAAAAGTATATTTACTAGGTTTGGACGCGGCAGTGCACACTTTTCGTTCATATTGGCATGACCTTGCCCATTTTTAACGGGACGAATATAAAAGTACATAATTTCGAGTAAAGAAAAATAATCCACAATGGTGTCATAAATAGCGGAATTTTGAGGGAACACATTTTAAAAAATATATGACGAACTAATAATCTGTCTCTTTTTATTGAAGTTAGTTCAAAAGAAGCAACCTTAAACAGGGATATAAATTAAGAATTACAATAAGCAATTATTTGAGGAACCAATTCAATCTTATAATTACTATTACTTTGGTCTGCAGAAAAATCCGTCTTTTAATAAAACTATATGGAATATATAAAGATTAATGCGCTAAGTTCAAATATGTTTGCAATTTGTTTCTATTATACAATGCGGAAAAATATTCATTTTGGGATTTAAAAATCTTGAAAAAAGTCACTAGTTATAAAACATGGCAGCACCAGGCCAAAAAAAGACGACACGACATCACACTATATTCAATATATAGCTGTTGTTGTTTTTACATTTATTTTTCTATATATCTTCTTACAAATAAAATTTTGAATGGGAAAAAAGCTCGTCTGCAAAGTATTGGTATTAAGTAAGAAAATAAAAAGACATTATTGGTTGCTGAGTTCACGTTAAAACTTTGATATTATTTGAGCTTCTAATTTATTTAAATAAAAGTTTGCTTCAATATCTTTAGTTTTTCTATAATATTTTTGGGTAAAGTTTCCCTGACGAACTGCATTAGGGACCCGTATACTAAAGGTGAAAAGGAACCGCGTTGTTTTCACTACCCTGTCCGTTCGCATATCTGTTTGTCTGCCTGTCTGTCTATCTGTCTGTCTGTCACAGACAAACGGACAAAAACTGCATGAAGCCGTGTAGCCTATACTTAATATTTTGTTAATAAATTGAATAATGATACTCATACGCCATGCGGTAGTGACTGTAACTGCTTCAAGAATTTTTTTGTAATTTTTCCTGTGATAAACGCGTTATAATTTGGGAACCACTGGTGCTAGTCCTGTGCTATTGTTTTGTTCAAATATTAGTTCAACTTAGCTTAACTGCCACTCCAATTTTAATTCTATTCGGGGCGGGTGTGGCCCAACATCTGGTTGGCTTTATACGAACTAAGTAGCTTATAACATATTTCGGAGTATTGGCAATCTCGAAATCCATTTTAGATCAATGGTTTCTGGGGGAAATTTACATCGATTTCTACCAACAATCCTTTACTACCTACCACATTTTTATCATTATATTACTTTGGGTCCATACAAATGCAAACTTCTGTACACTTTAACAAAAATAAGGCAACATTTTTTATAAAGCTTTTCAAATAAATTTTATTAGACATATCAAAGATCAAAAGTTTTCCGTATTTTTTTTTGCAATACTTTGTTAGAGAATCTACCCATTTTTTTCTTAAATCTTTTACAGAAAGCCCTAAATTATTACAATCAATTGCTAATAGGAAAAACTCCTTACTCAAAATCTTCAGTGGGCTAAAATTAAATGCATCATATGTGAAAAACTTTATAAGTCTTGTGACTTTCGTACATTTCAACCAATTTTAAAACTTTTCATAATTTTTTGATCAGCTTGTAAATGCAAAGAAAAACTTGAACATTATACTCTTCTACCTTTCATAGTTTATGAGATATTTAAATGCCAAAACTTATTTTGCACATTTATCCATAATTTTGGCGTTTTTAGAATATAATTGTTTTTGTATTGCATCTTTTTTTCAAAGTTAAAGTCTATAAAACTTTTAAAATCGGTTGTGATTTTCGTAAGTTACAAGACTAAAAGCTTTATACATGCTATTCGTTTAGTTTTAAGATACACTTTTTATGAAAATGAATAAATTCAGTAAAGTGCGACTTTGGCTCACACACGAAGGGTGCCATACGAATGTACATATATCCCTTTTCGTTGTGTCCTTTTTTTAATTTGTAAATTTTATTCGTTTTGCTCTTTCATTTAGTTTTTTTTTGTTTATTTTATAAGTTTTTTTTTATTATCGATTTCTTTTTTTATTTTTTTTTGTTGCAATTTTTCGTTTTTTGCAGTTTTAGCCGATTTTTTACCTTTGGCGATTTTTTGGTTTTGGCTTTTTTGTTATTTTTTGTTTTAAGGTTTTTTTCGCTTTTTGACGATATTTTGAGTTTTAGCGATTTACTTTAGCTTTGGCGGTTTTTTCAGTTCGACGCTTTTTTCGGGTTTGGGGATTTTTTTCGGCTTTTGGTGATTTTTTTTTTAGTTTGTAGTGTACGTCACATGTGTACTATGCATACTGTAGTACAACCCACAAGTCAACTATGCATGCCACTACAATAATTATTAGTAACACATGCTGGTCAATCACAATAGTTTAGTGACACATATTTGAGTGTCAAATTAAATTGAGTGCATTCCAATGCAATAAATTATGATTGGTCAATGAAAGAAAATAAAAAGATTCCTTTACATTTTTATGGTGCCGAAATGAAACAAATACAATTTTATGAATGACTAATGTAAGTTAGAAAGGCTAAGTTTAATTCTCAAAAGTAGTATATAAGCCGTAGAAAATATTTAATAAAACAGACTTTGATTTGAATAACTAAATCGGCAACATCTGCCTGTCTTTCATTGATTAGTCTTACCATTTTTTGGCAGTTCCTCTGAACGCCTACTTGTAAAATAAACATAAGGGAGCTTATCATTTGGCGATCAATACATAATCCACACAAAACTTATTACATGGCGATCCTGCCACAACTAATACAAAATTTATTACATGGCGATCCTGCCAAACTTATCACATGGCGATCCTGCCAAAGTTATTACAAGTTTTAGAGGTTTTTGTTGTGTTGACACTTTTTTCGTTTTGGCGATTTTTTTCTTAACTTTTGCCCTTTTTTAATTTGTCGCTTTTTTCGTTTTTGTGATTTTTTCCATTTCTAACGATTTATTTTTTTTTTGACGATATATTTAGTTTTACCGATATTTTAAGTTTTTATAATTGTTTTAACGACTTTTTTTGGTTGTTGGTGTTTTTGGATTTTTTTGCGTTATAGCGATTTTTTTAATTTTACTGATATTTCCTTTAAGCGCTTTTTTCCATTTTGGCGACTTTTCGTTTCAATATTTTTGTTATTTTAAAATGTTTTAGTTTTTGCGTTTTTTAAATTTCAAGAATTTGACTCTTACGGTTTCCAATATGATGTAGTGTATTCTACAGACTACACCAATTAACGCTAACTTTGAAGGTTTGAAGTGTCTATATATAAGTGTATGTATACTTCAATATGCTTCGTTGCTCGCTTTAGAACACCCTTTACATTCTGTGAAAATTTCACGTCCGTAGATCTTACGGTTCCCGAGAAAACCGCATGTGACAGACAGACGGACGGACAGACAGGCAGACAGACAGACAGAAAGACAGACAGATGGACAGCCTAACGAAAATAATAGGGAACCCTAAAAAATAAGAATGAGTAGGTAAAGTGCTGCACAAAATACGCAAAACTTTAAAAAATCGGAATAAAATAAAAAAAAATTTATTATTCTTTGATGACATTTTTATGAAAAAACATGTCA
This sequence comes from Panzeria rudis, assembly GCA_956483635.1. Taxonomy (NCBI): domain Eukaryota; kingdom Metazoa; phylum Arthropoda; class Insecta; order Diptera; family Tachinidae; genus Panzeria; species Panzeria rudis. The sequence continues at coordinate 130,017,162 of OY101449.1, read as the reverse complement.
AAATAATATATTTTGAATATACACGGAAAGCCTAAGTCCTACCCTATTCAAAACCGTTTAAAAGTTAAAAATCGGTGAAGAAACAACGCAGTGAAAATTGTTTTTGTCCGTGAATTCCAAAAAATCGTTTTTACCGATAATTTCCCATTTTGTGGGTGTATTGTAATTTTTAAAATGACAAAAATGGTCTAATCAACTAGACCTACAAGCCTCACTAAGTCGATTTTCATGAGTATTTTCACTGTTACAATGTGTTATTGTCCATTCTACTTAACTGCACAAAAAAGCAAAATCAACGAAGTGTCAAAAGTATGGTAAGAATTTACTTAATTCAAGCACATAAAGTTTGACTCAAGTACGAATTAACAGCAATGTTCTTCAAAATAAAAAATAATAAGAAATTTCGAGCATTTAAATAAAAATATGCGGAATATACAAAGTTTAATTCGTTGAATCTGTTTTCAGTTTTTTTCTACCATGCCCAGATTTTTTATGGGCATGATTGATATGTTACTCGAAACAAAGAGGTCACGCTAATATATTTCATCATAATGCGAGAAAGGTTTGTTCGATTTAGAAAAATAAGTCATGAAAAGATTCGGAATAAAATTACCATCATAATAAAATAATTTTTTCATATATTCAAATGTTTCGCAGTTATTGAGATATTAAATTTTTTCTTATTCAAAAACTCATTAACAAATTAAGAGAGCATAAATTTAAAATTTTTATCATTTATTAGAAGGCTGGGTATATTAGGAAAAAATAAACCATAACTCATTAAAATCGATGGCGAAATGTCGTTTTTATTCACAATTAAGTGAAGGAAATCAATTGATAAAAATGACATTTTCTATACAGCAGAAAAATTTTTATTTGTGCGTGTGCATGTGTGTTATATTGAAATTGATATTGTTAATATTTCTTCTCTCCACAAATTTTTTATTTCCCTCTACAGTTCTTTTGAATGAATAATTGAGTTATAAATGTTTCTTCTTTTGAGTATATTCTATTGAATATATTATTCTTTTAAATAGATATATATTTAAAAAGAAGAAACATAAATTTTGAGAATATTTTTCTAAACTTTTAACAAAAGTTTCCGAACTGAGAATGTTTAAAGAAAGATTTCTTCGAAATAAATTTTTTTCAAACAATGCTTTTATTTGGTTGCTCTGTTTTAGACGAACTGGTCCCAATGTAATTATCCTTTTTTAATGTTTCTTTTTTCTAAAAATAAATAAATTTTACATTTTGATGATTTTGCATCAGTTGTATGTATAGTTTTTAATATTATTTTTCTAATCAGAATGGAAAATGTCATGAATATTTAGATTCCTCTTAGAAACAAATTAAATCATAAATTTCGGTGAGCAATTTAAAGATGCAAAATATTTACGCTTAAATCAGTTAATACGTACCGCATTTCTTAAAATCCTCTTTAATAAGAGAGCATACAGCAATATAAATAATATCTTCATTTAACTAAACCAAAATACATTTAAAAAGCAAACAAAAAATCTTACAAATGCAAAAGAATCTATTGCACAAGTAAACATTACCAGAAATGGTAAAAGCAGCTAGCTAACAGCAAAAAAAAAAACGTTTTATATAAATTGGCTAAATCTAAAGGAACACTTATCAAGCTGAGCAAATGAAAGAAGTGCAAATAAAAGTGTTTTATATTCTTGTATTTTTTGTATAAAGAAAAGTGCTGAAGAAAAATAAAGCTACTTTGCAGTTTCTGTTGCTTTCATGATACTGCTGATAAAGATGACAAAACCGTGGTGATGATGCTAACGATAAAGCAAATACACATACTTAGTGTTCTGTCTCTATTATATGATTCTTACGTTTTTTTCCAATTTATATAAGTTTTTTTCCTTTAGTATTCTTTTAAGTGTCGTACAACATATCAGTATTTTAGAAATCTATATGGTGCTCTTTTATTGGGTTCTTCATTTCTTTTTTGCAATGCTCTTACTTCTCTTCTTCATCATAAGCATGAACACAATAATCAGTACTCGCCACCATGTCGTATGGTATGTGGTTTGTAATATTAAATCGGCAACCTTTAATATCTAACCTTTCTATATAGGCCAGCGACATTAGACAAATCAAAGGAAATAATTCCCGAAGTTTTGAAAATTGGCACAGTTTATTCTTGCTACATAAATATAAAGAACCCAAAGATTCCACGCGTTTGGTGGGTCAGGTAAAGGTAGGAGGGCCTCATTAAGTTGGCATTTTTTAGATTTTTGCTTATAGGAGTGAAACTATAACTTTTAGCAAAATTTTCTGCAAAAGTGATTTAAAGCTGACAAAATTTTCAATATAAATGTTTCTAATCAATTCTTAATTAGTTTTTTTTAGTATAAAGTAAAGAAAAACAAGCAAATTTAAGAAATTGTTTTAAAAATCCTCCAAATTAAAATTTAAATTTTCTAATGCATTTTTTTGGGTAATTAGGATGTACTAAATATAAAAAAAAATTATATGAAAATTTAAATTCGGCCATTGTCCAAAGAACGGTACTTTTGTGTTTTTCGATATATATACTTTAAAGCGCCATCCAGAGTCACAGACCCAGACCGCATCGAATAGTGGCCAATTCGCTTTAATCGGATAAGAATTGACTGAGTTATTGTGAATTAAACAAAAGCTCTAGCATATAAATTTACTAGGAAATCCTTTCTGAAATATCTTTTACTTAGCTTTTTACTAGTGAATTTTTTCTTAAAAAACTGGTTACAAACAAAACTGGCTATAGATCAAGTGGTCGAATGTCGACCACTGGGTTGGATCCTAGTACGTATAAGGATAAAACAACGACTCTCAAGACGGACATCTGTGTCATGAACATTTTAACAAATTTTTTTTTTATTTTCGAATTTCTTCATGGTGAAATTGTGGTAATCTAAGCAAGTGTATCGTCATTAGCAGGAGAACATGATTATTATTGGCGCTTTTGTCTAACTGCATGAGGTCTACTTAGCCCATTCACTCTTAGCCCTTAGCTTTGACAGGATTACATGAAATTGTTTCGCCTTCCCATACCTGCCGAGTGAAATCGTTTTAGACCTTTCGCAAGAGGTATTAGAATTGTTACCTTATTGGCAAAATAGGTAACTTGGAATGTTACGATGCTAGTGCATGCCATGCAAATTGGGAGAAGCACCAATATTAACGAAAGTGAGGGGAAAAGGACATTACGTTATATATGAACACCTCCTTCTACATTTTCATTATAAATAAATTGCATAGGCAATATCAATAGCTTATCATAAAGTCTGCGTATAAGTAATAAGTAAAAATTTCTTGATTTTAAAGTATCCTACAAGTAAAATAAGTTTATTGGTTTATACGAAAATCGTGTTTAGAATGGGCAGAATGTGAGCAGTGAAGCGTGATGTTGTAAAGTACGTTGCTAATACAAATGTCTGTTTGGATAAAAGACATAAAAAGACGAAAAGAAAAAAAAGTGTTGATGAAGTTGATGGTTGATAATGATTATTATAAGGACTTCAATGGCAAAGACGAGTGGCAGACGGATTGATTCTTGTATTAGTAGTGAAAAATGCAAAATAAGAAACGATGGCTTTGAGTTAAAATATGCTGTACTATCGCTTTGCTTTAGTTAAGTGTACCTGATATATTTATTTAAAATATATTCAAGCTTGCAAAATTATTTGTTAAAAGAAAAATAAAAATATTGTAAACACAGCAAAACAAAATGGAGATTTTTTAGAATTTTTTAAATAAAAATAGCTGATCGCTTTGTATTTTTATCTGCTGTTTACGGTGGCATCATTAGGTTTTCCTTAGCAGTTTTAGTTTTAAATATATAGTGACGTTTAATATTTGCATAATTTACACCATTTCTTTGTATTATTCACGAAGGATCATAAAAATTTTAAAATACTTTCAGGACACATACAAATTTCTTTCATTTGAGTAGAGTCATATTTGTGAGTATATCAGGATATCTTACTGTTACTGCAAGGATGTTAAGAATCATGAGTTTTTGCTTCAGTCCTTATACTTTTTTTATTTAATATTCTTATATCAAAGTAGCTGAGGTTTATATATTTTTGACCGCTAATTAAAAAATATGTTAGTTTTTCAAATACCTCTTTTTTTTAGCGATATTGTGTATTATATAAAAAAATGTTTTAATTTTCCTTTTCTAATGCTAAAAAAAATTTGGTTTTAATAACACAATTGCCAATTTACAGTTCATTGATGTAACAACTACGTGCATGTAAAAGATGTTGCATGACCAATCGTAACAGTTTTTGTATCATTTTAGGTGATTATATCGTAGATTTATATTATATATTAAAAATATGAAGCTTTAACATAGTCCGCTTACGATATAATAACCACAAATAACACAAAACGGAATATCGAGATCACTTCAGAATTTTTTTAGCCTTTATGTCAGCAGCAGCAGCATACCGGGGCTTTTTTTAGTTTTAAAAGCACCATATTTTAGAAAGTAGCAATTGTATTGATATGAAATTTTATGATATCCTTAACAAAAGTCTTCGTCCTCATATTCCATTGCTTAGGTGGAACTGGACGACTTAGTCCAGAGATATATATGGCCACTTTTCACTGAGAGGAAAAAATCCTTAAGCTCGGCCAAAGACCGGCTACGTAGTGTATCTTTAGTAATAAAAATAAAATTTTTAATTATAATGGAAAAAGGTAATACAAAATGTATTTTAATTGATACCAATATTGACTAAGTACATTCAGATTATTATTCATTGGGAAATACCGCGATGCTATGCAAATTAAATGTTTGAAAGTGCAATAAAATGAATTGACTTTATTTCCCTTTGTGGTGAGAAATAAAGTCAATTAGTCAATTGACATTATTTCCATTGACCTTATTAGCTGTCACCGGAACTGAAATGTTCTACGAAACTATTTTCCATAAAGTTCAACTGTAGGTTTTTAAATAGATCCAAGCACCAGACTACACTCAGACACTAGAAATCATTCAAAACTCAAAATGTGTTTAATGGTTAGTTTCGTACTTATGCAAAATTCGTACTCGGCATAGAAAATATTGTAAGCCTAAAGGTATAAGATACAAGACCACGGGGAATATTTTGCAGAAGATTTTTTGCCGCTTTATCACTGGTGAATGGAAGTTTTTGCCACTTTCTTAAAATATGTACAAAAAGATTCATACTGCGAAGAGTTACAGGCTTAAAATGTTCTAGAAAAATATTTTTCGTGGTGTTCTACATAAAAGTCCTAAACACATCTTATAGGTTTAACGAAAGACTTACAAGATTTTCTATACCGAGAACTAATTGTGAATAAGTATGAAGATAACCATTAAAAGTAGTTTAAGTTTTCAATGATTTCTGAAGTACAAGTTGAGTCTAGAGCTTGTTTACCTTTAAATATATATTGTAAAATTTTATGTCCAATATTTTTGTAAAACATTTTATCCCCGCAGTCCTCCTTTTTAGGGGTGTTTTTTTAGATTTCTTAGAAAAGAGCCAAAAATGACTGTTATGTGGGGGAGTTAGAGGGATAAAATGTTCCATAAAAATATTTGTCCTAATATTTTCTACAAAGATGCTTAACATTTCTTATACCGCAGATGTATAGAACACAGTGTAGTGTACCGATATGATTTACGAACAGCCCAAAAGGGGGATAGCTTAAAACAGTTAATTGGCTAGACACAATTAACAGAAAACTTGTTGATTAAACTTATATTGTTTTTTCTTTAAATTCTTTGTAAATATTTAAAATATTTGCGTCTCTTTATATTAAGTCTATCATGATCTAACTTGATTTTCTGTTATTAATCAGACTAAAATACTATATTTTATATGTAAAACTCTCACTGAAAAACTTTAGTTTGCAGCTCTTCCTTTGGACACAATCTAAAAATATCATGTCTATATTGTCATAAAACAATATGTAGCAAATGTGTGTTATAAAAAATATGTAGCAAATAAATCCTACAAATGTGCTTTATAAAAAATGTTGTATGACTGTTGTTTAAGTTCACTTCAAATGTTGGTTATATTTGCTTCCATTTGTGTAAAAATATGATTGGCTTTACAAATGGACGTTTAACAGTATGTGGGTGGCGCAGCGTCTATGAGTAGGTAGTACTCGATTATTTCCGGTATTTAAACAATTGTAAATTGTATTTGTATGATGAAGATTTTAAATTATAAGTTGGTATTTTATACTTTTTTCATTATCAATTGAGATAGACAAAGACTACAAAATAAATGTCACTACGCAAGCTACCGTTTGTCACAGTTGTTTAAAAGTCAAGGTTATTGTTGTCATATTGTTGCTGCTGGTTAAAGTTTTTAAAGTTGGTTCTAATTTTAAAGACTTTCTTCATTTCAGGTAGTGGAATTTCCTTTAAAATATGATTCGTAACACATTTAATAAAATTTAATATAAGCTGTTATTGTAATAGGACTTTTTATCGACATAAACTAGTAAATGTTTATTGCAACTTTCCTAACTTCATTATACTTTTACTTGGTTTTTTTTTGTCCTGGGAGTCCATGTTGACAAAAGTAATTATACATAAAATAAATTACATAGAAAGAAAGTATATACATATTTTTTTGGCATCATTTATTGGTTCAAGCGTTTTTTTTCAATGATTGAGCTAACAAATTCGAAAAGAAGTTGTTATGCAGTGGTGTTTAAAATCAAAAACTTTCCTATTCTTAAAAACGTAAATTTTAACAGCTATAGAAAATCACGAAAATGAAACTTCATAACTAAGAACCACTTAAAAACGTTTTTATAGAGGTAACAACTCTCTTTTTATTTTACTGCATACATTTTTCCTAACTTTACTTTTATTGAAGTTTCAGGCAATCGTTTGCATTTTTTTTTCTTATCATTTTGGCTGTAATTCAAGAGACATGTGCGTGCACTTTTACATCTTTACGAGAAGATAAAAATAAAGGAAATGTTTGAAAAAATTTTTTTGAGTCCACTTGGAACATAGCCAAAGTTAAAGTACAAGTAACAAAGAGGGAATTTTTAAGCCATAAACTAAATGCCTTTTGTCCAAAGTAATTGGACAACAACGCAAGTTTTTGAACATTTATATTTGTATCATCAAAACCTTTATTAATAATTTACTTGAACTTGAGTTAACTTTAAAATTTATACAGATTAGCAACATTGAATTAATTGTAGTTACAGCGACAAAACTACAATTAAATGCTGTTAAATCGAATCGGGTAGAAAACCCGAAGTATGTAATAATTTTTATATAAATCGTTTGATCACTTACCTTTTAACACGCAAGGAAGAATAACATATTCTACTTAACCTTTAATATATTATAAGAATTTCCTATAAAGTTTATCGCCATTTAATACATTCATACTCATGTATTATATCTCAACATAATTGAAATACTTACCCGTTATTGAAGTGAATAAACATTAACAAACAGATTTCTACCTACATACATTTAATTATTTGGTGAACCCAGTGGAACGAAGAGACGTGCATCTAGCCTTCCCTTTCCCCTCTTACAAACAAAAGGAGATTTGTTACGACTTCTTAAACTAAGAAGTACACCTTTTAATAGTATAAAAACCACATGCATTTTTAGGCCAAAAATTAGACCTAAAAAGGCAGACTTACAGACAAATTGTTAACTTACTGTACCATCTTTTCAAACAAATATGTGATATTTTAGCTAAGCTGATTCGGCTTATCACAATCTAATATAACAATAGAACTCCTGCGGGAAATGTTGTATCAACTTTCTTGAGCGTACTTGTCCTATGACTAGAGAAAATGGTACGAAGTGTTCCTGAGTGGTGACATCTGAAAAGAATCATATCACAACATATCACAAAACTAGAGCAAAAATGTTAGGAAAAAATCCTCATTGCACAAGCAGATTTTTTTCCAAATTAGAAAAAAATATTTTAAAGTACAGTAAGCTAGTATTAAATAACCCATCACAGGATAAATAGTCTTAGTTTGGGTCTAGAACCTATCACCGAGTATCTTAATTATGTCAATTGACCCCCTCCAATGACAACGCTATATAAAAGTTACCGGTCCCTTTCATATAAAGTTCCGGAACTCGAACCGGTTGCTAGTCCTTGAGAACCAGTCACGTGACCTGTCTTGCGATTGGTTCTTTTCCTTCTAGGGGCGTTTTAAGACATTTTCATATTTGATAAGCTTTATACCGCATTATGAAGTGAGTCCAATATACCTTTTAATTTTAAAGTATATATTTAGTGTCTGCAGGTGGGAGGTAACTACACCAACTAATTTTTGTCAAAAGTGCGCCGGCGATCGAAATACATACAACATGGTATACCTTATAGAGTAATTCCTTAGTAGTGACCTGTTCAGTTTTTGGTCACCAAACTAGTGCGAGGTATGTTAGTATTGGTTTTTGATTTGAGTCCCCACGTTTTGCCAAATATCCACTGGCAGGCATGACGTGCCCTGATGGCTTTGTTAGCAGCATAGGGAATGTGTTGATTCCAAATGAATGATTTTTCAAGAATGATCCCAATGTTTTTAACTTCACAATTTAATGAAGGTTCCATGGGTCTAATTTAGGTGGGCGCCATGAGTATAAGTGAGCTTTTATAAGTGCAGCGATATGCAACACCAGCTTGTAACAAATTTTTGAAAGAATAAGTCAAATTAATTTATTTAATGTTATTATTTAAGGAAAGTTAACTTTAATATTCAAGCATAAGGCCATTGCATTTTTCACGTTGAGTAAAACATGCTGCTTCTATAATGCACATGTGTACATTCATTAATTTTTGTTGTTGCTTTTTAACTACGTTTCGCAATTGTTGGTAAATGTAACACAGTTTTAGCTTAAGGCAACAAAAAATGTTTTTAGATAGAAATACAGGTGAACACAAACCTGAATCGGAACTACAATTACACGCTGTTAGAAAATATCAAGATTTTTTTACTCGTGAAAAACGACTTTGTGAGGCTTGTATATCATCTAGTTGAGTAGATTATTTTGCCCTTTTAAAATATTGGAATATACCCTCAAAATGGTAAGTTATAGATAAAAAATGATTTTTTGGGACTCCACAGATAAACAAAATTTTCATTGCGTTGTTTTTTGCAAAGATTTTAAATTTTTAAACGATTTTATGGAAATTCACGGGCATTGTTTTTAAACGGCGTCAAATAGAGGAGGACTTAAGCTTTCCGCGTATATTAACACGATTTTATTTTGACTTATATTTCTTGGAAATGTCATCAAAAGAAAAATTACTTTCTTCCGATTTTTTTTAAACCTTGAGAACCTGCCTTTTTTAAATTGTATTTTATAACGATTACAATAAGTCAGAAATTATTAGAATCGCTTAGGATTTGGAAAAGTTACAATCTTTTTTTTTTGCCCAACATTTTATTATAAAATAGTACATGCAATTAAATGGTACAAATATGTAACTGCTAAGGGACTGGCTAGACTTATTTGAAAGTTGATATATCTATAGATTAAAGGCTATATCAGCACACTGTTGTTTCCAAAAATGTGCAGGATATAAACTATCGACTCTACAGTGTGCTAAAACTATACATATCGCATCTGAAAAGCTTTAGAAGTCTTGTAACCAATTTTAAAAATAGTTTTAAATTTTTGCCCAGATCAGAAATACGCAGAAGAGACTTTTATAATTTAAGAGATATTTAAGTGCAGAAATTCATGTTGCACATTTAGCCATAATTTTTTCGAGTTTTTAGAATATAATTGTTTTAGGATATTTTAAGTTTTTTTGAAAGTGTATAAAACTTTTAAAATTGGTTGAGACTTGCAAAAGTTACAAGGCTTTTAAAGCTTTCCACATGCGATGCGGCTAGTTTTGGCCCACTGTAGAGTCGTTAGTTCATATTCGTTAAATTTTCGCAAACTTTATGATCCAAGCACAGCTCCTCGTCTATTTGTATGCCAAATTTCAAATAAATCGAAATAGTAATTTAGCAGTTATACAGTTTTTACCATTTATTTTGCGACTAGGTCCAAAATGTACTGGAAAAGTTTTGTGTATAATTGTGTATAATTTTACATTAAAATTTTTTTTTAAAAAATTAAAGCTTTTGTTAAATGTTAACTTACGATTTTGGGGGCGTATTGCATATTTTTAAAATGGCAAAATTATCTAGTCAACTAGACCTATAAGCAACACTTGATTGGTTTTCACGAGTACAGTGTGTTTTCACTGTTACAGCGTGTTAGCAAACATTATATTATGATTAATTTTTTTTTATTAATTTTGTTTGTTTAGCTATCGAAATTCTTTAATGTTAAAAGTCGGAAGTTATTATTATTCGACTTAAGTTCAATAATTGAGTTAATGTAAACTCAAATTATTTTTAAGAGTGGAATATTAGAATATCTATTCTGACTACCAGAACGGATTAGTACTAGTAATTTTGACAACCGCTACGCTGTCATCATCAGCGTCCTTTATTCGCTTTTACCACGTTTGATCGTGGATACTAGTGTTAATGAAACATCAGCTATTTGACCAAATTTTATGAGGAAATAGGATATGAGTTATCTTATTACTTTTATCAATACGGTGAGCCGAGATCTCACCTTCTGATTCATTATTCCAATTTCCAATTTTTTACAGTAAACTTAATTTTAAACCAATATACATTTTTAATATTTTAATATATAATATAATAACACTTTATGTAAAATTGTTCGAAGAAAACAACAACTGTATGTTAGTCACTTACTTAATATCCTTTCTCTACAGAAAACATTGTAGGGTATAGAAATACAGAGAGCTTATGCTACAAGTATAACAAACTTAAAATGTCATTGGACCATGTGGCAACTTGACTACTATTAAACAGGCGTCACCAGGGTCTACTTGTTTTTCTCTAGTTTGCAAATGAGTTTTTTTTGTATGTGCTTGTTAATGTTTGCCAGAATATTTATTCACATATGTTTCTATGGATGTGTATGTGTGTGTGTGTGTGTGTGTGTGTGTTTGTATTTCATATTTTCATTTTAGTTGTTTTAAGCACCACTTAGTGTCAATAATGGCGGTGAAATTGTTTGAACATTAAGATTATTATATGAGCACATACATTAATCGTTGTGAATAAGAGTACAAGTATTTTGCTTCTTATATGCATTTTAAATATTTGTAAACACTAACATACATTTTGGATGTGTTGGCATATATGAAATATACCATTTGGGCTTTAAGTACATAAAAATGTATGTACGTATACATAGTTTTGTAAAAATGTACTTAAATTAAATAGGGCTTAAATAATTTGTTTAAAGGAAACTATATACTTTCATATAAATTAAAATTTCTTATTTAATTCTTTATTTATATAAATATTAAAAAACCCCTAAAGTAATTTTTTTAAAGTAATTCCTCTTATTCTATATTTTGGGTTGCCTTAAAAGTTAAATGACATGTTACTATAAAGTTATGGTATTATATATTATTTATTAGACGAGTCCCTGGATATAAGTAAGCATACTTTTCCTTCAATGGAAATTTAAAAAATAAGTAATTATGGAGTATACAAGGGTATGCTAACTATTGTATCCATTGTATGTGCTAAGTTTTATAAAATTGTTCTTTGATCAGAAATTAGCATCTTGTTTTGATATTAAGGAAGGTCATGGAAAAAAAATATTTTGTTTTGCTTAACACATCCTTATAGTATGGCTTTTCACTGTGTTAAAACATAAAATTAATATTTCTAACAAAATTTTTTACAATATTAAATATTATGATTGTTTTTGAAAAAATTAACGATTTTTTAAGTCTTATCAAATTAAGATATTTCAGAATTTTCTTCTGTTTATTTACTTAGACTTTTATCGACAATTGAATAATGTGATTAAATTTAAAATCAGAAGCTTAGTAAAAAATTAAAAACATAAAACCAAAAACTTCGGTCAAGAAGCAAAAAAAGTTGTTATCGGTCTCCATCGTCCTTAGAAATCACAAGCACATACGCTAAAGTAAGACAACTACAAGATCTGCTGGATCATACAACAAGTAGAATGCTTTTGATAGAATTTCTTAAAAATAAAGAAAGCGGAGATCTAAAGCTATACTGGAAGTGGGGATGTAATGGATCTTCGGGAAAAACGGGGTATAAGCAGTCAATACAAAAGAGCCCCATCTTACTTCCGATTCTTATATATTCATCGCTTCCTTAGTACCGCTTAGGCTTATAAACGAAGAAACCAGTTCTATTATTTGGGAAAATCCAGTTCCCTCGTCTGTGCGATATTTTGTAAAGAAATGCCAGAAACTACTTGAGAAGTAATAACGAACCTTGAGTTACAAACAAGTTCGCTATTGTCATCTAAAGTTTTCATGAATGAAGAAATAATTGAAGTGAAACATGAACTCTTTTTAACAATGCTAGATGGGAAGGTAGCTGAAGTTTTACAGAGACCACTTCATGCTCAACATGTGCAATATGTAGAGCAAAACCATCACAAATGAATGATATGAACAAACTCACTGCAAGACCAGAAAACAAAAGTGGATTCAAATATGGTTTACCGACACTCCATGCATGGTTACGATATATTGAAATGGTTTTACTTATATCGTACAATATGCAATTTAAGAAATGGTCAGCGAAAAGTCAGGAGGAGAAAAAAGAATGAAAGCGGATAACAAAATATATGCAAAAACTTTTTCGTGAAGAGCTGGGCTTGATTATTGACAAACCTCGACACGGAAGTGGAATCAGTAATGATGGCAACACGCACGCATATTTTTTTCAATGCAACATGCTCAGCTAATATTATCGTAGTAGATGAAACATTAATTAAAAAGCTCCACATCATTCTTCAAACACTATCCTCAGAAGTTTGTTGATTTTGCCTTAGATACACCTTAATTATATGTTGCAAGGAATAACTATGTATATGTTACAATGCATATAATACCATGCCATCCTCCATTCATAAAATACTAATTCATTGCGAAAGTATAAGTCATGTTGCTGTTTTTCCTATTGGCCAACTTTGAGCTCAAGACTTCCGCAAATGACCTTTGAACTACTCGCGGATAAAAATCGAGATGTACATATTTAAAAAAAACATAATTTTAATCTGCAAATTGACATCAAATCAAACTTTTTCAGTTTTGAAGTTTAGAAGTTATAGTTGGCCTTTTATGGATCCTTTAGTAAAATTTTTAAAATTTTCAAATTTTCATGATGGAATATTTTAGAAACGGGGTGGGTCCTAAGTCTGAAAAATTTTATTTTTTTAATAATTTTATTTTTTTAATAACATTTGTGGCGAATATCATCGAAATCGGAGTTGGTATTTCCGAAAATTGCATTTTTTTGTCGATTTGACATGGTTTCAACCCATAGCGAAGTTCCTAACCTTTGTTTCCGATAATAGTCATGCGAAGGCGACTCATCTCTTAATTGGTACAAAGTAAAATTGGATTTTCGCTCGTTGGCTGTTGCTGACTTTGCTGATAGTGTCATCTAGGTGAAAAAGAGCTCTGATGAGAAGACTATGATGATCTCGAAACATCTGTTGCCAGTTCAACCTTCGGTACAACCAACTTTTTCTTTGAATGCTCAATATTTACATGGCTTAGAATATCTTTCTAAAATAATAATATTATTCAATCGAAAAATTAAATTGAAAACGAACTTAAGACAAACTAGTTAAATAACTTTGGATAAAAGTAATTTTTTTTTATATATGTAACTAATTACCAAGAACGGCGCTATTCACTAAACTCTGCATAGGCACAAGAATAAAAATTTGCAACATTATTGGACCTTATGTCATTTTCTTAATGGCGCCGTATTAAAAATATGAATCATCCTCTACAAATAGTTAAATTTTTAGAAATTTCCATACAGTAGTTCAGAAGTTCCACACTTATAACCAGTTTTTATATTTTACGCCACTGTGCGTAGGTGAATGGATAAATTTATTCTTTCAAGCCATCGATTAATTGTTCACCCACAAAAATTAAAAGCTTGTGTGCAATTCTTTTTGCATAATTGATATGCTACGTATGATTATTAAGTGTACTACATACATATTACTCATCCGCAGTAATACAACAAAATATGCAGTATTTTTCAGAGTAGGAAAATAAACTAAACGAAACGTTTGGTCTCGTTTTGTGTTGTGTTTTTCAATGTGTAAAACAAAAACAAAACCAAAACAACGAGAATGATAGTCCCATTTAGTTTTGTATTGTTTGTGCTTGTGTACACAAAATATACATTAACTTAAATGTACTCAGCTAGAAAAGAACAAGAACAAAATTGAAAAGTTTTAAGAAAATACATTTGCAAAAGTTTCCCGATTGATTTGCTCATCATAGTAGAGAATGTGTTAGTGTATTTATGCTTAATACAATGTACTATTCAACGAAATACATATCTGCTTTTGTTTTATTTGCAATTGTACGCTTGAAATCGGATATTAAAGCATGGAGATGAGTGAAAAGCCAATTGTTTTGTTTCATATTTTGTCTTTGCAAAAGCATTTGTTTTGGTTTTGCTCATGTACGGAAGATTAAAAATGTTTTAAAAGTTTGTGTCTTTGCATAAAACGTTTGCGAAAAGTTTTGTTTGTTTGCACACTCTGGTATTTTTAAAAAATTTTCGTCTGACTAATATTCCTAATATTTAGACAGAGTGTTACTCATACGAATTCCTTGCAATTTAATTCATTAAAATTTCTTTGGATTATTATATTTTTATGGGAAAATTATTGTAAATATGTTCACATATGATCTAAAATGAGTTTGTTTTTATAAATTTTTTTTGTAGATGCTTTAGTTTTACACATACTAGTTATCGGATGTTTATCTTTTGATTTTGAACAACGTTCCACGCTTTAAGCGCAGTATTCACGGTCAAAATGCGTTACATGCATTTTAGTAGTATTAGTGAAATTCTGCTGCATGTGCCACACCTGCGATGATTGAAGCAATATCAAAATTTTTAGATTTTTCTCTTGCAAGAAGCACGTATTTGAACGTGTATTTTTAATAGGTCATGCGTATATTAAAGAAAGACAGTAACAAGATAAACTAATATAATAGTGTTTGATACTTAGAGTTTTCAAATTCTATACATAAAACGATGTTTATATACAGTTTGACATTTGGTTGATATTAAGATGATTTGAGTTTAACTTATCATAAATTTTATACCTAGTGCTATGCTTGTACTTGTATTTTAATAGCTTCATGCTGAGGTACGCGATGTTTCTGCCCTGCAGTGAATAATGCACTTTATAACCAAAAATCTTGTTTTATAATGAAATGTCGCATCGTGTTTAAAGGTCAAAATGTAACTGCCTATTACCCGTTTTACCTTTTTGCAAAACTTTTATTTCTAATTGGCGATGCCAGAAAAATAAATGTAGCTACAGATAACGTTCTTGAATATTACGAATTGGGATGATGTGCCAACTTCCATAAGCATTCAGAAATTTGGTTTCTCTTCACTCAGGTCTTGAAATAATCTACATCAGATAAAAGAACTACAAAAGTTGAGTTTAAATATATATTATTAATAATTATTTTAAAGCCATGGAATTAAGGCATACATTTTAATGTCAAACATACTATAATTCTCCTTATCAATTTTATCTTTTTCTCTTCAACCCAACATCTACTAATCATTATACAAGTCATATAAGTACATATGTATATTTATGGATCATATAACATGTTGCTTTAGCTTTAAGGCATATTGACTTAGCTTTCCACATACAAGTTTATTTACATATTAGATATAATAGAATCCTTTAAAATCATAAACATAATAAGGATAACAAATTTTTCTCCATTTTGTTTTCCATATTTCTTTAAGAAAATGTTGCCCTCGACACATATGAATAAATTTTAAAACGATTTATTAAAGCATTTGCTTTCTCGTTTTTCGGTCGAAATTAAAAGATAAAATAAAAAGAGATATCTCAAATCCTTCTTCATAGGCTATTACAAATTGTTTATGTTTGTTAAATAAATAGAAATCCTTTAAATAACATTTTTTAATATAAATATATCTATATATATATATATATATATATATATATATATATATATATATATATATATATATATATATATATATATATATATATATATATATATATATATATATATATATATATATATATATATATATATATATATATATATATATATATATATATATATATATATATATATATATATATATATATATATATATATATATATATATATATATATATATATATATATATATATATATATATATTTTTTTTTTTTTTTTTGTTTCTATGACACCATTAATTTTTATTTCAAAAATGGGTTGTAAAAAGAAAAAAATATCATCATCTTAAGCTAAATGTACAAACCCAAAATGTCCTTTAAAGCATTATCGATGGTATACAACTTCTTTCTAAATGCTTCCTTAACAAATTATTATTTTTTTAAGCCTCATAGTTATTGTTTGTAATACATATTTATATACACGGAAGTATAATTCTTAAGGAAAACGGTTTGGTTTTTTCTTAAAATGACTGTAGTCCGCCACAATCCATTTTAAGGAATCATCCTTGAATATTGTGTTTACTTTTTCTATCTTCTTTTGCGCATTTAATGTCTTTATTAACTTTTTAAAACCATTAACAATTTTCAAGATAACGGCTTTCTTGTGTTTTTTTGGCACCATAATAGTCATATCAAGTAAGATAGAGACACAGACATAAGAGAGATTGAAGTAAACCGTTTACGTTTAACAAGATCTGAGGGTGATTGTTGTTCCAAAAGTTACTTTTTATTGTCTACAACTTACTGATAAGCTTAGTGGTAGAAAGCAAAATCGTTTACAGTTTAAAATTTAAAAGCTAATAACATCAATTATATAAAATAAATTTCTTTTATTATCTTAAGACCCTAAAATTCATTATATTAAATTTTTTTAAATTTAATTTGTCAAGCATTTAACCAGGATTTAACGATATTAAAGGGTTTTTAATTGTAAAATAATACTTACACAACAAAAGGTTATATTATTGGAATGAATTGTGTTGCCTAAAAAGAAGATACAATTATTAAATTACATTCAAACATTAAATAGAAATGAGTTTAGAAAGTTATTTATAGAATTTTGAACATTTCATAAATTAATGAACCGATCTCAGAGTGAGATTTTTAACATTATAAAAGTTGTATATCGTACATACATTTTAATAAATTTTAGTCGGGAGCGTTTTCTTCCTATAAATTTTTTCAGAAATCATTTTCATTTCTTGTCAAACTAAAACTTTATGTGTTTGAATGTATGTACGTATTTTCTCCAGCCGCAATTCTGGGGTAATAAAAAATTAAATTGTTTTAATAGCCCCATCAACCGCTGAATTGTGTTCAAATCGCACGCATAATGATATGATAAGTTTCTTAATACAGTGAATGACAAAACCTCTTCTTAAAATTACAACATTAACATTTAGAATACATTTTCTGTTTGTTTTCTAAAAACAGCAAACTTTCTACATCGTGCAACAAAATTCAAGTCTTTTTCAGAATAAAACTATTCTAACGGTTGGTTCTAGTACAGAACACTAAAAATATATACGCGTTTATCGATGTTTTCAAAATTTACATCTGGAGTTCTTTTTAAGGCGAGTTCAATTTGCCCTCGTTTTGCATATATAAAGTCTTGTAAGCCTTATTTTTAACGTATAACATATTTTCAGAATATTTATGTAAATTGCCATGAGGAACATTTTACCTTCTAGCACTTCATTGTATTTTTGTTGTAAGATTTATTTTATTTAAGAGGTTTTTGTCCCTATAAAGAAAAGCGAAACAGCTCGCCTTCATCGGCGATATAGCGGACTGCAATATTGTACAAAAATGTTCCTCGTGATGTTTTACAAAAAAAGCCTAAGCACATCTTACAATCAAGCAACGTACGGCTTACAAGATTTCCTAAGCCGTGTACTAATTGTAAGTTAGTTCTAGTTTAACCCTTAAGCACATTTTAAATTTTGAATGATTTCTAGCGTTCAAATTGAGCCTAGAAGTTGGGTGCCTTTGAAAACTTATAGTAGAATTTTATGGCAAATATTTTTGTGGAACACTTCATGAGCGCTATATTGACGCTGAAGAATATTTTGTTGTTAAAATGTTCGACAAAAATATTTCTCGTGCTGTTTTGCATAAAAAAGTTGAATACATTTTATACCTTAAACGTAAGGCTTGCAATATTTCTTATGCCGAATACTAATCTGTAAGATAAATTAGAAGGACTTCGGAGATGCACAAAAGTAGGTGAGCAAAAATTATGCAATAAAAGTAATTTGTAGTGTAATATAGTTTCCAATTGTATTTGCACCATTTAATACATAAATAAAATAGAATACATAAATAAACTAAATAATAAATGCCCAATAAACAAGTAATCCAAATTTAGGTAAAATTGTGATACATATAAAGAGCGATCACTTTTCTAATTATATGCATATAAAAAAGAAATGTTTCTAGAATGCGTAGAAAGAACTCATACCTCGAGACCTATCAAGTGGGACATCCTATACAAAAATCAATAAATCCCGAAGCAAGTTGGTAAGGGAGAGTATCGATCTCTCTCCTCTCTCCCTCTTTCTTACAAACCTGCTTCCATTAGACGGATATTTTTTCTGGGAGATTAACAATTTAATACATTTTAAATTTTGAATGCTTACTAGCGTTCAACGAGAGTGAAATGCTTGGAAGTCCTTGAAGATACATAATAGAGTTTTATGACAAATATTTTTGTAGACCACTTTAGCCCACTATATCACCACTGAATAGGATTTCTTTTCCTTTTTTCATAAAGGAATAAAAAGACATGTTCACTGAACCAAAAATTTAATGAAAAGGTTAATTGTTTAAACAAATTTTACATTAATTTTGAGCTAATATATTAATACGTTAAATAAATAAACTGGTTCATTAATTTTGTTAAAAACTAACAATAATGAATGCCTTCAGTGGACCGATCTTTTTTTTTCATTGAAACAGCGTATGCCTACATTGAATCAATGTAGTTTTGCAAAAAATTGGTGAGTCTAGGTCAATGAATACAATTCATTGCAATTATGTGAAATCACTTTCTTAGTGCACAACGAAGAGTTTGAGTATTGAAATGTTATATAAAAATGTCTACCGTGGTAATGTACATAAAAGTGTTAAACACATCTTATACCTTAAACGCAAGGCTTGCAAGATTTTTTATGGAGAGTCACTATAACTACATTTGTGAAATAGGGAGGGAAATTTAATTCTATCAAAAATTAGTCCCATATATGAACTTTTTACATATATATTTTTGCTGCCTTCTACCAAAATCAGTCATTAGAACCATATTATTTTTTATGTTGTATAGTGTTATCCCATTTCCTTGCAAACACATGATATAAAGATGGCAAAAAACAAAAAAAATATATATACTTAGATACCTTTTTATAATCTTATAAAAGAAACATAGACATATTAAAAAAATTTATTTTTGCCGTTGCTCTTAAACTTTCTAATCTTTGCAATAATTTATATTCGCTTCTCTTTCAAGGGGATATTTACTTCATAATATCATTTTCATAAAACTGATTATGACTACAATGTATTGATTTAATTATTATCATTTCTTTTCAATGACTTTTAACATCTTGTTCAGTATTACTTTTAACAGCCACACAATTAAAATATAAAGTGACGTACATTTTTCTATATCTAGTCTTAAAACAACTTTGTTATTCTACGCTTGCTTTCTTTTAAATCTCTTCAAATCTATAGTTAAGGCAAATTGAATAGATGGAGAAGTTAAGGAACATAAAGAAAGCCATTGTTAAAATCACGCTCTAGTACTTTTTATGACACTCAAACACCCACAGACTTAAGGACGACTTACTATCTTCTTTTTTTTTTTTTTTTAAAGGACACTAGCACTAATATATGTTCACATATAACAAACATACGTACGTATATGCATACAAATATTAATGCAAAATTTTTTCTTGAGAGTGTATAATAAAGTATAATAGTGTGCCTAAAAGAGGGAAAACAACTGTAGGGTATTCACTAATGGAGAGTAAATTGTATGCTGAAATTTTTTGCTAGAGAATTGAAAGTATAACAGGAAATAGTGCTGTTTTATATATTTATTTTTTACATAAGTTTTTATACAACGATGGTATATATTTATTGGTGAAAAGTGATTAAATTTTTAAAGACCAACATGTGTTTATTAGTATGTAAGAAGATTATTGTGATGTAAAATGAATGATTAAATTTAAAGTCAATCTACAAGTTCTGAAAAGAACGTCATATATATAAAAAAAAAAAAATAAATAAAAATCCATTTGTTACTTCGGATATTGGGAACTGTGCTTGTAATGTGGACCATTACCTCATTTCAGAAACTATTGTTAAGCTAACAGTGATTTGTCGTAAGTTTTGCCATTTATTTTAAATGGAAATTGCACATTTGCTTTCATGACTGATTGATGTGTGGGCTTTTCAGTCTTATGTTTAAATACGTGGTAAGCAAAATCTCAGTTTCGTATGCGCTCGTGCGCTATATAGATGGGCTGTGAAGGACACAACCAAAATCACAGAATGAAATAGTGTATGTTGGCCTTTTTTGCAGTATAAGTTGGAAAACAATTTTGGTATAGTTAGATAGTAGGCTCTAATGTTTGGTAATTTTATCTATTTAGAGTAGGGCTACATTTACATATTTGGTAAGTATTTAAATTTATCTAGTTTAACAGGTAAAAATTATTTTTTACCCTGTAACCCAAGTTCGTCTAATGTGGACCACTTAAATTCCTTTATTACACTGGTCCATATTGTTCGATACATAACTGTGTACATTTATTTCAAGATTTTTTAGCAATGCCAAAAAAGAAAAGAAGTGAAGTAAAATAGATGCTAACCAAATTAAAATTGAGCGAATGTAAAACATTATTCCTCATAACCCATATTTACTAATCCACATTGCCAATTTTGTAAATGCAAATTTTTTGAGTTCCTTAAGCTGCCATTGAATTGTCTGAGTTTTCGTCTGATTTCAATATGTAAAAGTGAAATATAGTGTCTAATAATCAATTTTTAATTTTTCGTCTGAGCTCAGTTGAAAATAGAACTTATTCTATTTCCATCTAATGTACAAAATGGGTTTTAAATGTCATATTCTTAAAGTTAGATTTTGGAATCAGATGAAAACTCAGACAGTGTAAAGACGGGATAACAGTATTTACACAATAGAATCTTTTTAATTTAAAGTGTTTTAGCAATTTTTATTTAAAACAAGAACTATAGCTTATTAATGTTTTTTTCTATAAGAAATAGCTAATTAATTTGCATCCGATTTATTGGACGTTAAGCTGGAATGGGTAAACCCATACAGTTTTTACTACAAAAACCATTAGGATATATGTATATCTGGAAATGCATTGCAGCAAAATTTTTTTAATATCCATGTATATTGTGGTAGGAATTTGTAAAATAGAAAAGGGTAGTCCACATTACCCGAAGCTAATCTAATAATATAACAATGTGCTGTATATACTGTCAGTATATACAGCATATTATTTAAACCGCTACGCCCATTGTTAATCACCCACCTCCAAGGGTCGTGTTTTGAGTGACAATATCTAAACAAATTTTTATATGTAATTTATAGAGGACTGCCAACAGATAGACAACAAAATCTCTGATTTTATTGATGTTGTGGTAGTAAAAAAGGTGCCAAGCGAAATTATCGAAGTTGAAACTTTTTAGATTTATCTTCAGGAAACTCACCGATGATTAATGCCACCATATACTAGCACAAAACTTCATCAACCATTTGTGATTTAACGATTAGAGAAGCATGGTTTGATTGGTTGAAACATACCTAATATTAATATTAGAAATTCCATTGTACGGAGTACAATGTAAACCATTACAAATTGTGTCATATTACCGCTCACAAAAATGCAGTGATGCGTATTTCATAAACCTTCTTGATGTTTTGTTGGATGACTTAGCTCAAACCCCACTAATAGTTGTTGGTGACTCAAATATTGATCTTTTTAATAATTATTCATCTACTGAACTGGTCTCACTATTTCAAAATTATGATTGTACTAGTGCGCATAATCTTATCACAAGACCTGGAAGTAAAACGTGCATTGACCATATATTTATTTAGTAATTTGTCTGAGAATATTTTTATTGATTCTGTTGAGTGCACACTTTCAGATCATAATATGTTATCATGTAAATTAAAGAATAGCTTTAAAAGCAAAAAATACATTGAAATATCAAAAACTTATTGTGATTATGATATGGCTAGAGCTCACTTAAGAAATATCCTACCCCGTAATTATTCAACATTAGATGTCTCTGTTCTAACAAATTCATTGATATCTTGTATAGAATCAGCTGTTCTTAATTCAACGGCCGTAACAAAGTCAAAAAATCCGTTGCATTTTTAAATAACCCCGTGGATAAACAAAAATCTTCAAGAGTTAATCTTATTTAAACATAAATTATTAAGGCAAAGACGTAGATCAAAAAACAAAGATAATATTAACATTGCTTTGAAAAGATTAAGTAGGGTTATTAAAGTGGCCGTTAAAACATGTAGGGATAATTTTTATACTGATGGTTTGTATAAGGCTGGCAGTGATCCAAAGAAATGTTGGAAATTTATCAACACTACACTTGGTCGATCAAAAACTAGTGGTGTCAAACTCTGTGATTTGCATGGGAGGATTATTGCAGATGATGAAATCAAAGTAGATTGTTTAAATAAGTATTTTATTTCTGTTCTAAAAGAGCTCAAACAGAAAATAGCTATTTTACCAGGAGACTCCTTTAACTCATTAAGGACACTCACAGCTGTACGATGTCGTTTCATTTTTAATAATATTAACATAAATGATGTTCATGAAATTGTGTGTAATATGGAAGTAAATAAATCTCCAGGGTTTGATAACATAACCATAAAGTTTGTAAAGGAATGTTTTGGTGAAATTTCACATATCCTAGTTGAAATCTTCAACAAAATGATTTACACTTCTATGTATCCAGATATTTTAAAAATTTATAAGATAGTGCCCATTCCGAAAACCGCTCATGCATTTACTATAGACAAATATCGACCAATCGCTGTGCTTTCGGCTATAAATAAAATTTTTGAAAAACTCTTGTACGATAAGCTTTTAGATTATCTAGAGCAGAATAATCTTTTATTCAAATACCAATTTGGATTTAGAAGAGGCATGAGTACCCAAGACGCTGTCTTGAATGTTGTAAGGTGCATTTGCAAAGGTTTGGACGACGGTTACAGTGGGGTAGCGGGTATGTTTTTTGATCTTTCAAAGGCCTTTGATCTTGTTGAACATGAAATAATGCCCAAAAAAACTAGAATTTTATGGTGTTCAAGGTAGTGAGCTATTGTTGTTCAGGAATTATTTTATAAATAGAAAACAGTATGTCCAAATTGGACACTGCAAAAGCTTTCTTGGTACCGTTGAATATGGCGTTCCGCAAGGAAGTGGATTAGGTCCTTTATTGTTTTTTTTTTTTGAATGACTTGAAGAATTTACTTGAATGACTTGAAAAATCTTAATCTTACTGGCCAGTTATATATGTTTGCCTATGATATATGCCTCTTCTATCCTTTCAAATATGATCTTGTTCTTAAAACTAATATTGGGAGAGATGCATCTCTTTTATTTGAATTTGCTCGTTTAAATGGTTTGCTACTAAATTCTGATAAAACCAAATTAATTCGTTTTCGACCGCGCTCAGCTAGTTTGAATAATAACTTTTCTGTTGATGTTGATGGTACCTCTACTTGTGAAACTCATTCAGTTAAATATTTGGGAATAACTTTACAAAGCAACTTATCCTGGGATATTCACATTAATGAGGTCAAGAACAAAATAGCTCCTGCTATTGGGATATTATATAAGTTTAAAAGTAAGCTAAGTGTGAAAGCGAAGCTAATGATTTATAATGGTTTGATACAACCGCATCTGAATTATTTAGCTTGTGTATATGCCTACAACAAGAGTAATAATCTTCAAAAATCTTTACAATGTGTTCAGAATAAAGCTTTAAAAACTGTATACAGCTTACAAAGAACTCATCCAACAATTTCATTATATAGAGATGTTTGCAAAACTGTTTTGCCCATTTATGGTTTACACAAGTATCAGGCTTTATTATTTGTATTCAAAAGTATCCATAACATAGGTGGGCAAGCAATTCTTTTTTTACAAAACCAGTCGTATTTCAATACACGAAACGTATCAAACATTAGAGTTCCTAGGTGCAGATTGGAAAAAACTAAGCAACGTATTGATTATGTAGGTGGTAATATGTATAATGATTTTTCTCCTAACATTTAAAGTTATGTGCAAAGAATATTTAAATGGTTTAATGGAACCACTTCTAATGTAACTAAATTTTAACTTAAAATATATTAAAAAAAAAATAAAAATAAAATAAAATTAAATTTATTATCTACATATATTTTATATTTATATATATTTACGTGCAGATGTATATAACTTGAATATTTGTACATTTAGTGTTTAAATAACTGCCAACTTGCCTCAAAAATGCCTTCTTGGCGCTGAGGTCTAAATTGTAATGAATGAAAATATTATGTACAATTATATTCAATAAAAAAAAAACACCTGCTAACTCGCAAGACACTGTTAGAAAGATAAATCCGAACCTTAAGCAAGTTTCTCTAAATGCAACTACTACAAATTGTCAGGTGAGATTAAATAAAGTTTATTTTTTAGATTGAGATTAGCATTTGCTTATAAATGGAGATTTCGAGGAGAACGGCAACGTTAGAGATCTCTTTGGTTAAAAATTATACTGAAAGAATATACCAAAAAGCTTTTTAAAATAATAGAACATAAAAAGCTGCATATTTGCAACATTTTGTGCACGAACTCGACGTAACATCACAAACAGACTAGCAGCCAGAGTGCATAAAAGACACTTACAGGTTGCCTAGAAGTGAGATGATATTGTACCTATTAAGAACTTGGCCTTATTTTTATCCCATTATTTTTTACGGCCGAAATTTTTGGATAGGAATTTGACCATATTTTCACGTTTATATTTTTGTGCGGATATAGTTTGAGTCAATTTTTAATAATTTAAAGTTTACAATTTTTATTATTAATTATTTTTATGTGTCAAGTACTTCTAATAGTTTATTGATTACATTAAAGTTTTATTCGATTGGAAGACCAAAATGTGGGTATTTTGGAAACTACAACCGAATTTTTATAATAATGATTAGATATTGTAATTGACAATAGAGCTGAGGTATAATATTTTATATAAAAGAATATAATTTTTATTGAATTATTTAAAATTGAAAAACCTAGATGCGTTTTAGTAGTTGTTACTGTTTTCCAACTAAGTTGTTTTCTCTGTATACAGCGTATGAATGCTATAGTAAAGTATTGCTTAAATGTTCTTCTCTATTTCTCTCATAACTTCTTTCTAATCATTAAGTAATGACTGAGTGACATTCCTGCAATATGTCCAACGGGACACTTCAATATATTATACATGCTAACAATAGGTGACAAGTTTATTCACAATCTCTGGCATGATTCCATTGAGATATTGGATATAAATCACACTACGAATGTCTCAACAAATGAATCGAAAATAGTATGTATGCTACTAAAATTCTTAAACAAAGACAAAAAAAAATTGTAGAACTACAACAACGGTATGAACAATAACAACGTAAATACTCTAAGGCAGTTTTGTTGTTGTTGTTCATGACTGAATAAGTGACACAATCAATGGTACTTGTCATTTAGCATCAACATCATCAAGCAGACTTGAAAAAATCGTCCATGAAGCAGGGGTAGAATCTAAGGAAAAAAGGCAAAACTAAAAAATAGTATGTATATGTATGCATACATGTAAAGTAAGAATTATAAAGTGCAATAGCGCAAGGATAACTACACTCTATATGTGTACGCTTAACTGTCTAGATAGTAATGTACTCGTTGTCGTAGAAGAAAAAAAGGAAAACATGCAAATTACATGTATAACTCAATGTCTAGTATCTTTTTAACATATTTTTGAAAACATACAGTATTTAATCAGGAATGCTTTTAGCAGTGTAATTTCCATGCACATAAAGTCAATGATCTATTTTTATTTCTGTTTTCAGTTTTCAAAATGGGTTTTCCGCAGGCGATACATTGTGTTGTAAAGCAAAGAAGTAAAAATTTTCTTGAATCAAATTACGATTTGTAGAAACCGATATAGACTTATCAGGTCCGACACCATTTAAATTTTAAAGTTTAGTATCATATTCGATTTATATATAACTTCCCAATATCCGCTTCAAAGTCAATAACATCAATATCCAAACGGAGTGTGTGGGACTTTCCTTTCTTAAACTAAGATAGTTGGTCTTTTACAAACATATCTGTAAATTATATGTTTTTAGAAATCGAAAGTGAAAGAAAAAAATGCATGTACAGAAATTTTCGAAGTTTTATAATATAATAAGGACAGTCTAGGCTGATTTCGGTAAAAAATAATTCTTGGAAAAAAGCAAGTACAAAATAGCCGTGACACTGCCCACATTTCGTATCATAATATTATACTTTTACGAACACTAATTTTGTGTGCTCAGTTTCATAAGAATCGGTTACTTTGTATTGTAACAATAATTAAATGTGTATACAAAACTTCATAAGAATCGGTTTAGTATAAGTTGTTGAAAAATAACATTTACTTGGCATGGGCATGGCACTGCTCAATTTTTAGCGTTCCGTACACCAAAAGTGTAAAGGAACCCTATTGTTTTCGCTACCCTGACCGTCTGTCTGTCCGTCTGTCTGTCTGGCTGTGACAAGCTGCTTTCTCGGGAACCGTAAGAGCTACGGACCTGAAATTTTCACAGAATATATATTCAAAAATTTTGTATATGTTAAAATTTTGCCGCTACAACAACAAATATATACAAGTTAAAAATTAAAGGGTGTTCTAAAGCGAGCAACGAAAAATGTTGAAATACTAATGTAATATACAGACTTTTATATATAGACACTTTAAGTGTTAAAAGTTAGTGTTAATTGGTGTAGTCTGTAGAATAGATTATAGCAATTAACATTGATATATATATATATATATATATATATATATATATATATATATATATATATATATATATATATATATATATATATATATATATATATATATATATATATATATAACAATAAAAATTAAAGGGTGTTCTATCAGTTAATGTAGTTTGACTATGTAATATAGACAACTTCGTGTATCTTACACACCGTAAGAGGAAAAAACGCTAAAACTAAAAAAATTTAAAAACTAAAAATTGTCATAACGAAAAAAGCACCTAAATTAAAAAAATCGCTAAAGCGCTAAAAATCACCAGAAATTAAAAAGATCACCAAAAAACTAAAAATCGCAAGAAACGAAAAAAGTCGTCAAAACGAAAAAAGCAATAAAACTTAAAAAAATCATTAAACTAAAAATATCGTCAAAAAAGGAAAAAAAAAATTAAAAATGGAAAAAAAACAAAACGAAAAAAGGTTAAAGTAAATTTAAAAAAAGCGCCAAAACTAAAATAAAGCGAAAAAATCGCTAAAACAAAAAATAATCCAAAACGATAAAGTCACCAAAACTAAAAAAATGGTCAAAAAACAAAACAAAAATTTAAAAAAACGAAAAATCGCAAAAAACAAAAAAAAAACACAATAAAAAAATAAAATGAAAAAAGGGCAAAAATAAAATGTAGTATTGAAATAAAATCTTAATGTGTAAAAGTTCCAGAGTAGAAGTAGTTGAAATTTATTGTGTATTTACTGCCCACCTTTCAACGAGCTCAGTTTGGAAATACAACTGAAAAAAAAAAATACGAAATAGATTTATAATGGCAGAGTTTTGAGCAAACATACATAACAAAAGATATGGCGAATTGATAACCTTTCTCCTATTTGTGAAGTCGGCTACAAATTTAAAAAAAATAAAAAGTTTGAAGTTAGAAAAATTTTGATTTGAATTGGCCATTTCCATTGTTAAAAATGAAAATTTGTTTTTAATATGATTTTTTTTTTAATTTCAGAAAAATTTTTATAAGAATCACTTATTTTAATCTTTGTTATTTATTTTTTCTATTTAAAAATAATAATATCAAACAAAGTATCAAAAACGGCAACACTTTAGCATACCATAACTCGGCAAATAAAAATCTTAGAACATATTTTTTTCTTTTGGGTTGTCCGCTCCACGTATAATGCTTCATATGCTTATTACTTTTTTCGCGTATGCCACTGTGCAAGGTCTATCAAATATTCATTAAGTAAATACTTGCCATAAAACGGAATATTTCATATGCCTAAAGAGACTAGAACTATATTTGCATCTTAGCAATAACAAAGTTTTTTAATTTCTTACACGGATGTATTCTGTGATATGTCAAAAGTTTTATATTCTTTATGTCTTTCGAACTGAACGTACTTAATCATGATTAATTTAGAAGTGTTTTATTTTTGCGTTTCCTTTATCATCGTCTACTTCATGTACTTGAATACAGCTCTAGTTATTGTACACATATAAATATAATATACAATACACATGTATATATTCACACATATACAAATACATGCACTGTTACTTAAAAGAAAATATTTGTATTTATGTGTGAATAAAAGAGTACATTTGCAAGGATATGTATTTGTTTAAGTTTCTGCTGATTGATTGTGTTGTTTTCAGAATTAATTGTTTTCTTATTGTTCTTGCTATTGTTGCTGTATACAATTGTGACTTTTTTTCGGGAGTGGAATTATTTTTAACATTTCTCTTTTATGTCTGTTATGACATCAGTACATTTCTTTGGTATTTACTCATTTTTTTGTGTGTACACTTACATACACATTTGTAATTTCTTAAGTGTTTAAGTTTGCACTTGTTAAGAATATTTGTTCTTTATAGTACACATGTACAGTTAGCGATAGACAACTGAAGACAATATTTCGTTAGTATTTCTGGTTATTTGATGGTACACCGCAATCATATAATTTAAAAAAAGCATGGTTGCATATTGTTGCTGCTGAGAGTAAGTCCTTGTCAAATCGAAACCGCTTCGGATCGACCCTTTACGATTTCAATGATTTTCACCATAGACAGCGTAAATATGTCAAAAGAGTTTTAAAGAAAAAAATTTCTAGGCGTCATATAAATTGAACAAATCGTCAAAATATGAGTAAAGCATATTTACGAATGCAACTATAACTCCTATATTACAAAAGTGAAAAAGTTTTATTTGATATTATATTGCAGGTTTAAATAAGGCTTTTGATATGGTCGATATATTCCGCAAGAAGTTAAAAGGTCATTTGTGGAGGTCTTGAGCTTAAAGGCCAATATCTCAAAAAGCACATTTTGTTTTAAATCTTAAAACATAGAAGTCATTTATTAAGCTCTTTTCTATACATTTGAAGAGTTTCATATTGGTGCCGCTTCTATTTTCCATTTATTTTTTCGTTTTATGTTTCCATATTTTTTGTTATAGGCTGACCCTTATTTCAAATGCTGTTTTCGTGTCCGTTGAAGGTGTAATAAAATTGTCATAAAATAAACGCATAAGTTTTAAAATGAAAACTGCTTTAAGAAGATTTAATACATTATAAATAAATGTACGTAATATTTTTTGTAAGACTCTCCATTATGTGTTAAAAACGAAGAACAAAAATACTGTTTTTAGTCTCTTCATACAAAATAGCGTGTCCGTAATACATGCTGTTGATTTTCCATAGGAAGAAACTATGAATTTTTCTACAAACAAGATTAAATTTATATCGGCTTTAGAACATTTGCATTTGCTTCTCTTATTTTACGCATAAACTTTTTTACAAATATTAGAATTTATATATATTGTGTTTAAAGTGTTGTTGTCCGCAATCTTGTGTATTGAGCGTTACACTTTTTTAGTACGCTTCATTACACTGAGTAATGACTGAATTCAAATAACAGCGTAGCTTTGTACTTCTAAATATTTAAAAGTTTTGTGAACTTTGTTAAATAGTATTATGACGCGAAACGTTTCAGCTATCAGTCATCGTTTGTATCCAAAAGAATTTATTAAATGCTATTCATATTTTATATTATAACTGAAATTTTTTATTTAATACCCAAGAAGGTTATGCTAAAATACATCGAAGATTATACATAGGAATTATATTGGACTCAAAATAAAATCTGTGTTCTGAAAAAATATTGATTTCGTATAAAAATATATTAAGCGTTACGTAAAAAAAATTTTATATATAATTTCTGTGGTTTTCTTGAATAAGAAAGCAATTTGCCAAGGACACTAAAACTGTGTTCAGGAAAAAGCTTTTGTCGATAACTGTTGTTTATAGTAACTGAACAATAACTAGAAAATATTTCAGTGTGTTTAAAAGTAACAACGCATGTGCCTATGTGTTTTTTTAATAGCAATAAAATGCCTGCACGCAATTGTAAGCCCATTTAGCTCATTAGATAGAGCTGAAAAATATTTGAATGAATTAAGAAGTTACATTATTTTTAAAAAAATTTCGGAATGGGTCCATGTTATTGACGAAATTTTCGGTCCATGTAAAAAAGCATATAAAATAATGTAATTTAACATGAATAACTCAAAATCGACAAAAATGGACATCCGCGCTTACTCAAGAAAACCACAGATTTATATGTAAATTTTTGGATGTTGAAGAAAGTTAACAGTAGCTGAAGGGTAAAAACGATATAAAGAAAATGATCTGTTTAAAAATTTCTGTTTGGTCGATATGATTAAAATTAATCTTATTTAAAAGAAGAGTTAGCCTCCTTATTGCCTATCTATAAATGTTTGCAAGGGATTATTTGAAAAGATAAAAAGTTTTTATTTTTTCATGTGAACCCATGTCAAAATTGAACAAGTCGATGTATACTGCTTTCAAAACTTACACTTATTTTTTGTAGTGTATCTTTATCGCAAAAATTCATTTCCGGAAGAGCATCGAAAGAAAAAATACACTAAAATGTTAAAATATCGAAAGATATAATTTTATTTGAGGATCCATTAAATGAAGCGAAAACTATGAGATTATGCCTTCTTTCTCATATTGCATTTGCTTACACCGTTATAAAAAAAAACACAAAATGCGCATTTAGAATGAGAATCAGCTTACAGAATTTTTAGTTTTATCCGATTTGGGTCCGTTATGAATTGCCATTTTTAAAATCGATTGGACTATGCAACAGAATTATAAAACTATGAATGTTGTTTTAATTTGTAATACGAAGCATCTTCCGAAATGACAAAAACTAATGAAAATCATAGAAAATTTCATAAAATTTTTAATTAGGTCATCTAAAGCCCAGTCATTTTTTATTCGATCAAAGCAAATCATCTACTATTCCATGGCCTTTCAAACAATATGCAACTCATTTTAATCGAAACTGCTTTTGGCTCTAGATAGTGCTTTAAAAACATGTGTAGATCAAAAAAACACGAGTGCACAGTTACCAAAATGAAAAAGAAAATATATAAAAATTATCTTAAGAAAATACATTAAAACATATAAGCATAAAAAAAAAAATCAAAAGCTGTGTAATTGCATTTAATAAACTTAAGTCAATCTTTGGGCCATCTTTTGCTCTATGCTTTAGAAGCGGCACCATCTTAAAACTTTTCAAATATATAAAAAAGAGTTTAGTAGCTAACATACATTTTTTGACACAACAGTTTTTAGAGATATAGGTCTTTGGGCTCAAAACCTCCACAAATCGCCTTTGAACTTTTCGCGGAAAAAATCGCGATGTACACTATGTTGAAAGCTTTATTTATTGTAGTTCGAAAGTTATAGTTGGGTTCTTATGGCCATTTTAGAAAATTTTTTTATATTTT
Source organism: Panzeria rudis (assembly GCA_956483635.1). Lineage (NCBI taxonomy): Eukaryota > Metazoa > Arthropoda > Insecta > Diptera > Tachinidae > Panzeria > Panzeria rudis. Next base: position 129,985,167 of record OY101449.1, on the reverse strand, counting down.
TTTCCAATTGTCGTGACTGTATATTTTAGGAACTTAAAGGGGTGCGAAATCTGAAAATTAAAATTTTTTTTACACTCGGAGTTGGCGTTTTAGAATGTCTTTAAAATTTACGATCCGATTAAAAATCGATGTGTGGTAAAGTCATAGAGGATACTCAATCCTTAAGACAATTATACTCTTGGCCACCCTATTGCAAGACACGATGTTAAAGCTGTCCGGCAGCAAAAGCTTTGTTGGTCGAAGCAACCAAAAGAACTTAAGAAAGTTAGGAAAACTAGTCATACTATTAAGACGCTTAAGATATTCAGAAGCTTAAAGTATTCAATATAAGTCGTTTATCTACTTGACTTCACTACCATCTACGGTGGAATCAGGTATGGCAAATGAGATTTTAAATTGTACAAATTCTTATATAAAATTTTATTTTTGGAGATTAATTTTACAAAACAGATTTTTGAAACAAAAAATATGTACTAACTGCTGAAAATATATAAATTTCCCATACATCTGTGACAGAAAGAAAACTTTGCTTAAGTCGGAATTAACAATTGAATTTTTTATTGGAAAATAGCTCAATACCTTTACTACAATGCAAATACTTTAATAACTGCCTGTTAAACGATCTCCAAGGAATTCTCTCTCTCTCACAAGTACATTTAAAACAAAACCAAAATTTTAGAAATTGTTTTAGTTTTAAATGAAATTGTAAGAAAGAACTTTTTCTACACCAATAAACAGGATATAAAAATAACTTTTTTTTAGGCTCTAATATGTAACATGGTAAGCAGAAGCTCTATATTTCAGAGACTACGTGTTGTAAGCTAACCTTATTTGAGTATTTTAAGTATTCCTGCTTTAAAGTCCGACTTAGATTTCAATAATAAGCTAAATTTAAATTTAATTCATTTGAACGAAAAGAATAAAATATGTTTCACAATCAAAGAGCTGCAATAAGCAAAATTTTCAAAAAAATATAATGAATAATTTAAATAAGCCATTGTACTTTTAAAGTCCGATTTGTATCAAAAATAGTAAAATTGTACCAATTTTCCCATCCCTGGGTGGAATGGTATAAGAAAAGCCCCGATGCCGAGATCATGGTTGATCTTACAAATATAATGGTGCTGAAATTAAAAAAGAACAAACAACTCTTAAAAATTAATGCTAGTTTACATAGTGGAAATTTTTATTACATCGGAACATAATTTGTAATCAATAACATCTAGGAATAAAGTATATTGTTTTCATTACTAATCATTATATTATAGACATTTTATACCGGTAGTAAAGTTTTACTAAAAAATAGGGTGCTAAAATACCCTTGTTTATTATATTAATTTTCCTCAACAATGGAACTGTTACTGTTTATTTTGCAAGCATTTTTGTTTGTTTGCAATAACACTTGTGGATGTATGTAAGTGCTTAAAAAATTACACTTGTATATGTTTCCTATTTATTTAACAACCAAGAGCTTGTTGTCAGAATTGTTGGCATTATCACATATTATATACATACATACTTATTGCTGTATATGTGTAATAAGTTATGTTATGTACGTAAGTGCTCATATACGTACACGCATATATAAACCATACAAACTTGTATTTGTGTGTTTTCGCGTATATTTGTTCTTTATTTTATTGTTTGCTTGTTGGTTTTGTATATATTTATTTATTTCTTTTTTGTAGCAGCTCGCTTTCTTTGTTTTCAACTTATTTTATGGCTTTCAACATGTATGAAGACTCATACATCTTTTAACAAGCATACACTTTTAACTTCCTGCTTCCACTATTTTACTATTGTTGCTTTTTCGTTTATTAGTTACGTTTCTACCATATATTTTATTTAATTATATGTGTAGTGAGTTAAATGTATTGTCTTTCCAGTATATTCAGTTTATATATTTTAATGTTCTAGTAAAATAAAAATTTTTGTAAACAATTGCAATAGATTTCTCTAAGAAAACAATTTATATATTGCAGTCTGAAAGAACTTTCTGAAGACTTTTTTAAGAAAATAGTTTTGTTAAAAATAAATGATTTATTTATTTACCTATTTATTTATTTACTTATTTATTTATTTATTTATTTATTTATTTATTTATGTATTTATTTATTTACCTATTTATTTATTTATTTACTTATTTATTTATTTATTTATTTATTTATTGATTTATTTATTTATATATTTATTTAATTATTTATTTATTTATGTATTTATTTATTTATTTATTTATTTATTTATTTATTTATTTATTTATTTATTTGTTATCAAATATAAACTGTGTAGGCCTCATAATTACAATATTAGGTAAATTGATAATTTTAATATTGTACAAAAGGAAACATAAAGTATACTATCATATTGCTCATACGTCACAGTATTTTCAATATCACATTGTAATTTTTAATTTAATATCACATTATAATTTCTTAAACTTTAAAAGACTGTTATGTTATTTAATAAATAGCAAAGAAATTAAAAATGGGAATTAGTTCTCTGGGCCCCATTTCTGAGCTGGCAGGCAACAATCAAAAGCCAAAATAATTCACAAAAGCCCAGATCCCAATATCGGCTCAATGCACCGATTTTCGTCGGCTCACTGCAATAGAGCCATAGATAATAAAGCCAAATAGCTTAATTTCTTAACTAACTGAGAAAAAGGGGCGTGATTGCAGTACAGTGCAGTGGTAATAAAGCCATACGGCCTGGCCTTATTTCGCAATTAATTGAAAAATAAGGCCATTTTGTTTTATTTGCGGTGCATTGCGACGATAGTGGGATCCTAGCTTAAGTGTATGAAGCCGTGGGTTCTAAAACTCTCCACTTGCACATGAAATGATTTTTCACAAATCTCATAAAACTGTTAATAAGCTAAATGTGACTTTTTGTGCCGATTCATTTTTGCCGTTTTATTAGAAAGGTATATAGTCCATTTTTGCAAGACGAAAACTATTTTCCTTGAAAAATATAGCGCTAGCTTTAACATCAGACTGATAACAATTTTTTAATATAACAAGTACAGAAAAATTTTTACTTCTTCCAGTACAACAGTCGGTGTTATTTCATGCACACTCGTCGAATGAATTTTCTGAAAGTGGTGAAAAACAATTCAGGCAATCTCACTAGCACCTTTTGAACGTTGATGCTCACACCTTGTGAGTCACCAAGACATATGGTAAAATTGTAAGGATACAGTTGTCTACAGTAGTAAGCTGTTGGATCAGGGACCTTAGGGAGCAGAGCAATTAAAATAGAGCTAACATATAAGCAGGATATGGTTCTAAGGGACGGGTTTTGTGCTCTTCCATGTAGGAAACCAATTTTTAATATACATCACAAAGGTCAAGGAGGAACTTCTTTCTCGTTTTCACTGCCGATACAAAAGCAGCATGGTGCTCTCTTTTAAAATTCAATGCTCAATGAGTGTTTGTTTTTTCTTAACCGATCATTTTAGAATTTCGCATAAAGATTTACCATCATCGTTTAATGCTGGATGTAGCGTGCATGCTTTAAACGATTTAGAGTTTCACGTGCAGTCATTTTTGAAGTGTACTCTTTTTAAATATTGAAAAGAAATAATTTTTGTTGTGAAAAATTTTTGAGAAAAATGTCCAACAGTTAAGCTCTACTTTTGTCAACATTTTGCCATTTTTCACCATTATTTCAAATTTTTTACCGCCCCATATTATCATGTCCCCATATTAACAAGACTTTTGTTCAAAATCATAAAATATTTATTAACAATTTTCGTTATGCTATTTATTAACGGAGCTATTTACGAAATCAGGGACAAAATTACGACTAAAAATCAAAATTAAAAAATTCAAAGCGAAATACTCTAAAACTGTTTGAAATAACTTAATGAAATAAAGAGTATTTTCTTTGCCTCCTAATAAGCTTTAAATTCATTAAAATCGGATAATTTTTGTAAAATATGATGCCAACAAAGTTAATCATGATCGATACGGTCAATTTTAAGACCCTCTAGCTCTCAACAGGGTGGTCTAAGTTTCATGACGCTTAAAGCTTAGGTCTTTCTCTATGATTTTTACAAACATCTTTAAATAATCGGACTACAAGCTGTAAAGATGCATATTTTTTCAATTATAGCCACTGTGAGTTGGCTTTTTTCGAAGTTATAAAATAATTTTTTTTCATAATTAAGATATGAATTTAGTCGAAATGTATGGCTTTGTATCCAAAGTTATTTAATTAGTTTGGCTTATGTTCGACTTCACTTTAATACTTCTGAAGCATGTAATCATTGAGCATTCAAAAAATAATTTGTTTGTAAGGAAGACGTTTCGAGATTACTACAGGTTTCTCATCAGAGATCTTTTCCACCTAGACGACACTGCCAGCGAAGACAGCAACAACTAGCTAGTGAGCGAAAATCTTAATTACTTTTTAACAATTAACATATAAGTCGTCATCTCATGACTTTATTCTCAACTATTATCGGAAACAAAGGTTCGGAACTTCACTATGTTTAAATGTTAAATTTTTTAAGCTTTTTGATTTCTGGCACGAGATGGAGACTCATCTGTTAATTGGTAAAAAGTAAAAGTAAAGATTGGTTTAGCGCAAGGAAAAAACTTTTTGATCAAAAATTGTCGCAAATTTTATCCTCTACAATTGTTTATACCACAAATATCATAAGTGCTACAGAGAGCCAAATCCTGGTTTTATTGACTTTTGGCCATGAATAACTTAACATGCCGATAAAAGAAATTATGATAAATTAAGTTGAAAAATGAAGTTGTTGTTAATTTTTCCCTTATTTCTTGGAATATTAATCACGACAAATTCTTTCCGATTTGAATTCACAAGCAAGTTCGTTCGAGTTAATCATACTAATAAACAATAAGTTACTGGCTTGAGCTTTTATGATGAAACAGAACTGGGGCTAGTAAAGCGAGTTTTTCCATATACGAGGTTTTCCATACAAATTGACAGTAATCATACACCGTAAAAAGCAGTCATGAGATATAATCTATTTTATTTTGAGAACGTTTTTTCTCATTCTCTCAGTTTTAGCCACCCATTCTCTCAAGAATGTTGCCCTGTTTTAATAAAATTTCATGAATTTTTCATACGGAATATAAGAACAAATACAAAGTGCTTCCGAGAAGCACTATCGTCAGTGAGAGAAGTTAAATCTTAACCCTAGAAAGTCATACTTATTTTTATGGCGTAAAGGTTATACTTCGCCGAATCGACGACGGTATTATTAAAAGCGGCAGTAAAAACGACCCACTTGCAAAAAAAATTTAATGTTGAGTTTTTTTAAATATTTATTTTTATATCATCGAAATATAAAAAAATATTACTTAATTTTTAATGTTTATTTAATCATAAATTATGTTTTTACCGTAGTACATTACTCGGGCTATTTTGTAAAACAGAGCTTAAAAATTATCGAAAATAAAAAATTTAAAAGCATATAGATGATAAAATGTATTTAAATACTAAAATTGATATATTAAACAAGATCGGTACACGTTTTCAAAACCATCAGTCGTTATTTTATGTAAGAGGCGTTAAAGTCTTTTCGGGGCTCCCAAATACCGGCTTTTATCACATTTTTTGATTTCCAACCGCAGTTTACAAGAAAGCCAAACAGCAAATTACTGCCGCTTTTGGTATTTTGACCCTAGTGGCATCGTTTTATTATTTTCTTCCTTATTCGGCGTTTAGTTTTAATATTCTTGCGTATGAGTGTTTTTAATGTTGGTACCTCAAGGCTATCAATCACCTGATCCTAAATGTTGACAAAATGCCACTTTTGGTGAATTTGTATTGACTTATAATCTTTGCCTTTATTTGAAATTAGTTATAGGCGTAAATAATGTAAATATGTAGTCATTAGTCGTATTAAGTATACTATAAAATTGACAGATAGGCATCAGATCCTGGAATATCAATTGCAATACAATATTGTTTAATTAGCTTTAATATTTTTTCAAGTTTGTTTCTCTCTTAAAATGTTTAAAAATAAATCGTCCTGAACTATTCCGCTGATATCTTTTACTTAACACCCAATTTCTGATGAACTTTTGTATTCTTCTTGCTCTATGTCATATATGCCGTTACAATCAAGGTCCAACTCATACTGCCCGTCATACATCTAAAAAAAACTTTCAAACTCTTTGTCGATCAAGTTTACTTCCCTTTTTTTATTATAGACTTAAAAACTAAGAGCTAACTACTCAAACAACCACCAACGAAGCACTGGAAACACACATCCGAAAGTTCTAAAAGTTAAACAAGCGTCATACTTCGTCGTTTCGACGACGCAAATAAAAAAAAACAACTTTCTCAAAGCAGAGCAAGCTAAAAATTGGCACACACCTAAAGCACGACAACCTAAAGTCCTGTACGAAAAATGGACATAAAATAAGAATATTTACCAAAAAAAAAAAAACTGAAAAATTCTAACATGCGTCGTCGATTCGACGAAGTATGACCTTCTAGGGTTAAATACATATGTTGCTTTGCCTATATTTTTGCATTTTAAAATTATCGTCAAAAGCAAAAAAGTGTTCCTGCCTGCTCGCTCGTGGTCTTTTGCAAACTTTAGTGCATTTGTAGCTAGATTTTTGGAAGCACTTGTTCTTAAATATGCCTTGCATTGCTTGTAATAGCTTTTAGTGCTTCTAAATGTCAAATATTTTTTGCTGGGTATACTCAAGTATAAAATCAAACCAAGAAAGTTTGTCTTGAGTAGAACAAATATCAGAAAAATGGGAATTAAAAAAAATAAACCAATGGCAACGCTAGGAAAGTGTAGTTTAATATAAACTTGAAGGTGATTTCATTCTAATATTAAATTTTCACGAAAATATTGTATATATAAAAACTAAAATCATATTCAACAGATCCACCTCATAAGTGGTGATAAGCAAAATACACGTGAGAACTGACGATGGAAGTGTAGCGGTTTCCGAAAGTTATGCTACTCTGTTCTGCTGTAAACGTTGAAAAATTAAGTTTATGTTAATTTTTCCCTTGTTCCTTGGAATATTAATTAAACGTTACGAACCTTAGCCTAATAATCAATTTGGATATTATGAGACTTTTTAGGAAAACATTTATAACGCCAAAATAAAGGTGTAAACGAGTTTTCAGCTTATTATCTCCCATTCCCAGGTGAAACCCCTAGTAGTTATTTCACACTTCGTCATTTTAGATACCTTTACCACATTTTATAAAAACTTGGCCATGATACACAAAATGAGAAGATATAAGTGTAGTATATACTCCAAATACAATTCGAATCTGAGATTGCAACAATCCACAAGGTTCCAAACAATTTTTAACGTACTATTATTTATTTTGAGTTTTTTTTGGATATTAAACAATATTCGAAAAGCAATAGACTTCTGTTCGCACATTGATCTTTAATGTGAATAAAAAAGTTAACGATTTTTGTTCACAAACAAGAAACAAAAACGTAATTATTTGTATATAATAGGCCGTCTTTTTACCTATCACAATACGGATATTTATAAATTAACTTTTTCTAAATTAGTTGCAATATAGGTATTTGTGATAGCTTTATTGTAAAATTTTCTTGGCTTTTATTGTTTCATAGAATCAATGAATGAACAAAATTAAGAAAACAAATTAACTTTATATATAACATTTTATAAACCTCGGTTTTCTCCAATGAACTTTTTATTTACTAACTACATACTATAAATTTTAAATTTTCATTCATATATTCAAAGCATGTATAAATTATTCCTCTATAGCTCGCATTGTGCTTACTTAAAATTGCAAGCATTACTTAAACATTGTTTGTTTACAATATTGTGTAGGTACGTGTGAGTCCTTAATCTTTTTTGTGTTACTTACAAGCACACTTTGGCATAGTAACAATTTCTTTTTTCTTATCGTCCTTTTTTCTTCCATTATTCCTATTCTCTTTGGCTTATTGTTATAACCTCTTTTTGTCTTTAAGTTTTGTTGCTCTATTGACACATTTTGTCAAGGAAGTTTATGCACAACTCGTGACATATTAAAAAAAGGTACTTACAGTCTTGTACGCAAAGGTAAATATGTACAAAGAAGAACAAACATACGCATCCTTGCAAATATTTATACTTATGCATGTATACATACGTGATTCTGTTTGTATGTCACTACATAAAGTCATATTAGCTTGAATTTTAATTTCAATATTATGTGAAAGCTTTTATTAAAGAGTGAGCAAGAGGTAGACAGAGATAGAAAAGATAAACTATGTCATTACTTTAACGTCTGTTTGACTTTATTCACTAGGGCTTATAAGTCAGTAAGTGCAATTAGCTGCAATTACAAGAAACTAAAAGGTTTATTTGAAGAAATATGTATGTTTTAATTTATTTTTGTCCATGAACTAAAATAATTAAATTGAATATTGTCAAGAGCTTTAGCATGTTAGTTTTGATATTACCTGTCCTAGACTGAAACACAGTTAATTTGTAATACATACTTTTTTTCATTGCTAATGAATGTTATTTTCCCCATTGCAAATGAGTTACTAAGGTCACATTTTGTTTTCAGTAGAAAAGAAGAACACTTTCTTCGTAGAGCTAAACTTCATGATAATGATACTTTGCTTTCTCTATAAGCGGCGATTATTGATTCCAAATCACAATATAATTCCTTGACTTATTTGGGCATAATTTACAATGAGTTGTTCCAATATTTAACTTCACCTAAAATCAGTCCCAGATATTAATTTGTAAAACGCTGATATAAAGGGTGATTTTATAAGAACTATCGGAAAGTAAAAAAAAAAAAACACATAAAATTCAGAAAAATGCATGAAATATTTATTTGGATCGATAGTTGGGTCGATATAATTTAATGTTTGAAGATTATTTCGTGCAAATGTTGGCCGCGGCTGCGCCTCAAATGGTCCATCCGCTTAGTCCAATTTTGGCATACTCTTTCCAACATTTCGGCCGGTATCTCACGAATAATGTTGGCAATGTTGGCTTCCAGTGCGTCAATCGAAGCGGGCTTGTCGCTATAGACATTAGCCTTAACATAGCCCCACAAAAAATAGTCTAGAGGCGTTAAATCGCACGATCTGGGCGGCCAATTGACTGGTCCCAAGCGTGAAATAAACTGTTCACCGAACTCGCCTCTCAATTGGTCCATTGTTTCGCGTGCTGTGTGGCATGTGGCACCGTCTTGTTGAAACCACATGTCATGCAAGTCAAGCTCTTCCATTTTGGGCAGAAAAAAGTTTGTTATCATCGCACGGTAGCGCTCACCATTCACAGTAACGTTGTAATTCGCATCATCTTTGAAGAAATACGGCCCAATGATGCCGCCAGCCCATAATCCGCACCAAACGGTTGTTTTTGCGGATGCATTGGTAGCTCTTGCAATTCTTCTGGCTGCTCTTCACTCCAAATACGGCAGTGTTGCTTGTTCACATATCCATTCAACCAGAAATGAGCCTCGTCGCTGAACACAATTCTTCGATAAAAAGTGGATCTTCATCTAACTTTTCAAGAGCCCATTCACCAAAAATTTGGCAAGCGTTGTTCGTTTGTAAGACGATTCATGATTAAATTATAGACCAAACTGAAGATGTTTGACAGTGACACAAGATACAAAACGTGCGTGAGCTGTCAAAACTAGTGTTGCCAAAAAGATAATAGCAAAAAAATCACTCGTTACGTATATTTTGCTTTCAGCCTTGTTGAAAAAAAAAATATATTTTGTTATACAGTATTATTATTACGTACATCTTTGTTCGTGTAATTCTTTTAAATAAGGCCCTTAAAAATATAGAAAGAAAAGCTTTCTGCTAATGAAATTGTGTGTCCTAATACAAATCATCAAAAGAAAAAAATGAGAGGATTGGTTTTGGCCATGAAAGGATAAACATAAACTCCTTCTACTTTGTAAAAACCATTACAGACTGAAACCATATGTACACTTAGAAAAACGATATGTTGGAAAACCGTTAGGCCGATAAAATATTAGATGAATAAACTATATTTCAGCTCACGCTATCAATTTTCTATGAATATAAAAAACAATCCATGTTCATTACTATAAAACCATAATTGTATTAACCCTGCGGAAAATTTGGAAAATGATCCAAAAGTACTCCTCCCATGACTTGAGAAAATGAGACTGGTACCAAAAATAAGGAGTAGTGAATGGTGAAAAAAGACATATTGTGTAAATGGTCACATATTAACCATTTTCAGTCAATTTAGTTGGTACTCCAGCTAGTATATTAGTAAACGGCACTGAACTAATTCGATGCACCTGGATCAAAGCCCTATTACATAGTATCTATATAATATTAATTGTCTCCCTTCAATGAGACTGCGATTCCACTCAGGAACCTGTTTCGTAACTATATTCAGATATTAATCCAGCTTAACTGGTATTTACAACATTGAAATATAAGTTCCCCTGTGGTCGAGTGGGTAGTGTACTAGCCTATCATGCCGGAGGTTGTCGGTTCGAATCCTATCAAAGACACCGCTTAAAAATAAAATATAATTTCTACTTGTATTTGTAAGATTAAAAAAATAAATTAGTCGATAATTACAGCTGAATTTGGGAATAATATTTATATATAATCTATATTATTCTACACCGATTAGGACTCCATAAGATAGTTCAGAGACAAGTTACAAGGTGCATACAAAGTATCAATTAACCCCATCCTATGCCATCCCCATGTAAAAGTGGCTGGTCCGCTTGATAGGAAGTGTTAGAGCTCGGACTGGTCCCTACCACCTGGGGACCGGTCACGTGACTTGTTTTGTGCCAGTTCCATTTACCGCAGGGAATTTAATGATTCTATCAATTCTTAAGTTGATTAGGCTTTTGTTATGACGAAGTAACGAATATGATTACCGCAAAAGAATAAAATATTATTAATTGAATTTTAATGCTAATTATGCAAAAATTGTCTTCCTAAATTTACTTCACTTTTCATCGGTTGTTGCAACTAACTAGTAGTTAATTTCATTACCGTTGATATACCTAACCGAAGAAAGGGTCTTATTGCCAATTATTTATTATTGTAAAATAACTTGTTTTTCCAGAAGAAATCTATGATAATTGGTGCAACTGCCAACATTTGAATGGCAACAAATTCAGGTGTCTCAAGGAATCAGTTTTCTCTGTGTAAGACTATAAGTCCATATGTTCTGGCATTTACTTTTACGTTTTTGAATGTATTCAATTTATGTACAATATATATTATAAAACTATATACTTAAGTGAATGTAAAACAAGGGAAATATATAAATATATATTTTTATTAGCATTGTTATAAAAAAGAAAGTGAAAGTTTTCTACGCTTTGTATGAAACAATTTGCATTTTGATGTATATACATACAATATATGTATGTGCTGTATACTGTATTTATTCTTTGTGCTTTGATTTCTATGTGCAGTTATTGTGAATTGGAGTGTGCACATATTGCCCTGTTCTTTATTAGGCTCAATTCTTTTATATTCTGGGACTATATATTTATATACATACATACAAACATAGATGCTTTTCTTTCAAACACACTATTATTATTTTTCTATGGATTTTTTATGTTGTATATTATTTCCATTTTTTGTTTAACCTCTTTAAATAAATACTACAGAGACACAAAAGCCTTAATCCTTGACACGAAAGTGTATTTTCTTATAAATATATTCGGAAAAAAGTAGTAACAAATAGAAAAAAATTTAACTTCTTGTTACTTCAATTGATAAGTTGCATATTTTTTCCAAAGAAATTTAATTATTTTTGGCTTGAGTTCAGTTTTAATTAAATTTTTCAATTACACTATATTTTTATTTAGAGATAAATGGGAAGCATGTAGACATAGAAAATTTTGACTACAAACCACCGACTTTGGTCTAGCGATCTAAGCGGTAAAGAACTCTGATGAGATTAGCGGGAGCTATCGAAACATCAGTTCAACTCTCCGCACATTTAGGAAAAACTTAGCAAAATCCCTCACATTGAAGCTATATCAAAAGTTACGGGTATTACTTTTCTTATAATCTTTTTTTATATAATCTTTTGCATTCTAGATATATTGAATATAGGAAAAACGCATTTTTGAAGTCAATTCACTCACACCTCTCTATTTTATCTGCAGATACAAAAACATGGCAGTAAAAATAAAAATTTTTTGCATTAAAATTAATGTGGAGTGGATATTTATCTGCCGAATGAAATGATTTTTGGCATTCAGAGTAAGCACAACCATACCATTATGCAGCAGTTAAAATTTCTTCTGTTTATATATCCGAAGATATTAACATTTGAAAAATGATTTATTTTTACGGATATTTAAATATTTCTTTGGATTTTCATTGAAAAAAAAAAACGTTCATGAATCCAAGTGCATCCAGCAGATTTCTACGCACTAATAATGCTGAATGAATGCTTAACAAAAAATGGTACCTAATTTTCCTGCGCCATCCTTCGCCTTTTCGAGATTATTGGTTTCATTGTGTTGTTATGCATTTTGGAATTTTCGTAGAACTAATGCACAGAGCAGACTAAACTTGCAACGTAAATCTTTATAAATTATACTTCTAATATATAATTCTAAGTAGTTTGCAAAACTGGGCCGCTTTCTTAATAAATTAATAAAAGTTACACGATTACTCAAAAGAGTAAGTAAAACTAATTTGTCTTTACCTATGGAGTAAAAACGAAAATTTCCGAAATGAAAACAAGGGTGTGGATTTTTCACCTCTCCGATTTAAATGAAAATCGATACATTTTCTCCTGTGTGGGCGTAACATGGTGAAAAATTATTTCTATATCTCTAATGGCTTATATTTTATAGGCTTTTAAACTTGGGCATCTCGGCCATTTTTGGGAAAAATTCGTCATACTGAAAATTGAACAACTTTAGAACGCATCATCGACTATAGAATAATTTTATGTCATTCGAAAGGTTTTAGTCTTCTCTTAACGAATACTGATTAAAAATTACATAGATTCCTGCTATAAGTGCCGCTAAACTTCCAAAGTATCCTTTACCCTTAAATATTCTGAAAAATGGTATTTGAATTTTCTTTTAATGATACTTCAAACCGCAGTGTTCAGTTCCACTCGCGCATATAATTCATAGTCATGCTAGTATAACTTTTTTAAGTCAATAATAGCAACTCTCACAATTTGTGCCAGATCCCCATATTAGCACTATAACCTTTAAGACGTCTTTCCTACCACTTTTAGGATAATAATGTAGGGTAAACAAAACTAAAAAAATTTATACATCTGACTAATTTCTTAAAAATTCTGCTGCGAGTAGGCAAATTTTTAATTACTTAAACTTATAGTACATTTACAAAGCGAAAATGGCAAATTGGCGTTTTCTCGTTCATGTCACCAAAATGGCTTACATCTGAAATTTCAAAAATGAGTGATACACGTGTATCTTTATTTTCTATTTTTTAGGAGAAGCAATTGAAAAATGTTGAATATATCTTAATTTTTTCATGTTATGCAATTGTTTAAAAGTCTTGACTTCCAAGTGTAGGGTACTAACGTTCAATGCTGTTACATAGAAACATATGCAAAATCGATGAACATATCGCATTAACAAAGGCGCTATTAAGTAAAATAGGTGATGCGAGCGTTTTTAAAATGTTTTTCCCAACGTGCGACGTAGGAGGGTGCTGTGATGTATATTAGCATAGAACAGTATCAATCGCTGCCAGTACTGCTTAGTGAGCAGTGCTAAGCCTTCATCACTTAAACAGCCCAACAACAACTAGGAGAACACCACACTAATGCACATCAGAAAAATTTATGATATAGTTGATGAGTTGCCTAGCACAGGGATCGAGCCAGACATGACTGCTTTGTATATCACGCGCTAACTACTACAGCCAACAGCACTATCTTAAAGCTTAGGCCCTCCTCTTTGACTTTTACATACTTTGTTTTGTGAGAGGATCGCAAGGTTCAAGGCTACAGATATTTTACCCATTTTTTTGTAATGGAATCAGTGTGTGTCGGCTACGATCAAAATCTTTCACAAAAAATTTTAAACATGACTTACGATAAAATCTATCATTTTATGTATGGTTGATTCTTATGCTGATTCAAATGCTTTTTTCGTGTCCGTTGAAAGTATAATAAAATTTTTCATAAAATAAACGCATAAAATTGTAAATGAAAGCTGCTTTAGCACGATTTAATATATTATAAATAAATGTACATAAGTTTTTTTTTACGTAAGAGTATCCATTATGTGTTAAAAACGTAGAACGAAAATACTATTGTCACTCTCTTTACACGAAATGGCGTGCCCGTAATGCACGCTGTTGATTTTCGACATTAAGAAATTATGAATTTTTCCCAAAACGTGATTAAATTTATGACAGTTTGAAAATATTTGCATTGGCTTCTCATATTTTACACGTAAAATTTTTTAAAAATATTAGATATTATATATATATTTTTTAATTATTGTTGTCTTGTGTATTGAGCGTTACGCTTTTTTACGCTTCATTACCCAGTTTAATTAATAAAATTGCATTAACAACATAAACTGAAATAATAGCGTAGGTTTCTTCTTCTAAATATTTAAAACTTTTGTGAACTTTATTAAATAGTAGTATTCACCCATCAATCATCGTTTGTGTCAAAAAAAAATGTAGTTACTGTTATCCATATTTTTCAATATGATGAAAATTTTTTTAGCGAATACCTAAGGAGGTTATGTAAAAATACATTGAATATTACTGAATAAAGTGTGTGTTCTGGAAAAATATTGAATTCTCATAAAAATGTATTGAGCGTTACGTAAAAATATAATTTATCTATAAATATTAGGAAAAACTTCTGCTTCCGTCGCACTGGGCGTTGTTACATTTTCGAAGAATGTATTAGGTAGGTCGTATTTGGCTACAAAAAAATTATTTGAAACTTACATTACTTCTGACATTGTTAATCGATTTTATTAAAAATAAGCTTTACTTGAAAAAAGAGTTAGCTTTCTTTTCGCCTATGCATAAATATTTTAAAAGAATATATTTAAAACATTCAATTTTTTTATTTTTAAATATGAACCCAAGTCAAAATGCAAAAGTGGTAATAGCTTTTAATTTCGCGATGCGATTATTATATATTTTTTTTTGTTTTTCCGGAGTAGATGTATAGTGCTTTCAAAACCCATACTCATTTTCTGTGGTGTATTCTTTTTGCAAAAATTATTCCTGTAACAACCGCGAAAGCAAATGTAACAGTTAAGACCCAAAAATTTTAAGAAATCGAAAAATATAATGTTATTTCAGAGTCCGTTAAATGAGGCGAAAACTATATGAATCCTACCTTCTCATATATACCAGAGAAAGCCAAAAAGTTCCTTTTTTTAGTGTTCGTAACTTATCCATGCAGATACGAGTATGAGTATTAAAGCATATGAGCACCAACAAGCATTATTATATACAGGCATGCATACCTACCAGTATCGACTAGGGTATTCATTTGGTTAACCGTTAATCGGTTAACCGCTTAATTACTACCCGATTAACTGACCGGTTAATTTTAAATTGGCTTTTTTCGATTAACGGTTAAACCGGTTAATTTCAGTCGATTAACCGACGTAACACATTTTTTCGTATTTTGTAGTATTATAGCGTCTTTTTTGTGTGTTTAATTCTTTGTTTCGTCTCATATACAAAATGTATGTGTTTAGAAATTACTTCTCATACAAACAAATAAATGTGTTCAGTGATTTTAACTTAAGTAAAACATTAAAATCTTTAGACGTGCCTATAATAGAATTTAGTAAAGACTCAGCTACTCTAATTGAACTTGAGGGAATTATGTATTAAGTTTTTGTTTTATAGTTTTATAAAATCTAATAATGCTGTTGTCAACGATTTAATTAAAAATCTAAGGATTAGAGTTAATGAGGGACGAATTCCATTATTTTATACCTCCACTCAGGAATACTTCCTTCTAGCAACAGTGTTTTTAAATACAGTACAAAAACGGAAACTAAGGAATTCGGAAACAAACTTTTTCTCGCTAAGCTCTGCCAGCATGAATTAGATGATGACCTTACAACAGAAGATATTAGCGATAGTAATACAAGAAATATTTTAACAGAATTAACCGAAACAATTGGAAGTGTTAAAAATTTGAAAAAAAGTAAAACAGGATTCTAATGGCATAATGAAAAATTTTATAAGTTTAGAGAAATCCAGGAAAAGAACTGAGAAACTAGATGTTTTGTATTATGGATTGCTTTCGATTTCTTCAACATCTACAATAAATGAACGGATTTTTTCAGGCCAAGTTTTATCAAAACTAAAGAAATTATTTTTCTAAAAGTATGTTTTAGAAGATGTCCTTAAACTATTGAAATAACTGATATAATGGTCTCACAAACTTGTTAATTTTTTAATGAATACATATTTATGATTTTTTTTTGCTTGATTAAGTTCAAGAATTGTTATGTTTGTTATGTTATTGTTTTTTTTTGCTAATAAATTCAAAATAAAAGATAATTTATGCAATTTTATTTGCTAAAATTACTTGATTTATGACAAAACTTCATTAATCGTTTAACCGCTTAATACTGCCATTAACCGATAATCAACCGATAAAGCCAAAACTTCGATTAATTAATCAAGCGATTAACCGATTAAAGCAGAAGCCCGATTAAATGAATACCCTAGTATCGAGACAAATAAGTGTTCATGTCGGTAGGTGCTAGTTGGTATAAAGAAGAATGTGCATAAGCATGTATTGGCGAGAATGAGTATCAGAAAATGCTAACGAATATGTATGTTGTTTTGTTGGACCAGCATGCAGGAAAATTAGTTATGGTATTTATGTAAAAAAAATCGTTGTGTATAAATTAAGAAAAGTCCACATCAGAGAAAGACAATGAATACAAAAAAAAAATTTCATACTCTAGCACATATTGAACGTTTCCATTACGATTTCTAAAAACTCACAGATTATATATTTTTTATTAAATTATTATACATATCGTCACCTAAATAACGTAACATCACTTTTCATAAGTTTAGAGGAGAAGCAAAACACGTTTTAAATTGGAGAATTTGGAATTTTCTCAAATTAAAGATGAAATTCCCATTTTCACTTGAATTTTCTCAATTTCAAGTTAAAAATTCCAATTTCATATTTTTCAGCTAAATTTGCGTAATGCTTTTGCACATTACGCATTAAAAATGCGCTCAAGCGCAAAGAGCGAAACAGAAAGATCAATTAATTAAATTATTTATTTATTTGATCACTACATTGCAAAAAAGACGAAATTAGGAAAAATTTAAATAACTTGATAACATCGGAATAGTAGCAACTGATTTTTATTCGAATTATGGATAAAACAAGTTAATTGAATTTTGTATAAAAGTAGTTTGGAAAAAAGGTTAGTACTTCAAAAACTACAAATAAATTTTTTTGGCAACACTTACAAAAAAAAGTTGAAAAACAGGACGTGCTGCAGAGCATTGGTATATCGATAGAAATGCGTGGGTATGCCAGGGTATAAACATGATGTGTATCGATACATACAAGTATGAAATAAAGTGCACATGGGTATACGCACGTATGAAAATTAATGTGTATAAGTATGCACAAGCATAAAAAAGACTCGATATGTGCTGGAGCACTCAATGTAGGTTTAGAACAAGGCTGCCCAAAAATACTTTGCAGCTGCATTGCTAACACGATAAAGTAACACGATAAAGTAAATGCAAAGATTTTCATTAAAATTTTATCACAAGAAATTATGTTGGTCGTAAAAATGTATACTAATAAGGTTCATACTGAATTTACTCTTTCTTTACTTGGTAAAATACAGAAATTTTCAATACATATTGCCGCAATCGCCTTTGTTTTTCCAAAAATATCTTTTTATTTTTAATAAAAAGCACTTTCTTTTCCATCATCATTTATTTTACATACTGTATATGGCCAAATACCAACGCAGCTGCTATACATGTACACTCGTCGCTTTCGCATTAACGACTATATAGAATGTATAAAGATGAATGAAATAGAGAGCATAAACAATTGTTTGGTGAAATGAACAGCTTTGGTTTAGAATGAGAATCAGTCATATTCAAAACTATCAACAATTATGACATTTTGTCAAATATAACTATGGTCCATAAAATTTTACTTTTAGTCATAGTTTTTCTTAGAACATGCCGCTTACGCTCATTTGGTGCTAAGAGGTCGATATATAAAAAAATTTTGCCTACTATTTAGTTAATGGACCATCATTTTTAGATAGTTTCTTAAATATACTTCCAGAATGTTAGCTTCACACTCAAGAAAAAAAGCACGAAAGTTTTCAAATATAAATCACCATTTTTTCCACCCACTTGTATATTTGCATGTCTAATTTGTTCTCTAGCATAAAATAAATAATAAAATACTATTTTCTCTGCATACATCAACAAATAACACTAAAAGTTTTGTGTAGTATATTTTAATTTATATTTTTATAATCCTTCTGCAAACTTATTTAAAAAGTTTAGTTTTACAAAACAAAATATTTTTGGAATACTTTTTCAAAAGTTCAATAAGATGCAGCTGTTTTAGTTCTCTTGGAACTATGTATTTTTAATGTTTTTTTGTGCTAGTTTTAGTCAAATAAGTATTATGAAAGTAAATAAATAAATAAATTATGCAAAGTTTTATCGTAATAACATATCTATAAGTAAATCATTGTAAATCTTTTGAAAAACAAACACACTGTGTGGTAAAAAACAAATAAAAGTTTACTGAGCTTTTTGTGAATTGCATAAGAACTAAATATATTTTCCCCACATATACCATATATCATGACAACTAATGAATGGCTAAATAGTTAGTAAAAATATGTGGGATATGGTTGAATTTGTAGCCCATCCCTGGAACTTCACGCTAATTTCAAGCTTAAAACGCTGGGAAATCCCAAGATTTCTAGGATAATTAAATTTTTTTTTATAATTTTCAACAACGATATCTCCCGAAACACTAAACCAATTTAGATTAAGATAGCGATTTTTTCTTGGATTTGGTGAAATAAAAGTTTTTAAAATTATAATCTCACTATTTCCCAAAATTAATATTTTATTTATTCAGTAAAATATTATTTATTCAGTAAAATATAAAAGAATTAATAAAAACACATTAAAATTAATCACAGGCTGGTATTACCTATCTCCTATGTGCATTTTGTTTCTCGACGAATTGATAACCTTTCTCCTTTTTTGAAGTCGGTTCAAAAGGAAAAAGGTTTTCAATTCGTAATGTATTTTTTTAAGGATGTTCTCTCAAAACTCCGCCATTTATAAACCGATTTCGATTTTTTTTCTTTATTTAAAAGGATACACTTCTAGAATGGTCCCGTTGAAAAGGGGGGGTATTGGTCACTATCATACGAAATAAATACATCTGCCTTTTCATATATTTCTTCTCAACCGATTCCTATGAAACTTTGCACATACATTAAAGTTCTGTTTGAATACTACACCGATTCGTATAAAACTTTGCGCAGTACCATGCCCATGAGATGTAAGTTTTCATTTAAACTACATCTGCTTAGCCAATTCTTATGAAACTTCGCACCTAATTAATTCTCGTGAAAGAACATTATTGTGATAAAAATTATGGGCAGTGCTACGCCTATTTTGTAGTTTTTTTGCAAGAATTATAATAAAACAACTTTTCAATAGCACAATTTTGCTGTGAATGATATTTTATTCAAGTTATATTTAAAGCCATTATTACAACTTGGAAATAGTTAGAGTCAGAATTTTGTCGGACGGATAAACAGTTTGACATTATTACAAATTTACTTTAAACTACAAGGTAGGATAAACCTTCATTTAACTTATTGCTCACTCTCTGTTAAAGCAAAGTTATAATAAAGGTAAACTGTTTATCCGTCCGATATAATCCTACCCTTAACTATTGCTAAGTTGTAATAAAGGCTCTTCGACCTACAAAGATTTGTCCTATGAGATAAATAGTTTGATTTTAAATAATTCTCAATTTGAGATAAACATACGAAAATGTTTGCTGGGATTTTACGAGTAAATGTATAAATGTGTGGGTGTTTAATATAATAGGTGTTAGTCTGAATACGCTGGCATTTTTTTTTTTGAACGCACACGTGCATATATTGGGTTCAACTTTAGCGAACAAATTTGCATTTTATTCCAAACCACAATAACTGGACACAAATGAAATGTATTTTAGCACATAAACTGCACTTCGACACAAAAACCACATGAAATTATGTAACTCGTGAAACAAAAAAAAAAAACAGCATAAAATACGTATATTCTTTGAACACTACCACCAACAATACCACTAAGCACATACAATCGTATAGAAAAGCTCATGCCTTAAATGTGGATATTCACTATAATTCTTACAGGATTTCTTAAGGCTGGAATTCCTATGAATGTAGATGACATATGTACATACGTATTCACACTCTTATATAAAATTGAATAATTTTTTTTTTTTTGGTTGAATGTTTTGGTTAACTTATTGCAGTTAATAATTATTATAATAATAAACGATAAGAAACGATAATATGTAATGAAAAAATCACCCGTATTATGTATGTCGAAGTCGAATTTGTGACCACGATAAATTTTCATAGAATAAAGAAAACATGTAAAAATGTTCTT
Organism: Panzeria rudis; assembly: GCA_956483635.1. Classification (NCBI taxonomy): domain Eukaryota; kingdom Metazoa; phylum Arthropoda; class Insecta; order Diptera; family Tachinidae; genus Panzeria; species Panzeria rudis. Next base: position 129,964,499 of record OY101449.1, on the reverse strand, counting down.
TATTCTAGGACAATTTGTTGTAGTCACAAATTCGACTGCGACATACATAATACAGGTGAATGTCTTCGACAGACGTAAGCAGCTGCCAATTTACGTCACATATGCACATATATATCAAAAAACTTAATTGATAATACATTACAACTTTTTTTTACTGAGCTCAGAAAGTCTAAAGTCTTCGAAAAGTATAAGATTTTTTCGAATATGCAATCCTTAATTTCGTGCGTGAAAGGAAACTCCATATCAAGATTGATGTCATTTGTGTTCAGTATTTTGATAAGGAAGTCATATTATAGATTGATAAGGAAGTCATATTCTATAATGTAACAATTGAACGGCTTATTCCCAATCTTTAAGTTTGCATTAAACTGTTATGTATCGAATAAAAAATTCGACATTGCCATTTTTGTTAAATAGTATTTATTACATGAGTTAATAAAGCATAATTTACAGAAAAAAATGCTTGTCATGAAAAAATTCTCAGTCAGGCTTTAAAAGAAATATTTAATTCTGTTCACAAACAAAAATGGCATAGCTACGCCATTGGTAAATATTTACTTACGTATTGCTATTGGAAGTTAATTTAGTATGCAACAATACCAGTCCATTATGTTTATTATTGGTTTTAAAATTAATTATAAAAAAATGCATATTTATGCACGAATTCCTACCGGATTTTGATAATTTGTTTTTGCAGCCAAAACCTTAGGGTATAAAAAGAGAATGAAAAAAATTAAGAACATGGAATTCTCTCAATAGCTACTAATATGACTTTGCACAAGTGTAATTTCCATTTGAATCTAACCAACAATAAATTATACATTTTAATTTTAATTTAATTTTGGTTAAATTTTTTTTATGGTTCGCAACATATAGCGACTTAAAAATGCGAAAAATTTCAAAAAAAAAATTTAGTCGCTAAGACCTCAAATCGAAGGACTAAAAGCTTGTCCTTAAAATAAGACATAGATAATTATATATGAAATATTAAAGGTAAAATGTTCTGATCTTATTTTCCAGACTATCTTTCTAAAAAAATGTTTCCAAAATTTAAATAAATATTAAATTTTGGATCGATTTTTTCGAACTGTAAGTAGGAGTCAAACCCAAAAAATATTAAATAATCTCAATTTCGTTAATTTAAGTTCTGGGGTGTCCTCCTCCTAAAGGCTGTCAAAATAGACTACCTTGGGCATGAGAAACCTTGTTGGCCTCATACATTATACAAATATTAACCGTTTTTAATGAATTCAAACTTGTTGTTTTTAAACAAAATAATTGATAGTATGCAGAAGAAATTTTTAAATTAACTCAATTCATTTAGCCGTAATAGAAATCAAAGTCAAGACTTTGAAAAGAGGCTAAAAACTGGCTAAATTAAAAAAAAAAATCTTGCTTAATTGTGGAACGTTTTCTGAAAAAGTTGTCTGAGCTAAACATTTTCTTTTTCCATATTTCAAAAGAATACACTTCAAAGAATTTCGCAGAAAAATTCTCTATACTCGTCCATTGCTGGATCTTTAAAACTAGAGCTGCTAGAGAAAAACTAAAGCAGACGAATAGACATAAGGATCGGCTGTTTTTATTAAAATAATAAAACCACTGTTGCTCTGTGCAACTTAAGGGTGTAAGTAAAATAGATGAACAAAAATAATTTGTTAAGATCCACGAAAAATACGAAATTAATGAAAAATTAAGTGCTGCCAATAAAATAAACCAAAACCTTTTTATTAACTTATTGCAAAACCAAATAAAACCCTCTAAATTGTACTTTATTGTATTGTATTTTAATTATTTACAGCCATCTGATAACTAGTAATTTTATCATGTGAATATATTAAATTATTTTACACACAAATTTCTCAAAAATATGAATAATGTGTATTCATTGAAATGTATGAGTTGTATATTTCCGCTCGATTAAACAATTAAATTCCTTTAAAATTGTCATTAAAAAAATTATGGTGAGCTTAAAAAAAAAATAACAAAACTGATGTTGACAATTTATTTGCTAGATTAACAGGAAATAAAAACATTAAAAATATCCATGCAAAACAAGTTGAAGCTTTTAGCATATGTCAGGTTCGATTCAATTAAATGCCATTTAATGCCAAATAATGTAAAAACATCATGCATTCGTATACAAACACGGCCATACAAGCATTTGCAAAATATACAGTACTATCACGTATGCATACAGTGGGTGACAATTCAATGGAACATTTTTTGAAAACTATACTGTAATTTTACTTTTTAATAACAAACGTTTTATTTAAATAAATATATCGCACAATAAATCGCAATTCAAAAGTCTTACAAATCTTTATTACACGAATCAATTCACAGAACATGTTTCTAACGACCATGAAAATTTCTTTTGCGATGTCGACAAGTCGATGTCGAATCCCGATTGATATAAATAAAAGGATAGCCTGACTAGTCCTACACTAGCCAGACGGTCTAAGTCTGGGAATATGTTAGCGCTCAAGGTTCTAGTCCTTAAGCTGGCTAGAGCCGGACACTGATAGAGAAGATGAAGAACTGTCTCTACCTATTGCTCATCATTACAACTTCTGCAGTAGTCGTTGTGATTTAGACCCACCCTTCTGGCATGGGTCACTGTGAGCACTGTTACTAATGTATTCGTTCGACTTTTACCGAGCCTAAGCAGATGACATTTCATGCTGAGGTCATAGTGGGGCCATGTGGACCTGGCCGCGCGGCGGGTTCCTTCGCGTTCCCACCTGTGTTGTGCCAGCCTGTATGATGCAAGCTGTATCAATAGTTTACAGTGTGATAGGGGGATGCCAACGAAGTAGCAAACCATCGAGTTGCTCAATGTCACGCCCTGTTTGGCAATTCCGTCCGCAATATTGTTTCTGGGACATTCTGAGTACCCCGAAACCCAACCCAGTGTTACCATCGAATGTCTCGCTATTTCGTTTAGAGATACCCGGCATACGACAAACGCCATGGAAGTGGTGTATACACCATTTATAGCGGCGATGGCCGCTTTGCTGTCCGTAAATATATAGATATCTTCCTAAGCCACCTTGCCGCCCCAGTGAGAGGGGAGATTTTTGCTTGCGAGACGCTACAGCCATCCTGAAGCCTGAATGGACTTCTTACATTGAAGTTTTCCACATGGAAACTTCCGCCAGTTTTGATACCCCATTTGGAGCCATCCGGAAAGACTTTGATCATTCCATCAGGGCTATGGGATAAGAAGTACAGTTCCTTGCTGGGAACAAGTGCGAGAAATAGCCCACCAAAGTAAGGCTTCGGTGTGCAATAATCAATATTGTTGTGGATTCATTGATGCTGTCGCAGAGTCCTGGACTACCCATAATCACTTAGTGACCATGAATAAAGCCAACTGCTTGGCCATAACATCCATAACCGGAATACAATTCATTATCGTAAAGAGTGCTTTCGTTGGTGTCGACCTGAGCGCACCTGTTATCAGGGTCACTGCTAGTCGAAATATTTTATTGAGTGTTTTGCGATGAGAGTCTTTCTCTACCGCTTCCCACTAAACTAATGACTACCGATTCAAAGATCCAGTTGACCCCTCTGGGCTCTATGCCCCAGCTGCGACCAATGACTCTCTTACACGTATAGATAGCCACGAGGGCATTATCCGCTCTATACTGGGTATTTAGCTGCCAAGATAGTTTGCTTTCTAGGATTACACACAAGTATTTGGCGTTATCCGAGACTGTTAATCCCATTGAGTCAAGGAGGCACAAAGTGTTCGACTTTGTACTTTCTAGTGAAAAGCACCAATTCAGTTTTAGCTGAATTGACGCCAAGCCCACAATTGACAGTCAATTCACTAAAGAGTGCCCGTGCGGACTCCATACACTGAGAGATTGTACTCCAGAGCTTACCAGAGATGGCTACTGCTACGTCATCTTAACCATCTAACGCTCCAGACTTAGCAGCAGAGAGAAACTCAAAAGTAAGTCTTATTTTAAAAACTACAAGAAAAACCTAAAAAAAATTGGCTAGCTATCTTCTAAGAAGGAGTTTTTTACTGTGAAACTCAATTTAATTATAAAATTATAAAAATTTTTCTAAAAACAGTTTTTTACTTCTCCTGAATATTTGCGATTTGAGTTGTGACCGTTTATAATTTAGTGTGCGATATACAAATATTTCTGAAGAAAATAAGAAATATAAATTTACTAGGTTTCGTATTCAAATATAGTAACTTTAAACATTTCAAAGTAAGTTTAAGCATTTCAAAATGTCCCCATTGTATCGTCACCAACTGTTTGTACATACTATTATATAAATATAAGCACGTGCGCTTATAAATTTGTATACAAAATCGAATAAGCAAATATTTACTCAAATTATACACTTATGTGCACATGGATTTCAAAACTCATATACAAATATTTGTATATACTTATGTTTTAACGTCTATGGGTGTTTGCGTTTTATATTTTAATTATTTTTCATAGCAATTCTGTTAGGTTTTTTGTAGGTCTCTTCATTGATTAGATATTTGAAAATTTGCATTAGGGCAATCTGAAAAATGTCAATCTATAATGTTAAAAAAGAAATTTTAGATATAGGAAAATAGCGGTTATAACATAAAAACGTTAATTTCTCTTCTTCAGTCTTTCAGTTTTTAGAACAATAGAAGTAATTTATTTATTTGTAAAAAAAATCTTGTATGTTATATAACAATATTTTCGATATTTCGATATCCAGTGGATAATAGCATGATCAGACAAAATAATTAAAAACCAAAAACACACTTCTATGCTTTCCAAAATGATAATTCTTTACAAAGGCAAAATGTGGAATTGCATTTCCAAACCTTTGGGAAGTCCTCCCCATTTAGTAAACCGAGAACATGCTTTTGGTAAAGAAGCTGACATTTTAATCGTTAAAACTTATTTCTAAACAAATAGCTCATCTAATAAGTATTAGATCGTTTCCTTTTTATGCGCTAGAATTATATAAGAAGTAAACTCTTTTCGAATTGTGAGTGTTCTTGTTACATTTTTTCCTTCAACTGTAAATTTGGTTCTTCCCTCGTATTATAGAATGTTAATTTACTGTTGTAAAATGTAGTTACATATATGTTCACATTTAGTTACATTTATATGGAAAGATTGTCTGCTCTTGTGGTAGTTGTGGTGAATTTAAAATTAATATTAAATGCTATTAGAATTTGACCATGCTTGATCAAATATATTTATTATGTTGTTGCATAAAACATATCCTCTATTAATTTTAAATTATAATTATTTGAAAACAATATTATTTACTAAAAGTTATATTGATATCAAGAAAAATATACATAGGTGAATCAATTTATCATATGCATGGGTAAAAATTTATCTAAAAAATTTGTGACAGTCCAGCCAACATATAGATTTATTTGCTGAGGATGATGCAGTATCTACCTGCATTCCATTGGTGCTTTAACAAATCATCAGTAGGCTTCAACAATACTTTGCAAGCCTTATATCGTATGCACAGACTTGCAAAAACCATTTGAGAATTTCCCAATGATTTTGTGATGTGAAATGATAATAAAATCGTTTGGGTCGATTTTTTTTAATGGATGTGGGATACATATCAAAAAACATTCTAAGCAATCTTCCCATAGAATCCATGGGCATGAAATGAGAGAGACCGGTCATTCTTACATAGCATTGTCATTGGAGGGGTTCAATTGACATAATTAAGATACTCAATGATAGGCTCGATATTAAAATTTATGGTACTTGTGATTTCTTTAATATAAGTGTGATTAATATACTTCAAAGATATAATTTTGATTTGGAAAAATATGACTGTACAGTTGAAATTCGTAATAAAGCCTTTATTATAGGATATATTAAAAACTGCTTGTAAATCTACAATTTAGGTACACCGGCGTATACTTAATATTTTATCAGCATATTAATTAATTATAGTCATACGCCACCGTCTATTGACACTTGTAAGTTTTATGTGAACTAATGCCCGTATTCTAAGCTATGTGATAATGACAATATTATAACCAAACTTAGGTGAATGATAGTTTTTGTATTTTTGGTATTCTGGAAAATATTGTCATGAACAAAATATAGCAAACTCGTCACCTTATAGAAAGCACATAATTAATAAAAAATAATTTGAATTTACATTAATTCAAATACTGAACTAAAAAGGCGAAATAATAACATTTCAAATAAAATTGTATGTGAATAAATTTTTTTCTTGTTAATTTCTTTGCTGCTTTTAGAAAATTAATAAGAAAACGTGATTGCGAGTTCGAAAATGTTAACAACCTTCGAAGTTATTGGCCATGTTTTTATATTTTTGAGATACTTCTTAAATTTAGTAAATTTTATTAAATATGCGTAACAGCAAGACTTGCTGTAATTAATTTCTGCATAAAAAATACTTTGCCGTCAAAGATACTCATCATCAATAACTTTTTTAAGAAAAAATTATTTTACGGTAATTAATGTTAGAGAGCGATTATACATGATAAAAGTACAGTAACTGTCTAAATAGCAAAAAAACTATCATTGATTTTACTTAGAAATGCAAATTTGAAGACACGAATATATATGCTAACTCTACCGTAGTTGAATTATGTTTGCAATAAACATGTTCAGAAGCTGATTTCACAGCGTCACAACTATGCAAGTTTTCAAGCGAGAAAAGTATTTGCTTTTTACTTATACAAATGCTTCGTACACAAGCTATACAAAAAAGGTGATTTTACAGTGCTGATCCAAAGCAGGTTTTTAAGCGAGAATGAAGAGAAAGTTTATTTGAGTTTCTTGGTGCCGTTTTGGTCGAATGATTGGTACGTTAGACTTCAAACTTGAAGGTTCTTAGTTCAATACTAGCTGAAGTTAAAATAACAAAATAACAAAATCAAACTCAAAAACTTTTCACTAAACCAAATTTTTCATGAAAAATTTGTTTCTCGCGAAAAAATCAGTGTCGTGTAATATGTTTTTTAAGCTGTGTTGGTTTTACAATACCAAAATAATAAACATACCGTTTGTAAGATATTTTTACGTAAAAATTTTGATTCGCAAATACTTTTGTAAGTACCACTAAACTCAAAACAATTTTAGGAAATCTGTTTTTTTTTTCATTTAAGTTCATTCCATTACATATTTTATATAAGTAAATAAATCAATTAAATTGACATAAAAATTCACCTCAGTATGTTAAGAGTTTTTAAAGCTTTTTATTGTCAAAAGAAGAATGGAATATTATGTCAATTATATTTAAAAAGATATGACAAGAAAGCTGAAAAATGTATATGACAAGAAAATTTGTCACATTTTTTTAGAATACGGGTATGACTCACAACATATTATGGAATTTATGCAAGTTTAAAACCCATTTTAAGGCCATGCTTCCAGGACGTTGCGAAAAATAATAATTTACCAGGGACCATAAAGGTTATACCTAAATAAGCATGGCTCGGACTTTCATGCAACAAAAATTGATTTTAAGCGCGCAACAAATGCACCTAAAAATGAAAAATATGCGCACAAATATGCATTTACCTACGAAGAAAGTATTAAAAGTAAAATAATATGAAAATATTTATTTAATAATTTTTATTATTATTAAGGAAGAAAACATAAGACAAACATAATTGCCCAGTAAAAAATTTTCATGTTTTTTGAAGCACTAAAGAAATAAAGCACGTCATAATTCGCTTTAAAATATGAGCTTGTTCAGAAGCTGATTTCACAGCGTCACAACTATCCAAGTTTTCAAGCGAGAAAAGTATTTGCTTTTTACTTATACAAATGCTTCGTACACAAGCTATTCAAAAAAGGTGATTTTATAGTGCTGATCCAAAGCAGGTTTTTAAGCGAGAATGAAGAGAAAGTTTATTTGAGTTTCTTGGTGCCGTTTTGGTCGAATGATTGGTACGTTAGACTTCAAACTTGAAGGTTCTTAGTTCATACTAGCTGAAGTTAAAATAACAAACATTGAGTAAAAATATGAAATTAATAAAATTAAATAAAGTAACGAAATAAGAAAAGTTCAAAATGGCGTTAGCAACGCCAATCCACATTGAACAATTTTTTTCATATATTTTTAGTTCTAGTGCTGAAAGTGTTGATGATTTTCAGCGCTTCAAAAGCTCTTTTGTGAGCAAAAATGTAGTACTCCAATCCGAGAACTCGCCATACAAAAATCAGCAGCGATATCAGCAGGTTTGTCAGCGCTACTTTTATTCCATAATAGTAGAAACCTGCTTTATTGGAAGCAAGCTGTTTACTGGGTGGGTCTACTATTTAATGCAGCCGAACTTTAGTTGCGTTCCCAGTCGGCAACTAAAAATTAATGGTTGCCAGAAAGGCAATAAGTAGCAACTGAAATTAATAGCTCTCAGTTGTCAGTTGCCATCAATAGTCAGTCGACCTATTAATGTTTTTTTCAAAAATTTATAAATATGCATTAAAAAATTTTTATTACTCCAACAATATGCGTTATTGCTTAAATATGCAAAAATATGAAGTTACCACCAAAAGATTTTGCAAAAATATGCAACTACAAATCGATGACAACCTACTTAAAATTTGATAATTCGCATATCACCACAAGAACATGCATTTGCATGAAAGTCCGGGCCCTGGTTATAAGTGATAAAAAAATATATTTTATTTGAGTTATTTATTTTGTGACTTTAAAAGAAATAAAATCCATCTAAAGCAGTTATTTTTCAACTAAATAATTAAAGATCGGCTTAAACTCTTAAAAAAACAGATTCATTTCGCCGTCATTTGAAGAGTTTAATTTTTCCCGTCAAAAAAGAAAGCTACTTTTATATAAATTGACATTAAGGTCTATTCACATATTACGTAACGCTAATTTCGAAGTTTTTATGATTTTGTTCTAAAAATTTTTAACTCTGTCCCACTGACATATTTTACTAACATGACCTTCTCATATCGTTTCATACTTAAAAATATCAAAAAAATAAATGAGTTAATAAGTATTTCTATAAATATTTCCATGATATTACTGTTTTGCGAAATATTTCATTCTAATGACAAATAAATATTCTAATGACAATTAAATAAAAAAGCTCACAGTAGGTAACATCATACTTGCTTTTGGCTTTAAACTAATTCAATATATAAGAGTACTTTAAAAGAAATTAAAAGTATAATAGAACATTTAACAGTATCTAAAACACTGATGTGTAGTATAAATGGCAATGAACTTTGTGTGTTCTTATATTATATTTTTATATAAAAGCATTACTAACCTGTTGCTATTTTATACATTTTTATGTTCAGTTAATCGCATCATGACAACATAAGTACTGCAAAAATTACCCAACATACTGTACAACATTAATGTACGTTTACGTGTTTTTCACTTTAATAACACACAAGATAAGGTTGGCACTTTAAATGAAATCGTCGTCGTCGGCAGTGACAATGATGACCATGTAGAATGAAGCAAAACAGTAGCACTGGTTGTGGCAGTAACAAACACTTAACGAATATTATGCTCGTAAAATACAATCAAGTAAATGTGGACTGAGAAAAAGGCTATTATGATCTCTTATATATTATATTGGTCTTCTTACATAATAGATGGTAAAAACGTATGTATGTATTTTATGAAAAGTGCATATGTTAGTGTGTTTCAAATTAAAGAGAGCTATTTTTCACACACATACACAAAAAAAAAACACATTATTTATTATAGTATCTGAATGTTGGTGTTATTGTACATGTAGTTGCATTATTTTTAGTTACTTGTTTATAACTTGTTTCAGTTGTGCCGTCAATTTCACTTTATTTCAAGGACAGTTTCTTCCAGATGAAGATTTATTTAATTCGTTTTTTATGATCTTCTTTTTGCTTTTTGCTTTTGTAGCAGTTTGTTTACACGTTTTGTTTTTATAAGTTGGCTAAAAATAATCACAATAAATTAAAAGATTTTTTTTATTAATGTTTAAGGTTAATAAAAATAATCTCAGCTTAATTTCATAGCATCGTAAGAAATTATATGAGACATTACATTCCATGCCAAAGCATTAACTCAAATGATGTTTATGTCCACGATTGCGAACAAAAATTTAAGAATAAAATAACACTCACGATGCAGTTTATTTTTTTGTTGGACTGCAGTTAAGAACGAAATCATGGCAATGACATTTACAAATTTTTCACGCGTTTTATGCACGAAAAGAAAGTGAACGTTTTTATTTCATATATTTATTGTTATTACAAAAGAATTAAATTGTACATACTTTTACGCTTAAGCCCTGGAGCACTTGTGTTGGCTGTTTTCAATTTGCTGTTGGCCTATTTGTTTCATCAGAAAACACTTTATAGTTTTGGTATTTTATATTTATTTACAATTGGATTTATGACGTTTTAAACAAATTTTTTGTGGAGTGTTATATATTTTTTAAGTAAATTTTTAATAAAAGTACTGGTTTCAGTATATTAATATTTTGCTTATCGTAAATTTTCACTTCGTTTGATTGATTTTTTTTCCATAAAAACAAACAGTAATTATTTATTTATGCTGCGCATTTTAAAAACACATATACAATAAATTTTTTATTTACATATTTTTACGAAATTTTTTTTTACGGAATTTGATGTTTTTGTTGCCACATAATTTTTTCGAAAGTTTTTTCAATGACGTTTTTATGTGATACTTTTCTTATTTTAACAGCATTTCTTTTATTGATAATTGTAAAAATTTTTATGTGTTCTTATTTATTTTTAAATCATTTCCTTCTTTTATATTTTTAATAATCTCATTTTAATTGGAAAGTAAATTGTCTGTTTAGTTTTTGACATAAACATGTTTTCAACTGTTGAAATTATATTAGAAATGTTTAATAAAAATATATTTACCGTTTTGATATTAAAATCGCTTAAATAAAAAGGACTGATTAATGGCGTTCTTTTTTCTAGAAAAAAATTAAATTTTTGCCCTCTTCAATGCAAATTGTCTACAGATATTATAAGTTTTCGAAGAATTGAATTTATTAGAAAAAATTATATCATATCTGACGAAATTAAATTTGTAATTCCCCAAATAGCAATTTTTTTTTAATAAAAAGTAAAAAAAATAATAATTTTTTCTAGCAAAAAGACAAAAGCCATTAGCAACAACACATTACGATATAGAGATTAAAGTTAAATAGGATTGTAAGATGAGATTTTCAAATTCAATCGAAGGGAGAATTATGTTACGTGTAGACTTCAAATTAGTGTCATCTCAATATTATAAGATTTTTTAGGAGATGAACCGTCAAAAAACACATGTACATGAAAATAAAGTAGTGTACATGTGTGAGTGTTTAAATGAAAAGCGATATTTTGGATTAAATTTCTGTGATTTTATATATTTAACGGCCCTTTTCACAATGTACGATTAAAAGTTAACATGGACTTTAACGGCAAGCTCGACATACAATACTTGCTGTTAAAGTTCACGTTAACTCCTAATCATACCTTGTGAAAAGGGCCGTAAATGTGTTTAATTAATTTATAAATTAAAAGTTATGTGTAAAATAAAAAATAGAATAACTAATTATGTAAAAGTAGTGCATCGATGAGCATTTTCATAAAATGAAATCTTATAGGAAAAGTAATATTACTTCTTCCCCTTGTATGAGATTAAGAGAAAAATTTATGAATCCAAATAGATTATTAGGCTAAGGTTAGTAACGTTATATTCAGAAAGAATTGGGCATGATTAATATTCCAAGGAAAGAGGGAAAAATCAACATCAACTTAATTTTTCAACGCACACAGCAGAACAGAGTAGCGCCACTTTCGGAAGTCGCTTCACTTCCATCGTCAGTGCTCACGTGTATTTGTTTATCACCACTTATCAGGTAGCTCTGTTGAATGTGATTTTAATTCTTATATATACAACTTTTTCGTAAAAATTGAATACGAGAATTAAATCACTCTCAAGCTGATATTAAAGTACACTTTTCAAGCGTTGCCATCAGTTTATTTTTCTTCATTCCCATTTTCTGATTTTTGTTCTACTCAAGACAAACTATTTTGGTTTGATTTTATACTTTTAAGTATATATGAACATGTAAACATGTGAAAAGCTCAAGCCAGTAGCCAGTAGTAGTGGTTTATTAATATGATTATTTCAAACGTGTTCCTTGGTATATTAACCATGCCTAATTCTTTCTGAATATAACGTTGCGAACATTAGCCTAGTAATCAATTTGGATTCACAAAGCAAATACGTTCGAAATAATCTTATTAATGAAAATTTTACATTATATCTCATGGAGACGCTGTGGAAGGGAAAGAAAACAAGAGGAGAATGAACCTGTCACAAATTACGTGACCACTAACCAAGGAACCGCAACCCATTCGAGCTCTGCAGCTCAGTGTAAGAGTAACGTGACACTTTTACCGCTAGAATTGCCAAATATTGCGAGCCCCCTATAGCCGCCATCGCGACAAAATTGTCCCACCTATATTATTGCATTTGGAACGATTTTCAGTCATCCCATATCGATTTTGGTGTATAAACTGAACAGTTTCGGTGACATGTCATCTTCAGTGTTCTATTGAATACTAGTTGCATCTTTTATTAATTACTGGTATACAAGCTATCATTAAAATTACATATAGAGTAAAAACGAAAATTTACGACATGAAAACAAGGGTTTGGATTTTCTATCTCTCCGATTTAATTGAATATCGACACATATTTTCTACTCCTGTGTGCACGTATCATGGCGAAAAGTTATTTCCATATCTCTTATGATTTCGAATTTATAAACCTCAAAGCTTTGGCATCTCGGCGATTTTTAAGAGAAAAAAGTTCGTCATAATGAAGATTGAATAACTTTAGAACGCGTCATCTGATATAAATGATATAATTAGAAAAGTTTCAGTCTCCTCTTAACAAATATTGATAAAAAATTACAAAGGTTCCTAATTCAAGTGCGTTTAAAATACCAGAGTATCCTTTATCCTTAAATATCCTGAAAAATGGTAAGTTATCTTTCTTTAGTTTTTTACAGAATGTAGCCAACTGACATGTCTTTATTGTGTACAATTTTCGAGATGGGATGAAAACAAACTCAAAAGTTATAGTTGTTTATTTTGGTTTACTCGATAATTTCTATGAAAATTGTATAAAAAATAATAAAAACATTTATCTACATCAGGATTTTTTAAATTAATTTTGAAAACAGCATAACTTTGTAGCGCGTCATCATATTTTAGTAATTTAAATATCATTTAAAAGGTTTAAACACACTTTCTTCAAATATCCTGAAAAGTGTTATTTATTTTCTATTGTTCTAAGCAGCATATAGCAACTTAATCTATCACCATTGTGTAAAATATACAATTCGAAATTTTTGGAAATTCTAAGGGTACGGGGCAGTTGTAGGTAAATCGTTATTTGACCAAATTGAAGTTATTTTAAATTTTATAAATACATAAAAACATTCAAATTCGAAAAGTAGGCGATTGTAGTGTTAAATAGTGTTTTCATCAGAAGTGGTCAACTGATATTATTAAAATAATCAGTGAAAGGTTGTAGAAACAAATTTCAGATAACTGTCCTGTCTATGGGGGTTTCTATAATAATAGTAAAACTAATGTATTTTAAACAAATATTTTTGATATGGAAAAACAGTGCTTATTTCGTGAATGGTAACACGTAGCTCATGTCTCATTTGACAGATAACTAGTTTTATCCTTCCGCTGAACGAATATGCTTGTGTATACGCTTGAACAACGCTGGGAAATATTGCGACATTACTTTGAAAATCATGATAATGTTGCAGATGCCGATTTTTCCAAAAAAAAAAAATCATCTTTTCAAATGAAGCTCATTTTGATCTTGGCGGGTATGTAAACAAGCAAAATTGTCGCATTTTGGCACAGAAAAACCTCACGAATACATTGAAAAGCCGACGCACCATAAACGAGTCACTGTTTGGTGCGGATTTTGGCCCAGAGGCATAATTGGGCCATTTTTCTTCGAGAATGAGCAAGGAGTGGCCGTTACAGTCAATGGCGATCGTTATTGGGCCATGTTGAACGAATGTTTGTTCACAAAAATTTAAGAGGAGGATGTTGGCAACATTTGGTTTCAACAGGACGGCGCTACGTGCTACACAGCCGAAGCCATACTCGATGTTTTGCGCCCTGTTTTTGAAGATCGCATTATAAGCCGCAGAGCTGATGTCGGTTGGTCACCTCGGAGCTGCGATTTGACACCGTTGGACTATTATTTGTGGGGTGCCGTCAAAGATAAGTGTTACGCCGACAAGCCAGAGACAATTGACGCTTTAAAGGACAATATTCGTCAAGCCATTGGTGAAATACAGCTGCACACAATCGATAATGTGCTTACAAATTGGACCGATCGTGTAGGCTACTGCATGGCCAGCCGAGGCAGCCACTTGAATGAAATTATTTTTCATCATTAACCGGAAGGATTGTACTTTCAAAACAAAAAAAGAAATTTGAGAAAATATTCAGTAGTTTTTTTTCATAACATTTTCAAAAAAAAAAATTATCTGGCGGACCCTTTACATTAATGCAAATAAAATTTTTCATTAAAAGATGAATATTAGAATATATAATCAGATTAGTAGATCGTGTCAGTAGTACTGATTTCAGCGACTGCTACACTATCTCATCAGCGTTCATTATTCATTTGTATTAGTAATATATATGGAGGCTAAATGTCAAGGAAAATCAACTATGTGCAAAATTTCAATATTTAGTTTTTTATGGATACTTTTAAAAGCTTATGGCAGCCGACGCATTCATGTTTGCAATAAAATCATCATGATCTTTTTTGTTCCACATCTTTCAAGGCTTGTAAAATCTTTCTGCAAAACCAATAATGAAACCAGTACCGAAATAATTTGCATATGTTATCAAACAGCTTAGCTACGAAACTGAAGATGTTGGGCCATTTTAATTTTGGCTAAAATATTATGGTAGATATTTTGACACGTGCCACATCACCTCTAGAAGTTTCACTATGTGCCGCTCACTGGGGGCAGAGTTATCCAGAATAAAGTAGAATACCCCTATTTTTTTAGAAATTTTGAGCGCTTGTAGCTATCAAAGAACACTTCCTAGTGAAAAAATCTTTATATATTTCTTTGTTCCCAATCCTTCAAAGTTTAACTTAGAAAATAATTTTTTTTCGTTGCGTTTTGCATATATTACGGAACCGCTTACCGACAAGAAATTTCAATGCAAACCCATTTGAGATCAAACTATGATCCCAATTTGAGTGTAACGCAGAAACGTATTTGAGAACCCATTGGTTTTCTGCGGGAAAATACTGAAAACTAGCAGAAATTTGCTCAAATCAAAAAAATAGAAAACTCATATATTGATTAAAAAATTGCTAAAACTGTCCAAGGGTTAAAAGGTATCAATAATCGCCTCCATCCAATATAAGCAAAAAATACGATTAAAAGTTTCTGTTGGAGTTTCCAAACAAGTTCCCAATAGTTTCCCACTTCGAAGAATTTATGTTAAATCACTAATTTGTAGATGGGCAATCCTCAAAAGTTCGCGGTCGAATCCCAAATGGAATAACGCTGTTGGGTTTATCACATGCATTCCCAACGTTCCAACATGTATATTGGGAACAGAGATATCCAGGATGAAGCAGAAATGATAAATATTTTTCCCTTTTTAGAAATTTTCAAGTGCAGACCCCTGGGAGTCCATAGGAATATTCTAAAGGTACGAAAAACATTGTTTAAACATTATTACCTATAAGACTAATTTTACGAAAAACTTATATTTTAATCTTTGAAAGGACCATATGCATAACAACAACAAGAAGTTAATATACATACATAAGTCACGAAATTGAAATAAATCTTAACGAAGTTTTTATATAATATAGCATTAAACATCACCGTAGAATGCAGTTCTCAGTCACGACTGCAACCTGAGAAAAGACATCTGAAATTTCCTTTCATACCACTTTTTTTATTACTTGTTTCCCTGTCTATCAATTGGCAAATAAAAAAATGTTGCATGCAACAAATTTTATGAAATATTTCATTGTGCAAATTTAGTCAAATAAAATTTCATTTTATAAAGAAAGAAATTACTCAGAAATATGTAAGAACATATCGGAAATTAATTTAACTAATTTAAGCAATTTTTTCGAAAAACTTGTTAGCAAATTCTTCAGGGAAAAGATAAAGGTTCTTCATCAACACGGCTAAAACTGAACTAATATACACACGAACTCATATGAGGATATATGATGGTATCTAAAAAGTGATTCCGCTTCAATTCTACCCGTGTTTGTGTTGAGGATATATGATGGTATCTAAAAAGTGATTCCGCTTCAATTCTACCCGTGTTTGTGTTGAAGTGTTGTTTTATCTAAATCTGCCTTGAGGTGTGTTTACGCAGACAACGAAATTGTCGACGTAAAAGAATTTCCATATATTAGAAATTAAAAAAAGTTAGTTTCAAAGTTTTTTTTCGTTGCTAATGTATGAAATTTCGTTTGCGTTTCGTTATCGTGGACGATTACTTTGTCTGCAGAAAGGAGCCTTTGTTTTGGTAGGCTCTAGAAATAGAAAAATAATTTTGATCAATTTTTAAAAATAAGTTTTAAAAATTCAAAATAATAGGGGATTGCGTGCATTCAGAAAAGTTTATAAGGAGGCCGCGAGCCAACAAGCGCACAGAGGGAAAAAGAGAAATCTATGGGAGGAAAAATAAAAAAAAATTATCGAATTTGACAAAAAAGCGGACAAATCAGTTTATTCACAAATTAAGTTTATTTATCAATAGTAACCTGGCTTAGAAAATATGGCCTTTTAAACATTGAGAAAAATGTTGGTTGTAATTCTCTATTGATTTGTATATCATTTATGTTGGCATATTGAATCGCTAATGATGGGCGTTTTCAGATAAAGTAACTTTTTTTTATAGAGTATTATATCAGATATTTGAAATGGCTTTACTTTATATACACAGAAATAATAGTATTTTTTTAACTTTCCTAACCGCCAGTTTTTGACTCAGTAATTATATATTTATTTAGTTAATTTTCATATAAATTTGAATTGTAATTAAATACAACTTCTGTTTTTCAGTCGTATTTAGTTGTTCTTATATAATTGTGACAAAAATATGGTAGCACCATAAAATACCACAACTTTCCCCTAAATTTCCAAAAAAGCAGCTGTTTAACATAAACAAAGAAAAATTCCAAAAAATTCATTTTTCTTCATTCAGGAAATAAGAATAATGAAGGCAATATTTTAAAATAATAAAAACAGCTTACAAAATCACAAAAAGACAAATATAGATAAAGAAAGCCCAAATTTCCCGGCAACAAAAGTTCAATTGTTAGCGGCCACAATTTTTTGTTTCCACAAGAACAAGAAGCAGTCAAAATCATATGGTAATTTGACTGGAGATATAAGTTATATTTATATATGATCTATAGAAATGAATTTTCTGGTTAAATAGAAACTAAGTTTAAAAACCATTTAATTATTAAGTCAAAACCTGAGGGTAAATCTGTAAAGAGATACTAGAAATACGCGAGAGTACGTAAAAATTCGGTGAAATCTTAATATAGATATTATAGAGTAAAACTGAGACTTGTGTATGCGACTTTTACATCAGTTTTTCTAAATACCTTTATATACCTTTTTGAAAATTTTCTACTTCTATTTGATTTTGTCATAATTTGCTTCCGAAAGCACTTTTTATTAAATTAAAATACAAATGAAATAGTCCTTTTTAATTTTAATATACATATTTAATGCATTTTGAAATAAGAATCTACTTGGAATTTTTTTTAATGCATTTTGAATTTTTAAAATTTGTCATATATATATATATCATATATGTCATATATATATATATATATATATATATATATATATATATATATATATATATATAACAACATATAGTGCCCACTCTGTAATTTATTTACAGACCTTATAGCCTACAGCTTTTCCAGGCATACTTCTTTTGTGGATCAGACTATTAGTTAGGAAGATATAAGCTTTTCGACAAATAGAGAGTTTTATTAGTAAAATTGGTCTTATATAGCAAAATATATCGTCCACAGTTTTAAAATAGCAGTGTAATTTTTACAGAACTTGTAGCCTATATCTTTGGCTACAACCTATGTTTTAATTTTTGTGGATCAAACTATTAGTTTGGAAAATAGAGGTTTTTCGAAAACTTAAGAATTATATTAGTAAAGTTGGTGTTATACAACAACACATAATACCCACTGTGTTAAAACAAATGTCCAATTGTGTACGGACCTTAAAGCCTACATTCTACATATAATTCATCCATATATTTTTTATCGATAAGACTAATAATTTGGAAGGTATAAGATGTCTGACGACTAAAGAATTTTATAAGAAAAATTTGTTTTATATAACAACATATAGAGCCAACAGCGCTAAAAATAGATGTCTAATTTTTACAAAATTTACAGACTACATCCTTGCTTATAGCTCATCTATACATTTTTGTAGAGAAGACTATTAGCTTGGAAGATATGGGTTTTCCACTGTGTTAACGCGTTAACTGTCCATAGCCCATATATGGACTCTGAACGGAAAGCACCTGCAGTCCACAGGCTATATGTGGGCTGTTCATCTATATAAAATTTAAAGAGCTTTGAAATTGATGACGTTAAGAACACATCGTTTATTTGACTTGGACTTCACACACCATAAAAAAATGTGTGCGGACTCCTGGGGCACTCCTCACTTTTTACCTGGGACTGTTAACGTGTTAAAAATATCTAATTTATTTACAGAGCTTATAGCCTACAGCCTTTCCAGGTACAAATTTTTTGTGGATCAGTCTGCAAGATATAAGCTCTCCGACGACTGAAGAGTACTATCGGTAAAATTAGTCTTATAAAGCAACATAGAGCGCCCACTTTGCTAAAAATAGCTACTTAGCTTTTAAGTTAAATGTTGTAACACACCTTTTCGCCTATATCCTTGCCTGTAATTCATGGATACATTTTCTGTGGATCAGACTATTCGTTTGGAAGATATGATTTTTCCGCTACTAGATTGGCCTTTTTCCCAGTGTGAAGCGTTGAGAACCTTTATACTAAACAATAAAAAAGATCAACCTTAAATCGAAAGGTTTTTGCTACTCTTTTCACTCTTTTAAACGCTTCATTGCGCGATATGCACTGCGCAATGAAGCGTTTGATGATAGCTTGTCCGGCTGTGGTTACTGCTATTATGCCCGTAATTGCAACAAATAGACTTCTAAGTCTAAATCACCCATTATATATCTTAATTTATGCTGCAAATTTACATTTGTGTACAATAATTACCTACAAGTTAAAACTATCAAATACTTTTAACACTGTAAGTAACTATGCACAGAGGAATATCTATGATATAAATCCAAACAAAAAAAAAACTTTTAGCCTACTGGAAGACCGTTACTCGAAGCACTCACGAGGCGCCCGAAAAGAAAAATGAAATATTTAAATTTATCGAATTAACGCTATTCAGAACCAATATAACAAGTTTAAATCCATTGAAATCGGAAAATGCTTGTATTGTAAAAGTTATGAGGCCAACAAAGTTTATCATGCCCGACCTACTCAATTTTCACACCCTGTAGCTCACCGTGTGTTTCAACAGAGTGGTCCAAGTTGCATTACTCCTAAACCTTAGGCCCTCCTCTATGATTTTTACATACATCGTTTTGTAATCGGATTGCAATGTTTCAAAGATAGAGTTTTATTACCCTTCCCCCCATTTGAAACCATTTACCTATGATGCGTATAAGTAATATTTATTTATTTTCATAATAAATATTAATTATACTTACTAATTAGTTTAAGTGATTCTCAGTAGCAGAGTGCTCTGGATGAAAGCAAAAGAGAATAAACAAAAAAATTAATTAAAAATTCAATAGCTGATATCATCAGAGATGGAGAATTTCGTATTAACCATAATTTATATAACTTATGGGTAAATGTAAGAAGATACCTTTTATATTTTAGTTCATTAAATAAATTGGTTAAATAACACAGATTTACAAATTGGTACCTTTTCTTTCCGTTTTGAACAAAGCTAACAAATTTATAATAAGTTTGATGCGCTAAAATAATTTGTTGTACCATTTAAAAATTATTTGTGAGGGTACCTTATTTTTTCAGAAGTAACACCAGTATATATCACCTTATCTAGAGAATAGTAAGTCCGATTTCGTCAAACAAAGCATCAGCAAATGTATAATAAAATTAACTTCAATTTCAAATTCTTTCTGCATATAACGTTTCGAACCTTAGCCTAATAATCAATTTGGATTCATAACTTCAATCTATTTTAATACAATTATGTGAGCAAATTTAGTATATAAAAATAGTGGTTTTTAATGAAAAGTAAAAAAAAATTCTAAAAACTCTTATAAAATTTAGAACTGCAAAAACTAAAATTTTTAAATATATGTATTAAGGACAGGTGTCTTACGAACAAAATAAAATATAAATTATGAAAAACGATAATTTGAATTACAATTAAGTGAAGAAAAACTCACAATTTCCATGCAACAGTAAAATTTAAATTTGTGGGGATATGCGTGTGTATTGTATCAAAGTCGCAATTTTTGTATATTCAGTTTCTTCACTTAATTGTATACAAAATCCACATTTTTCCATAGATTTTCATAATTTATGGCTTGGTTCGTCCCTAAGACAGCTGTACTTAAGAGTATTATTCAAAAATTTACGTTTTTGCACTTTTAAATATTTTAACACTAATTAATTCGGCTTAAGTTCGTTTTCAATTAAGTTAATTTTTCTATTAAATATAATTTTTATTTAGAGAAAAATGTGAAGCATGTCAAAAAAATTTAACTGCGCGGAGAGTTGAACTTACATGTTTCGAGACCTCCCAGTCTACTCATCAGAGTTCCTTAAGTTTTCAGTCAAGTAGTTGAATATTATTTACCTTTAAACAACTCATGCTGGTACTCTTAGAGTAGATTTTCATTTTTTCATATGACAGTTATTATTATTCACAATTTTTCTTTATGTCTTGTATTAAGGTTCTAGTTTTTTCGCTATTCTAATATGTTTTACCATCGTTAGTTATGAATACTAGTGTGTGAATGTTTGTTGTTTTCATTTATTTATTTAGAATTTATAAAATATTTTTTATTTATTTATTTATTTAATATTAAACTTATAGCTAAATATAAAATCAATATAAGGAAGTGAATTTTTGTCGAATTGAATGGCTTAAATCGAAAAAAATTTACAGGTATCTCTCCTATAACACGGTTTCCTAAAACGCAATTTCACTCTAGCACTATTAGCAAACTGTAGCAATCATCCTTTAACACTGTAATTCTACAACACAAAATTATATTTGTTTCTTACATTATTTTATGTTGCGTTCATAGCTATGAATGAAATAAGAAATAAATCACCCACTTCTCAGTAAAAATTTAAATGGTATATCTATAGTGAAAACCCTCAAAATGACTTCATTGTATACATAATGTAATTAACTTAATTGACTGCTTCCTGGAAAATTTTACAATGTTGCTTCTCATTTTTGTTAAATTTTTTTTGCCTTGCATAAAGCGGTTTCACACAACACGAGACTATGCTGTTATAGGAGGGATACCTATAATTATTTTGGCTTGAGTAAGCTCAACCCTGCGGCCAGTCAAATTTGTCTTTGGCTACGTGCTTCACATTTTTTAATCCACCACCAAAAAATAGAGGTGTTATTAGTTTGTAGTGTGTCTCTCTGAATCTGTGTGTCTGGATGCGCCATTGAACAGGGCAAATGGCTGGACCGATTTTGATATCATTTTTTATTATTATTATTATTTTTTTTAATTGACTTGATCGATACTGTTCTTAGCTATGTTTGAAGAAAATCGGTTCAGCCGCTTAGAAGTTATTCCTCTCTTCTAGCTGTATCCTCTTGAATCTGTGTGTGTGTGTGTGTGTGTGGCACCGTTGCTCCTAAAAAAGGAACGATATTAATTTAAGTTTATTTTTCCTTTGAAAGATGACTTGATCTATAATCTTCTAGAGTATGGTTGAAGCGAGTTGGTTCACCCGCTTGGAAGTTATCATACATTTTCTTAAGTGGTTTTTAAAATTTTTAATTTAATGCTATCTCTAAATAAAAATTTTATTTAGTTGAAAAATTAAATTAAAACCGAGCTGGCTTTAGTAATTTATTTTCTTTGAATTTAACCCATACAGTTGGATTAAAAATTCTTAGCGCATCAAACTGATTAGAAAATTTTTAGTTTTGTCTGCATAATTGAATTTCTTGCTCATTAGTATTCACTATGAAAAATGGTAAAAATGAACAAAGAACACACATGAGTTAAAGTAGCGGCCTTGAAATCACTATGATCCGTACTGCTGGTCTAATGATCAGATATTCAAATATTTCTTTCTCAATTAAAATGTTAATTTATCTAAACTAAAGTATTGAACTTAAGCCGAAATAATAATATCAAGTGAATCCGTATATGTGTTTAATTATAATTAAAAGCTAAGCAAGAAATAGCTTTAAGTTTATGCTAACACCAATTTTAATTTAAAAAAACTTTGCTATGCCATTTCGGGCTTGGCGGCTGTGTAATATTGAAATAATTGAATTGATAATATTTAACATAAACCATAAATTTAATAACAAACAAAAATTCTATTTACAAAATTCCATACATTTTGTGGTAAACTATACACAGAAAAACATATATGATATAAACTTCCTGTTTAGAAAATAACAGGAAAATAACCAAAAAGATTTAAAAGCATACCACCAAACCAAAATACATATGTATGTGTATTTATAGAAAAAAATTTACATTTATACATACATACGAGTATGTATATAGTATGTATATGCAAATGGAGATGTATATTTACATAACATAGTTAGGGAACTACTAGTTTCATGAAAAGGTGGAATGGTTAACAAGAATTAGTAATAAATTTATTTTTGGTTTTAGCAATTCACACAACGTTCTCTTCTTTTTTTGTGTAATATTGATACATAGGTCTGTACGGAAGAAAGAACATGTATACATATATTGCAATATATTCTTTAATATTTGGTTTTATACTGAACCTAACTTTTAGTTCTATTTATCATTTTTTTTTTGTCAATGTTGTTATTGTTGCTGTTTTTTAGATATATAAAATGACAAAAAGTTAAATAAATAGCTGATGGGTTTGACAAAGGTTTGGGGTTTTTTGTTTAAGGACATACAAGTGTGATAAATAAAAATGAAATTCGAATGTAGTGGGTAAAATGACAAAAGTTTGTTAAATGGAGTTTTAATTTCCGTTCCATTTTTAAACATATTTGTATCCAATTTGAGTAGGTTCACTGTTTTTTGTGCTTTTGTTTAGTCAAAAGAACTAAATAAAAATCTTGAAAGGCATTCTGTGACATAGATATTTTCAATAGGCTTTGTAGCCGTTATTGTTTTTTTATATATTTTTGTTTAAAGCAGCTTATTTTTAGACATTTAATGATATTTATTTTCTTTCTGAATATTTTGCACTTATTTTTAATTATTTTCGTACACAAAAAATAACATCTTAAAAAGCACACGCACAATTAAAATTTCAAACACATTCAGTTGTTAAAACTTTTGTTTTTAAATAAAGTCATCTAAAATGGTTAGAAAGTTTTTGGAAAGTCATCCAAACGTTTTTTTAGAAAGTCACAAATGAAATGTAATCCTTTTAACGGTTCAATGATTTTACAAATTATCCTTTTTAAAGGTTCTGTTCGTAAACACGTTTCGTGCTGTTTAATGTTTAAGTTTGGAACTTTTTCTTTTAAAAATTAAACTTCATATAAGTTACGAAATAATACTAGTTCTTTGGGTAAAATTTTAACTTCATAGAATATTTACACTTAGAAAACATTTCACTTTTGTACAATTTCGCATTAATTTTTATTTTTTTTTACAACATACATACAAAAAATAAATAATTAGTTTTCCAAATAAAAAAAAAAAACAAAAAATCTCTTCTTTGTTTAAAATTTTTACAAGAACATTTCAGGTATAATTTAAATTACCATTGAAATATTCTTTATAAACTACGTGAGATTTCACAAAATATTTGTTAAAACACACCGCTTCAAATACACGACGACCCATTCAGCTGGGTCACGTTACGGCTACTGATTGACAAAAAGCTAAAGTGCAACTGCAGATCTGCTGGAATCTGTTTTTATGAGTGGGTTTTTATTTTGTTTTTTGTTTTTTTGCACTTGTGGAAACACAAACAGCTTCAGCAGCAATTACCTGATTGTTTTACTGTTTCAACTGTTGAAATCTCACTACAAACGAACCGACACTTCATTAACTGATACTCATGAATTAAAGCTAGAAAATTATACACTTTTTACTTGTATTTTGTTATTTGTTTTCTCCACATAGAAATGACTTTTACACACAAATTTTTTCAATATTTGCCATTCCTTTTTCCATTTTCTAATCGCAAATATTACACAAATACCCGTTTTTTGTGCAACTTTCACCAGTTTTTTTATATCATATTTTTTTTACTTTTTACTTTTTGCTTTTGTATTTTCTATAAACAAAACCTTTGTAAAAGAAAAACGACCGTTATATTCTCGTGCTCCTTTTGGATGCTGGAGCTTAACTGAACAAGTTTTTCCCAGAAGTTTGCCGTAAAACAAAACTACCTCTGCACAAAATATCCTGCACTTACACGAACACGCCAGAAAGTTTTAGTCATCTAACAAATTGAAGCTGTATAAGAAAAAATTCCTATATACAGGAAATTTACCAACAGCATCCCTGAATGCTCTTAAAATTGAGCTTTATTACTATATTACTCTTTAAAGCTTAAGACACTTAATGATAAGCTTTAAGGAAAACTCTCTTACATTAAAGAGCATTTAATGGTTAAAGAGCACATATTCAGCCACTAAAATTTTTGAAGAGCTAAAAGCTTTATATATAACTTAAAAAGCTTTTCAAACTAAACAGCCCCTGTGCCTTGTATAAGTCACTTGATTTCTTTGACAAATCACACATTCAAGCACAACTGTTACCTATGTTAATCTACATTATTTGCATTTATGTGTCAAAGTTATTTTTCGTTGAATGTTTGTGTTAAAGTATAAAACAATAGTCTGGGCTTTCTATTTAATAACACAGCGCAACATATTCAAATTAGTTTTAAATTACAACGTTCTTCCGACTATTTTTGGTAGAAGCCTACAACTGGAACTTATTTTAGGATGAGTTAAATTTCCCCCCTTTTGCACATAGTTTTAGTGAGTCGGCAAATTTTTTAAACTTTACTTTTAACCTTTATGTCAACAGCAGAAAAATTGTGTTTAAGAGCGATGTATCTTAGAAAGTAGCAAACAAATCGATCTAAAATTGCATGATATCCTTAACAAAAGTGTTATTGGCATTATTGCGAGTTTAAGTGGAATTAGACAGCTTATAGCAGAGGTATGGCCAAATTTTGGATATACATTTTATACGGGATTTTTTTTTTTGTTTTATTATAATTTTTTTCGTTGTCCTGTTGCTTAGTTAGTATCCCAGTAAAAAAAATTTGAAATCTACCACTTTTTAATTGCTTCCAAAGAATCGATATTAAAAATATGCAGATAATTAGTAAAAAAGCAAGTAAAAATTTATTTCAGTCACCGAAAAATTTGTAATTCCTTTATAGTTTTAGAAAATACCCCCCACGATTTTTAAAAAATCGATTTTTTTAAAGAAATTTATAAACTAATATCGTCTAAAAATGAATACCCAGCAAAAACTTTGCTTAGTGGTAGGAAAAAAATTATATGAAGATTTAAGTCGTAACTACTTACAATTTGACTCTATAACTATTTTTTTTTAGAAGTCCAAAAAATAAGGTGTGCCCCTTACAAATGTATTTACATTGTCACAGCAATTAACTAGTTATTATTTGGCTTACTTGAAGCTAAAAAATAAGTAGTCAAATAAACAAATAAAAATTAAAAAAAATATATATACACATTATGTTTTATTTATATTTTTTCAAGTTTATCTTAATTTTCTTATTTTTTGACCCAGCTGGGATATGCAAACAAGCACTTTACCTACTCAGCTATTGTTGACTTATAAGTTTAAGCGACAAAAATTAGTTTTCATATACAAACACATGTTGACTTAAAATTAGTTGTCTACTTCTTTTATTAATACATAACAAGAAATAATAAATATTTTCAAATAATAAGAAAAATACGTACTAGTTTTATCAAAAACTTAATAGTAGTTGCAATTGGAAGCACAGTAATAAGATATATAAGCACCAATCATTATTTTGTAACCCATTAATAAAGTACTCCCGATTACAAAAATGATAAAAGTTTTTGCTGAAACTTACCTGAAAACATTGTTTTGCATTTAAATTCGTATGAAAAGTTTCGTACCTGGGTAACTTTTTAACCTTTTTCCGAGAGAAAAATATTATTATAGAACACCAAAAAGGAAGATTTTCTTAACATCGCTTTCAATTGGGTGATTAGGAAACGAAAAAGAGAGCATCTTGCATTATTTTACTTATTTATTTTGCCATAAGAACATTACGAATATAATTCTTTTTATGTAAAACACTACCAGGAACACTTTGATAAAATATTTTATCCCTCTTCGTTGTATAGATAGCGGGCTGAAATGTTTTACCAACATTTTTCTCGCAGTGTCTTACATGAAAATGTTAAACATATGTATGCTGTACCTTAAACGTAAAGCTTACAAAATTTCCTATGCCGAGTAACTGAATAACTAGCCCTTAAACACATTTTAACTTGTTTGTGATTTCTAATGTTCAAGTTAAATTTGGACCTTGAGCGCTTCTGAATACTTACATTAAAATTGTATGGCAAATATTTTTGTAGCATATTTGAGAAAAGTTGTTTGCCATTTTTTTTCAAAGGACCCTCAAAACGAATAGCTAAGGGGTAAAAATGTTCCAAAAAATATATTTTTCGTGACACACTACTGCTAAACATATTTTATGCCTTAAATGTAAGTCTTAACAGATAATCCATGGCGAGCCACTATAACTATGTGCAAAATTAAGCGAAAAACTGGTAAAGGGTCCGGATGGTTGTATTTACAATGCACAACACAAAAATGACAAGATTATAGTGACTGACAATGGTGCTTAAGGGTTGATTTCGTACTTATACACAACTAGCGCTAAATTATTCCACAAAACCGGAATTATTGCACCAAATGTCTTGAGCTTACTGTCCAATGACTGGTGAAAATCGGAATGAGTCGTGACTGGTTAAAAGAGCATATCACACAACTAGAAACAGAATAAACGCAAAATACACTCACTGTCAAATCAAAAATATTTGTTTAAAGTACAGCAACTTAACTAGCTTAAAAGAAACCGCCACAGCACAAATAACTTAAATTTTGTTCTATCACTTGTTATTTTAATTATCTCAATTGACCCCCTCCAACGACAACGCCATATAAGAGTTACCAGTTCTTTTCATATAAATTTCCGGAACTCAAGCCGTTTTGTGGTCCTTAGAAATAGCAATGGTTTTGGAATCCCAAGCTTTGGGATTTTAGAACATGTGAACTAACTTAAAAATTTCGCTCTAAAATAAATCGTATTAGGAGGTACCCATGTTGAACTATATTTTTGCCATCGATTCACGTCTGTACAGATACCTGTCAGATAAGTATACACTTGCTATATGTTCAAAATTTTTTTTATATATGTATATATAAAAGAGTAATGGAACTATTTTTTTAGAAAAAATTTTCGAAAATTCAACATTTGTTCAAACTTTAATTTAAAAATTTAATATTTTTCAAACCACATGGCAGAATTTCACAAAACTTTTGTTAGACTCTTTGAATTTTTTTTCTCTAACTAACGAAGAAAAAATTTTATAAGTCGGTTGATATTTGAATCCGATATTTAGAAAACAGTAGACTAAAGCTTTGAAAAAGTGAGAAATTTCAATTGTCAAATGAGTATAACTCACTTACTATTAAATATAATTATACAACCAAACATGTATCTTTTATTTCTTCTTAAAGGGTATAATAGAGCAAAAAATTTTTGAATTTGGATGAAAAGCAAACAAAATGGCAAGCAATTAAGAAAGCTCTTATTCAAGACATAAATAGAAATTCTCCCTTGCTATCCGTTTAGAGATGCCTGATTTATATTCCAAATATTTTTATTCTGCCCAACTTTGCGCCGTTCCATACATCTACAGTGATAAAACTATAGATTCATAGTCAAAAATGTTGTACTGTGGTATGGTTACTATACTTCCCTGACTGGAATATAAAACCAATTGTGTTAGGTTTGCTTCCGCTCAAGGCATACCAGTGGGGAACTCAATTTGAAAATGCAGAAAACACATTCGAAGGAGCAGAAAAGGCTTAACTTAAATTACTTTATCAGTTATTGAGACACTGTGTAAGTCCCCACAAAATCGAGACTAACCATAACCCAAAAAAATTTATAATTTATGCAAAGCAATAGTTCTAATCATTGCTTGTATCAATCTCTTTATTTATTAAGTATATATTATTTCAATAATAAATTATACATTATCAAATAAATCGCTGGTACGCATGTTGCAATAATCAATTTTCTTACGATTTTATAAAAATGCTCTTTACGTAATATAGCCAGCCGGCTTTTTTTATATAGTATATGCAAAAAAAAACATAGACTTAAAGCAACAACAACTGTATATGCATAACATATATTTAATAAACGCTCCCTCAAACACATTCATACAAATAAATGCAACCCCCTCATTCACACAATTACAAGCTGAAATTTTCAACCATTACGCATTGTTGACCCCTGGCCCACATTATGAAAACCACAATCGTTTCCGTTTGTTTTGCGCTGATACAAGTGGCAACAAGAGCCATAAATATGAAGCAAAATTTAACGCAGAAAAGTTGAAATGCATGAAAAAGGAAAAGAAAATGGAAAACTATTAAATATATACTAGCCAACAACACAGTTACATTCAACTTCCTGTCTGTTATCTGATTTATTAACACACGCACATTTATGAATATATTGATATTAGGGCTTTCCATCGAAGAAAAATTATTCGAATATTAAAAAAAATTTTTTAATGAATCGATTTCATAAAAAATAAAATAAAGTGTTCTCAAATAAATTTGTTGTTTAATATTTGAAATAGCTTAATAAGAAACGACAAACGATTTATAAGAATTTATACTGTTTTACTGCATGCTACTTTCTGTTCCCGAGAACGCGAAGAAAAATTATTGTCGAAGCGACTACAAACCACTACAGCTGCACAATTTCAAAATGCGGAAACTGGCAAATTTTTCAATATCAATTTGTTTTGGTTTTGGAGTTTTTACGTCTTGTAAAGTCTTGTGCATATGATTCGCAGCCTGTATTTATAGGCTGCCTAGAAATGAGATGGTATTGGACCTATAAAGAGCTTGGTCCTTATTTTGATGTCAGTAATTTTTGTGGCCGAAATTTTAGGATAGGAACTTGGCCTTAGTTTTACATTTATGTGTTTGTGCGGATGAGCTTTTGCAGGTAACCAGCAAAATAAGAAGGCCTAGAAGGCCTGAAAGAAACTTTTCCCCAAAAGCAACGCAATAAAGTGTGGACGTAAATCACAAAGATTCGGAGCTAGACTTTCCAAAGGTTATATATGCAACAGGAAGATTCGTAAATTTTAAAGATTTGAAAAGCAATAATCAAAAATATTCAAATAACATTTTGTAGGGTTAGTATTCAGGATTTAATATATTGAGAGCGAAGCAAATTATTTTATCTGAAGTTGTGCTGTTTGAAAGGTTTATATTTTGTATTTTCTCTTTTAGTCGAAAATAAAAACCACAAACTATTACTGAAACAGTAAAGAAGTCGAACAATTGCTAACCCTATTAGTTTCATAGAATTTTATATTTAAATATTAATTACGAGCAACAACAATATAATAATAAAGGAAACTATAAATTGCTTAAACATAAAGAAGGAGTTTAAAGGTCCTTTAACCATTGATATAATATATATAGGGACAATTATGCTAGGCAAATTAATAAAGGAGCGTTAATAAAATTAGCTCATAACTTTTTAACTATTTTTTATTTTAATAGCTAATAATGGTATACTTATAATAAAATAAATATATTCAATTAAGAAAATGCAACTTAGTTAATATTGTACTTATTTAGTAATATATTAAAGTTTTATTTAAAATGCATTGACATTAATTATGGAGAGGTATTAGCTAGTTCCTATGCTAACGCAAATTATCATGGAACCTTTATCCAAAAATTTCATTGAAAAACTATAGATATTATGTTCAACTTCAAATCATATGAATAAGATGTTCAACAATATCAAAGTTAACCCATTATTGCCCAGCCGGTAATTTCACTTACCAGCATTTTAAACTGCTCTAAAGCTAATGGTGTTTAAAAAAAAGAAATTTTCTTTCAATTGTGAAATAATTTAGAGGATGTATTTTTTTTTATTTATGTGCCGCTGGCGAACGTTTTCGCAAAGCTCCAAAAATGGACATATTTTGAGATAAGTATAAAACTTATATAAACAATTAAATTGGTTAACAGTGAACTGTTTCTAAGCTATAATTATTATCACTTTTATTATGTATAAGCTCCAATTTAAATTAGTTTAACGAAATGCTTGAAATATTGTCACCTTTTCTTGTGGTAGTTTGCCTTACCAATGGGCAAAAATGTGTAGCAAATTAGGCAAGATTTCATAAGCACATGTGATAAAATTAAAAAAATATATGAATATAAATATGAAATTAAAAATTTTATGCTAAATATATGTACGTTTCTTTAAATAAATGTTGTAAATTTTTCCCTTTCAATACATATTTTTTGGAAAAATATGAACTATTTTTTACAAAATTTGTGTGTATTATTACGGAAATACTTAACATATCTGCCCACTGGTAAGTAAACTTACCATCGCAGATCTCAAAAACCAATTGTTCTATTATCTTCAAACTTAAAATATATTTTCATTAGACCTAAAAAATACTACACACAAAGTTTCATTGAAATTGGTTAACGTTTTCGGGTACCGGGCAATAATAGGTTAAAACACGAGCTCCATTATCAAAGGATTTTGTTAAAAATTATATAATATTTTTTTTTAATTTTCCTATGCTATTACCGGAGATATTTATTAAATAAAGAGCATAGTCGAGGAAAAAACCAAAATTTAAAGTCAAATACGTTTAAAACTATTAGAGATATCATAATAAAATAAATTGAATTTTTCTTGTTTATTTCTAAATTTTACTTACATTTAGTTTAAGTTCATTAAATATGGATAATATATGTAAAAGTTCTGGAGCCTACAAAAAATTGTTCAGTAGGATATTTTTGGAACTTTTGTTAGGATCTTGCGTAATTAGCATACTCTTTTGTTGTTGTTGTTAATATTTAGTCGTTTAGCTTATTTTTTTATACTTACTTAGCTTTTATATATTTTTTTTTAAATAATTTTAAATTCAAATAGGATAAAGTTTTTTTTTATTTAAATAAATTCCTTTTTATCACGTTTAAAATGTAAAACCTTTCAAGTGTTTTCAATTGGCTGAATAATACTTCCCAGCGGTAAATTGCAGAAGTAAGGAGGCCTCCTAGAAGGCCTGTTTAGCAGACATAAGGCCTGCCAATCCGCATTCCATACTCATTTCATTTTTACCCATGCTGCCATTGCAGCGCAGGCCTTCCACAGTCACTTCCCAATGTAGGAATCCTTACAGGCCTCTTGTAGCGTACCATTTTGAAGGCAATCTAAAAAAGGTGTGCTAAAAAGTAAATGGAGGTGCACACTTTTTTCTATATCAGTATGTATTTTCATGGCGGCTTCTTTCGGTTTGATTATTGTAAGTTTTTATTTCGTACTATTTCTTTTCATCCTAAGTAATTTTTATACATGGAATTGAACATAATGTAGCTCCGGCGAAATAATTATAAATTAATCAGCAGTATGTGTGATGTCTCTTGTATATACATTTCAGTCTTATATTCAAATTACATGCGAAAAAAATACGAGAATGTTTGTTATTTCCAAAGGCGTTTTTTTTTATTTATTTATTAAAGAAGGGAATATCGGATGTGTATCGAACGAAAAAACAGAAAAATAATGTACTACTTCCATCGTCTCTTCTACAAGAAGGCAGTTTGCATATATATCGGTCTTGCAGGCCTTCAAGAAGTCCTGGAATTAGCCGGCCTATACTTTTCCTATAAATAATTAAGCTTGAAAGAGTTAATTTCCAAGATCCTTACTGTTCCACCAATATTTCATGGAACTTACATCAAGAAAATTACACTCAAAGAATGATATTTTTTCGAATAGACAAAATATTATAAATAAAAGAAAATATTTTGTTAGTAATATTTTATTTTATGAAGACTGTGCCGAAATGTTTTTAAAAATTGCACGAAAAACAAAACCAATGCTAAAAAATATCGAATTTCATACTGTCGATATATTTGGAAAAATATCAATAAATCGATATATCGAAATTAAAAACATCGACGATATACATCGATATATTTTTTAAGAAAATATCGATAAATCGATATATCGATATTTTTGCCCATCAGTGGTCAGCAGTGAGAAATACGTTTTTTATAGTTTCTTTTATATACGTTCACTGCTACAAAATAAGCTCTTATTTTAATATATAGATATATATATTATGCGCCTTATTAGTGCTTCAAAAACCATGTAATTTTTTTACTGGGAAGTTACTTTTTGGATATTATATATTGGATATTAAACGTATTTATATAAATACAGGTGTCTTATATTATATTATAAAATCTTCTTTACAGTGAGGCCCTTTACAGTGAGGCCTCTGTACATTGACGAAGAAATTATATAAAAACTAAAACGCAATATAGGGTACGCTTAATCCTAAAATGTTTAACAGAAAAAGGTTTATGAAATAACAACCACTTATTATATTAATGTCCTAAACCATAAAGTCATTAAAATTAAATGTATTTTAACCTTAATACCCTGAATCATTAAATGAATGCTATAAATTTTCTAATTTTATTTTGCGTATATAAGACAAAGTGAAAAGTTATTTATTATAAAATTTTAAAATTTAAAGGTCATATCCACTATGTGGTAGAAAATATTAATGAGAAAACTTTCCTATTCAGGCTGCTAGCAAATTAATAGTTCTTAAATTATTATTTCAAATAATAATATTATATTGCTCACCAGTATGGTTTGATTAATGGCAACGTGTTACTTGAAATACCTGCAGCTAGCCTAGAGCAAACTTTTCTTAAATGTATTTAAAGGTATTAAAAATATTTTACTTTAAATAAAGTCAAGTGACGTCATTGACAGTGTCATTAATATTAAATTATCTCATGCTCTTAATATTACAACTAAGATTTATTAAATTTTATTAAAAGTAAGACACATGACTGTCAAGATTTTGTTTATTTCCACACTAAAACCTAGACAATGGGCACTTGTTTATGCAAGTATGGTTATGATGTGTCCATCTATGCGTGTACATGACAGGACATTTCAAGAGAAATAAATCTTTTTTATTGTGTCTACGTGTATGTTTATGCATTTAAGTGTTTCTACGTAAGATATAAACTTGATCAGTAGATAGTCCATATTTTGGTGTACTCATTAATATTAATATTAGTTTTATTATATGAATAAGGATGGTAACGAAAATAATGTTCATTTTAAATTTTTAAGCAAATCTATAAACTTAAATCAATTAAATACATTAATGTAGCATTGTGATCGAAAATAAAAAAGTCTCCTACTGGGATCTAAAAAGTAATAAGAAATTTAATTGCCAATTTTGGTTTTGTACTGAACCTGAAGCAGCAAAATATTCATTTACTAGGATAATACTGGTGTACTAGCACACAACAATTATGTGATAATATAACTTTATCTTTATAGTCATTGTTTCTGAAACATATCTACATGTATGCATGTATAAAAATATATTTTCTATTAAGAGTGACTTTCTTTTTCTACCCCGAAAATCCATGTTATTGGTTAATTTATCAGAAAATTACTTATATAATTAATTAGTAAATTTACTAAATTTCATGATAAAGACAATTATGCCGACCCACTCTTGGTAATAACTAATAAAACTATCGAAAATTAGCAATGCTTAATTAAATAGGTAGTTATATGAAGATATAAAAGTTATAATTTGCTTTCAACAAATCAATTTATATCTTATCTTTATCAGTGAGTATAACGAAATAATCACAACTATCTACAAACTTGTCATTGTCTTTGATTTCTAAAATACGTCCTATTGCATAATTTATCCACCGTCTAAAATCACATTGTTCCATTGACTTATATTATTTCTTTATCGTGCTTGATTAAGATCAACAATCTTCGATAATTTAAATTTTATTTTAACAACTAGACAATTTGAAAAATTGTGCACCATGAGGTCAAGCAAATCTAACCACATTTTGGTTTAATAAGGATCGATTATTTAAAAAATTGTGCTCAGATTATATAAATGATAAGTAAATAAATGATAAGTAAAGCATATAAATGATAAGTAAAGCATTGTTGCAAAAGAAAATAAAACCAATTAAAATAAACGTTGATTTAATTAATATATTAATTGAAAACAAAAAATTTCCGAGTTACCCTCTTACTCTGATATTTGTGATAATTCACAAAATTATAAGAGATAACAATTTTTATATTGTAAAAAATGCGAAAATTGTCATTTGTTATTATTTTAATTTTGTCACAGTGCAGGATGGGCCAGGATTCATTTATTTTGGCCAAAAGTACATTTCAGGTAAGTGTAAAATTTATTTGTAGTATCTAAAAAAGCACAAGTTAAGCTATACGCCCCTAAAATATTTTGTGATTGTGGTCCCTGGGATTTTTTTTTACAAGTGTTTAAAATAAAAATTTCATACATTATACCATTTTTTATTCTTAAAGCTGACCTCACTAATTTTATTATTAATTAAAAAAACTAAACTAAGAATGATTGTATTAGCTTTTCTTTATACAGCCACTGCGAAAAATCCAAATATATATATAGTACACAAATTATATAAAATTGTCAGATGTGCTCAAAATAGAGCTTTTTTGAAATCACACTTTTTGTAACATCAAAGTGAGCAAAAGTGCGATCGATATTGAAATGTTTGCTATGGCAAATAAGTTCTTAATATGTATACTACTTATATTTTTGCGACCCTTTGCGACCATTCATAAAAGTTCGAGTTATCGGCAAGTAACCCAAAAACTGCCTGCAAGCTTTGGGTTTTAACAAGTAATAATTACATCGGCAAACAAAACAAAGAAATGGGTGTAAATATGGCCAGACCCACTATATGTATTTCTACCCGATGAAAGCAAATTTGAGGTCCGTTTGGCTCGTGCACCCTCAAAATTTCGAGTAAATTGCGAAAAGTTCAGTTTTTTGGATTTCTAGCGCTTTTTCATTATTTACTAAAAATTTTCAGAGTGTACGAGCCAAACAGCCCCCCAGACTCGGACTCAGCGCGTCATTAACATAGATATTACTTAACCATTAAATACAAATTTGAAATATGAATTAATCACAGCATCAAAAATTATTTATAATTTAAAAATTTTTGCCGTGCGTCTTTTATGCTTAATATTAAAATTCTAACTTTTGTTATATTTCAGTTTCGAAACACCCCATATTTCCAATTACAGTTAAAGATCTGTTACGAAATCTAACAAATTTCTAAATATACTATACCCGCCATTATGAATTTAAAAAATCATATCTTAATATTCTAATACCTCACTTGAAATCGTATCAACAGTAAACAAAATTATAGAATTTTCTTCAAAATTTCTTATCGCTATCTTGAATTGGTAAATTTAAATGCCATAATCTTCTACTCCAACAGACACCAAATAGCTTGTAACCAGTCTTTGGCGCTCATAATCTTATGGCCATTATTACAACTTGGTGTTAGTTAAAGGTAAAATTTTATAGGACGAATAAACAGTTTTTCATTATTACAACTTTAATGTAAGCTAAAAGTGAGCGATAAGTTAATGGTAAGTTCATCCCTCCTGTAACTTTTTTCGGGTGGTTTAGTCATTTGAAGTTTTCACATATTCCTAAGCTGCAATACATTCTACATCATCATGTAAATACACATGTATAATGTTGCCACTGCACTATTTAACTATTCATGATAGTCGGTAAATGCTCTGTTATAGCCATATTTTTTATTTACAGCGAAGTTGTAATAATAAAAAATGTTTAAAAATCTGTTTATCACTCACTTTTGCTAAAGGTAGCTTTAGCTAATGGCTGCTTTACCGGCAAGTTGTAATAATGGCCCTTAGAGCAACTAAAAAATAATAAGCTCTTCAAAAAGTATCAATATTATAGCCGCCATATTGAAATCACCATTTTAAATTCCGAATATCTGTTTGTAAGATATATATCATGGCATTCCGTAGTTTCCTTTGCCTTTTTTAAAAATTGAACAAGATAATTTTTAAACATTTTGACAGGCCATATTGGATTCGCCATATTGGATTTGAAAATTTTAATATCGGGTTCGTAATCATCAAAGCCTAAAAGCCTCCATATGGATGATCTATAACCTCTGTCGCTCTTAGTCTTAAAATAATTAGAAAATTATGATGTTCTTTTAAAAAAGTATCAATATTATAGCCACCATATGGACTTCACCATTTTAAATATCAATAATTTGTTTGAGTAATATCTATCACGAATCCCCAGAGTTTCTTTTAGCTTTTTAATAAAATTTAAAGGTGATATTTAAAAAAATTCTAATGCCATCTTGAATTTTAAAATTTAAATTTCAAAATTGAAATCAGTGGCGCCAAAAAGCCTCAATGCAATATTTTTTAAAACCAATAAATCAATACTCTATTTGTGGTCAAAATTCTGGGTTCCTGGCCCATCGTGCAGTGCTTAGAATACGTGGGTTAATGGAAAAATTTGGGCAATAACTTTTTCTGTTCATTAAGAAATAATTGCAACTTTTGAATATATTTTCATCTCAACTTGAGAACTTGACACAATAAAGACATGTTAGTTGGCAGCATTTCATAAAAAAATAAACAAATTTAAATATGTTTTCAATTGCTTCTTAAAACTACACTTAGAGATAGAAAAAAGTCAGTAGATAAAGTAAGCAAATAGAAAACATGATTGATTATAGATTTCATGTTTTTAACTTGCTTTTATAAACTTCTTATAATATTTCCGTTTTTTCTCTTTAATTTTTGAGTAAAAGTTCCCTGAATATTTGCATTAGCCCCAATGAAATGCACATAGGAACAAGGTAATACTCCTTCATAATCAATTTCAATGTATTTTAATAAAACTTTAATATTTTACGTGAATCCAAATTGATTATTAGGCTAAGGTTTGTAACGTTACATTCAGAAAGAATTTGGCATGATTAATATTCCAAGGAACAAGGAAAAAATTTACATCAACTTAATTTTTCAACGTACACAGCAGAACACAGTAGTGCCACTTTCGAAAGACGCTCCACTTCCATCGTCAGTGCTCACATATATTTTGCTTATCACCGCTTGTCAGGTGGCTCTGTTGAATGTGATTTTAACTCTTATATATACAACTTTTTCGTAAAAATTTAATACGAGAATTAAATCACTCTTAAGGTAATACTAACTGCACTTTCCCAGCGTTGCCATCGGTTTATTTTTCTACACTCCCATTTTTTTTTTGATTTTTGTTCTACTCATGACAAACTTTTTTGGATTGATTTTATACTTAAGTATATATGAATATGTGAGTGGTGATGAGCAAAATTGGAATATTAATCATGCCCAATTCTTTCTGAAGATAACGATACGAGCCTTAGCCTAATAATCAATTTGGATTCACAAAGCAAATCGTTTCGAAATAATCATATTATTTAAAATTTTACTTTATTGTAATATATTATTTTTGAAAAAAAAGGACGTTACAAAATTCATATTAATTTAACAAATTTTTATTGGTATTTAAGGAAAAAAATTATTAAAGAAATTTTCCAATATTTTATATAGTATTCAATATGAATACGACTTATTTACAAGCTACCCCAATAACGTATACCATAATATTACTTCCTTTTTTAATAGTGAAAAAACTTTCTCCTCTAAAGTCTCTAAAACTGTGACATAAGCTGCTGAATTAATAAAATGGCTGCAGTACAACCAAACAAATATATATTTTGCTTATGGTCGTGTACGAGCGCAGCACTAATTGCTCTCAAAGGGAATAACTTTTTTTTTATTCTATACTATTATTTTAGAGTAATTAAATTTCTTTAGCCAAGTTTCACTTTCCATAGTTCAAAGAAAACCTAAGCTTTTATTCTTTTATTTACAAAAAAAGCAAGATACAGCTAGCACATTTTGCATCTTAAATTGATGTTTGTTGTGGTATACCGCAGTGCAGTTGAAATATTAGCATGCCACCTGTAGATGCTACTGCCACTATATGCAAGTAATATACTTTTTAGCATTTAAAACTTTTATCACAGTCGAATTGTCCCTGGTAAACAGCAGGTGACACATATTGTTGGAATTTTATTTTAATCTAAATTGTAGTATGTTTTAGTGAAAGTGTTTAGTAAGTTTTTGTGTTGTAACATGCAATATCGTATATAGATTTTTTTATGGAATAAGTATGATGATATTTTCTGCAAAATTTTATTGATCTAAAATTTATTATGTTTATCTGTATTAATATTTAAGTATGGAACTTTTTTTTATACAAGCATGAATAAGAGGTCTCACAGGCTCCTATATGTGAGAGCTTATTCACAGCAATTATTAGTAAAACAGTAAAAACGATGACCGCTTATTTTAACACATTTAGGACCATTATTTTAACTTGCCAATAGCTAAAGTTAAGATGTTATCGGACAAATAACTTGTTTTTCATTATTATAAGTAGACTTTAGGCAAAATCTTTCGGATAAGCTAAAGGAAAGTTCTTCTTGTGTTTAAATTTAATGTGAGATTTATGCTATTGGAGCTGCCATTGTTTTTGAAAGTATTCAAATAAAAGAAACATTGAAACAATTTTCGAGCATAGATTTAGGTGGAAAAATAAATTTTTTTTCCTTTGCTGTGTGTATTAAAAGTATTTTAAAGTGACGCCTGAAGGTGGTAATCGATATTTGCTCTGGTATTGCCATGTTTTGAAATAAGATAAATTTTATTTTACAGGGAAGTTGTAATAACGAAAATAGTTACAGGTCCACTGTATTCCTCATTTTACCTATGGCTAACTTTTACAAATGCCTACTTTACAGGCAAGTTGTAATAACGGGCCTTAAAAATATATATAAAATTTATTGTAAAAAGTTATTAATTTATATAAAAATACATAACATAAAAAAATTTTATAGTTAAATATACAATGCTTACGCCATGTAGTTAACCTGATATACGATGACTAATATGCACAGTGTGTTGTGTGTGCGTTTAATATTTTGAATGATTTTATAAAATTTTTGTCATTTTTGAATGTTGTAACAATTGAATTTGTAACAAACAATAGCAAACTTTTATAGTTTAGTAATTTTTTTTTTTGAATAGTCTATTCGATTTCAAAAATGTTGAGCCATAATAAACAGAAATAGGATAAAAACTTAAAATACTATAGATTATGAAAAAAGAAAACACTAGCATATACATTTGCAAATAAACCCAACTTTGTTTTAACCGAATTTTTTTTGTACGATTTTGAAATAGCATGGTTCACATATAAGAAAATATGATTTTGTTGCACAAATTATTTGAGCCTGCAAGATTTGTTTTTTTATCATTTTTACAGGCAGAAAAAGTAAGTTATGCATCGGCAAATTAAAAACAAAATATCCAGCACATATTAAAAATAAAGTGTATTGTATCGCGAAATGTTAGAATTCGCCCACATACATACATAGATACAGCAGCAAACAAAAGAGAGTGGTTGCTTTTCTGATAGTACATAATAAAAAAAGTTATGTAGCTTTTCAAATTTTTGTTTCACTATTTTATTTTTTATTCGGTTTTTAACCAGTTAAAACAAAAACTGAAAAATTCAGAATTGCATTTGAATTTAACTAAAATAGCTTCCAATTTATTTGCAAGCATTTGTTGGAAATCGGTTCACATATGACAGAGTTATGAGGTGACAGGTAATAAGGTCAATGAAAATAAGGTCAATTGACATTATTTCTAGGGATGTAACGAATACCGATACCGATACCGATATATCGGCGATATTTCAGATTTTCCGATACATCGGTATCAACGATATTTTACTGTCGATACGACGATACTTAAAAATTTTTTTTCAGAGTTTTTTTTTAACAATTAATTTATTTTTGTTCAATTTCACCATGAATTAAATTCACTTCGTTATTTTTTAAATCTTATTAATATCAATTTTAGAAATTAATAATCTTTTATGCTGCTATTTTGTAAAACAAAAAATTTTTATTTTTTGTTAATTTTACCATGAATTCAAATTCAAGTCGTTGTTTTTTAAATCTTATTCCAGCAAAAAAAGACACTCCAAAGAAGTCATTAAAATGTAGAATTCGCGATCCGGAAGCGTTGCAAATTTGGATAATTTCTAATTAGTTTTACATATCCTTGCCATTGCAAGAAGTTCTGTTTTTCGATTACCAATCACCGAATTGGAAGCGATGCTAGGACAAATTTCTTTTTTGGTGTTCTATAATGGTTTTTCCTCAAGGAAAAAGGATAAAAAATTATCCATTTTCACAATTTTTTTTATGCGAATTTAAACTCAAAACTTTATTTTCATGTAAATTTAAGTGAATAAATATAAACTTTTTGAAGACTTTTAATAATTAAGCTATTAAGTTATTTAGAAGAATATTAGTTGATAAATGTTCTTTAAAAAATCGATTTTTTAAAAAGCATGGCGAGTATTTTTTAAAATTACAAAGGAATTAAAAAATTTTTCTTGGTTTTCTACTAATTCTCTGCATATTTTTAATATAGATTTTTTGAAGCAAAGAAAATGTAGCTCCTTAAAAATTACTTCAAATTTTTTATACTGGGTTAAAATCAATTTTATATATTCTCTCTTACAATGTAATTTTGTATAATAAAAAAATTGGACTTTAGTTTTGTTAATCTAAACTTGAACTCAATTTCAATATTCGTATCGGTATCGGAATCGGTATCGGCGATATTTATTTTTAAATATCGGTATCGGTATCGGATCGGCAAAACGGCGTATCGTTACATCCCTAATTATTTCCCACCATGGTGGGAAATAGAGGCAATTGAACTTATTGCGTTTTTAAAAATTAAATAAAGTCAACTAAAATTTGGAAATAAAGAAATTTACTTTATTTTTTCCTCTCACTATATCGAAAAGCGGCTTCGCTGAGTAAATACCTTTGCATAGCCAGCCTTCGGCCGGCCTTTAATTTTTTTCTTGGTATATCGAAAAACGGCTTCGCTGAGTAAAGATAGTTCATAGCCGGCCTTTGGCCGGGCTTTATGGTTTTTTCCTCTAGGTATAGAGAAAAACGGCTTCGCTGGGTAAAGAGTTGTGCATAGCCGGGGTTTACTGGTTTTTTTCCTCTCAGTATTTTGGATAACGGTTTTGATGAGTAATGGAAAAAACTAATATAATATGGCTTTTAATTGATACCATTATTGACTTGGTACATTCAGATAATAATAATTCAGTGGGAAGCAACGCGATGCTATGTAAATTATATGTTTGAAAGTGCAATATAGTCAATTGACTTTATTTAGTTTTCGAAAACGCAATAAAGTCAATTGACTTTACTTCCCTTTATGGTGGAAAATAAATTCAATTGACATTATTTCCGTTGACCTTATTAGCTGTCACCAGTTATGAGTGTACAATCATAAGAAATAAAAAAATTAATACCTCCTCCTTTTTTGCAGTCGGTTAAAAAAGAGTTTCCTGTACACAAGTAATTCGTGCAAAAACCTTATCGTGCTATCTAGCTTAAGAGAAACAATATGGTGCGTATACGCGTTGAGAAATTAATTTTATTTTAAATCTTGAAATATTGCTCATACGAGTGCGATTCTTTGTAGGGCTTTGAATATACAACACACAATTAGTAGAACAACACACACACAAAATTAAATGATTGTAAAAAATGCAGCATACTTTTTGGCATTTTTTTTTTTAAATACACATTAGCAATGTATGAACGATGAAGAAACCATATGGGGAAATAAAAATATATTGTATAACAATGTAACAGGTCAACATCCTACATGTGGACTATATTTTTTATTTATGTTTTCCCCCGAATCGCCACATACAACTGCATAATTATATACAAACTGACAAGTATTAAATACATACTTGTACTATCTATTAAAATGTCGAAGAAAAAAACGAAGTCTGGCATTTTGCTTGAACGTCTTCGCAATCAAATAGAAGTTCTATTCTACACTTAATATGCGAACATTTCGGAGCAAGCAATTGACATAAAATATTAAAATCTCGTTTTTAGTAAGATCGGATTAAAACAATAACATTACATAATTGTCTTCTTAATCTATATTTGAAGAAACAAATTGTAAGTCTTTTTAAATGCACATAAATTGAGATAAACCATAATTATTACATTACCACAATTCAGTTAATTTTTAGAAAACTTTTTACTTGGCAACACTTTGGCACAAAGCAAAAAACATTATTTCAAGAAAGGGTGGCTTGATTTAAGCAGGAACAGAATAACTTTTTACTGGATATTTGATGGGCTTGGATTATCCGTTATATCCAGGTCTATCAAGCATCAAACTAAATTGCATC
This sequence comes from Panzeria rudis, assembly GCA_956483635.1. Lineage (NCBI taxonomy): Eukaryota > Metazoa > Arthropoda > Insecta > Diptera > Tachinidae > Panzeria > Panzeria rudis. Next base: position 129,921,580 of record OY101449.1, on the reverse strand, counting down.
CCATTTGCACTAAACCAAGACTGTCATTCTTGAACAAAGATATATTTTTTATTATAATAAAACTGTGGCTTTTCTGAATTCAAATATTTACTTCCGACTTTTCGAACTTCATTTAAGAATTCCATAATTGGTTTTTAAAGTAATCCCGTTGTACCTATTTTCGTTTAAGCATTACTTAGAGTAATTTAGAATTATATTTTAAAGCAAGACTTCTACCAAATATAAGGAAAAAATATTAAGTAATAACGATTTTTTATCTGTAGACATCTCGTGGTCTCCCACGGGGATATTAAAAATACATATGTATATATGTATGTATGTACTTCGGTGAGGACTCTGCAAATATTAATCTTTCTCTTCGAATGACATAACCACTAACAAAAATCATGAACCATGTTTCTACATATTGAAACTAAATAGATAATCATATAAGCATGTATGTGCTAAAAATAAATTTATTTGTCAAAATTGCCTTCTATTCAAATTGCATGCCACCTAACTTTTAACCTTAACAATTTTGCTTCGAGTAAAATGAATTTTTGCTATTTACATCAACAATATTTATAGTTTTGAATTTGTTCCGTGGCATGCAATTTACTTAGTTTGTATTGTGTCAAAGCCCCAAGAAATTTTATCGTTTTTTTTCTAAAGAAGCTTATACATTGAACGAATGGTGGCAGTTTCATTTCTGCAACACAGTGGTTAAATAAACATATTTAAATAAAAATGAATGTATAGAAAAATATTTCTACATTCAATAAGAACATTTTTAATTTCAAAGTAAAATTTCAGTAACAAATTACCATCGTGTGTAATGTTTCATTTCTGCAACACAGTGGTTAAATAAACATATTTAAATAAAAATGAATGTATAGAAAAATATTTCTACATTCAATAAGAACATTTTTAATTTCAAAGTCAAATTTCAGTAGCAAATTACCATCGTGTGTAATGTGATCACAAGAATAATTTAGCCAAAAAGTATTAGGAAGATTTTTCACTCCTTGCAGTTATATTGCAGTGCCTCCACATCACCACCTTGATCTCAAGTTAAAGTACGTTTTTTTATTTCAGAAAACCAGTATCAGAATGCGCAACTAAACATATCGATTGATAGCAGTCAGATTTTATAGCTGAAGTCTTGAAATATAATAATAATGCATGTTTAGATGTAAAAGTAATATCATTGGGATACCGAATATGGTTTTAAATGTACTACTTTCTTTCGTAAAACTATTATAAAAGCCATTTTTCATTTACCATTGGATACATTATGTGGCTTAAGGAAAGGTTAAACTTTTAATATAAAATATCTAGTTAAAAAATGTAAGTAAAAATAGCCACAGTTCCATTTGAAAAGATATCCTAGCTGAGTACATATGTGCTCATATATTAATATATCACCCCATATAGGTTTTGAAATTGTGCATGAAAAGTGGAAAGTATCATTTACAGACAAACAAATGTTATGCAGTGTTAGATACAAATATTTATACTGAGCAGACATATAACAAGCTTTTTGCATGCATAAACCTAAGGTACTGTATCAGAATAAAAAAATGTTTGCAATAAAAGAAAATATCCTTGGGCAGCTAAAAAGGAAAACATTTAGGCAATAATATTGTTTAACTTTTCTTTACTAGTTTATTCAATCTTTAATGTTAAACCCTTTTTCATAATTTTAAAAGTTGTTAGTAAATATTTATTTATACTTAAGTAAATATTAGTTTTGCAAAAGGAGTCTCTCAAATTGTGTGGCATAAAAAATACAGTTTCAGCTGAACGTATGTGTACTTTACACACTTTCTTTAAACTTCTTTAAAAAATGATAAATAATTAATAAACTAAAGAAATAGCCAACAAAATACCGCTAGTATACATAAAAAATATCAAAACCATTATGTTTGTCTATTAATTATATAGATGTTGTCACATGTTTTTAAAACGCAGGCCTTACTAATGGAACATCTAGATCTTTATGAATGCACTGGTAATGCATGCACTTTCTAATGAATGCACTTTGTAATTTTCTCTATATTTGATGCAGAGGGAGCCTCCCAAAAATGAATAAAATAGCACCAAATTTGTTTTAGAGTTGTGTTGTGTAGAAGATGTTTACAAAATAGACTAAGTGTAGAATTTCCAATTAGCCAATTAAGTTGAACTGCTTTCAATTTCATTTGGGCCAGCTGTAAATCTATGTAGATCTTCCATGTTAGACGACGATTAAGATAAATTCCAATGTATTTAACCTCAGTGCTGTGGTATGATATGATTATATATATAAATAGGCGGACATGATTGCCTGCGTAATGTGAACGTAACATATACACATTTCTGTTCGTTTGTTTTTATTCTCTACTGCTTTAACCATTTTTCCAGATGCAAAATATATTCCTGCAATTTTTCGGATGCTTCTTGTGGACTTACGATTACGCTTAGAAAAGCTGTATCGTCAGCAAATTTTAATGTGTGAATGTCATATCCTGTTGGCATATGGAAGGTATATATCAGGATTAATACAGGACCCAAAATGCTACCTTGAGGAACACTAGCTTAAATCATCTGAAGTGTGCTTAAAAATTTGCTTTTCCTAATGATGAATTTTCATCTAGTTAAATAGCTTTCTAATAGCTTGTGAGTGTTAGAGAGTAAATTTTGTTTTCATTATTGGATTATTACTTCATGACATACTTTGTCAACAGCCTGAGAAACCTCAATAAAGAGAGCAGAACAATATTTCATTTCTTCGAATGTTTTAACCACATTCACATGCCTATATAGTGCTATGTTGTCTCCTGAAACCAAAGTGATTATCTGGGATGCATGCACTCTCATTTAGTATAGGCATCAACTTACTCATAAGCAGTATTTGACAAAAAGCTTAAAGGCCTATAAGACTCCACTATAGTATGGTTATTATTTTTAATCACAAATAACGCACTGCTGCACTTAATAGATGATAGTTGGATAGTGCCAAATTCATAGCCAAGTTTAAAAATGTCAGCTCCGTGGGTGTTAGTTCCATGTTAAATATTATAAAAAAATACTTATATATAAAAAAAAATTGTTTATCAATAAGGCCAGTACACAATCGGCCATGTCACAGAGTTAAATTCCGTTCGAAAACGCAATTAAATTCACTCCATTTTTATAGAAAATATGCAAATGTATAAAATGTGTCCAGATTGTTGGTAGCGCCGGCATGCTAGCGTATGCTGCTTATATAGCTTGCCTTCTTGCGGTGGATTGAATTCCGTTTTCGAACGGAATTTAGCTCTGTGACATGGCTGAATATGTAATAGCCAGTCTGACCATTGGAAAATTGACAAAAAATGTTTAAAAAATGTACCATTAAAAATGAAATTTGAGATTTGATTAACATGCTCGAAATTTTACACTTTTAGCAAAATCCTGTTGCACTTTAATTTTTACAAAAAATGATATATTAATTTGCAAACAAAAATGGAATTTGAAAAATGGAATTTGAAATTTGGTCATCATTTGCGAAATTGTACAGTTGAAGCAAAGCATCATTCGCGAAATTGTAGCAAAGTCCTCTTGAACTTTAATTTTTAGTATAAATTGAAATAATAATTTGCAAAAAATAATATATATAAAAAAAGTTCTGTCTTAGAATTAAATATCTTTTTTATGAATAAAAGGTTTGTCATTCCATGTGTGATTTCCAAAATATTAATTTGCGGCACCTTAAAATATACTTATATATTCGGGCCCTTATAGATAAGAACTATCAATGTCCGTCTGTCTGTACGTGAAATTGATTTTCCGAAGCCCCTCAGAATACAGACTTCGGATTTGAGCTAATATATCAATATTTGCCTCCGATTTATTGGTACTAAAAATCAGCAAAAATAAAAAATCATCACTTGCCATTAGATTTGAGTGCATATGGTTATTTGTAAATGGTATATAAGACTCGGCATAGACTAATATAACTCTTTTGCTTGTTTTATAAATGTTTTAATAACAAAAGATTTTATAAAAATATTTTTGCCACAAGTTTCACGATATCTCTGAAAATGTTGAGCAGTTTAAAAAAACAATAAATATACTAATAAAGTAAAATGTTTTTGTTTTTTTTTGTTTTAATTGAATAGGGTAAACCATTCTCCAGTTATGTCGTGCAACTTCTTCATTTTTGAAATATATGTATATCCCAAATGCTAGAACCAAAACAATAAGCCGACTACTGATTCGGGTTCAGCAACCTAAATGATATAAAAAACAATTTCAGTAAATGCAGCCTAAGCCCTTGTAAACTTGTGTTGTTTGTAGTTGCTATGAGCTGGGAGGACGAGGGAAAAATTGATATAAACAAAAGATGTTTGTAATGATTTTATTTATTTTGGTTTGGTAGTTTTAAAGTTACGCTGCTATTTGTAGCGAATTATATGGCCCTGAAATGACCATATCGCCATGAATAATTACGGCTTTCGCCTAAGGAGCCTCGCCTAAGAAACTCGCGCCGATCTGTACCTTTGTACAGAAAGCCGGAATCCTCCAATTCCTCTCCTGTTTTGTTCCAATGAGTTTTGTTTGGTGCTCCACCACGTTTTCAAAGTACGCTTAGGTTAGGTTATTAAAAATTTTTTTGCATGCGGTTAACAACCAACGAGACGAAATAGTAACTCGCCATCATTAATTGCCAGCTAATTGCTAATCACATGCGACGGTGAGACGCAAAACTCTCGAAGGCCAATAAACGAACAGTGGCCTGGTTTCATTTATGAAGTAATTTCCAACGACGCGTGATGTTGACTCACCCAGAGAGCTACTTTACGTCTTTTTATTTATTTTGGTATTATGAGATTTAGAGAAAATTTGTTAAGGTATGCAATTTTGTAGACTACTTACTACACAAGCAATATTTTCTACTTAAATTTTATTTTTATATATTTTTTTTTGTGAAATAAATATTTTTGAAGTTATGAGACAAGAAAACCAAATCGTATATATATTTTTTTTAATTTGAGCACTTCTTTCCCCAAGCGATTGATGAGAATATTTAGCAGGCTAATTTTTTTTTATCAATATTCACTATACTTTGAGGCGAGAGTAGGAGAAATCTAACTTTCAATACGCAAAAACGAATATGCAAAAACGAAAACTAGACCCTACAAACGACTCTAGCCTTACTAAAAGCACATGAACGGCTCTTAAGCTATTCCATCCTGAAAAAATTAATTCTCTACAGAAAATTACCAAAATTCTTAGAAAGAAAGTAGGATAAAAATCCTAATTGGGTTGAAAAAATTTAATCTCTTGGAGCTATAGCATAGTTTACTTATTGAATATACTTTGAAAAAATTACATATAAAAAGAAAAATTAATTAATAGTTACTACACTCGTTCAAATACAAATTCATGTTTCATTGAAATCATACACAATACGATATGTTGTTTTTTATGGTGGTATTGAAAACTTCATAGTTTGAAGTACTTAATCACAAGTTTTTTAAGCACCTAATATTGTGTTGGGTATCAAAAATTAATTAAAGTGTAATAAATGAATAGTTGGAAAGCTGTTACATACCTACACAAGCATACTTACTACATTTTTACACATCTATGCTCATACCTTATATTTTTATTTTTGTGCAATCTATCTTTGTTTTGAATTTGTAAAGAAGTAGATATGTATGTAAATTTTTAAATGATGTCATGTTGATTTAACATGAATTGCATTTTTTTTCTTAAAGAGCTCTTGTTTGTTTTCTCACATAATTGTTTCATGCATAAATGTTTGTTGTCATATAGATTCTTCTATTCATCATAGATTTTGTTAAAAGCTTAAGTTTTTTTTTAACTTTTCTATTTGGATTAGTTTTTCTAATACCTTACAAGTTTTTGTTGTACATTTTTATGTTGTTTTCTTAGTCTTCAAATGGTAAATTTCCTTTTTTGTTACTTCTTTATATCATTTTTTGTATATATGTATGAAGCTTTCATAGTTTTCTATAAATCAAAAGAAAAGCAATCAAGCTGAATAATCACTATACTTATAGACTGTATATATACTTTCATACATATAAAAACACATTATTGTTTTATGTAAACATATGTATTTTGTCTTCAAGGAGATGTAGTGTAAAAGGGAATTTTACATGAACACTTGCACTTCGTTAGAAGGTAAAATAGAAATTTTTAGATCTGGTTTATGATAACACAAGGCCACAAAGACGATTTTTTTCTGCGATCAAGCTCTATATAGTCAATTACGATACGATTGATTATGAAGTACTAACATTTGAAATAAAAAGGTTTGAGTTAAATCTTTTGCAAAGAAATGACAGTACGACATCTTTTCTCTGCTTTAAATTTGTGCTGTTGTAGGAAAGGCGCAAGATTAAAAAGAAGGAAGTAAATTAAATTAGATTATTTGAAGATATTTTATCTCTATATCTTACAATTGTTTTTAATTTCACTAAACACAAGATTCCATGTATCATTAATTAATTGTAATTGCTTTATATATTGTGCGGCTGTGTTGTTATAGATACCGTATGTTGCGGCTCGAACAATAAGGATTCGAAAATTTCTGTTGCATATATATATATTCTACAAATGCTGCTTTGATACTGCTAAGCAGAGACAGCAATTGCAACTACCGAATAAAACTTGTCTAGAACTTCATACAAAGATATTAAGTGAATATATTGGGCCTTTAACCTCAGTTTCAACTTTTCATAAGATAAAACTCATTACCTTTTAACAACAACGCCAAGAGCATTTTTCAATCATTCCCGAATTATTTGTTTTTAATAAAAAAAGTATAGCCATGATCTTTTTAACACGAAAATGTCTTTATCCATTTAATTTGACTATGGTTTGCAATTTTAACATGATAATAATAGCAAAAGAAATATGCAATGTTTTCACAAGAATTTTGTTTAATAAATATAACTGCAGTGAACACATTAAGAGAATCATGTTAACATTTATACAAATGAACGAACGTAAATTGTAAAATTTCCAAAACTGCGATTGTTTGAATAAGAAATGTTCTATTACAATGTACAGCAAACCCATTGTTTTTTTTTTTCTTAAAAATAACAAGATATGGCTTTTCTTTACCCTTTCTGGGTCTCATATATTTTACAAAAATGTTCCTCATACTCTTTTATATAAAAGTAATGAGCACAACTTCTACCTTAAACCTAAGGCTTACAAGATTACCTATGACGAGTCCTAATTGTGAATAAGTACGAAATTAACCTTTAAACATATTTTAAGTTTAGTATGACTTTTGTCGTTCAAGTTGAGTCTGGAGATTCGGTGTCTTTGAAAACCTATGATAGAATTTTATAGCAATTATTATTTTACAGAGCTTAAGCTCGCTATATCGTCGTTGAAGAGAGCTTTTTGCTCCTTGCTTAAGACAGGGAGAAAAGACCAATACAGCGAAGTGCTAGTTGGTAAAAGTTAGGGCTGTCTAACTTGGCCGGCCAAGCCGACTAAAAAAGCTAGCTAAATAAAATAGCCGGTTAATCGGCTTAGCTGGTTTAACCGGTTCAGCCGGCTTAGCAGGCCTAGCCGGCTTACCCGCTTAGATGGTTTAGTCTGCTTAAACGGCTAAATTTGCTATAGGGCAAACCAGTTAAACGGCAAATTGTGAAAGCCCCTGCAGCAAGTGCACCATCAAAAAGAGTTTTTTATAGCTCTAGAAATATTAACAGCGCTAAAAGAAACGGCTTATTATCAGAAAAATATAATTTGTTAACCTTTCTTCATTAAAATAAAGATATGTACAGCTGCGAAAAAATTTAAAAATTAATTAAACATAATTTTTATAAAAAACATTAAATAAACAATAAATTACTCTACTGGCATTTTTATTGTGATAAAAATTTGGTAATTTTCACATATCCTTGTAACATAAATCGTCGAACAGGCAAAACAAAATTATCCGTTTAGCCGTTTGCAACTTTAGCCGGCTAAGCCAGCTAAGCTGGTTAAACCATTAAAGCCGTCTAATCCAGTTGAGCCGGCTAAGTCGGTTAAGCCAGCTAAATTACATAAATTGACTGGTTAACCAGCCAATTTATGTAGCTTGATTTTTAAACCGACTTGGACGGTCAAATTGTACAGCTCTAGTTAATATATTGCACAAACATTTTAGTAGTGGTGTTTCACATAAAATGTTAATCACATCTTTTACCATAAACATAAGGCTTAAAATATTTCCCATGCCGTGTGTAGTGGTGTTTTACATAAAGATGCTGCACATATCTCATATTTTAAAAGTAAGGCCTATAAGATGTGCTATGCTGACTCAGTATACCCAGTAAAAAAAATTGCTTCAAATAAAGCAGGTTTTTACTATGAGAGAATAAAAGTAGTGCTTACAAACCTGCTGATATCGCTGCTGGTGTTTGTATGGCCAGTTCCCGGTCTGCAGTACTACATTTTTGATACAAAAAGCGATTTTTGAAGCGCTGAAAATTATCACAATTTTTAGAAATAAATCTGTAAGTATATGCAACTTTCTCGCTTTAACCCTTATCTGCGCGGCAAAAAAACACCTTATAATGCGCTGAAAGGTACCCGGGTACCTATATAAAAGTTACGTAGAAAACAAATATTTTCGCATTAAATATGTACTCATAAAATAAATATGGGATTGACAATATATATCTGTAGCAAATCTCATATATATTTTACTAGGTTTCAACTTGATATTTACTGCGAAAGTACTTCTTTTCAACGTAACTTTTATATAGGTACCCGGGTACCTTGCGGCGCAATAGAAGGTGTTTTTTATCGTGCACATAAATGATGCTTAATTTGATTAGAAATTTGTACGTCTACCACGTTTATATAGACTTTTATTTATTTATGCAGAGCTACTAATAACTAACAACAAATATAAGTACTTACAATGGCCTCATTCCAATATAAAACACGTACAGGTGCCCGGGTACCTTGGTGCGTATTTAAGGGTGTTAAGAGCAAATTGGTCTCTAACGTAAATTACAAATTTTTTTTTTAACTATACGGCTGCAAAAATACAAACTTTTTTGAAAGTTAGAAGTTCTCAAAAAGTTTCAGATATGCAGATCATTAATTTCAATTAAAAAATTTTGGTTGAACACACCAAAGGTACCCGGGTACCTATGTGCGCACATAAGGGTTAAAATCAGCATTGTATCAGCAGTGAAAAATCTGTTTTTTTGTATAGTTTCTTCCATATACATTTACTGCTCTGCAATTAGCTCTTCTTTTAAAGTGCTTCGAAAAACATTAAACATTTTTACTGGGTAACTATGTAAAAAAGCGGGAAATTTAACTCCCTCTAAAGTAAATCTTAGATGCAAACTTTTAGAATGCCGATACACGTATATATATATATTTTTTTTTTTTTTGGTGTCTTTTGCCAGAATCAGACGATATTATATTTTTTCGTGTTCTACAGTGTCATTTATCGTTATTGTTAGTTTAACCCTTTCTACTTCGAAAATCACAGCTTGTACTATATTAAAGACTAATATTTTTCTTATATAGTTGTTATCACTTAACGAAAAATATTAGAAGCAATTTTAAAGAACAAAGTTTTCACTGCTTCCGATGTTTCTTTTTTTACCACTCAGGAAGTCATTATTAACAAAACTTAATTAATTGATTATTTACGATAGCATATAATCGATTTTCGTAAAAAATATAGATTCCTTGCATATGGATTACAATGCCACTTGTAGCGCTTTAAAAAAATCGTTTTTTCTTAACATTATAAACACGACTTTAAGAAAGAAAACTTCTTAAATGACAAGCATACGTAAAAATGATTCGAATTTATCAAAAACATATTACGGTACTCGAGATTGAATGAAATCTTCATTTAGTTTCTATTGAAATGTCGTTCAATATCGAATGCTGTAATTTGTCCGCAGGTTCTTATTGAATTCTTTGGAAGATCCCTTTTCACTAGATTTAGTATTAGAAGTTAAACTTCGAATAGTCCTAATGCTGCTGGCTATATAGTTTTAACATTTCTGCTATTTTAAGTGCCGTTGCAAAATAAATTAAAAATGATTGCAAACTTCTTTAGCTATACAACAATGCAGACGATGATGCCATAGAAATAGAGAAATTTTACAACACCAGATTCTTTTACAACACCAGATTGCTGTACGTATTTTAAGAAATACAACAAGTGAAAATCTTTAAGGAAGAAACTAAAAAATGTACATCCTCCCTTCGTTTTTGTGCTTAATAAACAAATGTTCGCATTATAAATATGTGTCTATGTTAATTATTCATTCTTACTTTGTTTTCTTTCGTTTTCTTATGTTTACTCAGTATATTCTATTCTGGCTATTTTCTTAAGTTCAAAATTAAATTTTCAACATATTTGCCATTAAATCTCATGGGAGTAACGAAAACGAGTTTTACTTTTACGTTTTACCTTTTGTTGTTGCTGTTATAACACAAGATAAATAATGGAAATCTTAAGCGCTTTTGCCCAATTGTTTCTTCTATTGTAATATATTTACGGGGTAGGGCTGGTAAGTGAATATTAATTTTTTACCTTAGTGAAATTTGTTCATCTTCAAACAATATTTTGTATTGGTTGTACCTTTATTTAAGCTCATACACGAGTATAATCAATTCAATAAGAACAATTTTAGCATGGTTATACATAGATAAGAAACGGTTAAATAACTTATTGTTATAAATAGGCATTTTGCCAGCTAAATACTCAGGTATTTACCCAGGGGTGAGGTACTTCCATTTGTAAGCTTGTGTAATTATGCTTAACTGATGTTGCGTATTGATCAACAGTCAGAAAACATCTTAATTTGCTTTAGTTATAAAATAAAATACTTTTTAACAAAATTTGCTGCATACCCCCTGCCTTATGATAATGAGATGAAAATTAAATCTTTCCCAGCATAAATTAGTTTGTTTATGTTATATAGTACCTTAATTAAGAAGTTTTTTTCTGTTTAAATTACCACAAATACAGTTGGGTTTTTCGTCAATTTCCTTGCAAAAGAAAGGACACGAGATGACATTTGTTTAAACTTAACAAGAAAATGAACCTGTATATTCTCATGGTTTTGTTGGTTATGTATGTATTTTGCTTCCTTATGATTTAAAGCTAACCTATACAAAGATAAATCCCTTTTGATGGATACTTATATAATTAATATGCAAATAGGTCAACAATCAACAATCAAGAGAAAAAGAATGAAATTCTAAAGGGTTACTCTTAATTGTAATTAACAAAAGGATAGCGAACAAAAAAGGATATTTAACTAATAGAGTTGTGTGCTTATTATAAAAAATATGCTAAAATATTGATGAATAAATATACAGATGGTTGAAATTAAACAACAGTTTTAACTTTTATTGTACATAGTTAAGGGTTATTTTTTAAGCCAGGTAGTAAAATTCTAATAAATACAAAATTATCTACAAATTCTAATTGCATGCTACTAAAAGTAAATTTGTAAGATACTCGATACCCAACTTTAAGCAAGTGCAGAAATGGTGTAGAAACTAAATCCCTTTTCATCACCTTAAAGTATGTACTATTAACTCTTGTGGCTTTAAGTAATTTGACTTTTACAAAAATATGCTACATCTTTAAAAAGTTTAAACGTTTATTTACCACATTGTTGCAATCTTTAATGAAAGTTGTTGAAATTATTAATGTGTTTCCCCCATGCTACAAACATAATAGAAACAATTTATACTTGTGCGTGTATAAATTCGAAGATATCCTTTTCTTTCTAAAGGCAATGAACTATAAAAATAATTTTGATAAGTTAGAGCTGAAAGAGTATTCATTTTTAAAAATTTTAAGGATATTAAGCACTAGTTGAAGATGAAAGATTATGAGAGAAAAAAATCATATATGCGACATTGTAAGTCTGTATGTGGGAGGTGAAAATACTAAGTCACATTTTGAAAATTTTACGGGAGACCGCAAAAACATGTTGAAAATTATAAATATTTCTATTTCTGTAGTATTAACAATTTGACTGAAACCAAATATTTTATAGAATTCTGACTATATTATTTCTTTATTTCGAACAATACTTAATAAAACTACATCATATAATATTACTGCTACTAATTAAAAAGGACGTTCTGTTCTTTACCTCCCAATGATTTTGAGCAAAACTGTTCCCTTAAAAATTTAAGACTTATTGGATTTCACCTATTAATTGGGGAAAAAACACTGAATCCAACAATATAAAAAATATGTAAAACTTTGCAAAAAAAAATGTGACGGTATAGTTTATCTGCCACCTACAGAAACATATGTATGTACATATAGTAGATTGTTAGTATATTATCTGTTAATTCATAGGTATATGATTAAAGGAAATCGTATGTCAATATACTCGTATAAGGGTGGCAGTATATCGTACTTTGCAAAAGCATAATAGAAAACGAACTTTTGGTTTAATTTTCTTTGAACGATTTTTTTCCTTAATTTGATACACTCCATTCAGCAATTTGATAACTTACTTAGAGTGATTCAAACTTCGCATTTTTCGGCTAATATTTAATATTATGTAGCTATTTTTCAAATTTAAATGCGCATAGTTTTTTGTTTTTAAATATTTTCGAATAAAATAAATTTTGCTAAATATAGAGGCCACTTAGCTATCAACTATAGAAAGGTTTTTAATTCTGCGACCTTCCTAAATATTCAATTAATTTAATAGTAAAGGAAATATATTTGAGCAACCATGTATATCGTTTGATAGAAAATGAGTAAAATTCATTTAACATCTTACAAGAAGGAAAAACATTAAATGTGAACTTTTTGCATCCAAATTGATTAATAGGCTAAGGTTGAAAACGTTATATTCAGAATGAGTTAGGTATGATTAATACTCCAAACAATAAGGGAAAGATCAACATCAACTTAATTTTTCAAGGTACACAACAGAACACAGCAGCGCTACTTTCGGAAGCCGCTACACTTCCATCATCAGTGCTCATGTTGAATGTGATTTCAATTATTATATATATACAAACTTTTCATGAAAACTGAATACCAGAATTAAATCACTTAAGTTGATGTTAACTTAGCTTTTTATCAGCAATTATCAGTGTTACCTTTAATTTTATTTATTCCCATTTTTCTGTTGTTTGTTCTACTTAAGTCAAACATTTTTTATTTTGTTTTATACTTAAGTATACATACACATGTAAACATGTGAAAAGCCCAAGCTAGTAGCTAATTGTTTATTTAATATGATTATTTCGAATTTATTTGCTTGTGAATTCAAATTGATTATTAGGCTAAGCTTCGTAACGTTATATTTAGAAAGAATTGGGCATGATTATTATTCCAAGGAACAAGGGAAAAATTAACATCAACTTAATTCTTCAACGTACACTGCAGAGTAGCGCCACTGTCGGAAGTCGCTACACTTCTATCGTCAGTGCCCAAGTGTATTTTGTATTTTGTTATTATTTTACATTTTTTAAATATGTATGTATGTAATGAATAAGTTTCTATCAGCAAATTTTGGAAATATGATACTCTCCTAAACCATAAAATTTCATGATTTAATAATATTTTTGGACGCTAGTCTAACATGCGAATTCACACAAAATTGTAACGGAGAAAGATATTGAAATAAATTTTTAAGCCTGTATAGATAAAACAGTTTACTAATATGGATAAGAAAGTAATATAATTGACTTTTGCTGTTTAAATACCGGTACTCCGAAAACGTGGAAAATATGTTTCATGACATTAGTTTTTCAAAAAAATTGTCAGCCTGTCTTTATTTTCAGTGTGATATCTAAAAAGCTTTTGGCATATTTATGAAACACCTAAGGCCTTAGAAGGTTTGTAGAGTTGTAGCTTTGCACTCTGAGCAATTTTTAAGGATACCATAAATATTTTTTTAAAATCGGTCAATTTTGGAAAGGGCTGGTGGGAGAACCATTGCTTTCTTTGACCAGACTTTTTATCGATACTCATTTTTCATAGGTTTTCTTAAAAAAAACTATCAAAGCTTTCGCATGTTCCAGAAGTAATTTATTTTATATGACCACTTTTTTGGGAAAAACTCAAACAAAACGAAAATTTCGTGTGAGAATTTATGTTGAAAACAATAATTAAATAAGAAAATTTGTTTTTGTTGTCAATATAATTTCTCACACTAAATTTTCGTGTTGTTTTACAAAAACTGGCAGTTAGCCAATGCGGTAAATTAACATTTGCTTACAATCCTTATCTACAAGTTAAAATTGTCAACTATGTTTACACCATATGTGACTATGCACGGAGAGATATCTCTATATATTCGATAAAATTACGAGCATTAACAAAATTGAATTTTTTAGAGAAAGAAATCATTTAGAAACATGTAAGAACATTTCAGGAAAAGATATATTTTAAGGAAAATATATATTTTCCACATCAACACCGGTACAACTGCTCTCATATCCACATGAACTGAAATGAGGAGATATGATGGTCTCAGAGAAGTGGCATGTTGCTCCAGTTCTACCCGTGTTTGTGTTAAAAATTTTTCATATTTAAATCTTCCTTGATAGGCTCTAAAAACAGAAAAACATTTTTGGATATCAAATTAAAAGATAAATTTAAACGTATTAAGTTACAAACCTTAGCCTAATGTTTCATTTGGATTCAGAAGAAAATAAGTTAAAAATAATCATATTAAGTTATTTATATTTACAAAAACCTAAATATACCATAATTCCTTCAACAGTTTTTTTTACGTGTATTTATAATAAAAGTTTAGCATTATATTATTTCTAAGTTTTTTTGCTTTTTTCATTTTAGCATTAACAAGAAATGCAAGGAATTTATTTGTAAATGCGTGCCCATACTCACCATAACCCGTTTACCTATAGAAAACTAACTTAATGAATAAACTTAAGCAAAAAGGCAAATGCAAAAGAAATAGTAAGCGCTAAAAATATATACTAAACTTTACGGATGTCCTTTTGGATTTCTTAAGCCGGATGTTCTTTCATTTTTTGTACTTAAAACTTTCTTCTTGTACTCTAAGTTGAGTTAGTGTGGATGTGCTTATTATTACCTCAGCTGTTGTCAACGGTATTGCACTTGTGTCAGTGTGGCTTTACTTAAAACTATATTGAAATTTTTGTCTTTTCTGCATCTCTTTTTTTTTGTCTTTTTCTTTTATGACTTGATTCTATTTTACTTCACTTCATGAGAATCTTTCCTGTAGGTGGTGTAATATTATTAGAAGTTTTTGTTGCATCTTAACTTTTTATCGGTATTATGTACCGTAAGTATGCATTGGTAGAGGTACTTTGCGGTTAATTTGCTGATAATGTTAGTTAAACATAAAATAAGGTCAAAAGCGAAATTTTCAAATATGAGTATAAAGAGTAAAAGAAGAAGTTTATACGAGTACAACAGAATTTGAGGGTATTGAAGATGTATTTGTATGTGGTAATAGTATTAGCACGGGCATTAAAACTAAACTAGGTTGTCGATAAATATTCTTGTTATGGTTAAGTTGCTTCGCATTACATTTATTCCACAGATATGAAGGTATATTTGTTCAATATGTATACGTGTGTACTTTATTTTTAGAGCTGTGTGTTTGAAGTAATTGTAAAGGTTTTGTTTTCTTCAATTGTGCTTTTCTTCTGGGATATCTCTTTCAGTGATTTGGTTTTTTTCCTTTTCTTTTTCTTCCGCTAATTGCTAAGGTGCTTTGATTAAGCGTCAAACTTTTTCTTCGTTTTTTTATGTTCATATTATTTTACTTTTATCCTTATAATGCATTTTGAGGTGCATATAACTTTACTTTTTAAACTTAAAGATGTTCCTTTTGTCTAGGGCAAAATTAAATTATTCTGCTTGAACTAGTTTCAATAGCTTGTCTGCTTTTCATGTAGATAACTGAAGAAAGTTTTATGCACCTTTTTACTACACTTTAGTTAAAGGGAGTAGTTAGAAGTTTTTTATAAAACGTTTTATATATTAAAGAGGATTATTATTCTTTTATGCTTAAATATTTACGCATATAAATTAAAAGCTAATTAAGTGCCTATACATATATAATCGTTATATCATATTACTTAATATCAGAAATTAATTTTTAGGTTAGTGAGTATAATTGGTAATCATAGACCCAGAAAGAAAGCACTACCGAATTAGTTATCTGACTGTTTTCTAGGTGGTACGGCATACAGATGGATAAATTTTTGTGGAGTTAAGAAAAAAATTTAATTTCATCAAAATCGAACACTCCCACCGCCTACCGCCCACAGAATCCCAATCTATTTTTTTTATAAAATTTTTCCTATCGAAGCAAAAGCCTTGAATTTTTATACATAGACTTTTTCGAATAAACAAAAGATGCATGCCACGTTTTATTAATATTAGCCACGCCAACCGCCCATCTGTTATACAATCTAAATAAATTTTTTCGCATTAAATAGTTCCTGTCCACACAAAAGTCTTCAAATTTGGTACATACACTTTATCAACATCAGCCACGCCCAGCGCCCACCTCGCATACAATTCAAATAATTTTTTTTTTGCATAAAATTTTTCATACCCGAACAAAAGTTTTCAAATTTGATAAATACACTTTCTAAAATGAACAAAAGATGTATGCAAAATTTAATCAACATCAGCCACGCCCACCGCCCATATATGTTCTTGTACAAAATGAGTCCAAAATAATGAAATATTTTATTCATCAGCTATCATTTCTTTAACTATATCATCTACTTCTAGGGATGCCAATCGGAACTGGTTGCTTGAAAATCCCGGGTTTCGGGATTTAGAAATAGAGTCCCGGTACCGGGATTTTCAGGATTTCTTAATCCCGAAAAATATATTAAGAAACTAATGTTTTTTAAATGAAAACAGTTATTTTTATTTAAAATCTTGGTTTTTGACTTTTTAAATTAACAATACCTTTGATTTTGATGTTTCTGAAAAAAGTTTTTCATCTGGCGCATACTGTTCCTTAAAGATGTATCACATACTATAGTTATTGATAAAAGTGATAGCACATGCTTAATTTTAGCAATATCTATCATTGTATTTTCTTTACATTTGCAGCCAAATTAAAACTTATATGCCATTTCGGGGTTTTACGACCCCATATGCCAGACAAGGTTTCTTCTCAATGTATATTTTTAATATATTCATCTGTAGATCTTCAATGTTACATTTTAAGAATTGTAATATCATAACTCTTATTTATTCGTTGCCCTTTAAATTGTTGCTGCAAAGTTTGCAATTGACAAACGGTCCATTTTTTGCTTTGGTCGGAAGTTTTGTCTTTGTTTTGCTTTCCTCAAATCTATTTTTGATTTAATTTATTTTTTAAAGCTCTCTTTTGATTTTTTCCAACTTAACACTCTTTAACAACACATTTCAAATAATATATTGTTTAAAACTAACATTAAAAAATGTATTATTTGTGAAAAACGGGATTCGGAAATCCCGAAAAACCTGGGACTCAAAACCTAAAAATCCCGGGATTCGGGATTTATAAAATCCCGAAAATCCAGGGATTCCACGTTTGGCATCTCTATTTAGTTTTAAAAGATGTTTATAAAGTTGACGTCTTACGCAAACGTTGCAAATTATCAGTATTTATTTATGTTCTATTGCACTTTCTGAAACACAATAATCTGTACTTCCTGTAATCGTTGCTCCTTTGGAGAGCATACCAATAGGGAGTATTCCCGCATCAATTATGTCCTTTCAATGAATTAGTATTTTAAGGACTGTAACAGGTATGAAGTACCAGTTATATTTTTTTTAACAAATACGTTAGCCGTATCCCACACAAATTTTTGAAACTTTACAGTAACAATTTTCTGGCCACATGTTATTATCTTAAGAATAATTCCAAGGCAATCTATAAGTTCTTCTTTAAAACCTGTTATATCGGCAATAAGCGCAGGGTTGGAAAAGATACGTCTTGAGGTATTGCCATCGTGCAAAGACGCAGATCCCTGTTGTACAGAATCGACTTGCAAGCTTGTTCATTCTGTTTATGCCGTCTGAATTCGATGCTTGTTTTAAAATCTTATTTTTTGCATCGATCGCAGACCACTTTTCAAAAGGCATAATGTGAGCTACATGAAGTATGCATTCCATTAATTTTACTCGAGCATTTAATGACGAAATATCCCATTTATAAGCCTCACTATTAATGTTTTTATTTGAAATTGTGTCCAAATCGTTTTTTTTTTCAACTAGTGCTTATTTCGTGAATGGCAACACTAGCTCATGTCTGATTTGACAGATAATTAGTTTTATCCTTCCGCTGAACGAATATGGTTGTGTATACGCTTGAACAACGCTTCGCTAAGTGGGCCTGCGCTCGACTCACAGAAGATGCCGATTTTTCCAAAAAATCATCTTTTCAGATGAAGCTCATTTTTATCTTGGCGGGTATGTAAACAAGCAAAATTGTCGCATTTGGGGCACAGAAAACCCGCACGCACACATTGAAAAGCCGACGCACCCAAAACGAGTCACTGCTTGGTGCGGATTTTGGTCCAGAGGCATAATTGGGCCATTTTTCTTCGAAAATGAGCAAGGAGTGGCCGTTACAGTCAATGGCGATCGTTATCGGGCCATTTTGAACGAATTTTTGTTCACAAAAATTGAACAGGAGGATATTGGCAACATTTGGCTTCAACAGGACGGCGCTACCCGCCACACAGCCGAAGCTACACTCGATGTTTTGCGCCCTGTTTTTGAAGATCGCATTATCAGCCGCAGAGCTGATGTCATTTGGCCACCTCGGAGCTGCGATTTGACACCGTTGGACTATTATTTGTGGGGTGCCGTCAAAGATAAGTGTTACGCCGACAATCCAGAGACAATTGACGCTCTAAAGGACAATATTCGTGAAGCCATTGGTGAAATACAGCTGCACACAATCGATAATGTGCTTAAAAATTGGACCGATCGTGTAGGCTACTGCATGGCCAACCGAGGCAGCCATTTGAATGAAGTTTTTTTTTCATTATTAACCGGAAGGATTGTACTTTTAAATAAAAAAAAAAATTTGAGAAAATATTCAGTAGTTATTTTTATAGCATTTTCAAAAAAAAGTTATCTGGCGGACTCTTTATAACATACGACTGCTAAGGCTGTATTTGTAAAGTCTAAAACTTAATATACGCAACAGATTTTATTACAAACCTGCACTGGAATATTCTTGACGTTTTCAGGAAATGTATAAATTTGTTCACCGATCGCAGAAAGTCACTGGCTTCTTTGCGTTAATTCAATGAATACACACTCAACTTTCATTTGGATCCAGTGAGAAGACGGATGTAGACGGAGCTAACTTCTTTTTTTCCATGGACAACTGCAAACGTAGAGTTTTATGAGGATATTTTCTTTCGCTCATATCTACTAAGCTACACATGCAATAAATAGTTTTTTTTTTAAAGAAGATGACATCTTTGAATGAAACGGCACTAAAATGTTGGCAGTGAAAATAACCTACCCGCATAAGCCACTCACAAGATTTTTTTAGCACAAGATGTGGGCTTTTTACAAAAAGCAATTATGGATTTTTTCAGTGAAACAGTTCTCTACAGATTTTAGATTTTGGAATAGTAATAGTCGAAAAATTGCATTTTTGCCCAGAAAGCACACAGAGGTATTTCGGCGGCAAAAAAGGTAATTTTCCACAATAACTATTCAAAAGTCTAATAACAAAGTTCTATAGAGAAGTGTTATTCTAAAGAAATCCTTAATTAGTTTTCGTAAAAAGTAATATTTTGTGTTAGAAAAAATCTCGAGAAATTAGTCAAATGTTGTACAACGAAAACTGAAGACAACTATCATGTAATTCCGTAGGTTACACATGTAAGTCATTTTTACTGCTTACATTTTATTAGCGTTTTTATTGAATTACAGTATTTTTTTATATAAAAAAAATTATTTGAATTTTATATCGTCACAAAATATGCAAAACGCATTGACTAACATTTTAAAAGTTTTACAAGACAAGCATAAAACTTGTTTGATTGAAAAAATATGTTCACAGTTACTGGAAAATTTTTAAATAAATATATAAATTTGTTGGTCCTTTTTTATTTTATACAATAATAACTATATACAATAATTTGTAATAATTGTTAATATATCTTTCATTTAAACAGCTTTTGTGCTTCTCCTATCAAACTTTTAAAAAATTCGATATGTATTTTTGCATTTTTTTTTGACGATATGTGCTTTTGTAGATATTACCTTATCAAAATGGCTTTATAAATTATAACATTTGCAATTTTCTTTGGAAAAAAAGAAGTTAACTCCGCCTACCTTCGTCTTGTTAATGCAACAAAATGAAGGCTGAGTATCTATTCTATCAATTTACCTAAAAAATCCACCAACTTTTACCAATCGCTAAAAAAACTTATAAAAAATAACAAATAATTAATAACAAAATGTATATACAAACTTTTGGGCAATTCAAAGCAGTGTCATATCAGTCCCATTTTTTATATTATTTTATGCATACATAAAATTTTATTTAAATTTTCAAACAAAAAATTCATAAAATTTTACAAATTGTATTTCATATTCTATAATTTTCTTTCAAATTTTGATGTTTAAAATAAAATATATTAAAATAAAATATATAAAATAAATAAAGAAAAGTTTTTGTGAAAAATAAAAGTGTTTAAGACATCGCAATTTAATACGGGCCGATTTTAAACTGAACTCTTCAGGAAAAATAAAAATTTTATAATCGTATGAGGCAAAAGCTGTTTTAAAAAATTGTATTTCATATTCTAAAATTTTCTTTCAAATTTTGATGTTTAAAATAAAATATATTAAAATAAAATATATAAAATAAATAAAGAAAAGTTTTTGTGAAAAATAAAAGTGTTTAAGACATCGCAATTTAATACGGGCCGATTTTAAAATGAACTGTTCAGGAAAAACAAAAAAATTATAACTTTATGAGACAAAAGCTGTTCAAAATATCAAGTACTATATAAATACAAAATACAGTAGAACTTTATGCAAGCTCGCTTTGAATTGCCCATTTGTCTTAAGAAATTAATATAAAACCAACGAAAAAACTATATTATATTTCCATAAGCAAGTATGTAAATCAATTCCAAACAAAACGAGCTATATTTTATTAAAATCGACCCACAACTTTTGAATTTATTCACATTTAAGGGAGGGTAGTCACTGGCTAAAAATCACAATTTTTGTACAAGAGTATAATTTTTGAGCAAAAGGTATACTTGATCCGAATAAGACAAAATTTGGTTACCACTTTATGGATATTATTAGTAGTTTATGTGAGACAGTTTTTCGAAAATATAATTATTATTTTAATTGTTATAGCATTTTATTATTTGAGGATATAAGGGAAGGACATGAATCCTTGCGCCAGTACCAACCAATTTTTTAATTTTTAAAAGTCTTGCCTTCAATACAAATGTGGCAAATTTTATCGATCCATTAAATGTCTTCTAACTTTTATCCGGTAAATATTTGAATAATACCACTTTGCGGAGTTATCGAAAGAAGAAGTCAATTGATTCTGTAATACAATCATAACGTGCCCGCTCAGTAGCACTGACATTTAACACTATATACACTGAACAACAAAATCAAAATAACAAGGTTGTAACGATTGATTACGGCAGGGGGCACAAACATTTTATATGTATCGGTGCTTTGAACGTTTACATCTGGGATTCATTTTTAGGGGAGTAAAGTGCTCCGCATTTTTGGAACACACTTATAGTGACAATGCATAAGAAATCTTGTAAATCTTACCTTCGTGGTATCATATATTTAGCATTTTTATGTAAACTACCACGCGAAACATTATTGTGGAAAAGTTTAATCTCTTCGTTGTATGCATCTTTTTGTCCATTTATTAAAGAAAGGACAAGAAATACGATTTTTATGATTTAGTGTAACAAGAGGTGAATTTTAGACAAAAAAAAACAAGCAACACCTTTTAGCTTTTAAGCATTTAAGACTGAACACACAAATGAAACTGCTGGGAAAGTGCAGCACTCTCTAAAATGACCAAAATTGTTAAAGCTGCATCACAATCACTCGTACCAACTGTAACATATCCCAATGGACTCATAAACAATAGTGGCAAAATGAAAAGATGCAAACTTAAAAACACCGAAGCGAAATAGCGTAAAAACTTGAAATAACAAAATGCTGAAATTCATATACATATATATCGTTGTTCAAAATGTAAAATGCCGCGTCAACTATCAAAAAAAAAATTTATTAGATATATTATTCAATTTACCCAACATAAATTACACTTGAACGATTCCTAATCAGGAACCGAATATATGTTTAAGTTGTATAATTTTACATTTTGGGCAACCATACATAAAAGAAAATAAATAAAAGCCTTTGCCATAGTTAAGCATATCCTTTTCGGGATAAATATTTCCTGAAAACGAAAAGTATACAAATACTAACTTATACACAAGAATGTGTAAATTTCAGCGTGTGTGGTATTCATTGTTGAAAGTGCGCGACGATATTCCACAAAATCTCTAAAGTGGGGAAATTCACGCATTTTTTTAAACACTCACAAACATAAATAAAAAAACTACACTTACATACTGGTTTTAGCCCAATAAACAAAACTGCAATAACAAGAAAATATTATTTGAACGGAAGCAATTATAAAACAATTCTTGGAAAAATAAATGAATCCAAAAAAAGAAAATTATATGAAAAATTATTAAACATGAAGGAGTTCTGCAAAAAAAAAAACAATTAATAATAAATATATTCGCTAAAAATCCGGACTAAATATATCCCCGTTTTCGTTTTAGCGATTTTATTTCATTATTTTTACTTTTTTCTTGACAGCGAATTTTTTCAATAATGTTTTTTTCGTATTCGTGATTTTTTTCTAATAGGCGTTTTTCCATCTTAAGAATTTTTTTCGTTTCGGAGATTTTCTTCTGTTAAACTTTTTGCATCTGGGCAAGCTAATTTCTTTGTGTATGTGTGCTGTATGGAAATCGAAATTTCTGTTAATTGAGTTCCCTTACTTAATTGTGAATAAAATCACAAGTTGCTATTAGATTTCAATGAAATATGGCTAGTTTTGTTTGGTATCCATCTACCTATACCAAAGTCCGTGTTTGCGGAAAATAATTGTAAAGACATTAGCGGGAGCTATCGAAACATCACTTCAACCCTCCGTGCAGTCAAAAATTTTCTTTGTCTATGCTTCAAATTTATCTCTAAATAAAACTGTAATATTATTGAAAAATTAAATTAAACCGAACTCAAGCCAAAATAATTAAATTTCCTTGGATATAAACTAGGGATGTGCGATTAATCAAAATTCTGATTAATCAATTAATTGATTAATATGAAAATCTGATTAATCAAAATGCTGATTAATCAAATAATTATAATTCTGATTATTCAGATTTGAATAATTTTATTCAAAATAATAAAACAACAATATTTCAAACAAAATGAATTTAACACAGACAAATATAAAACGAAAGAAATACAAAAAACTAAAAAAATAACAGCATAAAATAAAAAAAAACTTCAGACAAAAATTAAAAACACACATTATACAATGGTTCAAAATATAAATTATTCAAAATCATTATTAATCATATAATCCTAATTTTGAATAATCAAATTTAAAATTATTTGATTAATCAGCATTTTGATTAATCAAGATTCTTGATTAATCGATTAATTGATTAATCACAATTTTGATTAATCTCAATTTTGATTAATCAAAAATTTAATTAATCGATTAATCGCACTTCCCTAATATAAACCCATACAGTTCGTCTACGCTCATAACTTATTTGTAAAACTTTTTGACAAGATCCACGCTATCTCTGAAACTATTGCGCTAATTAAAAGGCAATATCGGCCCGACCATTACCACATTTCACTATAGTTGTAAATCGCAAAGCTGCGGCAAAAACTATTCCCCGACAAGGTAGCGTCACCAAACTTGGTATGGAGGCTTCCACTGACACAGTATAGAATTTAAAAAAAAAGTGGGTTGTTCATATCCCTTTTTGCTGTGTCGTACCAATAAGGGGCCTTCGCACATAGTTAAGCTTTACGTTTGTGGCATAAGATATGTGGATTACGTTTTTGTAAAACACAAAAATATTTGTAGAAGAAGAAAAATATTTGTAGAAGATTTTAACCCTCTAACTCTATGCTGTATGGTTCTTTTTGTCAATTTCTTAAATTAAAAAGGGTGAGGTTGGGCTAAAATGTTTTACAAAAATATTTGCCACTAAATTCTACTATACGTCTTTTAGGATGCTAAAACTCCAAACTCGACCGGAACGCCAGAAATCATTTAAAGCTTAAACTGTGTTTAAGGGTTAATTTCGTACTTGTTCAAAATTAATACTCGGCATAGCAAACCTTAATAGCCTTACGTTTCAGGTAGAAAATGTTTTTAGCATTTTCAGGTAAAACTTTACGGGGATAATTTTTGTAGATCGTTTCAGCCGCTGCAGGGTAGCTGTTTGCCTCTTCATTAAGAAAGGAACAAAAAGGCCCATACAATGTAGAGGGTTAAAATGTTTCACAAAACTATTTTTCGTAGTTTTTTACATAAAACCGCAAAGACCATCTTATACTTTAAAACTTAGGATTACAAGATTTCACATGCCGAATTATTCTAACCATGTGCGAAAGTGTATAATATTAGAGTTTTTCACCTTTAATGTTTCTAAAGAAATATTAAATTCTCATTAGTTTGCAGTCCATTGAAAAAAATTTACTATGACATAAAACTTAAGTTTCACTAGAATAACTACATTTAGGAATATGCTTTGGAGTACATGTAAGTAGGTAAGTTGTACTCCACATAAAACGATAAAACTTTTCCCAATATCACAAAAAACATGATCCATTAAAAAATTCAAAATAAGTACAAAAAACAAGTATTTATCAAATACTTTTGAAAAATAATGTTTCCATTTTGTAATAAATATCTTGCTTCACAGCTGATAATACGTATTATAAAAATATGTGAACATTGGCAGCTTTCTATAAATAAATAGGGTTACCAGCTGTCACATCTGTTTTAAACTTTTTCTTTCACCCTAAAATAAAATTCAAAATCTAGGTTGAAAGATTTACTTTTTGCCGCTAAATTTTGCAAATTCGGCCATAGTGTATTGGCTTTTTTCCAACTCGTATTATAGTTATAAGACGTATATGAAAATAGATCTGCAACAGCTAAATGAGCAATATTATGATGTATTTTTGCGCGGGCACTCACATGTTTATAATTAAAATCAAAGAAAATAAAATATATAATTGATTATTGAGTTCATATTAGAACTTTGATATCATTGTCTAAATTGCTTATAGGTTTAACTGAAAGTTTGATGTAATATCTTTAGTTTTTCTGTGGAATTTTTGGGTATAAGTAAAAGTAAATACAACTTGTGTTAATATCAGCGGGCTTTATTGCTTACTTTTAGTAATGATTTAGAAAAATTGCAGACAATATCTGATCTTAAAAGAGAACTTGTTTCGCGTTACTAAATTTTTTTTTTAAATATATATAAGTACCTCGTTATTTGCGATCACAACGACTTTATTGTCTGGTATCTGTATTATTACCTAGTTTGCCCAGTTTACAAAAGTTTCATAATTCTCGGCAACGTATGCAAATGTGCACTGGTATAAACACTCAAATAAGAAACTTTAAACAAATTTGTTACAAGATATCTACCTGGATCCATTTTATTTATTATTTGAAAATTAGTATATAGACAGCTTTTATATCAATAAGAGTAGAAGCCGGAAAGACATTTAATGTGAATTGATATCAATAAATATAGATGTACTGTAATATATGTATCCAATAACACCAATTTTTTAACTCATGTGGACTACATGGCTACTGTACCAATCTTATAAGCTACAAGCAGTTTTAATTAAAAAATGATTTGCGTTTAATATAATTTTTATTTCCAAACAAAATTTTTCGAAGACACTGTATAATTTTATATATATAGTATGTGACGTTAAGATGTATATGTATACATATATTTATTTCAAAACTGCACTTCTGTGGTTCTTATGTTAAATAATGCAATTACTTTAATTAGTCCCCTGTTGGGGGATATTACAAATTTCCTTAATACTAAAACTTATGGAAAATTCTTTATTAAAATTACTACTAAAATTATTACAGAATACATATCATATAAACTTTCATGTAAAGATGAAGGTTTTAGTTTTTACGAATATTTTCACAGTGTACGATTAAAAGTTAACACGGAATCTAGCATGAACTTGCTGTTATAGCTCACGTTAACTATTAATCGTATATTGTGAAAATGGCAGTTAATTATAAATAAAATACTTTATTGACATTAAAATCTAAAGGTATAAATTTTCAAATTTATTTTTTTTAGAGTAATTGGAATGTTCAAGAAATTTATTCATAAGACGTAACAGTTCTCCAACAGTGGTGTGTTTGTCTTAGAAACGCACAGTTGAGTAGTTCCGCTACACACAACAGTTGTGTATTTGCTGCCATTTTTTCCATCATGAAATTTTTTTGCTATCTATGGTCAACATGTTGTGCTAAACATGCACGGCTGATCAAAAAAGTTATGCCGTTTATATTCTAATATAACGCCGTTTTATTATGTGGCCGCAGCAAACTAGTATAGCAAATTTTGCATTACAAATTTGATAAAGTAAACATATAAAGGAATATAATTAAAATAATAGTTTGGAAAATCCAAAAGTGCACGCCTCATAATCTCATTTAGACCGTGAAATTAAATAGGCTTCCTAATTATACTGAAGCGTAAAAAAAGGTCTCGACTAGTGAAGTCTTTCGGTCGTTATCGTGACCATATAAAGGATCCGTACATACAGACAAACGGACGTACAAGACAGAACTTTTTTAAACAGTTTTTTAATTAGTTTAAATAATAAAAATTACATTAAAAATGTCATGAGTGTTAAAAATAGTATTTATTTTTATATATGTGTATATATATTTTACAAGTGCAATATATGATAATAATAGAGCCATTTTAAGTTTGAAAAAGCAGTAGTTTCACGTGAAGTGAGAGTAGTACCCACCTCAACGCTTCGCTTATAAGGCGTGCAATAAAACTAAGATAACTACTGGCTCGATTATCGATGGCAACCGAACTTCAGTTGGGTTGTCAGTTGCTAAAAATCATATTACGGATGGCAACTGGCAACTAAAAGTTGTGAATTTTAGTTGCTTTTTAGTGCTTTTCGGGCAACCACAAGCTTTCAGTTGCCGGCTGGCAACGCAACTGAAGTTTGGCTGCCATCGATAATCGCGCCATAATATATGTTTATTTTGTTGTTTACTTATTATATTACATAGTATTTAATATACTATAATGTTGAAAAAAAATTTTTAACACGGTGGCGGCTTAGCGTTTAATTAAAAAAATTATCGGCGCAGCCTTCTTATTTTATTGCAGTGTTTTTTGCTTTGTGGTGAAAATTTTAAAATAAAATGAAAATGGACAATTCCTATGGTGCTGACTATCGCATTGGATAGCATGTTTATAGAATATTTTATGGAAACAAAATGCACTCAAAACTGAGTGCTAAACTAATTAATTTAGTTAATTTTAACTATGTCTTTGGTGCCTGCTTTTAATTGTATACATTTATCAGCTGTTCATATTGCAGTGTATCCATCAAGCCGTTTCTAAGAAATAACTGTTGGGCGGAACAGTTGCCAACAGTCTTACAACAGTTGAGCTCAACAGCTACGTCTTATAAACGCGCCCATTGTTACAATTTTATTTTAAATGAAATTTATTTGCTGGTATTTAAGCATTGTCTATATGCAGCATTTCATTGGTGCTTTACCAAATCGTCAAACAATGCTTAAACAATGCTTAAGCTCCAGCAAATAAATTTCATTTAAAGTAATTAAGATGCACTAAGCACGAGAAAAATAAAATAAAACTCATTTCGGTCATTGACCAGATAACGGTATATTTGAGTTTTTCGATGTATACTTCCCTTTAAAGCACCATACAGAGCCAAAGGCTAGTGCGATCAAAGTGAATTATATTTTCTTTGAAATACTACTAAATGACGCATCGAATAGCATATAATCAATTTTGATCGAATAATAAATTAGTGAGCTTTAGTGTATCGAATTTGAAATTTTATGGCCAATTGTGTCATTTCCCAGCGAACAACCCAGCGATAAAATAGTAAGTGAAATGTCCCTGCTTGACTAACAGCCATCTATATATACAAGCAGTTATAAGAACTCCATATATTAATTTAAAGTTTGTTCCTGATCGACCAGGATATGCTAATTATGCCACTCATTACTTTACTAACAGGGATTAAAATCGTTCTTGTTTTTCATTTTGAATCTTGTTCGTACCCTGATGCTGTGGTACTGTAACTTATTTGGTACATATTTTTCATTAAATGGATATTCATTTTGGTGATTCTCAAAAAAAGGGGTGTTGCGAATTTTTAAAGTATATCCTTTTATCTGTTTGCAGTATAACAATACCCTAAGTGCTGGACCGGTTCCTATTTAGCTTATTTAGTTTGAAAGATGGTGTGATTAAGAATACTTGTGCACAGAAAGAAAAAATTTAAGAACGAATAGCACTAAAATGTACTTAAGTCAAGCCGAAAATGGGATAATAACGTAACAAATCTTTAATCAATAACAAAATTATTAAATTGAGTACCAAAATTTTTATTTTATGTACTACTATTAGTATAAACTTTTTACACAGTCATAGTGTGTTGGTATTCGTTTGCTTGTTCACAGCAGCTAAATTTACAACTAGATACGCTTTGGAACAGTAATATGCTAGTTGTAATGTAACTGGGCAAAAAATGACAGTCATATTCCTAGTTGTAGCAAGACTAATAACGATACTAGTAAAAAAAGAACCATAATTTTACTAGTTGTATCGAGACAATAACTAGTCAAAATAAGTAAAAATTTTCAGGTATAAGACTTGTATATAAAACATATTTTCAGCTCTTAAAACAATAAGTATAAAGTGGCCTTGAAATATGTACCCCGGTTGAGCCAAAGTTTTTTTAAGAGTTACAAAATCTAAATAAACAAATTAGTAACAGCCTAGTTTACAACCACTAGGACTCCAACTGGTATATAACTGTGTACAAATGAACTAGTTGGGCTCCTATGACAACCTAATGTTAAAATCCATAGTTCCGTATATGAAAAAGGACAGATTGGCAACTAGTCTGAAGTAAAAAGCAACTAACTATATACTAGTTACTTTGTCTGCAGGGTTGATAGCTTCAGTTGCATATTGTACTTTTGTTGTTGTCTTGTTGTTGGTTATTCTGATTGTTCAGTGCCAATTAATAAACAAGCAGTATGTAATACAAACGTTGTACATGCTGCTGGTTTATACTGGATTTTAGCTGTCGTTTATTCTATACTGAGTTAACTGTGTTGTCTAAGGCGTTGGTCTACAAACATGATGAGCTAAGTTCAATACTAGGATTGAACAAAAATAAATTTTAAATTAAAACAAGTCAGTAAATATATTAACAGCCTAATTCACATAAACTTTTTTAATTAATAAGAGACTTACTAAACGAATTTTAGTGTGAAATTTTGTTTTATTAATCTGTTATAAGTCAGAAAAACTTTTTATGAATTAAGGCATAAATTTATATAAGAAGTAAAAATATAAATTTCCAAGTCTGTTCCAGGATTAAATAGGTAAAAGTAAGACTGATTGATTTGGGGTGGATTCAATCCGCGGCGGAATTGGTTAATGTACGTAGTTAGGATTGATACAAGTACGCTGCGGGATTGATTCAAGTATAGAGGGGGCTTAAATCTACATGTAATACGAGGGTTGTAAGCCACTTGTGGGCTATGCCCGAGCAATGAAAAAAAACTACAACAAGAGCACAACAGTAATTTGTGGCTATCATCAACCAGACATACCCCCACACAGTACGAGTGCGACTGCGTTTGTTGTTTATTGAATTTGTTGTTTATTGAATACACTGTACATCACAACAAAATATTAAGAAAGCTCTAAGGACTGATTCGGGTAGAGAGCACCATAGAAACATACGTGTGTCGGCATTTTGAAAGTTTACATGTGAGATTAATGTTGGAGGATCCCCTGCTTTTGCACATTGTTATATTGAATTGGCCTAAGAAATCTTGTAATCCTTGCGTTTAAAGTATAAGGTGTGTTCAGCAACAAAGAACTCTTCGCTGCAAGGATCTTTATGGACCTTTTCTTAAAAAGGGACAAATATAATGTGCTAAAATACCATATGAAAATGTTTATCATAAAATTATATTATACGTCTTCATAAATACAAAATTTCCAAACTCAACTGGAACATCAGAAATCATTCACAAATTAAAATGTGTTTGAAGGCTAACTTTTGTTGGACATTTCAGATCGCTACATTGCTTTTATGACCTATGCAACAAGCCGTTGCAAGGTTAAAATGAGTGTTATAACTTAAACACTTGTATATCTTCAATCTAGCTAGCAAAATTCAAATTTTTTCTTTAATTTTAGTAATTATTATTATTAAATGTGAAAGAGAACTTACCACCAAATAGGAAAATGAGAAAATTGTGTGCCATGTTTCAATATTAACAATATAACACTATTTTGAACATGAATATTTTTGAGATTTCTTATGTTTAAGAGCATGTAACTTGGAGCATATAACTTGGTATTAGAATCGTGTTTTTTAAACAATTTTTTTTCGATTCGAAAATATCAGGTATATAACTTTGTATTTACATATATGCATATTGTGAATATAACTTTTATAGCAAAAGGGAGGGAAATTTAACTCCTCTTAAAATAAATTCCAGATGTAAGCTTTCAAAACGGCACTACACGTACATATAATTTTTGGTGCCCTCTACCAGAAACTTACGTTAGAACCTTGCCATTTTGAGAAAAAATTGTATATTGTTGTACTGTGTAATTAGGCAATTCATGAGTTGTGGCTATTTTCTCAATTTTCCAATTGTGAAGATAGCTTTTATAGCAAAAGGGAGGGAAATTTAGATCCTCTTAAAATAAATTCCAGATGTAAACTTTCAAAACGACGCTACACGTACATATAATTTTTGGTGCCCTCCACCAGAAACATACGAAAGAATCTTGCCATTTTGAGAACAATTTTTATGTTTTTGTACTGTGTAATTAGGCAATTCATGAGTATACATCAGTGGTGGCTATTCTCTCAATTTCCTATACTCTCGTGCATAGACTGTTTCTTACCATCAACACACGTACACTATGCGCGAGACTCACAGACTATGTATTTAGCCGCGAAGGACATACACAAACACAGAATAATGTATGTTTGGACACCACTGGTTTGCATGGAAACAATATTTTTATTTCCAAAGATGGTCTGACAAAACATTGTCACATGCCAAAAACATGAGTAGTCTTTGTTTTAAGATTCGTTGGCAAAAAGCAAATATACCAAAACCGAGAATAGTCAAAAATTGTGTTCTAGCTAAATAAAACTTACCAGCACCACTCTTACAAAAGCAATTTAAAAAATGTTTTGTTTTTTTGTTAAAAGTTGTGTGAAATATTTTTCTGTACTTACTGCCGCGTCAGCAGGTGACACCACAAAAAGCTTAATTAACACTATCAAACAATAGATAAGCAAACACTGTGGGTAGATATTGGTGGCAAACAAAACTAATATAGGGACAAAAAATGTAACATAAGGATTTCAAGTGATACATCACATAAATGGAAACAGATAGACATATGACGGATACACATGGCGAACGTTTTTTTTTCTTTTGTTTCCTTGTTTTCCTGTTTCTCTAACTTCCAATTTAACACATACCTTGTTAGAGGTATGGTGAAAATGATTTTATTTCAATGTTATAAATTTATTTGTTTTATTTGCTTATGTTTCCTCAACTCTAAGCATTAGTATTGAAATAGGATTTTTTCAGAAAAATTTTAGATCTTAAAAATACTGTTTTTCAAAAAGAAAACTTACTTTAAGCACTGAATATTATTTAAACTTATAAGAAAAAATTTAGATTTGCAACAAAAAATTCCATGAAAATTTAGCTTATGGCGTTTTCCTTCCTACAAAAAAATGTTACATTGTTTGCACTTTTCAATAAAAATTTGCAAAATTATCCTTTTTTTGAGGAAGTGAATTTATTAGAAATTATTGTATCATTCCTTATGAAGGCAAATTTTTGCTTTAAAGGATTGTTAAATGGCGATTTTTTTTAATAAAAAGTAAAAAATTTAATTTAAAATTTTTTTTCAGAAAAAAAACGCTATTAGTCTTTAATAAATTTGTCAATATATACAAAAAACTTTATAAAATCTTTTGTTTTCAACATTTTTTTAAATGTATAAATGCGCTTTTCTTCTATATCATGAGCTATTAGAAATAACAAAGTCTTTTGTGACTTTAGCTTCTTTACTATTGAATAGTTTAAGACATATGCGTTTATTCATGGAAAGCAAGGAGTTATGTATACAATTATCGAATATTTTCATAGCTGGTATAGCACTTTATTTTGACTCAATTTCAATATTTTATTTTAATATGCACATGAATTTCTGTAATAATATACATATTTTTAAGGGATATGTACATAAGTATAAACATACACATGTATATACGTCCACTCTATATTTTAGTAAGAGTTTTTTTATTCATTGAAATTTATTACGCTAATTATGCTTAATAACATCCCGCAAACAGCTAACCCCACCTGTATGTTGCCACAAATCACTTGCTGGCATAGACGCACCTATTTTGTTAATAAGCTTGTAGTAACATTATAACACATTTTCGGCAAAATGTTCCTTTTAATTAAATGCCATATAACAACTGACAACCAAATAAGGTCAAACAAAGGTCCTTAGATATTATTTGCATATTAACCTAATTATAAAAGTAACATTATAGAGAAGTCAGGCAGTCCACAATCCAGTTAAGGTTTAAAACTAACATTAACATTTCACGCATAACTCGTATGTCTATCATTGGTTGTAATATTGTTTTGGGCAGCCACCATTTGTGTTTATATACGCTAGTTTGTGTGTATAATTATATCTAAGAGTCGATATAATAATAGAAGCAATGTTGCATGTATAGCTTGCTTTATTAAACATTAACCTTCTTAAATGCGTTACAATATGTATAATCCTTGATATTAAATTGGATGCATAGTTTTGAGGTTAAATACAAAGAGTCTTTAAGTAATGAAACAAAAATATATAATTAACAAAAATAGCGAGTTTTGTTAAACGAAATGTATTAGATGTTATGAGCCAACAGTTTTTAAAATTATAAAAAAACTATTAGAACTACTTCTGTTATATATCCTTAATTTCTAAATCTGAAAACTTTTGCGCAATTAAGTAAAGTCTATAAAAGCCGTAGATAGAAGATAACCTGTCACAACACAAGTTGCCAAGCACTAGCAACTGCTCCGAGTTGTGAAACTTTATATGAGGAAGACCTATCACTTTTTTATGGCATTGTCGTTGGAAGAGATCACTTGACATAAGCCAGATACTCACTGATAGCTTCTACATATATAGTTCCACTAAGCACTAGTTAGTTGCAAGAACCGATAAAAAGTTAAGTGAATTTAGAAGGACAATTTGTTTGGAGGCGCATGCCAATAATTGTTACTAAAATTTAATTTATAATATCTTATCGGTTGTGCTCATCATATTCGTTACTTAGTTACAGAATTGCCAGTTTAGTTAGCCTTTTCGAGGCCAGATTTAGGCTTTTATTTTGTGTTTTAGCTTTGAAATTTGGGTTTTAGCTTTATGGCTTTTTACTAGCCGTTTTCTATTTTTCATTTAAATAAATTTATTCTTCAAATTATAAAAAATTGTTTCTACTTTTCTTATTTTAAGGCATTTTAATGTAAACTTTTGCAAGAAAAAATATAGTTATATGTATTGATAAACTGTACATTTTTCTCTATAAAATGGTACCAAAATCATTTTTATACTCCTTTTAGTTTCGTTATAGAGTCTTAAAGAATAAGTTATTTATTTATTTATTTATTATGAGATAATACAATATAACAAGAACAAGTCTTATATTACAGTATTGGGTAGAATTTCGGCACACATACATTATTTGTCACAAATAATAATATATATTAAAAATAATAATTTAATAAAAAAATATTTACTAATTTATTAAGGATTTTAAACACAATAGATTTTAAAATAATTGTTTTAAAATAATCAAGATAAAAAAATACTGAAGAAATAATAATAATTTAATATAGTGTAAACATATTTTATTTTAATAATATTTTATATTCTAGATTTATCAAAATTAGCTAAAAAACATGAAAATGGCAGATTTAAATTGCCTTGCATTGCTTAAAGTTTGAATTTGAGGGGGTAGCTGACTCCAGAGACGTATTGAAGCAATGAAGAAGTGATGCTCAGAAGGGGATTTATTATGCTTGATGTTATTTATTCGTTTCCCTCTATTTGATCTTGAGAATGTCAGCCGTTGATAGAGGTATTCAGGTTGTCTGGTATATACAATTTTATGCAGGAACAAGAGCGCTCGGCACTTTAGTAAGTTTTCAAACGTAATATTATATATTTGTATTGCGTAACGTGAGATGCTACAATTTCTTTTAATTCCAAAGACATATCTGGCAATACTGTTATATGCTACATTAACTGCATGTTCAACGATGTCGAAGGAAAATCGGAGCGAGCGAAAGCCAGTGTCTCGAAATCTAGTCAATTTGGGTTCTATAATATTGACAGCTTTCGTTTGCTTTCACTTACGTGTGTCAATTTTTCTCTCTTGAGTATTAATATTATACAATAATGCCATATTGTAAATTTTTAGTTTATTTGACGATTTTCATTAAAACACTCAAAATAGTACTAAATTGTTTGAAGAAAAATACAACGAAACATAACGACAAGAGAGTCCATTGTAAGGTACTCGCAGTTGTACAGGAAATTTTTTTAATTTTCTAATACAAATTCTAGTTTTGTTGTACAGGTGCGACTACCTTGTTTGATGGGCGTTACACAGTAAAGAAAACAGAAGTTTTGAATGTGTTAGTGGCTTTTATTTTGTTTAAAAAAATCATCAGTATGTGGATAAATAATAAAAAAATTAATAAGAATGATAAAAAATATTATAATAAAGAGAGATGTTACGAGTTCTAAGAAGTTAATAGACTTTTATGCAAAATTTTTTACCAGTCGCAAGCAACACAGTAAGTGAGTGATTTTGACATTACGTTCGTATTGCTTCGACATTGTTGAATCGGATATCGTATGAAACCACTTACGTTTTCTTTCTACTTGTTTTTCGAGTTATCGTTCGCATAGAAACATATTTATGACTCTGTTCATGAGCCCAAATCAGTGTTCTTTCGCTTAGAATGCGCATGAACTACTTTTTTCGACAGGCAGTAAGTTTGCGTCTACTCACACTATCTCAGGTAGAAATAAGTTCTCAACCATACATGAGGGTTAGCAGTAGATATGTTTTTGCGAGTAGCATTCGTATATGCGCTGGTGTATAGCATTTTGACATCCAAAGATTCCTTAGCATTGCAAATGGCTTGCCACAGTTTGTTTGAATGTGGTCTGACCAGTGCAGTTGTTTGTTGAAAATTACACCTAGGTTTCTTGCAGTGTCAACAATATTGATTACTTCATTATTTAGTTTTAGTAGTGGTAAGGACGTTGGTATATACCTGCGAAAAATAAGCTGTGAATCACTGTAGTTTAAACTACTAGCATAGCCTACAGACGACACAATCGTTCGTATTCTAGATATACTAAATGATTTCATTAAGGTTCACAAAAAAATTATCCAACGTATTAAAAATCTCTTAAGAAACAGCCACACAATATACATATAATGCATTCATGTGTATAATTAATTAGTGATACATAGTAACTTTCCTATACCAAAATTAAGTCTCTCCCCTTTTACTCTTATACCATTCCAATATCACATTTAGCTGTGACAATTGAGTAATGAATGAAAGTTTATTTATTTTGTTATTGTTAGAACTGCAAGTTGAAATCCATAGTATTTTATACCCACAACACCTTACTTTTGGTACCTCACCCATTTTCTCAAATCATAGGATGACTACATTTTGATCATTCGTCATAAAATTTTCCGCAGGGAATAAACAAGTCTATATATTTTTACTTATAAAATAATAAAGAAAACATTAAGATTTCAATAAAAAATATTTAGCCTTTTTAGCTTTTATTTTTTTTTTTTTTGACATTTAGCCTTGTCTAGCTTTTTAACAAGGACGATTTAGCTTCTTTTTTCTTCCAGATCCTAGCAACATTGCTTAGTCATGACAAAGGCGTGCGATCTGTTGATCTAATCAATTTAAGAGTTGTCAGAATCATATCATCATTGTAATATGCTCTTGTGATAATGAGCATGGGTTGTTTTTTTGGATTCATCTTTTTTCTGGGTGCGTAGTTGAAACAAATATTTTTTATTAATAAGATTATTTAGAACGTATTTGCTTGTGAATCCAAATTGATTATTAGGCTAAGGTTCGTAACGTTTAATTCAGAAAGAATTGGGCATGATAAATATTCCAGGAACTACGGAAAAATTAACATCGACCTATTTTTCAATGTCCCCAGCAGAACAGAGTAGCGCCACTTTCGAAAGCCGCTTCACTTCCATCATCAGTGTTTTTTTGCTTACCACCACTTGTCACGTGGCTCTGTTGAATGTGATTAACAAACATTTTACACAATTGAAAATAATGAAGATACCCAGCAAAAAAATATCATGTTTCTGGAAGCAGTAAAAAACTTAAAGGCATTCCGCATGCGATCTTTTGAAGCGCTTCCAAGGATGCTCAAACAAAAGGCAGAGATCTCCCAGTTTTCAAATTGTCTAAATTAAGAAGTTAGTCGGCATTTTAACACGAACTTCAAATTAAACAAAATCTTATTCAGTAGCATTCTAGCTTTCAATAAAATAAGTTCTAAGAAATTGTTGCACGCATTGTTTCAAATATACAGTAGCACATTTAAAACATGCTCTCTTTCTCTATCTCTACATTTCTCACTTATAGCATGGAGGATAGATATTTATAATAAAACAC
Organism: Panzeria rudis; assembly: GCA_956483635.1. Lineage (NCBI taxonomy): Eukaryota > Metazoa > Arthropoda > Insecta > Diptera > Tachinidae > Panzeria > Panzeria rudis. The sequence goes on along the minus strand of OY101449.1, from coordinate 129,884,414 downwards.
GATTTGGTTTGCCTATAGTTTAACGATGGTGCAATTGAATAACGCAATAAAACCAAGATATAGGATTTTAAAGCATATTTGATGCCTCGAAAGAACCGCTGTTTTATGTCAAAAACAACAGCTCCCAACTGGGACATCGCTAACAAAATTCGTGCATGTTCGAAGCGCTTTTTGAAGCAGGAGAAACTGCAACAAGCAGCTTCTCTCACCTTCAAACATGCTTTGGCCGAAGCAGTAGTTTTTGCTGGGTACTTTAAAAAAACATGGCTTTTAAGTCAATTTCAAAAAGCCCACTTTTCGACGTAAGGAATACATATAATATAAATGATCTTCCTTAGGTTTGCAGGAAATTTTATCAAGAATCGAACGATGCCTTTTAAATTAAATCAAACAATAAATTAGCAGGAAACTAAAAGAAGTCAACAAAACAAAACTATATTTTTTTATGTTGGTTGGTTGGTTGGTATACGTGGCTGCTACTACACGCAAGCAATCAAGTAAAATCAATAAGATTCCGTTTCGACAGACCATTCCACTTGTCAGTGTCAATCCAGGTAGGTTTGAACCCAGATCCCGTATCCGGTAGCTTATACTAGATCTAACCCGCCGCATTGAGATACCTGATCAGGTCACCTACACTCTAAAACACTTTTGTTGAAAATTATGTCGATAATAGTCGGCAGCACTTTACAGATTATTATTGACCTAATATTACACACGCATTATTATTCAACAAAATGTTTTTACTAAAAATACAATAAGCTGCGTGCAGGTTTGAACCGCGACCTCCTAACTGATAGTCTGACGTATCTACCATTTAGCCATAGCCGTATTATACTTTATGTTACATTTTTTTCCAGTTGGACTAAATATGTTTAATTTGAAAGTTTTTTCTTTAAAAATATAACTACAAAATCGATGTAATTTTAGACAAGAAGAAATTTTCAACACAATTTTAGACAATATATGATCCTAACTTTGAAGTAATGTTTTAGAGTATAGGAAAGGCCTATCCTGCTAGCGTGCCTGCCGATCGACCAATGCCGCGCCACTACTGTGACGAACCTCAAGATGTCCCTACGGTTTCTGTTAGTTAGTTGTGTTGTGCGTTTATCGTTGTAGCAAGGACACATCTTCCTAGCCACCTTACACGTGCTCAACTTGCGCCATCCGTCTTCAGCTTTCTGCCGATAATGCTTGATAATATGGTTTTTAATTGTGCCAAACGGCATGGCTACAGATTCAGCAGTGGAGGCGTTCATAGCAGAGCCAGCTCTGTCTAGCTCATCCGCCTGCTCATTGCAAAAAAATATTTTATATGCGGGAACCCAGATGAGGGTAACATCTGTCTGACCACTTAATCTGGATAGCACATCATTGCATTGGCTAACTAAAGTGGAAGAAGTAGTGTGTAACCTTAGAGACAGAAGTGCCGCCTGATGGTCGACGAAGATGCCGACTCTCCCCTGAACGCTACTGTCAATTAACACCCTGCCCGCCTCGCTTATAGCCAATATTTAAGCCTGAAATACAATGACATCGTTGGGAAGTCGGAAGGAGAGTCTTAAGCCAAGGTCATTCGAGAAGACTCCTGAGCCTACACTGCAGATCATTCTTGATTCATCAGTATACAAGCTGAAGGTGAAGTCTTTTTCTATGTTACCTTCCTTCCACTCCGTCTGAATTGAATAAGAACTTTGAAAGTGCTATTGAAGTCCAGATGAGGTACCATGTAATCAGAGGTCTTTTTTTTTAGTCAAATATATTTTAAATTTTGAGATTTATAAATGTTAGAGCATTATAAATTTTTATTTTTAGCATAGCTAAACACTCTTTGAATTTTTAAGCCGGATATTATTTAAGAAAGTTGCAAACCTCAGAAACTTTTTTTGTGGGTCAATTTTAGCCCGATTCTGATTAAGCCACTATGTATTTTTAATCTATCAACAAATCAATCAACAAGCAACATTTAAATTTGCATTCCTTAAAGTTAAGCTTTTGTAAGACCTCACATATTTTTAGATTTTTTCATCCCACACAAAAGCCACCAACTTTTCATAATTAAAAAGTACAACTCATATAGTGATGTCAAATTGAATTTTAATGTACATACTTACAGACGTATTTAAAAGAAACAATAAAATGTCAGCCTTTTTCACATGCATACTTTGGACTTGTTATATTAATTTATTCGTATGAAGTCATACCAATAATTAAATACAAGTTTTATTAAATTCTGCAAAAGGACATGCAACAGCGTGTAGCAGAGCAAATTGTTGAGTATCGTGACAAAGGCAGATTTAATAGTTAAATGTTGTATTTTATTTATTTAAAAAATGTTACAAACATAATAAATAATATCACAAAGGTGTTGTAACTGTTTCATTTTACATGCTAAAGTTTAACAAAACTTCCCGGTAAAAAAAGACATTAGAAATAAGTCAATAAAATGTCACTATTGCTATCCCGGAATAATTCTAATTCAGATAATTTGTAATGATTTGTAAATAGATTTGTCTTTGCATGAGGTTTTCTAAGTTGAAGAGATGCTAAGAATATACGTTTCACTGAAAAAAAATTTTTAATTCTGTCCAGTTTCGCAATATAAAAATTTATATAAATAAATATTAATTATTTCTAAATCCTACTTAAGTTTTAGCTAAGTTCTACTTAAATTCTACTAATATCTCAGTTAAGTTCTAGCTTAGTTCTAGTTTACTCTTAGGTTAGTTATAATTAACTTTCAGTACAGTCGTCGTTAAAGTAAAGCTAGGTTAGGTTATGCCAGGAATGGTAGTTCTGTAATACAAATCCACTCGGAGACCCATTTGGATCCATTGTGATTCCCTTCTACTTGTAGCCATTATTAAATTAACCCTCGTAGCACCCTGAAAACCTCTATTATATGGCATTAAGCCACTTAAATCCCATGATGGAGCTGCTGATATCTTCAAGTTAGCACTTCGTGATATCACTAATGCTTTCATGAAAATACCTGCTCAGCCATCTAAGCCTATGGCGTTGCAACCTCTGGCAATGTCAAATAACATGATCGATGGTTTCTGGTTCCTTTTCATCGTCTCACATCTTACAGAGATCTGTACTGCCAGTTTCTCAAATGCTGGTCTTCGCTCTGGCCGAGCAGTGACCAGTCAACGCGCCTATCAAGACTGCTAGCGCCTTCCTATTTATACCCAGTAGCAGCTTTGATCTTCCTAAATCGTGTGTTGGCCGCATTGTCCTAAAGAATCTATAATCCTTCCTACTCCACCATGAATGGTTGGCCCTGCTCGAGACCCAATTACTAAGTTCCCTATAGTATTGACCCATCGGTAATATAACCGATTTGTCACATATTCCCTGATCTAACACCAACCCTATTCTTGCTAGTTCATCGGCAGTTTCATTTTCCTCAACATTGCAGTGACCAGGAACCCAACACAGTCTAATATTATATTTGTCCATAGGCAAGATGAGGCCTCTCCTGCAGTCACTAACTAGTTTCGATTTGTCATTGTGTGACTGTCGACCAAAAATATTACCTCCTCGATTTCACCCACATTTCCGGCCACCAGTATCGTGGCCCTGAGGATCGACAGGATCTCAGCTTGGAAAACGCTACATTTATTCGGTAGTCTTAAAGAACTCCAAATGTCCGTTCCCAAGATATAGGCACCAGCGCACAGTGATTTGTCCCCATATATTGAATCGGCAAAACTAGAGTAATTATCGTAGAGTTAGAAAAATTTTAATTTTGGGAAAAATCGGCGCAAGGATATACATATATACCTTCCATACATGCCTAATTTTAAATTTTTAATTTTAGCTTCAGTTATTATCAGTATGTGGTGAAAATTTGTATCTAATTTTAAAATTTTGCATTCCAGCACTGCTGCTAATTTTATTTCATTCGGTGCAAGGACATGACTACATCCCATATATCCTTTTTCTCAAAAACTAAATTTTAGCTGCATTTATGTATACAGTGCACTAAAAATTAATATATATTTCTAAAATTATGCGTCTGGGCTCTATTGTAAATTTTGTATCATTGGCTGCAACGACATTAGTACATCCTCATATATCCTTCTTCGCAAAAACTAAATTTTTGCTGCATCATATAGTTAGGACTAGCAACCGTTTCGATCTCTGGAGGTTTATATGAAAAGAACCGATAACTTTGACATGCCGCTGACGTTGGAGGGAGTCAATTGACATAATTAAAATATTCAGTGATAGGTTCTAGACCCAAACTTAAGGTACTTGTGTTGGTTCTTTAATACTAGTCAAATTATTCTACTTTAAACAAATAGTTCTTAGTTAGAAAAAAAACGCTTGTACAGTGTGGGTATTTTGCTAACATTTCTGTTTTAGTTTTGTGGTATGTTTTCCTTTCACCGGCCACGACTCTGGAACATTTTCACTACTCACAGGATAAGTACGTTTAAGGCAATTGGTACAACATTTCCGGCAGGGTCGCTTACGAATTTTTGTTACTGTATACAATATTTATATTTGAATAATTACTTAAGAAAGGATCATAGATATTTTTATTTTACTTGTAATTTATGATGTTGTCTTTCAAACTGTATTTTTCAATTTCCATTCCATTTAGGCATTTTTGTTTTCATCCTATTTCGGAACACTATGGCTTAAAATGTTTGTTATCGAATGGACTATTCTTTAAAACTGTAAAACTATGGATTTTTTATTATTTGTGGTACAAAACAGCTTTTGAAATTAGAACAATTTAAAAGAAAATTAAAAATTTCATAGAATTTTAGTTTTGATTCACTACATCGCAGTAATTTTTATCCGTTTCCATTTTCCGGCAGAAATTCTTAAAATTTTTTTCACTGATCGATAGAAATCCTATCGAAGTATCTAAAGCAAAAATAAAAAGACAACCCTATTTTTTTTATATATATTTTTTATTTCGCCAAACTTTGCCAAAATTTAGGGTGTACGCAATTTTTGTGCTATTAAAAAAAATTTGCACACTACATAAAAATTTAGTTATTTTTTCATACTAACTAAAAGTTTGAATTTTTACTAATTTTGGCAGTACCATAAACTTACCTCCTTGTAACTTTTTCGGTAACTTAGAAAATATGGCTCAAGAAATGCATATAATTATTAAAATACAACAAAATTGAGAATAAGAAATTAGGAACTCCTAAAAAATTTTTGTTTTACTCTACCAAACTTAAGCAAGTTTTGGAGTTCCAATAAAAAAATCTCGAAAGTTTTCGATAGCAGAAAAATTTTTTTCATGAAATACATTTACTTCCTGTCACTGTTTTCAATATAAATATGAGAACGAAATCGTCTCGTCGGCATTGTGGAACAGATAATTAAATAAATTAATTTCTGTTTTTTGTACGTTTAGTTGTAAACAAAACGGTTAAGTTTTAAAAGAATACATTGAAAAAATTTTTTGCCAATTTTTTTTTTGTAACACAGGTAAAAGTCGATTTTCAGTTAACAGTTTTAGCTCAAAAAATTTTTTGAATTTAGTGACCTCTACTTTCAACAATAAGTGGAGATGATAAGTTCTACTTACATATGTATATATTCAAGATACTATGTTAGCTTTACAAAAATATAAATACATTACATAATAATTCTAAGCACTTTATTTATTACTAGTTTTGCTATGGGTCAAAGCACCGTGCAGCGACCGGCCGTGAATCCAGGGGTTGCGGAGATCCGCCCGCTAAAACTGATCTCATTTAAGATTGCTGTATGACCGGTTAATCCGGTCTTCACCAAACCTGCCTAGCGGCCCTTCCCGCCACAATGCCCTCTATGGGAAGCAGGTGAAGAATGACGTCTTAGGCTCCCAGAGGTGTGCTTCTCTTAGCACCTGTGATGTCCAGCGAAACACACCTCTGGATCTTAGCAAGTAATCTCCTATGACTCTCATTCGTCAATGCCTCCCACCACACCACACAACCATAGTAAATACTGGCCTGACAACCGATGAGTAAATTCAGTTTACCACCTTCTGCTACAGACCCCAACACCTTCCAATGGAGTTTCTACATGCGTAGTAGAGATTGGCTCAATCTCTTTAGCCTTTCCTAAGTATTTAACCCCCTTCTGCTGTACTCAGATCCACCCCCCACCACAATGTTGCACTACTAAGATGTGTACTTTGTATCTCCTGGTAAAGAGGACCATCTCAGTTTTCTCTGGGTCGACCACCATTCCCTTGCTTCTGGCCCTCGAGGATAGCTCGCAAAGTGCCGACTGCATGACTTCCTGTATAATATGTAATTAAGCTGTGCATGTTTTGTTAGCTGAATATGTGGGTGTGTATTCAACATACCCATATATTCAGTTTTGTTGGTATTAAATGTATTAAATGACAGTAGTTGTAGTTGCTGCAATGATAATATTAGTAGTTGTAGCCATAGTAGGTGTTAAACAAAATTTTACATTCATGACTTTGTACCGGCTGGCTTTTAGTGTAATTAAAATATCACCCGTGACAATTATACCTGACACACATTCACAAACAATTTCTATATATAAATTTGTATATGTATGCTTAACAGCAGACTATAATATTGTGTACGTAAATGCTTCTGAAATATATTAAAAATGAAACAGAAATGATGTTATGAAAAGTGATTTTATAAGAAGGAGTATGTTGAGTATACACGCTGTATGATATTTGTGTTAATGGTTAATAAAATGTATAATACGCGCACATTTTCGTAAATAAAAATACTTGTTGTGTTTTGCGAATATGAAGAGGCTTTAAAATTTTCATGTAAAATAATTTTTTTCGAAGTATTATATTTATTTATTAATATATTTTATAAGCCTTTAAATAGTATCGTAGGAATTATCATGTGATTGCTCTTAATGTGCTTGAGTACTTGTTGATATTTGATATTATATATTACTATTACTGTATGACGATTCCCAAGACTCATTCCTATTTGAAACAATTATTAATTTTGATAATTATTACTACTAGCTTAATATATATTTAACTTTCATAACAATACCCCATACGCATGCAGCTGAGATTAACCAATACTATTAAGCCCTTTACCAGTAACGAAAATAGCTTAATATATCAATTCCGGAAGACTCTGGGTATTTGTTCAATTTCTGCTTTAATGATTATATGAGATTTGTTTAAATTTATTAAAGTGTACTTAACAGTTCACATAAAGTTTCCAATATTACTGCCTCGAAATTCATTCAAAATTCATAATATTGAGTATGTATTAAAATGATCTCTCAATTGAATCATAATAAACTCATATCACTTGTACAAAACTATATATTGCTATCAATTCAATTTTACCTTGATTGCAAAAAGTTTGCACAAGTTTTCTCCATAACAAATAATATTTACTCTTGCACAATAACTTTACCTTTTGTGTGCATAAAATAAATGATATTTAAATTATTTACCCTAATATATTTCAAAGTTAAATGTTCGTAGTTTCTTCTATTTATTTGATATTTGTATTATATCCCTGCTTTTTAGTGCTCACAACAAAGTGCATGTGAAAAGTTTAATAGAAATCAAATTAATTAAATAAATTATGATAAAGTCAGCGACAACTTGTTGTATTGAAAGGAAATATTTTATATAACTTTAACTTCAATTTTGCAGTTGTATGTGTAGTTGCAACACAAGGAGTCTTATATAAATGAAAATACGTAATAAAATACTATTTATGAAGCTAATAAATTATATTGAACTATAAACAACTACAAGTGCTGACATACAACCAGTGTAAGAAGGAGTACGTGCAATTGTGATTGCAACAGCTGGATATGTAATTTAGGATACAGTGTGGTACTTAAATACAAAAATTTTTAATTAATAAATTGCAATGGAAATAAAAACGATATTAAAAAAAAACTATATATGCACTTAATTTTTATATATGTTATTGTTTTTGTTTTAGACTATAAAATAAAGTTTAGAGAATAGAAAAACAACTCATCCCAACTTTATGATTTTTCCTCTTCGTTTTTGTATCAATCGTGCTCGAAAATTTAACTATGATTTGTAATCATAGTAGACAAAAATAATGATGTAAAATCAACATGTTTCAATGTTGAGAAGAAATCATATTAAGTTTATGAAAAATACTTTTTTTTGAAGTGTGTTGGTGCTTATTTGCTTTTTTCATAGCTATAATGCACTGTTCTACTCAGTCGTTTGTTGTTTTGTTGTACTTTATTTTGATGTTCGTGTTGTGCAAGTGTAAATATCCGACAAATAGCCATTAAGCTTCGCATTGCCAGCAAAAATTTCCTGCCGCTGATTTGAAATAACCATTTTTCACATTAATGTTAAACAAAAATTGTTAATCTAACCTTAATTCCCCTTAATTTAATATTTTTTGTATTAAAACAACATTTTTATCAACGTTACACTTTATTATAAATCAACATAACTATAACTTTAGTTTCTAATAAATGTAATGTTAAATAATTGATTAAATAATGTTGAAATAAAACGAAATTCATATAACTTATAAAAGTAAATATTTATATTGGTGTATATCTAAAGTATGTTTGAGGATAATGTGGCTGCATTGGTTAGCGTGTTGACTATCAAACAAGTGGCACAAGTTCAAATCTTAGCTAGAGCAGCCAACTACAACATACATTTTCTAGATGATACATTAAATTCATGTTGTTTCTTCAACTTGAAATAACTTTGATTCAACAAAACTTTTCGTGTTGTTTCATTATCAATTCACGTTGGCTCAGCTTGAAAAAAACTTTGATTCAACATGAGTCTTCGTATGATTTCAGTAATAAATTCACGTTGTTTCAAGTTGAAATAAATTTGATTCAACAAGATTCTCCGTGTAATTTTAGTATCAATTTCATTTGGTTTACCTCTACTGGATTATTAAGTCGATATGAAATATAATTATTTCAAGAAAAAAATCTTTGCAGGTTAATTTAAAATCATGCTATATTAACATGAAATACCTATGAAGCAAAATCGGTACCAAAAATGTGAAAGATTGTTTTCGATACACCTCCTCTGTCGATGTCCACAACTATCTAGGAATAGGGCGTCATACTTGCAAAATCCGTCACTAGCCGAACTACCAGACCGGGGGAATGCGACATTAGGAGAATAAAATCGTGCATACGTTACTCGGGTTGGCTTAACACCGACCCAACTTCAGACTTGAATTTCCTTCTTATCCATCTCATGCATCACAAAGTAACCAAAGTGGGTCGGTACCATGTTTAAAAGTTAATTCAATCTTAATATGTTTAATAAACTTCGTCCAACTGTTTGTAAGTTATACAGGTTAAAAAGTAAAAACCAGCCCACTGGGGTCCTTATTGGTAACGTTGTGTTAAGCCGTTTATATGTTATCAGTTTTTTTCTAGTTATGAATAGATGATACAACTTCTGATGGAGCTAAAATTGTGGATTATATTCATTCGACCATTTAAAAAAACAATATATCCTATTACTTTTTTTACACCGTCATCTCTATCCAGTGCTTTCAAAATTATTTTAACTTGTTTGTTCAAGTAAAATCAACCAAGGACTGGACCTTCCCATCTTCGATTTCCATGAAACTTTGTGTGGAATTTTTTTTAGTATATTTTAGTAATGGATTCGATAAATTGGATTTCTACCAGCTTCTTTTATAGAGATATGACGTCATCAAAATTAAAAAAAAATATATCTATAAAAGTAGAGTTTAGATATAAAAATATCGATAAATATTCTGTAATTTAAAACCGCTATATCTTAGAAAAGGTCAATTTTAAAAATTTCAAAAATATATATATATATATATTTTGGTCTCAGTAGACATGAATAAATACTAAGATTATGTAGCCCCAAAGTGGCAAAATTATTATATATAAAGTTATTGACAAAATTTTAGGAATAGTTCGAAAAATTAATAGAATCGTCAACTACACTATTTTGCAATAGAAATGAAACCTAAAACAAAAATGATCTCTAAGATAAATGTATCGCTGAAAGGAAAAATGAAATCCCTTTATATTTCCTATGAGCCATTTTCAAGATATCCGCAAAAACGTGATTGATTCAAGTGGAATAACTCTATTAAAAAAAAGTTATTTTCCTGGTATTCCTGGTAATTTACCATAATGCCGTATTTTTCAGGATATTTAAAATGTTGAAAAATCCCAAATTCTAGCTCCAAAGAATCAAAGCACATTGCAGCGATCTGGTTTTACTACAGTTTCACAACAAAGCAACCAAAACTCATATCACAATTAAAAATCAACTTTGCACAATTTTGTCATTTAAAAACACTTTTGGGCATACTGTGATAAAAATTTTCTATCTCGACTTCTTTTGCAATTCTACGATAGCGTAAAGTTTGTTGCCTACATCAATAAATTAAAAATTCATTAAAGCACAAGTAATTTATTTTATAAAATTCGGCTTAAAACTTAGTAAAAGTATCTGCATATTTTTGTGACTCGTAATCACTCAATTAGAACTCTGCTACACATAAATTAAGAGACAAGTGTGGGAACATTTTTAAAGTTTTGTGTTTTCTTATTTTAGAAAAATAGGTTTAATTAATGCTATAAATAAAAGCATATTTATAAGTAAAAATAAAAATAAGTAAACACAAATTCTTTACTTTAGCTATACTCAAGATGACTTTTTATTTCTGCTATTTTGTCTTTTAAAGAAGGAGACAAGAAATAATCAAAATAAGAGTAAAAAATATTTATTATTAGTTCTTCAACTTGTTGATATAGTACGATGACTTTTTGGTTCTGGACCGTTGCACATGACCACATATAAGTAAGTAAAACAAAAATTTTAAATAGACACGAAAGAAAAACAATAGCAAGATGAGAATACAAGAAATTGTTAGCATTGTGTGTTTTAACTTAAAGGTGCCATGTTAATAATTACCAACTGATAGAAAAGGTACAAGTGTGTAACTATAATAACGACTGAATGAAATTAAGAACATCAATTATGGCAACAACCCGTTTGACATGTAAATAACTTCAAAATTTAATCTACCAATATGTAGTATGTTATAGGTCGGGGATGAATGACACTTAATTTTTTAAATATAAAAATAACTTTACAAATTGAAGCTACCCGACTAGAAATTTTTATGCAATCATCTTTGGGATCCAACTGGAATTCCAATTGGGATGTAACGCAGGAACGTATTTGGGACCTGATTGGTTTTTCTGTGGGGAAATGTCACAAACTCGCAAAAAAGTGCTGAAATCTGAAAAATAGCAAACTCCAATATTGATTAAAAATTGCTAAGGCTGTTAAGAGGATAATTGTAAGCTGCAATCACCTCTACCGAAGATGATCAAAAACTACGATTAAAATCTATGTTAGATTTTCCCGACAAATTACCGATAGTTTCCCACTTTTGAAGAACTTCTGTCAAATCATTAATTTCTCGATGGGCTATCCCAACAAGTATCCGGTCGGGTCCCGAATAGGATAACCCTTTTTGGGTTGCCACATGCGCTCCCAAAAAATCCCCAATATATGTATTGGGAAAGTTTGTAGTCGGGCACTTTAAATGAATCTCAGAAGTAAACTTTCAAAATGCCGATACATGTGAGCATTTTTTGGTGCCCTCTACCAGAACCTGTTTTGTTTTTATTTTTTATATTAGTTCATTTTAAGACTTATATGGTGAATAGTTTTAACAATACTTTACTCCCACCGATTTTGTTGCCAATCTTCTTTTATGGCTACACAATAATCCTTGCAAAATATTACCTCTCTATCTACTTTAGTTGATTTTTGGCCGCACAATGTATGCGTTTAAGTCATAGTGCATTAGTAGTGTAAATCCAAAAACTGGTGTTGGAGACGATGAAGAACTTGGTGCCGATGTCTACGTAAGTAATGTTTTTGGCAATAACATGGCGGATTAATGTCGCTAGCTACGCAACGTTGTGGTGGGCATTCCTCAGATTGCCAATATGAATACGCCTATCGTTGAACTTTGGAATCACATAGATAACGTAGCAAAAATTAAATCGAGATCAAGGTAGGAATCAACAGACCACTGCAGAACTATCAGAACTTTGTGGCCCAAAATAAATCATGATATGGTCACTCATTTGGAAATTCTACAAGAAAACAATTATGATGTTAAGATGGACTGTAATCAATTGAGGAGCACTTGCTTTGTAAATATCAAGGACTTCGGTATTATTTATTGGTAAGTTTCTAAACATCTTCTGCTTTATTTATACAAATTTAGAAGGGATTTTAAATGTGTTTCAAGAAAATTTTGTATGGAAATTTTTTTTAAAACATATTAGAAACCTATTTTATGTATTACACCGTTTAAATTTAATAGACAATTTGAAAACCTGACAGAGCTGGCAATGTAAATTTAAGTAAACCTTACAAATTAGAGATAACATTAAAGTGACAGGTAATAACCCGACTAGAAATTTTCATGCAAACACATTTGGGATCTAACTGGGATCCCAATTCCGATGTAACGCAGAAACGTATTTGGGACCTGATTGGTTTGCTGTTGGGAAATATCAAAACCTTGCAAAAATTTGCTCTAATCGGGAAAATATCAAACTCTAATATTGAATTAAAATTGCTGAAGCTATCCAAGGGATAAAAGTATGTAGCAATCATCTCTTTTGAAGATGAGCAAAATATACGATTAAAGATCTGTGTTAGATTTTCCCAACAAGTTCCCAATAGTTTCCCATTTGGGAAGAACTTATGTTAAGGCATTAATTTGTATATGGGCTGTCCCAACAAGTTCCCGATCAAATCACAAATGCGATAACCCTTTCGGGTGTGCCACATGAATTCCCAATCGGACCCCAATATGAGTATTGGGAAAATTTCTAGTCGGGAAGGTCAACGAAAAGCGAAGCCACTTTTCAATAAACTGTGAAAAAACCTTTAAATCCGGCCGAAGGCCGGCTACGTAGAGAAAATTTAGTAATAAAATAATTATATTATTATTTATGGTATAAAGAACTAATAAAAATGGATTTCAATAAATAACAATATTGCCTTGGTAAATTCTTATTCATTAGAAAGTATCGCGATGCTATGCAAATAAAATGTTTATTTTCTTTTTTGGTGGGAACTAAATTCAATTGACATTATTTCCATTGACCTTATTACCTTCAGCAAAATTAAACGGGTTTTTATATAAAATATGTGCGTAATTTTCTTCAAATGATCAAGGGATTACATAATGGGCCACTAGACCTCCGTGTGAACTGCCCAAAAGGCGGAAAAACCATTCAACCTAAACTAACTGCAACTTAAGTCGCGCCACTTTAGAGTTTCCTCAAGGCGGGAAGCCAAACCAACCCAATCCAACCGCAACCTATGTCGCGCCACTTTGAAACGCCTATGAATTAAACTAGGGCTTTACATTAATAAATATTATTACTAATTAAAAATAAAATATAAAACATTTATTTTAATTAAATTCCCTTTTTTTCTATAAAAAAACAGATAAAGCGCATGATAGGACAAATAACATATATGTAAAATATTCTATATAGATAACTAGAAAACTAATTTATTCAAATGTGTGCATCATTAAATGTACAATTAAAATGTCACATTAAATAACAAATTGTTTCAGGTGTAACGAACATCATTGAAGAGGGTCAAATGCTGAAATAATAAAAAATAGACACCATAAAATATTATTTTGTTTCCCTGCAACGCCTTAAAAGTAAATAAAGAATGTCAAATATTCTAGCACTTTAAGTTGAAAAAAAATATAAGAACCTGTTTGTTTTTCAAAAATCATGCTTCCACTCATCCATTTACACAATTAGACTGTTTCGTGTTCTTTTCTTCCTTGACAAGCTAATGTAGGATAAAATATCAAACAAACAATAGATACAAACAAAGAAACAAAAAGGGTTTGATTGAAGTCATTGAACTGTTTCAGGTGTTCAATGTACAATGAATAGCACAAACAATTTTCCGCAGTAACCAAAGTTTCAATAAAAGGAATAATGCACTCAAATAAAAACGACCACATACATACGTACATTTTATAATCATACAACACATATAGTTAGATACATCTGAGTGTGTGAATGTGTGAATAAAAATATAAAGTAAGAGTAAGAGAGTTTTGATAGAAACAGCATCATCTATTGCACCAGTTGCAACACAATCTATACTTACTTGTTACTATATCTAACATACAACACTATGCAGTTGCAGTCATACTGGAAAAAAACACACATACTCTCAATGGTAGATACTTAATCAAACCGAAAATAAAATATTTGTAGAAAATTACAAGAAACGAAATTATGGTCGATCAAGACGGACAATATGAAACTATTTATAAGAAACTAATGGAACCAACTAACACGGTTTTAAGATTAGTAAAATAATAAGACAAGTATACAAGTTTTTAGAATGTATCAAATGACAATTGTTTTTATGGTGTTGAATACGAATTTGCAGTCGGGTTTTTATATGTTCTACTACATAGATGCAAAAATTCCACAATATTTCTGAAACTACTGAGCAGATTAAAAAGCAATGTTGGTACGCCTTTAAGATAATATTATTCTATCTCTCTGTCTCTCTCTCTCTCTTTATCTCTCTCTCTATCGTGTAGAGCTCAATTTTTAGGCTTTCATGCAGCAAAACTTTAAAAGGCTCTATTGATTTGATTGAGAACCGTAAGAGGTACGGACCTGAAATTTGCACAGAGTATGTATATATATGACCGCTACGACAAATATAAGACGGTTAAAAATTAAAGGGTGTTCGAAAGCGTGTAACGAATAATGTATGTTGAAATGCTAATATAATATACAGACACTCATATATAGACACTTGAAATTTTCTAAGTTAGTCTAATAATATACAGACTACACCAACTAGCACTGAAATTTAAACAATATTAAATGTAATTTTTACTATATAGTTTTGAGAATTAGCTGTATCTTGGAAACCGTAAGGGGCAAACTCTTGAAATGCTAACAGCAGCATTTCAAAAGTTACAGTAGCAACTACTAAAAACTATATAAAAAATAAAGGGTATTCTATCAGGTTATGTAATTTTGAAATTTTGCTATATATCCTGAGCCATAATGTAATATACAGAAACTTATGTAATAACACTTGGTGCATTATTATATCGATGGCTTCATTCCAGAGTACGCTAAGTCTAGAAAGTGAATTTTACAGGAGACGCGTTCAAAGTTTATTTGGAATTTCTCAAATGCCGTATAAGATAGAAATTCACTTTTTTCGGTGTTAAAATCATATTTATTGTAGAATTTGTTTAGTGTGTACGAATTATAAATACTGGTAGTAGAACATGGTTAAAAATGACTTAGACCATTTTAGAATGTACAAAATTTTTTGCGTTGTTCATCCAAGTGGACTTAGCATCATTTTCCTGGAAGTTTTTTCTAGCAACGGTTGTCTAAGTACACATAGCATATTTTGGTTTGGAGAATGAAAATGAAACACCTTACTTAGCGCGTGTTTAAATATGTTACTGAAACCATTGACATAAAATGTTATAAGTTTTATTTTAACGTAAAACAAAAGCCTAAGTAATTGTTATTCAGACATTTTTTATAATTGTATTAGTTAAACATTGAAATTAATAAACATATATAATTTAAATTATTCTTCATCTGATGTGACCACATATGCGCATTCTTCTGTTCCCTTTAGCTTAGGGCTGCCATACGTCCTGGTTTTCCACGATTGTCCTGGTTTTAGACAATTGTCCTGGTGTCCTGGTCCATTCTTAAATTGTCCTGGTTTTTTGGTACAGGTCAATGCAGACAAAAATTTAATTTCTGCTGATTGTTGTTATGAACAGATGTTAAGCTTTCTGTTATAACGCGGTTTACGTGAAGCAATTATACCAGCATTTCATCACCTTATTATTGTTTTGACCCATTAACATAGGAAAACGCATTAGAAAGCAGCAAACCAATAATAATTTGACGATTTGTTGCTAAGCATTTTTGGTAGTTTTATTAACTTTTATTAATAAGAAAACAAAAAAATAGCAATCGCTATCTATTTAAGCTTAAATACATACCGTGGAATATAAATGATTTTCAGAATGAATACATTTCCGAATTTACAATTTTTGCTAAATCTCTTTTAATATGAGTATCAAAACAATTGGTATTATGAGTTTCAAATAATCTGTGGAATAAAGAATTCCTCCTAAAGTTTATGTTTCTAAGGAACATCGAAATTTAGTTTAGTTACCCGCGTACTGAAGAGTGTGCTAGGCTATTAACTGGGAGGTCGCAGGTTTGATTCCTAAAAAGACTCGGGTGTTTCTGCAGAAAAGCTCAAAAAGGCTTAATCGGTATGTGCGGTTGTTAAATTGACGGAGCTAAATATTTGTCCGATATTTGCAGACAAATGTGGGAGAACCATAATTTTTAAAAAAAATTCTGTTAAAACTGGAAAAGCCTTTGTGGAATCGCCTCGCTTTATTTTAGAAATTGTTTGCCAAAAATTATATAAATTAATTTCAGTCTTTTTGAATAGTTGTTCAAATGCAAGAACTTTCAATCTATAAAATTCTGAAATTTCTAATAATATCAAAAATAGTGGTTATTTTTTTCTTCAGTACGATATTTGGATTTATTAAACTTAGTGATTTACAGTACTCAAACTTATCAGATTTATATAAATTCACAATAAACAACACTTTATACGCTGACGACTTTCTCCAAACTAAACTGTTCTATGTTTACTTACACGCGCGAACTGTTTTTGTTTATTCAGGGAATAACATGCTAAGTACACATAGCGACACTCAAAAATGTACCATGTGTATGCTAAGTAGGCTTAGAAAGCATAACAACAATAAATGCCCCTTCTAAAGAATGCTATGTTTACTTAGTTTTCAAAAAAAATTTACAGTTCTCTTCCAAACAATACTGACTGTACTTAGTCCTTTTTGGAATGGAAGCTTTTTAAAACTTTAGTCGTAGGCTAAGTACAATTGTGAGCATAACTTTTAATAGGGTTGTCCGATAAATTCGAGCTTTTGACAGGACTCAAGTTACATCATTCCAAATTTAAATAAACAAACTCCTTCAAAACATGCTAAGTCGACTTAGCATACTCTGGAATTAAGCCATCGATATAAACTACACCAATTAGTACTGAAATCTAAACCAAATAAAATTTCAAGGTTATAACAAGATGTATTTATTAGGGATATCCTCATGAATTTATGTAAAAAAACTTAAATTGATTTGTTTAAAGATCTACTGATGAGTTGGCATTAGCAACCAAAGAAATGCCGGCATATAGATTAGCTAGTCACAACAACTCAATTTAACCCTTTTGCACAATAAAAGGTATTCTATCAGTTAAAGAAATTTTGAAAATTAGCTGTATATTGGAAACCGTAAGAGCCAAACGCTTGCAATTTTCACAGTTAGTGCAGCATTTTAAAGGCAACAGTAGCGAATGCTATATTAATAAACTAACAAAATACTAAAAATTCTGGCGGGTCCTGCAATTTTGAAATTTAGCTGTATCTTCTCAAACAAAACTAAAAATATCGGAAAAAAAAGAAAAAAACACCAAAACTAAAAAGTCACAACAAAAACAAAAAAGCAAATCGCCAATAACCGAAAAATCGCATAAAAATCGCCAAAAACTAAAAAATCGCAAAAAAAACAAACAAAATATAAAAAAATAAAAAAATATCGTCAAAAACCGAAAAAACCCAATATCAAAAATCGCCAGAAACGAAAAAATCCCCAAAACTAAAATATAACAAAAAAAAACCGAAAATAGTCGCTAAAAGAAAAAAATCGCAAAAACTAAAAAAACGCCAAAACTTAGAAATCGTAAAAACAAAAAAATCGCCAGAAGTAAAAAAGTCGATAAAAAATATAAAAAGTCGCCAAAAACGAAAGAATCGCTGAAACTAAAAATCGCCAAAAACCGAAAAATCACCAAAAGGAAAAAAAGCGCCAAAACTAAAAACGAATTGCCAAAAAAAAAAAAGGAATATGTATGTTTACGGTATTCGTACAGAACCCTTCGTGTGCGAGTCAAAGTCACACTTTACTGAATTTTTGAAAACAGTAAACTGTCAGGTGTAAAATTGCTTTTATGCGGTTGCCAACACTATACTGTACATATGACGAAAAATTAATAGCTCGCGGTATCTTCTGTACACTCTTTAGTATAATTTATAGGAATATAGGAAAAAGTAAAGAAGTTGGTCTCATTACACACAAGATTAGTGGATGGTGAAGTTTTCATATAATCCTATTGAACAAAGCAAATAGAAAAAGGTGCATTATGGCATCAATACCATCACCAGTCACAGCATCGTCGTCATCAACAAACCCATCATTATTATGGTTTACTCACTAGCACGTACAAAAAGACAGCACGATTTTAAACGCACACCTACTACCCAAACAATGTTTTTAATCTAAGAAGGAATGGTAAATGGCTAACAAAAAAAACATTATAAAGCCAGGCGGGCAAGATATATACACATGTACAACTCTTTGCTCATTTCTGTTCTTCATAGTTAATATAATGGTCTTTTAATACGACATGCTTCTTCTTCCTCTTCTTCTTCTTCTTCTTCTTTTTTGATGGTTTTTAGTAGTCTTTGTTATCTCTGGGTTCGTGCATCCTAAAGGTTTAGGTGTATTACTTTTTTTTATTTTTCACTTTAGTTTGTTCATCATTTGAACAATTGACTAAAGGTTATTGACTTTTTATAATGATGTTATTGTTACTACTATTTCGCTTCTAATGGTGATGATGATTTTGTTAAAGTATATTTTATATATTTACTATATATATTTTTTGGCAGCTATTACATATCGCCAGCTTATTATTGTTTTGGCGCACCGATTATTTAAACAAAATTGAGTTAGGTATGAGGTGTATATATTTTGAATACCCCCTTGCAGAATCCAAAATCTGTTTCGCGAAATTTGTTATGGCTTCGGAGATATAAGCATTATTTTTTATAAAGTATCAACAATGTTATTACGTTTTTGTAAAAAAAATTTAAAACAAAAATAACAAATCAGAAACTAAGTAAAATACCAAGTCATAGTCTATGTACCAAGTTTCACCAATATTGACTTTTTATTATAGGTAAAAATGTTTTCTAATAACATATTCAGTTCGTAAAGCACAAGAGGTTCAAGTGATAAAATTCTGAGTAATTAAGCTTCAAATCTTTTTATTCCTATGAATTTCATACTTAAAATTTTGCCTTTGTAATGCATACAGTTGATTGAACTCGTCATGGAAATCTGAAGTTTTGTAGAGTGATAGATATTATTATTAATTATGGATTCCTGTGTCTAACTCAGCTTGTTTAACTTTGGCACTTGAACCCCTTGTGCTCTAACTCCGTCATATATAAGATTCTTTCCTCAGAGAGAAGAAACTTTTATATCCACAGCAAAAAACTCATTACACTGCAGTAAGTATACACATGCAGCAAAAAGAGCTACTTTTGAGAAAACAGTTGCGTATGCGGCACAAAACAAAGTTTTTATTTTCAATACACGAATAGTAACTTTTAACTACATTCGTGAAAGCTCACAGAAATGTTCATATTGTTTCAAAACATATGCCGGAAGCAGTGGTGAAAATACAAAAAAAATCTATTGGGCACATTTTGAGAAAACTTTATTTAAACCTTCTTGTTGTTTTTCTTAGTTCCGGTTTATGGTATATGCGCCAAACCAATACTAAGCTGACGATATGTACATATTCACAGTGGCGTGAGAAAAACGGTAATAAATACTTCAGTTCTAAATTTCCCAACCGATTTATATGAAATAAACTGCTGTGCATGGAAGAAGTTATAGTACCTTTCGAGTATCCTGTTATAACACAGACTAAATCTAAAAGAGGCCAAAGTTGACTGCCCCTTGGGAGTAAAATATTTTGGGAGTTGCGACTTTTGTAAATGGTAAACAATGAAAGATATATACGAAACATGCTTAAGGTGTAATTGTATCGTATATTGTGCCGATATAGACAATCTTTTCAGCCTTATGCTTAACGCATAAAAAGAGTTCAACACTTTTATGTAAAATACCACGGAAAACATTTTTGTAAAATACATTAACTCTTCGTTGTATGGGTCTTTATGTCCCTTTCTTAAAAGAAGACACAAAAACTTCCCTTCAGCTGTGATATTCTAAAAGAATATTTGCTACAAAATTCTACTTTTTAAAATACAACCAAGTTCCAGACTCAACTTTAATGTCAAAAATTATTAAAAATTCAATGAAATAGTAAATATTTTGTATAGAAATGGAACAACAAACAACTTTGTAAATAAAGACAAAAATAACTTAACAATTTAATTGGAAAAAATGCTTTTTTTTCACTGAACAAATTCTTTAAATCTATAAAACAATTTGCCAAAAAATATTGTAAACAAAATATTGTAAACAAATTTTAAACAAAACAATGAACTAAATCAAGCAAAAAGACTCACTGGATTCTCTGAAAGATATCAAGCAATGCTTTTGTTTAAATTTATAAAACAATTAGTCTAAAAATACCAAAAAATATTTAAAAAAATAGTTTACTTAATCCGAGAAAAATATTAACTGGATTTTTTGTAATATAAGTATCAAAAAATCTTTTGCCTGGGTCATCATCATCATCCATTAAGCATTTATGAAATTTCACTTTGTTAAATATGTTTAAGCCTGAATATTTATCTAAAGACTTTGAAAAAATTAATGAGAATTAACGCAATGACATTCAGTCATAAACTTCAGTAAACAAACTTGGTATAATCGCTTTCCTCTTGCTACCATTGTTCTTGTTGTTATTTGTGTGTATGTCGTCATCGGGGATATTTTTTTACGACACAGAAATCGTTGTTTTCTTGTTGTTTTTGGTTTTTGCGTCCTAAATAAAAGTCAAACAAAAAATTCATTGATTCAGTAAAGAACATTTACAGGAAATTAAATTTATTTTTAGACAAACTTTTGTTTGAAAATTGTTTTGTGATAAGTTTTTCTGTGTGTGTTTAAGGGTTAATTTCGTCTTATGTAAAACACCACGACAAGCATTTATGTAGAACATTTCATTCCGCTATTTGCCTTTACGTAATAAATGAACAAAATGACACATATCACGAAGAGAAAAGTAGTTGAATCGTTTTACAAAGTTTTCTCTCATGGTGTTTTACATAAAAGTGCTGAGCACATCCCCTATCTTAATCGCAAGGCATACAAGAACTCCAATTCTGAGCCCAGTCAATAAAAATATATGTAAAAGTGGGGAGAATTTAACGCTCCTTAGTGAATCCCAGATGTAAATTTTAATAGGACGATACACGTATATATTTTTGTGGTGACCTCTACCAGAATCAGTTGCTAGAACCTTGTAATATTTAACTGCTACTTTTTGCATCTTTTCATATTAATTTCGGATAAAGGTCGGAGCCAATATTAGTAATTTATCAGATATGTCGTATAAAATTCTGCATGCATTGTTGAGCTGTTTATAGCAGCTCATCTGACACGATTTGATAAGTTAAAAATGTCAAATATTTATGCACAAGCTCTTAAGATTAAATGAGAATTATGACGAAAACTAAATCAGACAATGGTCAGAAGTGACTGCTAAAAATCGTAAAACGTAGATCAGACAACGTCCAGACTATTATGTTAAGTATCTTAAAGGAAATTAAATTGCCTTCGGATAATTTGCAGACAAGTTTGATATTAATCGGATAATATTTCAGAAAATTTATAAAAACGTCATACCAGAAAACTGCCGACTACTCTGCTAAATGTATGAGGAAATTTTTGTCAAATCGCTTGATTGTCTGGTAAAGTCTAGAATTTTTTCTGACGTCGGACACGTCGCCTGATATTCAACTTAAAAATCTGTTTTATCAATTTGCAATACTTGAAAAGCTTATGACGTCTTCTATATACAGCAGTTTGTTTTATGCAAATCGGCTACGTAGTTTAGAAGTTACGGATGGATATACGATCATTTATTATTATTTTGCCCCACTGTGCGATTGCTAGTTCATGTTTTTCTGTTTGTATTATTATCATCATAATTTTTTCATCTAAAAAAGGTGAATAGAAAAAAATACATGAGACAGATTGCTTAAAAGAGTAAAAAATTTTGTAAAAAAAACGCTAGTATCAAAAATTGGCAACAAATAGTGGATTTTCGGATAAACCTTTCAAATTCTTCGAAAGCATTTTATGCATTTGTTGTTATATTTGTTTAGATTTCAAAACTCAACAAATGGAACAAATCAAGCGTACTGTATGCTCTTTGTTGTTATCGCTAATCTAATTGAAAATATTATTATTGAATTGTTTAGGATATTAGAGATTACGAAAAAGCAAATGGATGAAAGTTTTAGTTATTATGAATACCTTTTGATTTCACACATTTTGAAAATGTTCATTGCGTTGAATAAAAAGAATCAGTTTTTATATCGCTTGAAATAAATCGTCAATGAAGTGTGTAATTCAAAAAGAAAATGCTTTATTTAATTCATCAATAAATTTGTAATAAAAATGTGCTTTCCTCTCAATCAAAAATAAAAGGAAAGTAGTAGCACTTTTTCACATATTTTCACTTTCCAATTTAGAAATCATTATCAAATATCTAAATAAATGATTAATAATACGATTTAAAAGGGAAAGGTATTTAAGTTAGTAAACTTTAATTTTACCATAAATGCTGAATTATTGTAAGTAATATTTTAGAACTGTATAGGTTTAAGTTGAAAGTTATTTATTCGGCTTAAGTTCAATAATTGAACTTACAACTTACTTTTTAGCTTAGAATTATATGATAAATTAATTTATTAAGAAAGGAACAACATCTCATCAGCAGTCTCTGTTCAATTTTACCACTTGTCAAATTGGATACTAGTGAGTAGGAATAGCAACTATCTAACCATCATATCTAGTGGAATATTAAATTAAGATTACCCGAAAATCTTTATAGCATGATGGTAATCGTAGCTTAAATGGGAAAACTACTTTTTCTCCGTGGAAACACCTATTTAGAAGTTTAAAAATTATATAACTCCTATGGAAATAATATGATAATTTGAATTATTATTGTTATTTGAATTGTTTTGTATCGTACAGTACAAAAAAATAACATTCTTCTAATGACTAATTCTGGCAGAGGGGAACAAAAAATATACACGTGTATTGGCGTTTGGAAAGTATACATCTGGGACTCATATTTTTTTAGAAAGAGATGTAACACAGTCAGTCAGTTAATACCTCCCAGTTAATCGATTACTGCGTTACCTTCTTTGGGAAAGGCATAGTGTAGAGAGAACAGTTGGTGAAGTGGGAGAAAGAGTTGTAGCCCCTCTGGTGTCAAGTAGAGGCATTAATTTGTTTAAGCTCTGTATCCATTTATTGGTTCTTTTACTTCACCGACGGTTCTGCTACAATACCGACGAAGGAGGGTGCTGTGAAGTGCATTAGGATATGCCAATGCACATCAGAAAAATTCATGATGTTTTTGGCTTGTCTGAAACTAGTCTTGAACTCTGGACCTCAGGATTTGTAGTCAAACGCAGGATTTTTTGTCAACAGCACCTTGCGGGAACTAAAAATTTACCCATTTTGCACACAGTTATAGTGATCCATCAAAGGGAATTTTGTAAGCCTTACGTTTAAGTTTAAGTGCTCAGTGCTTTTATTTAAAACAATACGACAAAAAATTTTTGTGGAATATTTTAATCTAAGTCTTCGCTTTATGCTTCTATTTGTCCCTTTATAAAAAATGTGTGATATAGCTGGTTGGAATGTTATTTAAAAATATTTGCCATAAAACTCTTCTATAGGTCTTTAAAGACACCCAAACTCCAGCCTCAACTTGAACGTTCGGAACAATTCAAAACTTAAAACGTGTTTAATGAATAATTTTATACTTATTCACTTCGATACTTCGATTTAACAAGAGGCGAATTAGTCGCCTCTTAATATAATAAATAACTCTCTCTGGTACTAAACAGAAGGTCTTTCATTTTATACATTACAAGTGAAATTTATTTTGAAACAGTCTTTTTAGTTCAGCCCTTCTAAAACATCTCAACTAAGGGAGGTAATCTTTTAAGCTGCGCATTTAAGGTATCATATAAGGTCACTATTCTTACCCTCTAACTAAACAACGGACTTCTCCTTTAAAAATAGGGTATAAATATGCCCACTATAAGGCCTCGATACAGCTTAATTTTACCACTAAGATGGTTAGATTGTTAAGAAATAAAAAACACATAAAAAAATATATATATTTTCAAGCCACAATTCAATATTTCCAATAAAATACGTTATTCAAATATATAAACAAAATCTGAAAACAGGACAAAATTATAGCATAACTGCAAAATATAAGCAACGCTAAAATGTTACGCCAATACTCACGTCGGTCTCGCAGACCAATTTTTATTGCTGTGTGCGCACACATATCTTACTTACACACATGAGTGAGTATAGGAAATTTGAAAAAGGTGCAGAAAAATCCCGGAGGCGGACAAAAATAATATACAATAATGTTTGCTATAACACTACTATAATTCTTCAAAGACTTGAATGCCAGAAATCATTCAAATCTTAATATGTATTTAAAGGTTAGTTTTTTACTTATGTACAATTAGTACTCGACATAAGAAATTTTATAAGTCTTACGTTAAATAAATAAAATGTGTTCAGATTTGTATGCAAAAACCACGAGAAACATTCTTGTACAACATTTCAGTCCCCTATATCGCTGCTGAAGGGGAGTATTTTGCCTATTTCTTAAGGAAGACACAAAAACATAAATACAGCGGAAAGGTAGATGACTAAAATGTTCCACAAAAAGCATCTCATAGTGTTTTACATAAAAGCGCCAAATAAATATTATATCTTAAACGTAAGACTGTGTAAAAGGGAGGAAATTTAACTGCCCCTAATACGAAACCCAGATTCAAACTTTCAAAATGCCGATACATCTTTTTATATTTTGGTAAAGTCTAGCAAAATCAGTTCAAGTTATTTTAAATTGTTATTTTAAATTGAACGCTATTTAATCAAAATTATAGCAAAATTAATACCACTATAGCGTTCTATTAGAAATTTTAATGCGATTTTATCCCAACCACATAATAGAAATTCCACAAAATTGTGGCATTTAACCCTACTTAATACAATTATCATAATTTCCAGTCGAAAAACACGTAAAGCTTCAGTATCGTTACAACACTTGATAATACAAACAGATGTACAACGAAACCACTTCAGCTAATAGAAACCACAATCTAAGCTTTTCTCCGAAACATATTTAGGAATTTTACGTCGTACACATTTAGCGAAAAGACCAATAATGGAATTAATGCAAATATTTAATGAGATTCGTTGAAAAGACTAGAAAGTGTGTATATACCATAAAATGAATTGAAGTGAAAAATGTATTATCAAATCAAATACATTAACACGCACAAAGACCAGATACATGACAACTGCTTTAACAGCTGACAGTTATGGTTAATCGCTTCTTTAAGCACTTGTGATGACATTGATAAAACCAACAACAACAACAATAAAGAGAATAAAAACAAAGTTGTGAAAAATGAAGCTAATAAAGGCATCATCAGCAACGAAACCATCTACAAGGATGATTACAAATAGTAGAAGCAACAAACAGTAGATATGATTGTAAGTAAAGATAGAAAGACAACGTTAAAGGGATGTTTTTGGACTTGTGCAGACTGACACACAATACAAACTCACATATTTCGGAAGCTAACGAGACATACAAGGAATCCACAGTAAAAAAATGCATTGACACATAAATCCTTTTAGTAAACAACATTCGAAACAAATAAAAAGAAAAATACTTGAACGAATGTTTTACATGTATGAAGAAAGTACAAATTTTTGGTAACATGAAAAATTATCTTCTTATTATTTTTTTATAACACACGATATTTTTGAATAGATGTGAAGTTTTGGAATCCTTTATCTTTCATTATACTTACATGGTTAAATAACAATCTTAAGGTTCTTTTGTAAAACCAGCATGATAATTTTTGTACAAACAGAAATAAATATAATTATCCAATTCATAGCCTGCGGGTCATCCGCAAAAAGTCATTAAGTATTCTAACAAGAAATGTAACTGGATAC
Organism: Panzeria rudis; assembly: GCA_956483635.1. Lineage (NCBI taxonomy): Eukaryota > Metazoa > Arthropoda > Insecta > Diptera > Tachinidae > Panzeria > Panzeria rudis. The sequence continues at coordinate 129,858,236 of OY101449.1, read as the reverse complement.
TGCGCGATGGAACTAATGTCTGCGCATATGGTCATCATATATGAAGACCATTTTAAAAGAAAAGTCTTTGTTTATATTTTAAATGTACATATGTCGTCTACAAGTTGTTTGTCAATAATATAAATCAATAAACCGGTGAGGCCTATAATTTATTAAAACTCTATGAGTAATAATCGTAATGCAAAAATAGTTTGGAAAATCCAAAAGTGCACAGCTCATAATCTCAATTAGACCGTGAAATTAAATAGGCTTCTATTCCTAATTATACTGAAGCGTAAAAAGAAAAAAAGTACTCGATTAGTGAAGTCTTTCGGTCGTTATCGTGACCATATGCAGGATCCGTACATACAGACAAACGGACTTCCAAGACAGAATTTTTTAAACAGTTTTTTAATTAGTTTAAATAATAAAAATGACGTTAAAAATGTCATGAGTGTTAAAAATAGTATTTTTTGTTAATATGTGGTTGTATATATTTTTTACAAGTGCAATATATGATAATAATAGAGCCATTTTAAGTTTGAAAAAACAGTAGCTTCGCGTAAAGTGAGAGTAGTACACACCTCAACGCTTCGCTTATGAGGCGTGCAATAAAGTTATTAAAAACATGTAAAATTGAAGTGTTTATTAAAAAATGTGTAGCATTAACTTCATCGTTCGTTACTTGAATATTTATTCCAGAAATTGATGCGAGCGTTCCTTAAACGCAAAAATTTTTCAAAAAGAACAAATTATATTTCAACTGTAATAATTTGAATCGTAATTAATTCAATTATATTGGATCACCTGCATTAAATCTGATTGAGAAGAATAGAAAACATATAAAAAACATTGTAATTCGTTACTTGTATATTTGTATGGATTTTGTTGTAGTAGTTTCACTATCTGATTTTGGCGTTTTTCTTGTTTTAGGTCTTAAAGGAGAAAAAATTAAATAAACCAGATCGGAAATCCAACAACGTTAAAAGAAAAAATTAAAACTACACTAAAAGAATTTTGTTTTATAAAACCAATGAAACCATTTTATTAGATTTTTTTCATTAATTCCATGACAATTTAAAAAAATCCAATGACAATTTCTTAAATCCAATGAAAAATTCATTAAATTCATTGTTTTAATGGCAATTTCATAAATCCAATGAAAAGTTTTCTCAAATTCTTTTGCAATATTAATGAAACTTTTCATTGGATTGATGAAATTGCCATTCAACCTATGAAATTCTTTCAAAATATTAATGAAATAGAAATTGAATTTGTGAAATTGTCATTACAAAATTCAAGGGACAGGTAAAGCGAATTAGTCTTAACACAGTTTATTTTATTATTTAATTTTATGGATTTGATTTAAAAGAGCTGCTAGCAAATAAAAAGAGTTGAAATAATATAGAAGTTATGTAGCCCTAAGGTGAGGTAACGATTGACCAAAATATTATGCACACAGAAAAATGTCAATGTAAAATCGTCGAAAACCAGGTTAATATAACATTTTGCGGTAGTGATTTTGCTTCATAGATGTTTCATATTGATTCAACCTGACTTACAATACAATTGAAAGAACATTTTTCCTTTTGCTGATTTAATATTCCAGCTCAGTTAAATCAAAATGAAGTTAATACTGAAATTATACGAAGAATCATTTTGAATCAAAGTTATTTCTAGTTAAAATAACGTGAATTCGATATTGAAACCACACGAAGAATCCGGTTGATAAATACCATCGTAAGTAAAATGTATTTCATTTTAAGTCAACGTGATTTAATTGATTATTTAACATGAAACTTATTTAAAATTTAAGTTATAGTCATGTTGATTTAAAATTAAATGTAACGTTTGCACCGAGGTTGTTTTAACAGTGAAAAATTTTTAATCAAAGATATATAAGGTTAGATAAATAATTTAATAAGGTTAGATGGTAACTGTAAGCCAGCAGTAGGAAACTTGCGTTGGCAATTCGATTTTCGTCGGCTATTAGTCGGCAACAAAAAGTCACACAACTGTGCACATCAGTGAATTATGGCAATAAACAAACCAAATAAACACTAACATGCTTTTAATATGATTTCCAATCAACATTTCGTCACAGTGATTTTACATGCCTTTTTCTGTGTATGGTAAAACAAAAAAATTAAATATTTGTACTTTTTAAGTGACTGTTATGTTTCCACAATCTTTAGGCAATTGCTCATTCATACATATATTAATATTTTAAAATAATAAAATTCATATCTCTTTTTTTTTCTTTTTTGTGTGTTCTTAAATGAACTTTATCCATATGCATATAATAGTCTAAGAGCCGACTGGAAAATTCTGTACTCATCCGTTTTTTTTAACGAAATACATTTTTTATTGATATTTTGAGGGACTGGAAAATATTGGTGCACGTTTGCCTTTTTAAATAGGTCGCAAATATTTGTTTAATGAATCAGCAATAATTTACTTTTGGCGGTTTGTTTTTTTTTAAATAAATTGTAGTTAGCGTTACAGACGGATGTGTAAGGATGTTAACTTAGAGTTGGCAGCTGTTTAATGTAGACAATCATCAAGGGGAGTTATCACACTACACCATTAAAATGAGATACCATTAGAAGCGTCTTGATTATATGTTGCTTGTAGCATAAGTGACGTAACATAAAATTTAATATGGCGAGTTCCAGAGGATAAAAACTACTTGCAGCCATATTGAAAGAGGCAACCCTGCACCACTACTTCAAAATATTAAAAAATTATTTATATCAAAGGTTCCCTGGGGATTTGCATTAGCCCCAATGAAATGTGCATATAAACTAACTAATACCCCTCCATAATCAATTTCAATGTATTTTAATAAAACTTTAATATTTTACCTAAAAAGTAAACTATTAATTTGGAAAAAGCACGTTACAAAATTAAAATTAATGTAAAATAATAATTCCCAAAAAAAAAATTTAATTAAAAAATGTATTTCGTTGAAAAAGCAGATAAGTGCAGGAAGTTGCATTCCGGTCTCGTACTATAAGAGTTGCACTCATGAGCACAGACGATGGAAGGAAAGTTTGCAAAAGCAACGTTGTAAAAATTTTCAGCAATAAAAATTTAAATATATGGAAGAAATGATTGATCCAGAACATGTTCCAAATAGGCTTAAGTCATATTGAAGTATTATTATTTCGTAGCTTCATTTATTAATTTTATATTTCTGTAGGTGGGAGGTAAACTACACCAAGTCGCATTTTTTTCAATATACGTTTTTTATACTGTTGAAATCAGCATTTTTTCCTCTATTAACTTTCATTTAAAATAAAAAAATGACAATATGTCAAATAATAAATATCTCAAAGGTTCATTTTGGATTTTATTTTTCATTTTATCTTATAAATACTTTTATTGTTATCCAATCGATCTCTTATTTTATAAAGATGTAGAAAAATAAAATAGATTCATATTGAATAAAAAATTATTTGCTGGGTTTTGTAGAAATTTCAAAGCCTACTATGCTTACTTTTAAAAATCATTTATTTGTAAATTATCAAATTGTTTTTGAAAGTCTGTATGTAAAATAAGAGGTTTATAACTGTTCAATAATATGGTTCAAATCTACTGACGATTTGGTAAAGCACCAATACAATGCAAAACCATCATTAAATAAACTTCATTTAAAATAAAATAAAACTGTATATTAATTTGCCTTATTTTTCATTTGTTTATACTACTTATATTTTAGTTTCATGTAAGCCAAATAATAACTAATTAATTGCTGTGACAATTTAATAAATTTGTAAGGGGTATCACTTATTTTTTGGATGTCTCAAAAATAAATAAGTAGTTAGCGAATCAAATTGTAAATAGTTACGACTTAAATCCTCAAATACTTTTTGCCTACCAGTAAGCACAGTTTTTTCTGGTATTTGTTTTGCTTCAAACACTTCACAACAGTGTTAAGAAAATTACTTTCCAATTCCGCTTTCCACATGTTGCTCACAACATTATTATTGCGAAAGTGTTTGAAGCAAATCTAATGTCTTAAATATAACTTCAACAAACATTGTACGATCTTCTAGTGCATATTTGCTAACTCTCTCGCTTAAGAATTTGCATTGTGGTCAACGCTATGAAATCAGCATTATTATATAGATTGTTTTATATACGTTCACTGCTCAGAAATACACTGTTATTTTAAAGCGCATTACAATACACTTTATCATGAAATTTTGCTTTAGTTCTTAAAAAACATAAAATTTGTTTACTGGGTACTAGAAATTTCGTGGTTGGCTGAAAAATAATTAATTAATTGAATCTACGGTCTTCGTAATTCAATCTTGTTTTTAGCATTTTATGTATTCTTGTATGTTTCTAAATTTATTATGAACAAAACAGTTATTCAAAAACATTTATTTAAATTATTTGCTATAAATCTAAAATAGTTTAGAAAATCCCAAAAAGTTTGCGCATTACCGATTTGCAACAATAGAAAAATACATAAAAAATGTGCACATTAACATAAGCTTGTATATTTATAGTTATATATATGTATGACTATATGTTCTATATAAGCACACATGTAAGTATATTTTGTAGAATATACATAAATGTGTACATAATAGTAGTAAGCGCTATTTGTAAAATATTTTGTTAAAAGGCAACATAAATAACAAGCAACAGTTTTAGCGAGTCAAATACAAGAAATTGCAACATATTCGCTAAATGGTTATATGAGGATTTTATTTTAGCAAGGACTTTATTTATCTTCTTTATATATTCGCTGCTTCTTTTTATAAATGGTTGTGTAGTTAAATATATATGAGTAAGTGTTTGTATGTGTTCTCATATTAACACTCTAGAGAATGACAAAAAAAATGGGGGGATAAAAAAATACAAGCAGCAGCAGCAAACAAAATGGTATGATGGGATTTATGAGATTCCTAAGTTCTTTGTGGCTCTTTTGGGATGTGGATTATGTGGCTGGAGGTCTATGTGTGAAATGCATTATGGTTTTATTACTACTTCTCCTTTTACTGCAACAATATTTATACATTAGCACATACATTTTAGGTCAGGAAAGAACAGTTTAGTATTATTGTACTTTAAATAGTACATTTTTTGTTTTGTCACCAAATAAGATGTTATTTAAACATGGTACTAAACAATTTTTCAATTTATCTAGCAAGTACATAACGCTTGATTCAAGAACGTTGAATAACAAAATTCAATTTCACATGAATTTAATCAGCAAATCATTTTTTTAAATATTTCGAAAAAATGTCTTGTTCAAAGGATTTTAATAAATTTGCAAAAATCGACGTTGCTTTTTTAAGTAAGACCAGGTAAGATTTTAATCGCGATCGGCCAATTATTTTAAAGTCTATGTCAGAAATAGGGTTTCCAATATCCCGGACTTTTCCCACTCGCGGCAAACGGTAAATAACACTTCTTATTCCCAGGATTCCCGGGAATTTTCGAAAATTAATGATTTGAATCAAACGAGCTCAAGATAAGAAATTCAATAAGTTTTTTAATAAAAATATAAAGAATAAAAGCAAGTTTATTCATTATAAAAGCGAATACATATATATACATATTTAAAACTAATTAAAACTTATTTAATTCATTTATGTATGTATGTTCTTTTTTTAAATTGTCTAGATCACATCATCAAAGTAAGTTTTATGGAGAAAAAACAAAATTTAAGAAATTGCACTAACCCTGAGTTATACATTTTATAATGTAGACCGTACAGGCACATATAGATCCTTTATTGGAACTAACTTATATCTAGAAAAAATTAAACTTTGAAAAGTGCAAATGTTAGCAGATACATGACCGATATTAGCCGTTTAATGGCTATAACTTCGGTTTATATTAAGATATTTTTCTGATTTTTTTTACATATAAAGAAGGCATTAAGGAGCACTGGGTCTTCAGTAATTTAAAGTGGTGTTTTTTTTTAATATCACTACCTTACAATAAAGGATCGATATTAAGATAACATCTTCGTTTAACGCTTTGTACCACTATCTTTTCAATGTCTGATAAAATTTTTCTTATTATACTTTTTCCACAAAGGAATAAAAAAGATAAAAAGCCATATAAAATATCTTAGAACGCTTGAAGTATGAATCGAATGAGAAACCTCTATAACATCGATTTTATGGCAGACTTGCCGTAAATGTCGCGCGAAGTCTATAGTACTTCCACCTGTATGATGGCCTTTTGGTACAAAGCCAACATAGGACGTACTAGTTGGTTTTACTAAAATATTTTCATACTACTGATTGTGTAACAGAACAACGAACAGTAATGTAAACTCCATAAGAGTTATATTAAATTTCCCGAAAATTCCCGGACAAAATTTTAAGAAGCTCGTTTTAGAAAAATTCCAGTGATTTTCCTTGAATTTTTTCCTGCGTAGAAACTCTAGTCAGAAATGATTTTTTTTTGGAAATTCGTACCGTCTACCATGCTGAATCAAACTATTTAAAATGCAAATTATATTTTGATAGGTTTAGCCAATCAAAATTTCTGAGAGGCCTATATCCATATACTTCCACACACATACAGACATATATACACACAGTCATACGGACTAAAATAGATATAATAGCATCCCAGTACCCCAAAACGTCGATTTCTGATGAAAATTCGATTTTCGAAAATCGACTTTCTAGTGTTCGATTGCTAGAAGTTAAGCAAAATATGTTTTTATTTTCAGTATTATTCATTTAATTTATTTATTATTTATATAATGTTTACAACATACACTTCCATACATAATTTTTTCATAAACCAAAAATATTTTTATGAATAATAGGCAGATTTGGTAAAACATTTCGTTTCTAAACGGAAAATAACTCAAATGCGTTTCAGAACAAAATTTTTCCATAAAAAATTTCAAAACGAAAATTTCTTTGTTGGGATATAAAAAGTACAAATGTCTTTCTATACCATATTAGAATTTCGTTTGCTCATCTCTAATATGGTGTTGTGTTGGTGAATGTAAGTATTAAAAGCTAAGCAAATAAATTTTGCTATTATATTGTATGGTGTTGTTTTTAACGAAAAAAGATTAAATACTTAGCCCTATGGCACCATAAAATTATATGATGAAGTAAAGCTAAAACTTTTCCGTTGACTATGTATTAAATAGCTAGTGAAAATTTAATAAAATTTTACATTAACTTAAATTCCAAATGCAAGTAATATTGCGTTTTTCCCTTTTTCCTACAAATCCCCCTTTACTATATTTCAAGATTTAACTTTTAATTGAATACTTTTGAATTGAAGCCATTAGTAAGACTAGCACAATCATAATTTTCAATTTGCAACCCTTAATCCCTGCAACACCATGACATCTACAGTTTAAGTTAACAAGTGCTTTTGCCATTACGATTTATTAGCAACTATTTAATCTTAAATTGAATGCTTGCATAAATACTTTTATATATATGTATTTTTTTTAGTTTTAGTTGCCTCCACTTAAAGTTTTCTTAAATCTTTTTCGTTGCTAAGTCTGGGTAACAGAATATCATTTGGTTCTGACAATTTCCTCGAACACAAATAAACTCCCAGCAAAAACTTTTGTCATTTTTGTAATCGATAGTACTTTATTAATGGGGTTACAAAGTAATGAGTGGTACTTATTTATATTATTACTATGCTTCAAACTAGAGCCACTACTTAGTTTTTAATAAAAATAGTACGTATTTTTATCATTATCTGAAAGTAGTTATAATTTGTGGATATGTATTAATAAATTAAGTAGACAACCACTTTTTGAGTCAACATGTGTTGCATATGAATGCTGTCGCTTAAACTTATAAGTCAATAGTAGCTGAGTGCTTAAATTTCTTTTCTTCATATCTGAACGAGCATAAGCTCGTAAAAACAAAAATAAGTAGTTATCTCGTAACATTTTAAGTAGTTACGACATAAATCCTCATATATTTTTTTGCCTACCAGTTAGCAAAGTTTTTGCTGGGTTGCTAAGTTTTATTTGTATCTGTTTGTCTCTGCCATATTAAATGAATGAAAAACTTTGCATGTTTCGTTGATATCAATTCCATTAATTTGTGAACAGTTGCTTAAATCGACAAATGAAACGAAAAAGACAAGTATAATTCGATAATGTTTGTTTGAAGCAAAATCTGCCATGATAATAGAGTTAAGGCACTTCAAATAACCCAGCGCAATTCTTCGATAAGTTGAACGTTATAAGCGTGAAGATGAAGATCCCTCTGGTGATAACCAGTCATTGCGAAAAGAGACTTTTTCAAATTTAGTAAAAAAATTTTAAAATTTAGTAAAATTTTCACAATTTTTATAATCAATTTTACAATTAAAATTCGTTCTTCAAGAGTGTAGCGTTCCAGGGCGTGAGTCACACTTTTTCAAATTTAGTAAATTTTTTTTTCAAATTTAGTATTATTTTCATCATTTTGATAATCAATTTTCACAATTAAAATTCGTTGTTCAAGATTGTAGCGTTAAAATTTACCAAGTTTTCACTAAATATATGCCAAAGGATGACACTTCAATTCTTGACATTTCATCATTTAACAGCCTATTTACTTCCAAACCTGAAATTTGCCAATCCTTTACTACCTCGGGGTAGTAAAACCCTATACTCAGTTAGGCGAATTTGGTGACCAATTTTTTTATGAACCTCCAAATTTTCTGAAAATCAGTGGGGACTCAAACAACGGTGTTATCAGTATTTGGCCAACAACTAATTCAAGTTTAATGATACCGCTTAACTATATCTAATGTAAGTAAGAGTCCGTTTAACAGATATTTTTACGTTTTATGCAAAAAAAAAAATTCGTGAAATTAAGAAAAATTAAGAAAAAAATTTTTCTTCACATTTTTTAGAATAACTTACAGGGACTCGTATTTTCTTACTAACAATATTTGACAAACTTACGGTAGAGCTGAACAACTTTTGTGAACATGTCAATACAGTCAGAACGTGTGTAGCCACCCTAATAGCTCACACAGACCACTTTTTACCTTAAAATTTTAGTTTTTCCCTATTTTTTTAAGCTAAAAAAACATTTTTTTAAATAGTATATTCAAGTGCATACTTCTCTATTATATTATGTTGTGTTTTAACATTTTGTGCCAATAAAAATAATATTTTCCTGCACTTTTTTTTTTAAATTATTTTATTCACTTTTTTCGGCATAACTTACGGGGACTCCACATTTTTCACTTCCAATATTTGGCAAAACAACAACAAACAATAAAGAATAGTAAATACCAAAATTAGTAACTTAAGAAGTGGAACAATAACAAAGAAAGTGAAAAAAATTCAATAAAAATTTAGTCTAACTGGTTGAAAAAAAACTACAATTTTTAAGGTACAAATTAGTTATTTTGGGTTATTTAGGGTGCCTAGATACGTTCAGATTGTATTGATATGTTCAAAAAAGTTGTTTAGCTCTATCGTAGCTACAACTTTGCCAAATATTGTTAGTAAAAAATTACGTTTTTCTGAAAAAAAGTGAAAAAAAATCATTTTTCTTTAATTTTTTCAAAAAAAGAGGGCACGAAAAAATAACTTTTTGGCATATAGCGTTAATAAAATTTGTTTAGCGTATTCTTAGCTATATTATTTACATATATAGTTAAGCGGTATTACCAACTTTGAGTTAGCTGTTGGCCAAAAACTGATGACAGCTATTACTGAGGGCCCGTTGATTTTCTAAAATTTTGGAGGTCCATAAAAAGAAATTGGTAACCAAATTCGGCAAACTAAGTATAGAGTTTTACTATCCCATGGTAGGTACAATCACACCTATACTAACAATTCCGTGTGTTTTTTGGATTGTTGCACTGAGTAATTATTAATAGACAAAGAAATTTTAATTTTTTTAATATTTTTCGAGATGTTTGACTTTGAATTTTAAAATTTTGATATTGACTTTGTTCCCGATTCGTAAATATCTTCGGTAATATCATAGCCAAAATGTCAAAAATAATATATTATGATTCTTAATAATATCCTTAATAATATGCAAAAGAATTTTTTTAAATTATCTGAATTCATGTTGCCATAATAAAAATCAAAATCTAGACTCTGGAATAATGGTGAAAATTTTCGAAATTTTCACAAAAAAGCGCTTAATTTTTGGACGTTTTTCTCGAACTTTTTCAGAATAAAATTTGTTTTCATATTTTATTTCAAAAATCACTGCAGTTGAAATTTAGAGCGTTTAAAGCATTCAAACTAACTACATTCTGCATTGTACGATTATAGTGATATCGATTTTTACAAATTTCTTTACAAGTTATATTAGATATATTTAATATAATTAATCTGGCTTTTAATTGTTATCCGCTCGCTTAAAAATGTGGTCATGTGAGCAGATTTGCTAAAAATAGTAAAATTTTCCAAAGCATTTATTGACCTGCATAAAAATAGTACTAAACTTTTTTTTGAAATTTTTATTTTTTTACTATTTAATAAAAAACATAGAATTTCTCTAATGCTTCCAAAATGTTAACGATATATTGACCGGGCATTTTTTGTGAATTTTTAATTAAAATAACACATGTAACGAATATGGGAATTTCCAATTTTTTAGGTAAAAATTATATACGTAAAAATTATATACGTATTAGCAATATGATGGTACTATCATATTAATCATACGTACTAACATATTGCTCATACGTATACGATTTTGCACTAAAATATTGGAAATTCGCATTTATTTCACGTTTTTTTTAAATAAGTAAAAATGTTTTCTATGTTTTTTAATAAATAGTAAGGAAGTAAAAATTGAATAACATTAAATTAAAAATTTTAAAAACCCCCAAAGAAAATAGATAATAACTTCAAAATGGCTGGACATATTTTTGTTCAAACATAGACTAGAAGACTTTGGATCCAGTTACCTTTCAAAAAAAATTTACTAAACTAAAATCGATCTACCCGCTTGGGAGCTACGGTGTCAAGAACACACAGATCCAACAGGATACATCTAGAAAAGATGTAATATCTTCTAAGCTGACAGACCGATTTTTTCAAACATAGCTAAGAACAGTTTCGATCAAGTCACATTTCAAACATAAAAAACTAAATCAAAATCGGTACAGCCGTTTGGGCTGTATGATTACTTATATATACACACAGATACACAGACTCACACTACAAAATTATAACACCCCTTTTTTTGGTCGGGGGCTAAAAATTAACTTTAGTACGATTTGCATGTATATAAATAAAATGATTTTGGGAATTCGACTATATATAGAAAATCTCTGCTCCTGGCCACCTTTTTGAGCTGACGGGTAACAATTAAAAGCCAGATTAATTATATTCAATGTATATAAAGTAAATTGTAAAGAGTTTTGAAAAACTCGATTTTTTTCTCAAGCTATTAAGGGTGCATGCTTTAATCGATTTAAAATTTCAACTGCCCACGAACATAAGGTCCGCCCATGAACATAAGGTCCGCAAAACTTGACTTCTGAATATTGCAAAATAAAATTAAAGCACATGCCATTTTAAGGGTCCTTTTATGCCCTTCAATAAGCCACCATAATGAAATATCTAGGATAATTAATTTTGAATATATACATAAGTTTGTGAAGTCAGTTTAGTAAATTTTTGATTAATTTTTCCATTTTAAACTCGCGATATTTCGCAAACTAGGCAAAATAGTGAGCTAAGATTTTGCACTAATAGCTGTCCTGCCATAGGCATCATTCGTACTAAAATTTACTTAAATCAAAAGGGGTAAGGTAAACTGGTTGGATGGTTTTATATGTTTTAACCCATAAATGATTTATGATAAGTCACTAGCAACCAAAAATATTCATAAAGATCTTAGAAAAGTCTTTACTAAATTTATTCCAAGTTAAGATGATTTTCTTAAGATATTTAATTTAAACAAACTCAAATACACTCTATGTTTTTCTTTAACCATCCATTCAGCCATTAAGCGAATATGTACGGAAGTAAGGATGTGAGTGTATTATATAACGTATAACTTTAGCTTATGAAATGTAGTAATCAACTTTGACCTGCTGTTTAAAATAACTACAATGACTAACTCTCAACACAAAAATCTCAGTGGATAAAGACCACAAAAGTCGTGTAATGTGATATAATATGAAATTGAGTCTTTAATGACATTGTCATCTTCATTTGCTATATAGACAACAGACGACAAGAAGACAATAAACGGCACATATGTGTACACCTTAAAAGTTAACTTACTGCTAAGTAAAGTAAACGTCACATCGCCCCCAAAAAGAGTCACTTATGGTTTATATTTCTCTAGTCTATGAATTAATGTTCTTGTAGCAGGTAAACTGTACAGCTAGTAAATTTACTTATACATACATATATACTTCGATTCGTGGATGTATGTATGTAAACTGCTGCATTAAAATGTTGCTGGCATATACTACAAGGCTTTTGTCAAGTTCTTGCCAAACCTTTAATATATTTTGTAAGCAAAAATAAAAAATTTAAATAGAGCTGTATATTACCTTAACTTTGTGGTTAAATGTAGTTAAAACAAACTGGGTGGATTTGATTTACTATAAATGGCCTCGTAGGTAAAATAATATATTAGGTTAAGCCAACATTAATTTGTAAAAAAAACGTATGCTGAATTATAGCTATGTTTGTCTAAAAATCATTTCTTTCCGGAAAATCAAAAAAGTTTGACTTAGGAAGAACAAAAAATCTGAAAAACGGACATGTAGAAAATAGACTGATAGTAAATGTGGGATTTGTATGCAGTTAACTTCAATTTAATAGAGATGCAAGTCTCATATCAAAATTTATCAAAAGAATTATATAAAGAAGAACTGCGATTACATTCAGCCGAGCCACCTAATGGAGATTCATATGAGCACTGGTGATTCGAGTGTGCAAACTTCCGACATCGTTGCTCTATTCTGCCATGCAGGCTAAAAATTGCATTGATATTGTTCCTTGCAATAGTGGTCTTGTCTAGTTCTTTCTGAACATAATGTTACGAAATTTAGAAAAATATAATCATCTTTTGACTTAAAATCATACTAGTTTTTTATTTAATTTTTTTTAAGAGAAGTAACACAATCAGGCAATTAATGCCTTAATGTGTTGATTAATTAATTTGTTACCTTCTTCGGGAAAGGGATAGTATAGAGAAAACAGGTGGTGAAGAGGAGAGAGATAGAAAGCATAATTAATTTACTACTATTTACACTACTATTGCGCGTTTTTGTAGAGCAGTGTTGTAATCCCCTCTGCTGTCCAGCAGAGGCATCGAGTTGTTTAAGCTGTGTAGCCATTTTATTAGTTCTGTTACTTCGCCGACGGTTTTGCTACAATACCGACGAAGGAGGGTGCTGTGAAGTGCTTTAGAACATGTTAGTATTAATCGCTGCCTGTACTGCCAAAATGATCAGTTCTATGCTTTCATCACTTTAACTTTCACTTTAAGTTCGAAATAATCACATGATTGTGGAAAGTGGGTAGCACTGTGCAACAAGAAAAAATTTCCAGAATGAGTCCATCGGGAAACGAAAGTTTATCAAAACGCTCAAAGGATTTTGCTAAGTTTCCTTTTTTACTACGTTTTTACTAACACGCTTTGGTATATGTCTGTTTGGTTGGAATATTGTAATTAATTTTAAAGTGAATTTCTGATGATCAATGCAGAAGCATTGAGTACCAGTGGCAATAAAAATTTATGATTAGAGAAGTTCAAAATAAATCTACGTTTCTACTTAGCCAATTCCTGTAAATCTTGGCACACACATTGGATTCGTTTGACAGTAGAAAGCTGTAGTATAAAAATGGCCAAGGCACAGTACTTTGGTCCCATATAACGATGGCACAAAAATAGATGGAGTTGTCGCAGAGTCTTGAAATTTTTACACTACTATAAAATATTTTTTTATTTAAGAAAAATCCAATTATTTGAACTGAACAGCTAGCTGACTGTTGTCTATTCAATAACACCACAAAAGTTATTGTTGTTTAATTAACAACAGCGCATGTGGTTTATAAGTGTTATCGAACAGAAAAGTCATTAATTTTGCAGTTATTGTTTGTAAACGATTTGCTTGTAATTAAAATAAGATAGTCAAGCGAACTACAGATATTTTAAATGATGCAAAGAAGTAGTGGATGTTATTACTGAACTGTAAAAATCTAATCTAAGCTGTACCATTCTGACTTTTTACTGATATTTGTACCGCTTGTCTTTTATTAAGTATTAAAAACGGTGAATTTTGCAAATATTTGCAAAAGAAATAACTAAACTTGAAGTCGCATAAAATTATTATCTAGCAAGTTTTAGTATCATCTAGCTTTGAAAGAAAATTTAACATGATATCAGCCATGTAAAATAAGTAATTTTGAAAAAAAATTTTAACACCTAAAAACGACATATATGTAGTCAATCACATTTGCATTAAATAAAATAAACCAATTTTAAACTGTCGTCGTACCATCAAGAAACATTTTCAAGCAAAACTGTGTTGCATTTGTCTTAGATGGACATTTACCTTTAAAATTATACCCCATTTGTTAGGTTTCACCACTATGCATTTTGTTATATTTGTCAACGGACCTAGCATTGTGCAGCGCCGCGTCCATAAAAATTAAATATGCATTCTGAACTGTTTCTACTTAAACGATGTTTACACACATTGAGATCTACTGGCAAAAGAGTTTTATGATTTGAAAAGTAAATGAGCGTTTTTAAAAATTTTTTTATAAAAATATCATATACAATTTCAAATTACAATTTCAAATTATAATTGCAAAACTACAGCTCATTTAACACGAACTTTGTTGTACTTTTGCATAATATTTTTTGTTTTTTTTAGTTTGTTTAGCTTCCTTCAGAATATATTGCGCAATTTTAACTCTGAAATAAAATATCTCTTAAACTATAAAAGATACAAAAGCATTATAAGCATTTTTTTTATGTTGTCCAGTAACGCGATTCAAATTTTACAAATCCGTTAGTATATAAGAAAGTTAGAAGCACACAAAGTTTTCCATACCCAAGGTAGCCAACTATCACCCCTTGGAGCTCCGCCACTGGTGCAGCACAAAACTGGCGCTAAGAATACGACCATTTTCTACAACGGTTTCAGTTTTCAGATAAACCTATACTGTAGTTTAGAAGTTCCATACCTATTACAACTTTTTTCTAATTTACGCCGCTTGTGTGTTGTTTTCAGTGAAACAAAAAATTTTGGACTGAAAAAGTTATTGCGAATAAATTTGGCATCAGTAACTCAAAATGTACGAGGTTATACATGAAAACGACAGATCGTACTAGAATCTATAGCTAATAACACCATATTATTTCTACCATCCATTAAGCAAAATACACACTAATAATACAAATTTGGCTAACTTCAAAGAATATAATAACCCTGCGGAAAATTTGGTGACAAATGATCCAAAAATACTCGTCCTATGACTTGAGGAAATGAGGCGGTACCAATAATAATGATTAGTGAATGGTGAAAAAAGATATATTGTGTAAATGGTCACATATTAACCATTTTTATTAAATTTAGTTGGTACCCCGGCTAGTATTGTAGTAAACGGGACTGAAGAAATTTGATGCACTAGGATCTTCAATGAGACTGCCATGCCACTCAGGAACCTGTTTCGTAACTATATTCAGATATTAACTCCAGCTTAACTGGTATTTATAACATTGAAATCTAAGTTCCCCTGTGGTCGAGCGGGTAGTGTACTAGCCTACCATGCCGGAGGTTGTCGGTTCGAAGCCTATCAAAGCCACCGCTTAAAAATAAAATAGAGTTTCTACTTGAACTTGTAATAGCAAACAAATAAATTAATCGATAATTACAGCTGAATTTCGGAATAATATTTATTATAATGTATATTATTCTACATCGATTAGGACTCCATAACATAGTTCAGAGACAAGTTACAAGGTGCATACAAAGTATCCATAAATTAACCCCATCCTAGGCCATCCCCATGTAAAAGTAGCTGGTCTGCTGCATACGAAGTGTTAGAACTCGGAATGGTCCCTACCACCTGGGGACCGGTCACGTGACTTCTTTTGTGCCAGTTCCATTTACCGTAGGGTAGCTAAAAAAGAACCAACAAGTGGCAGTTTTACTTAATGTTGAAATAAATATTTATATTCTATATTTTTGCTCTTTACTTTCTTGCTCACCACACAATTTCTGCTGCAGAAAAGCCTCCCTCCATTTACTTCTACAAGGAATAGAAAACATTTTTCATAGCGTGGTACTTGTGTTTGGTTTTCCTCTTTATTTATTTATTTACCTTAAAGCTTCGATATACTTTTTCTGATTTTTTATACATGTATATATGTATATGGTAGAAAGAAATGTAATAAAAGAAAAACCTTTATTTAATAGGTAGCTGCCTTGCTGTTTGTTGTCAACATCAGGTGTAGTAAAATGGCTGAAGTTAGTTTACAATTTCAAAAAATAAAAACAAAAAATAATATTATTATAAATAAATAATAATAAAAAATATAGAAACCACAACACAATCACATACTTATGTTTAGTTTATTTATATTCTTGAATTTTGTGTTATTTATATCCGTAAATGTACATCTAAAAACATAAAGAAACAAACATTAACAAAACGTTATAAAACATTAAAATGAGAGTTATTGCCAAAGGATATATTTGTTTATTCAATATTGTTCATATTCACATTTATAATTGTAGATACTATTATTTGCAGAAATCTATATCCTTCTAATTTTTAAGCAGTTTTTAATCTAGTTAGTTTTGAAAAAATTAATATAAAAATCATATTAATTACTCACTCATAATTATGAAAATCTTTTGAAAGACATTAATATGGATAGACGTTGAAGATTCTGAGTAATAATTACCCGACTTTTCATAATGGGCCAGCACTGGAGAGACGATTTTTATTCACGCAATTTAATGTGCTACAGCCAAGAATCATCGGAGAAAACCCTTAAGGTGAGTCAAAGGCCGTCTAGTTATTAAAATTATAAATACCCTGCAAAGGCGCTTTAAAAAACACTTCGGGACCCTGCTAATCTAATCTTTTAATATAGTCTGACTTCTTCAAACTAAAAATGTACGTACTCTTATATTATAAATAAATTTTTTAACAATTTATTAACTTAGACTTAATAATTTGTAATTAAATTTTTTATAAAAAACCATAAAAATAAGTGGACATTTAACTTGACGAAATCCGACTACATAAAGATCAAAAGATCGACGAAATTAGAATAAAATTTCTAAATTTTTTTTAACTTTAAACCAATTTTTTTAACTTCAAACTAATTTAAAATTAACTTCCTCCCCATAAAGATATTAGTGACATACACAAAGGAAAATTTCAATGTAAAATCGTCGAAAACCAGGTTAACTTAACATTTTTCCATAGTGATTTTGTTCATAGGCGTTTCATGTTAATTCAACATTATTTGCAATAATTTTGAAGCGAATTTTATCCTTTTGAATTAACTATATTTAACGTTTATTTTATATTACAGTTAAATCAACATTAAGTTGATACTGAAATTATACGAAAAATCATGTTAAATCGAAGTTATTGCCAGTTAAAGCAACGTAATTTTGATATTGGAACAACAAAAAGAATCATGTTGTATTATAGTTATACTTAGCTAAAACAACTTGAATTTGGTATTGAAAGAACACTAAATGATGAAACAGAACTAAGTCTGCAACTTCAGGCAAAAACGCTGCCAAGTAAACAGGCCCAAAACTAAATCGACGGCAGTAGCTTCAACACGCTCTCATATTATTGTGTATTTTCTTTTGTTCTTATATTTTGTTGAGAGAATGAGTGGCTAAAACTGAGAGCATGAGAAAAAACGTTCTCAAAATAAAATAGATTCTATCCCATGACGGCTTTTTACGGCGTATGATTTATGACAATTTATATGGAAAAATTCGTCTAGCCCTAGTTCTGTTTCATCATTAAGAATCATGTTGAATTATAGTTATATCAAGCTGAATCAAAATGACAACATGTAGTAAAAACCTGCTTTTTTGAAGCATTTTTTTGCTGGGTAAGAACTAAAAATGTATGTAGGTCAGCTTACGCTGTTATTCAAAAAAATCCCAAATATTTAAATAAACAAACTTAAGTCAGAAGAATTATATAGTTTCAGACTGAAAAATCCTATTTTTAGAGGGCCAGTAGGAAGACGTTGAAAAGAACGAAATAATTTTCACAAAA
This sequence comes from Panzeria rudis, assembly GCA_956483635.1. Classification (NCBI taxonomy): domain Eukaryota; kingdom Metazoa; phylum Arthropoda; class Insecta; order Diptera; family Tachinidae; genus Panzeria; species Panzeria rudis. Next base: position 129,840,040 of record OY101449.1, on the reverse strand, counting down.
ATCCGGTTACGCCGAAGCCGAAAGCCTTTTCGAACTTCTTCTCTATGGCATATACATTAGAGTGGCCCTTAAAATTTAAATTTTCTCGGATACCTCAAAAAACCCTTTCTTTTGATGAAAAAAGAATATTAGTTGATTTTTTTCTTTTTTTTTAATAAAAATAACACATGGCGCAAGCCGATCTAAAATCGCAGTTTTTTCAAAATATCTCTTAAATTAGATCAATTTGGGAAAAAGTGATACAAACAATTTTGAAGTAAACTAAATTCTCTACAAAAAATCTTAATTGATTTTTTCATAAAGTTCATATATATGGAGATATTTTCAATAATATACTATATAGTGAACAACTTAAGGCCTATAAAACTTATTTTTCCTCATGAAAAAAATAAACTTATATCGGCTTAGCTTAATCATGGCCTACGGCCGATATCTGCCGAATGGAAAATTGCTGCGCTGCTCCTTCTCTGCTGCTGCGTCTGCGAATCGACGTCGTCGTCGTCGTCGGTACAATGTGTTATTATTTTTACTGCGTAAAACAAAATTTATCACGTGTAATGTGCATGATATCAAACAAGTTTGAAATTCAAACAAGTTTGAAATTATGTCATACAAAATGATGAATACAATGTTGTGTTAATTAAAAATACTTTATATACAATAACAATATTTAAATATTATTAGTATGGTGTTAAAGTTATTTCGTGACGGTTATACTTTTCCTGGGCATAATTATTTAGGACCTGGAAACACTATTTATAAAGAAGACGAACCAGTTGATGACGTTGATTTTGATGCTTATATACATGATTTGGAATACGAATTAGCAACAACTAAAGAGCAAATAAGAGAAGCAGATCGAAAAGCAATTACATCATTTATAAATGATTATAAAAAAAACGGATCATTAGCAGAATTGTCTGGAATAGTTGGTTTGTCAATAAAATATGGTTTTGAATCTATATTTAGTGTACAATATCCTAGTATGTCTGATAGGCCAAAAACATTAGCACAAACAATATATGCATTAAGAGAACAGCACATAGCGCAAGAGTGGGCAAATATAAAAGATACACCAGATAAAGGTGGATTTAGAAATTATATTGATTTTAAAACTAAATCTCTTATCGCTAAACAAATTTACGATAGTTATAAAACTGGAGGCTATTATTACGAAGCAATAAAAAGAGATTTCGATGCTACTAGAGCTAGCTCCAGAACCGATAACGAACCCCCCACCAAACGATCAAGACCTGAAGAAAATAGTGGATCAGATAGAGAAAGTGACGCCGATACTACTTTCGTTGAAAAACCTAATCATCCTAATTCTATTGCTGCTAGTATGGATGTTGATCAAGAAAATATTCATCAACAAAGTGGTTCAAGTCGTGGACCGAATACGGGAGCGAGGTCTAGTGCTTCGGGAAGTGGAGATTCCCCTTCTTCCAATGTCACATGGATAAGACCAAGTACACCTTGTTCAAATAATTATATGCATTTTTCAAAAACAAAAATTTTAATAAGTTATGGATATAGTACGGAAAATATCCAAACATCAGAAACAATTGATCAAATAACAACTTCTATGGCATTAATACCTGTTGATTTTTTACCTTTTTATTTGAGTGAAGCTGAATTCGATATGTTACCTACTACATCTCAAGTTACAAAAGTAACATGTCAAGTAACTCCATTAGGAACTAGAACAGCTTTTGATGTAGGCGCTTCATTAAGTGGAACTGCAACATCCGAATATGTTCCAATTGGTTTAGTAGCAGAAGGTTTAAATAAAAAATTTTATGGTAAAAATGTTAAATATACTTCATCAGACACAGATCCAATGAAAGTTGTTGGTGTTGAGACAATTGATGTGAAAGAAATGTATGAAAAATATTATAAACATATACCATCTAATGCATTATGTGTTCCAACTGCAATTTCCGAATATTTCACACATGAATGGAATAGAGAAAAAACACCAGATCAAAATAAATATCCAGATTATATTGTTCATAATAAAGGTAGTGTAAGAATGGATGAGAAAGTTCATCAATTTTTAATAAATCAAGCTATAGGTATACCTATAGCGAATTATGAATATAAACCTAAAAGTGGTTTTATAAAAAATGGAAAAGAACATTTTGTACCACAAACTAGAATAAAATATAAAGTTCATTCTACAAAAGTAAGACCACATTCTCATGCATTACAATTTTTTAAAGCTAATAATAAAACTATTTCTGGAGACGTTGGTTTAGGTAAAAGCCCTACTATACCACTTGTTATTAATAATATTAATGATGTTTATGCTAGAACAATTGAATCATATGGAACATATCATCCATTAAAAGGTGGATTTGGATATGATACTCAACCACAATTACATGTTGGAATGATTGCAACACCGCAGTTAAAACCTACAAGCTCTTCTATTACCTATTTGAATAGTGCTTGTTATTGGAAAATTGAATGTTCAATTGAAATTAAATGTAATATTTCTTCAGCTTTTGGTAAAGGAACAAGTGTTAGTTGGCCACTTGAAGTCAATTTTTGTGCAAATTATGATAGAGCGTATACCGACGGTCAAACTCTATTTGGTGTAACAGATGATGACAACGGAAGAGTATCTGAAAATTTATATCATGAAGATGATGAATATGTAGTTATAAATAAAACAAGATCTTTAAATTTGTAATTTAATTTATTATATTATATTTTATTAATAAATGATAACAAGCTAATGGATTTGGTTTTTTTTATAATTTTTTAATTTTTTATAAGATCTCCATTTATATATAAACATTCTTGATCTAAAAGCAATATCATTTGGAAAAACATCATTATTTGATAGCACAATGACAGGAGTTCTCATTATTACTGCATCATTAGAATATTTTACTTTTGCTGCAACAGTATCACCGCCAAATAACATTTTTAAAGTTTCAGTGGCTGTAGCTTCTAAAATTGGTTCATTCCATAAAATTATTCTTTTATCTACACATTCCATTAAAGGAAATGAACAGTATCTATTAAAATTTCCAACTTGTCCAAAGTTTAAACAGAAATGAATAAAACTATCAAAAAAAAAATTTTTACCTGCATTAGGAGGAGATAATATAAATATAGTATTTTTTTTAGGAATATTTTTATCAATTATGTTATATAAATCAGTTAAAAATTGCAAAATTTTTTCTTCATTATTATAAAATTGAAATTTTAAAAGATCATCCATTATTTCTACAGATTCATTAATGTTATAATAATAATTATACAAGTTACCAATAGGAGCATTAAAAACTAGATTTTGTGGTTCAATAGATTTTAAATATAAAAACAATTCATTGAAAGTTAAATTATTAATATAATTATTCACAATTCTAATACAATTTTTTATTAAAATAGAATTAATATCAAAAAAACGAAATTCTGAATTTAACCACATAGATGTATTTAATAAATGATGTATTGGAGATGTAGGGTGTTCTTTGAAAAAATCAATTATTTTGTCTCCCTTTCCTCTCTTTTTACTCCTTGTATTTTCTTGATCTGGTTGGTCACACCCAGTAAAATTTTCATAACCAACTGATAATTGGGATCCAAAGGTGAATGTGTTAGAAAAGTTGAACGATAATTCGCTTCCTTCCACCACTCTGTCTTGGGTTTTTTCGATATCTTCGAAAAATCGTAAACATCGAGTTTCACAACTTGGAAACCACGTTCTCCGGGCGATGTTAAGGTACAAATACCTCCTGGACTCCTTTTGGAGATAGATTGTGAGATTGATCCAATGTTGGATCGTAAACTTCCAACTTGGAAAGACTCTTCGAGAGTGTCTTCTATTGATTTCCCTTGGGAGGTACTGCATAAAGGCACATCGGCAGGAATTGTTAGAATAGGTGCAGTCGTGGATAATATGGAAGTGGTTTCCATGGTGCGCGATGAACAAGATGGCCCCATAAAATTTTCGGCATATTTGTTCGCTATCCAATTTGAGGTTTCCAATGTCATCTCCACCTCCAAATACGTCGTGCACCACTCGCTGTTTAAGAGGAAATTCACTAAAGCATTTAATGAACACTTCCCTAATTCTTTTTTCTGGTGTACTAGGTGTTTCTGAGCCGCTTGGAGGGAGTCCATCAATAAATGTAAAATTTTCTTGGCCTCGTATTCCTTCTCCTTCAAGGAGAGACAAATTAAAGTCTCTATAGTCGAAAGAATGTGCAGGAGAAATTCTTTGGTCCATATTATCAGAAGTAATGAAAGGAGTGAAACATGAGTCGAATGATCCTTCAATATACCTGCTTTCTTGATCTCCTTTTCGACATCTATTTTCATCTTCTTCACAGTTTCTACTTGGTGTTCTTCCGTTTTCCGTTTCTTCTTCCTTGTCTTCTCCTTTTCTATAACAGCTTCCACTGCTTGAGTATTCGGAATTACTTCGGACTCTTCGATAAGATTCTGATTCAATGGAATTTCCTTTTCTGATCCACTCAACGAGTCGTTGTCGCTTAGCACTAAAGGTTCCCTCATAGTCACTTTCTTCATCATTAAATAATTGGTGTTTTGGAGAATTTATAGGAGAATAATTATACGAACAAACACTAGTATGATCACTTGAACTGTTTATAGACATTTAACTTTAGTTGAAAACTTTCTGCTTTATATATACTTCGAAAAGTAATAATCACGTGAATAACGCATGGTAAAAATAATAACACATTGTACCGACGACGACGACGACGTCGATTCGCAGACGCAGCAGCAGAGAAGGAGCAGCGCAGCAATTTTCCAATTCATGGCTTAGCTTAATCATGGCCTACGGCCGATACTATTTTTTCATCACAAGGAAGGTTTTCTTTTGGAGTCAAGGAAAATTTAATTTTTAAGGACCACTCTAATATACATACGTATACATATGCATATAAATATGTATATTCTTAACTGAACCTCTAAGTTAAAAATGACCTTTGCGCAATTTTTCAATGTTCCATCAACAAATAAAAAAGTAGTTTCACTGCAAGCATTAATTTACAAGGTATAGTGGAAAACAAATATGCATACTCAAAACAAAACATAATACTGTAGTGTCTGTCTCTATTAAGAATAAAAATTAAAATACAAACAGTACAACTTAAAAATTAATAAACAAAACCAAAAAGGACAAGAACCTGAATATACTTCAGTCTTTTAAATGCTGTATAGAAAAAAGCAACAATTCCAGCAACCTACGATCGCGTGTCATAAGCAACTGAAAATCTTTGTACGTATGCAGTACATACTACGTATGCATTAATTTAAACTTAAACTTTTGCGCGAGAGAGAGAGAGAGAGAGTTAAAAAATAATAGGTGCCTCAAAGGCATTCATATCTGTATAAAACAAACAAGGAACTCTATCTTTAGTTATAAACAAAAAAACCAACTTTTTATAAAAAAACAAACAAGAAAATCAAAAATAAAAACAATACGCATAAAAACACAGGCACCCACTACAACTGCATCATGAACATTCAAAATGTTGCACAACTACTCATTTTTGTACTCGTTTTTAACAGACAGTGGCAAGAACCTTAAGAAAAAGAAGTAAAAGAAAACAACGGCAACAAAAGAAGAGGCTTTTATGCTTTCATTTTATACAATCCTAATAAAAGAAGAAAAAATTGCAACATTAAGCAATATACTAGCGGGCGACATACATGCAACGCAAACGTGAACCCATACACAAATTTAAAGGGTACAAAGTACTATGCCAACATACACACATAAAAGCTGAATACGTTACAGTAATGCTGTTGTTTTTGTTCGTGTTGTATTTTTATTTTCGCTTTTGTTTTTCTCTCTTCAAAAAGAAAAATAAATGCATGTAACACATCATCGTCAGCAGCAATAACATAGGACTCATCGTACTTGCCGTCAACAGCGTCATCATCATTACCATGCATCAAGTATAAAATGGGTCTGAAAAGAAACAGAACAAGATTTTAAAACAAAAATAAGAAAACAGTAATAGTCAAGTTTTTTGTACAAAGTTTTCGAAAGTGAACTCAGAGGTGTAAGCTTTTAATAATGCAACATTCCGGTTCTTCGTCGAAACGGCTCCTGCAGTATTCACCAGTAGGAAAGCATAGACTTTCGAACATACGTCCAGCTGTGCAGCGTTCTGTTATTGTATTCATCAGGTGTGTAAGCGACTTTCTTCATCTCTTCTTTTTAAGACCAAAGAGTTCAGGATATATATTAGTCAGTACTTGAGTACCATCGTCTTCAATATCTACCCTTTCGCCTAATTCGACAACTCAATCCGGGGAATATGGATATACATTTGTAAGTCTGCTTTGCCTAAGGCCGAGTTTGCCTTTTAACATTTATCACATATTTTGTTTCCCGTATGCATTTATGTCCTGGAACTCATACCATCCTTGCGTTATGTTGTTTAAATATGGTCAGATATTACCAACTTGAATTCAAGGTCCCTGATTCTGGCCACGACATCCATAAAAATTGCGATTTTATTGGTATTTCAGATGAAGCTTAGAGCAAAGGTCATCATTATTTTAAAAGCCATCAACAAAGACTGGAACTCCACTATTTGGATTCATAGATGTCATCGTCCCTATTTGGTCTCTGGACTTAAAAGTTTTTATCAACTAGTCATCCTAATATTTTTGAAAATACTTGATTTTCATTTTGTTATGTTCCATCGGATAAAAAAAGTAGAACTGCCATTATTTAGAAAACTTAGCGACAATAATAAGAATGTGATCTGTATAATGTATAAAACATAAGAGTCTTTAAATTAGTGCTATAAAGGCAGAATCATTTGAAAAACAACAAATTTTAAAGTAATAAATCCAAACGTAGCACCTCAAAACCAGTTTAACAAACAGACACAGATATCCATCCCTGGCCTGTACTAAAAAGACGCCAAAAGTTATAATAAAATAAAGGAGAACATTAACCAAAAAAGAAAAATAAGATATAAAGACAAAACAACAAACAGTCTACAGATAGAAGTACAAGTTACTTGGTAACCAATTCAAGCGTCATATGAAAATTCAGCCAAACAAAATAAAATAAAAGAAGCCAAAAAATACCATGTTCCCACTGCACATCGAATTAATTAATTGTTTGAATATGCTTGAGTTTTATGATTTAAATACTATACACAAGTGTTCATCTGGTGGTCGAAATACAAGCACCAGTTTATCAAATTTTTAAATGGTACTGGCGATACTTCGGAATTGCCGGCACATAAGTACATAGGTATAAGAAAACATGACAATCCTTTGAGCAGAAAGGGAGAGTAGATCGATGTCAGAACAATTAGCGAGAGACATTGTATTGCTTCTTAATGAAGTATTTGATGGTTTGCAAAATAATGAAACAAAGCACGAATTCTCTAATTGCAGTCTACTTCTTCCAAAAATTAAGCTATATTAGAAAACTTCTAGTTAAAGATAGGTGAGAGATATCGCAAATCTGTTTGAACAGATATGTAGACAAGAAATTTATAACGCTTTTTTTTGGGGGGGAAAATTATCCCCCTAAAACGACTCTGTAAAATGGGAAAAATAAAATTCCTTAAATACTCTTAGGGCGCCATAGACCTTAACATCCTCTATTATGAAAAAATTATTTACTTTAGTTACCGTACTTATTTGGAATATATATAGAACGTAATGGCATGTGTAAAAATTAGTTTTCTCTTAATTTTCTGGAATTTTATGTTTTATAATTGTTGTTTAATTATTGACTTCAAGCTCTCATGGAGACTCAGTGTGGAGGACAGGATGAAGAAAGTTCTATCCGCGTCTTATGAATACAAGAGAGCTTTTGGAAATATATGGGGGCTGAAGCCGTACATCATACACTGGATGTACACGGCAGTGAGCCGACCCATTTCTACTTATGGATCAATTGTCTGGTGAAGAGCAGTGTACAAGATTACGCATAGCTCTATACTGGGCAAGATGCAAACGTCAGCATGTCCTGCTATCACTGGTGAAATGAAATCAACTCCTCAGGCCAGTCTCGAAACAATTATTTACTCAACTCCACTTGATGCCTCAGTAAAGTACATTTCTGCAATATCTACCCTTATAAGACTTCTTTAGCATTTAGAGTGTCTTTAAGCATGACCATTTGGGACGTGGTACCATTCTGCAAAACGTAGGTAGGCAAAGCCTGGGGACTCAAACCGATGAACTTTGCTGAACCCTTCTCAGCTGAGATTCCTGATAAGGAAGACTGGAAGGGAAACTGTATAACTCGGAATAATGCAGTGGATCGGAGCTTCTCCGAGCGCTTGGCCTTTCGGTATCTCTTAGGCTAAATAGTATTGATGGGCCCGGTTTAGATTCCAGCACTAAATATATTTGAATAGATGGCCGCAATTAGGGTCCCTCAATTCAAAGGTGATATAACCGAAGTGTGTACTGGCATGCAATCAATCTCTGATTCGGCTTGAAATATATAACGTCAGTATATTTTGGGTTCCGAAGCATGAAGATATTCAGAAGAGGGAAATAGCTAATGAATGCGCAAGAGCAGCTTCGATCTTGGACGAAGCGGACTCATAAAAGGGGTATTGATATTCCCTTAGTTGAGCTCTCAAACGTGAATAAGGAATCTGCCCAGAGGCAGGACGCACTCAGATGGTCTACAATAACTACTTGCAGATTACCCAAGACTCTTTGACCCTCGCTTGGCAGCGTTAGGACCAAGCTGCACCTAGCACTTGAAAAAAGGTCGGTATCACTCCTGATTGGAGTCATTACGGGGCACTGTGCCATCAGACATATGTCGAAACATCTACGCTTTCTCTATGATAGTCAGAAGAAGAAGGAGTCAGTGCAATATCTTATCTGTGAGTGCCCGGCCCTGCAGGATCGCATGCTTAGGCATCTAGGGTATCGTTTCCTGTGGGACCTGGACTGCCTTAGGAATGCACCACTTGCTGAACTCTTGGGTTTTGTGATAAGTTATGTATGGTTCTTACGAACTGGAATACCAGTATATCGTAGGAAAGTGTGGGGTGTAGCCCTATGGATATCGGTTTGTGGCCTCCGAGTGTTCTTGCTAGTTTGTGGGCAGCCCTTTTAATCTTAACCCAACCTACCTATTGAATTTTTTTTATTATTTGTATATATTTTGGAACGCCGTCATCAAACTGTAGAAAACAGTCCATTTGATGTCAATTTAAATTATATTTTGACAATTACATACAATGGCGGGGTTTTCCAATCTTATTAATCAAGTGATTGAATTCATCAATGCACTTTGCACATTATTGTGGATTGACCGGCTTTCAGGAATTAATACCAATAATGCTTGTATATTTCACATACAGTGTAGCATCCAGGTACTCAGCAAGGCTGCATCCACGGTATTTGTGAGTAACGGCCAATACCTTTTTTTCAACAAACTTGTAAGCAATCCAATACCGCTAGTCTGATTATATGCGTGGACTATATATTTGGAGTTTTTTCCGGTCCAAGGAGTTGCACATTGCAGTGGCCACCTATTATGTATTATATATTTACTGTGTTATCATTCGCACGAAAGGCGATCAAATTGTTCTTTTTACGGCAACGTCGAAGTCTCTCTTTTATCAGTATGCGATCTGCCAGCACCACGCAATTGGTCCGATTTTGTCAAGCAGTACCTCTTACATCATTGGTAGCAAAAAAAAACACCATCATATGGAATATTGATGCTTCGAAGGGAGTACAGTTTTGAGTCTAAAAAGAGAAATCGGAAGTGAGAAATCACCAACAAAACTAGGAAAACTCTTGCATACTAACGTGCTTCGGACGAAGCAGTAATTTTTTATGTATTGGATTTATGCTAGAAGCTCATTTAAAGGCCCACAACCCTTAGGTTACTCAACCGATTTTAACAGAACGTATATTATGAACTAAAGTTCGTCAATAGCTACTACAAAAATTGGTTAGGAAACAGAGAACACAATGGTGCTTAATATTTGCCTATTTATTTATAGACTTTAAGAAGAGAGAAAGAACACCTAGAAGTAGAGGATGAAATACGAAGCTTGCAATTCCAGGTTAAATTGGAGATCAGAAATGGAATAATGAATAATACATCAGTGGAAACACACTATAAATTGCATGAAACTTTATTTGGCCGTATGTTGTGTATTTATTTTACATATTTTGTGTTTTTAATTCAGGTCTTTAAAGAGAATTGACACAAATAAACACAAATACTTATGTATACACAAGCAAACGATGACAGTATGAAAAGTTTTCCCTGTGCAATATAGTATTGAAATATTTAGTTTAGCTAAGTGCTTAGTGAATATATTTCGATTAAGAAGCATTGCTTCAATGTTCTTTTTTAAGTTTTACCACTATATTTATAAAATATAAATCTGTGTTGAAATTTGTTAGCTACCAAAAACAGTACGAAGATATATGAGGAGTTCCTACTTCTTATACGAAGGTATAATTTTATTAAAAGTCTTTGTAGAGGTCCTTCTTAAGCTGTACGATTTCATATTAATTACCCATTTATTTTAAATGCAAAAACTTAAAGCAAATACATAAAAATAAAATATAAGTAAAGATGTTTATTCAATTTGGTTTTTAGAAATTCGAAAGTTATTAATATGTATCTGAAAGCGCACTAATAAGCTAGGTTCCAAAAAGAAATATTTTAAAGGAATTTTTGGTCTTCTGCTATACTCTCCAACCCAAAGCTCAGCTAGCAAGTAAGCAATATATTACACCAACTGCACTACCAACTAAAGAGGCTGAAGAGCAACAAACACTTTAATTGTGTGACGACATAAACCGGCTTTTAACGCTTTTATTATTTTTATTTAGTTTGTTTCCCCACACATTCTCCTGCTTACGCTTAAAGGTTTTATGACGCTTTTGTTTTTGTATGCAAAAAGTATCTAGATAGATGTCTAAGTATGTGTGAGTAAGTATGGCCGTCAATGTGTAAATAAAAATATAAGACTGTTTATTTTAGTAAAAACTAAAGCTTGGAAAATATAATAATAAGAGTAGTAAAAGGTAATGTGAAGAAGAATAAAAATAAAACAAAAGAAGGCGACAACAAATATACAAAAAAACAATAAGTATTATACACATAGAAGTCTTTCATACATAAGGTGCTTGAATTACTTTACTTAAATAAAACAACAATAAAATATAATTCGTTAAATTCTACACGTTTCTGCATGTAAATATACTAGATAAATCGAATTATTTGTGTTGAAATAATTGCTGGATCGTAGTTTTGAATAAGTGTTTTATTAGATAAATTGCAATATATTTGCATATAAATGAAATTGTTTAGTTATAATACGAAAACTATTTTTTTTTTGTATGAGTCATACAATTTTCAGAACACCAACATATGTAAATATATATTTTTAATTGCTTTTGACCTCAGTTATAGTAAGATATCGCACTATATTAAATTACTGCAACACCCACGTTATGTGTGGTTGCATTTGACTGAATTATGTGTCACACTCACAGCTAAAGTTCTGTACAAATGTAAGTGATCCTTTTAACAGAAAGACAGTAGATACTTGCTCTTGTCTCACCTGTCACTTTCAATATAAGAAGATTCAAAACGAATGTCTACTAATACTTACATTGTATCCTCATTTCCATAACCTATATTAGTAGTAGAAAATATATGACACGAGTAGGGGTCATTCCCTTCACTTAATTAATTACTTGTAAATTAAGCTTAATTCATTAAAAACTTGTTTCTTTTTAAAATCTTTTTCACTACTTGTTCCCCAAGCTTAGGAAATATATAAAATATTTTTTACCAAAGCGATAAAGGGCAACATTTCTATATATAAATATTTAGATAGATATATTGTCACATTATTGCCATCATATTGGTTAACCATTTCAAAATAGAAATAAATACAAGCTAGCAGTGCATTTCGCTTCTAGAATGAAATAAGACAATAAAGAATTTCATATAATGAATATACTGTAGCAAGTAAAAGTCGTCAGAAAGTAAATATAATGCTCATCTCCTTAACCACTGGTGTGGAGGGAGGCATACCTTCACAAAACAATAACTCAACTGTCAGTTTCATTTGATGGTAAAAATTAAGAATATATCTAGTTTTTAAGTTGGGAGTACTGAATGGTTTAGCGAAATTTCTATTTTTGGTGCCATAAGTTATTTCTCCCACCATTTATTTGGTAGAGTTTTCTCTATTCATATTCAGAAACAAAGAAGTAGTCACTATACGTATTGTTGTACGCTTTATTTTTCTATTGTTATTCAAAATTATAAACAAATGGTAATGCTACTACAACGGTGGGCATATGTGGGCCCACGGACTGTATACTTATTTTCTGCAGTACCCGAACGAATATGCGCTTAGCGCTAAAATGCATAACCGGGTACCCGGGTGTCCGCTAGCAACTTTAAACGTTTGTAGCTGCAAAACCAATACTAATAAAGTGTTAAAACTTCGGATCTAGGAAATGCAAGTCCTTTTGTGTCGTTTTACTGACAATTTATGATATTCGACTCAGTGGCTCCATAGCTATAAGCTTTTGGATCGTTAAATTTTTTTAATTCATTACCTAATAATGTTAGCTTGGAGTTTACTGCGTCAAAAACTTGTTTTAAAAATTTTCTCTTACAAAATATGAATTAATATTGTTAATATTTTTGATTATTACTACATATAATATTATAATCATTATATATTTTAAGTATTTAATAACTAAGTACTTTTTATTGGTCTGTTTAGGTTTACGCCTTTTTAGACTTAAATAAATAAATAAATAAATATGACACCTACGCAAACACATAACTGGTGTACCAGTGTACCCAATAGATTTTATATGAAAAAATAAGCGAATAAGAGGCTGTTCGAAGATTCGATCATGAAATGTTTACTAAGAACTTTTAAATATACATTAATGCTACTTAAAATAAATTATTCTTTTCTCTGAAGCTGAAAATTATTAAAAATTATAATGACGTACGCGGTTACCCTGGTTAAATGTTTGTGTGGTATTTTTGGTTATGTGTTCTACGGCTAAGACGATTTTAGTTAGAAAATATAAACAGCTTTACAAAAATAAATAAATATATACAGTGCGAGCTCGATTTGTACAATCGTCGAATAATTCAATACAGCGGTTAGTGTAACAGGTATTTATTTATATTACGGTCTTTATAAGTGAAACTTTAAAAAAAATCTTTTGTGTAGCGATTTGAAAAACTATTTTTCTATATGAAATGGTATACTGCACAGGTGGTCCTATTTTCTCCAATATACGATAGAAACGAGGAGGGGGTTGCCTTCCATACAAACTAATTATTAATTATCGCATATCTGCATATATTAGTGAGAGTCTTCAAACTTGGTGTGAATTCCTTTATAGCTAATTCGCGTAATCCAGCTGAAAAGTAATGTTCTAAAAGCAGGGCAAAGGATCTCTCGCATACAAACTAATCATAAGTTATTGAATATTTGGAACACTATATCAGTGAAAGTCTACAAACTTGGTTTGAATTACTCTATAGTCTATGCGTGTTGTCCAACAGAAAACTGGTGTTGTAGTAGTGGGGAGATGGCTACCTCCCATGCAAAGTAATTATCAATTATCTCATATCTTGAATAATATATCAGTGAGAGTCTTCAAATTTGGTGTATTTCCATCATAGCTAGCTCGCGTTATCCAACCGAAAACTGGTGTGGTAGGAGCTGGGTGAAGGGCACCTCACATACAAAGTTATTATTAATTATTGTGTATCTGAAAAACTATATCAGTGTAAGTCTTTATCTTTGGTTAAGGCAGTATGCATGTTATCGCATTAAACTAAGTGGATTGAACTGATTTTTAAATAAAAGTACTAAAAAGTAAAAGATAAGAAGTTAAAAAAAATTATCGACTTAAAAATATTTGTACTAAAATATTATTATATGCGCTAACTACTTTACTGTTTGCAGTCGGTTCAGTATTTTAAAGATATCAAACCCAAATAACAAACGATTGTCGCAGCTGTTTTTTTTTGTTGGTTAAACAGAAAAGTTTTAAAATGTTAAAACAATCTTGATGGTAGTATGCTTTCTGACTTGAACAATATACAATTTTTAGTTTGGAAATTGACAAAAATTTCCAGTTTTTGAGTATTTTTGCTTTATAGACCATAATTTCTTTTTTCTATAAAAAGAAGTTTTATTGGGAGCACATAATTATTATAGATTTATTGATTTAGAAGAACATTGTAATAAAATTTACTATCCGGGTCCTTCGAAGTTCATCCTATATTTTTCAGTAAAGTTTTGAATTTAGCTCTTGTGCCCTAAAACTGCAAAACTTGGATTGAAAACAAATACTACTTACAAAATATATGCTGTATGTCCCTTTATTTCCCAAATCCTTTTATGGGTCTTGGACCATATATGGACTTTATGGGCAAATCCATAACATATCTGCAAAAAGGCATTGGGAAATATCAATAATCAACGATTCGATACAATTAACAATAAGTTTAATATGCACAAAACACGATATGACACCATTCTGGTGGAAAAGTTGTAAGTCATTTTTGGAAACTACTTTTTCTCTACTTCTAAAGTATCGACAAGCGTGAATTTTTATTTCTTTTCTAGTGATTATTAACAATATCCAGATAATTAACTAAAAAATAATTTTACTTATACAAAATTGAGGCCCATCCGAAATTTTCGCAAATACTCAGATGTTTTTTTTTTTTTTAAGCAAATTAAAGAACAGTTATGAATTGTCATATATTTATTTATAATTAATAACGCTATAAAAGTAATTAAAATGTACTTCCTTTGCACTTATTAAAATGAATATATAAAAAATAGAATGTTCTTACCATCATGAACATGACTTCGGATCCAATGAATAGGCAGGCAAAAAAAGAGCTTTTTGCAGTAACAAGCCTATGTAAAAATCATTGAAAATGATGCGGATTTGAACTACTTCTGGATCACAAGTTCAAGATCTTATTGACTTCCTCAGAAGTTCTTTTTTAACGGGTGTCAAATCGTTAAAATCCCTGTTAAAAACATCTGTAATAATAATTGACTTTTAAGTAAAAGCTTATAATTAAAAAGCTTTACGTTGCAATTTTCTTCTAAGAAAAATATTAGTATTATCATAAAGGAGCAGTGAACAAATTTTTAAATTCAGAGCAAAATTTTTACGAAATTTACATATTTTTTAGTAAAAAAAATCTTGAAAGCTGTTGTTCTGTTCCATAATCAAAAAACCAAATTCAAATAAAAAAATTTACTGAATCGGGCAAAATGATTGCATAAAAATTTATTTCAGGAGTGATTTTTCTGAAGGGCTTATTTCCACTTCCAACCTTGTACAAAACTAAGAACGCCACCGGCTTTGTCATGCTTAACTGTATCCTCTAGATCAAAATCCATTGCAAAGAAGGTATATTTCCGTGGATAAAAATTACAGTCTAGTACAAAAGGGCACATTTCCACCTAATTGCTAAAGTTTGATACAAAAAAGCTAATTTTCTATAGCCGCGTCCCACGAATCGAACAACTTTATCGACCAGGTGTGATAATCACATACTTAAGTATCCACGAAATATTACAATAAACCGGCACATTTCCATTTGTTTTAAAACAAAAAGGCACATATCCAAATATTATTAATTTTTGCAATATATACAAATAAGTTAGAGTGAATTCTTTAAGAGGCTCAGAATATTAGATCTACTCAATATAACACTGGAGACATTAAAAAAATAACTTACTGTTAACAGCACTTAACCCTTATGTGCGCACCTAGGTACCCGGGTACCTTTGGCATGTTCAAGCAAAATTTTTTCATTAAAATTATTAATCTGCATATCTGAAAATTTTTGAGAACTACTAACTTTCAGAAAAGTTTCTATTTTTGCAGCCGTACAGCTAACAAAATTTTGTAATATGCGTGAGAGATCAATTTACTCTTAACACCCTTAAATACGCACCCGGGTACCTGTACGTGTTTTATATGGGAATGAGGCCATTGCAAGTACATATATTTGTTGTTAGTAGCTCTGCATAAATAAATAAAAGTATATATAAACGTGGTAGACGTAGAAATTTCTAATCAAATTAAGCAAAATTTATGTGCACGACAAAAAACACCTTCTATTGCGCCGCAAGGTACCCGGGTACCTATACAAAATTTACGTTGAAAACAAGCACTTTCGCTCTAAATATCAGATTAAAACGTAGTAAAATATATATGAGATTGGCTACAGATATATATTCCCAATCCCATATTTATTATTTAGTGCGGAAATGCTTGTTTTCTACGTAACTTTTATATAGGTACCGGGGTACCTTGCAGCGCATTATAGGGTATTTTTTTGCCGCGCACATAAGGGTTAAACGTTTTTTCTAAATGCTGAAATTTGTATTAACATGAAGATAACCTCTTTTAAAAAATCACTCCTCATTTTCAAAATCAGTAATTTGTCTAAAATTCAGAAAAAAATTTTACAGACAAACTGTTTATTAAATTGAAAAATGAATTGCAAACAAATGCTCTTTTGAAAACAAATCATTAGCACTCCCCAGCTTTGTCCTCCTAAATTTTTATACTGATTGAAATATCCGTTTAGAAATAGCTGATTTATTTCCAAAATATTTTGCTTGTGCCCACTGTGCGAACGAAAAAGACGAGTTTTTTTAATTAACACCCTTAGGTAATTAATGCCTACTGGCTAATTAATTAATGTGTTAACTTCTTTTGGAAATGGATAGTGTAGGTAGAACAGGTGGTTAAGTGAGAGACAAAGAGATAGAAAGCTTAATTCATTTACAGCTCTGGTATGAGCATTTTTGTTAAAATTTTTTGGTAGTGCTACAGCGCCTGGGGCATCATGTAGAGGCATTATCTTTATTTTAATTCGTACAGCCATTTTACTAGTTCTTTTATTTCGCCGAAGATTCTGCTACAATACCGACCAAGGATGCACCTTAATATATGTTAGTATAATTCGTGATGTTGCTGGATTGCCGGAAGAAACTAATTATGAACCCAAGGATTCAGGGTTTGTAGCACACGCCCTAACCACTTCAGCCAAAAGCACCCTTATTGCTCTTTTGCTTGAAATATTACTAGAATCTCGAACTAACTCATTACTGATTCCAAATCGAGTTTATTGCATATTTCGATAGACTAGAAGTTCATCTATCGAAATAGGCAAAAACTCGATTTGAAAAAATAGTGAGTTCGGGCGTTACCATATTCCATATGTATGTAATATTTAGGTATGCGTAACATGTATGACATGAATTAATACAATTTATGTTATTTTTTAGTTTTCAAATTTGGCCCGTCGAGCGATTTACCTCCCCATCCCTGTTCCGCTTCGGATATGATGATGTTGGTTGAAGTTGTTAATGCTTAGATTGTGCTTCTTTCATAATTCTGTTTAGCATCGTGTCCGTCCAGCCATATATTCATCCATCTGTTGGATTTAAAGCTGTCATGTTACCAACTCTTTACAAACATTTTGTATTTGAATAATGGGAAATTTTTTTAGATTCATGTACATACAAACAAACATATTTTTTATAAATGTATTCGCTTCTGTTTTTTTTTTTGTTTCGTTACCTACTTATGGCATATTTGTTGAAGGTTATGAGAAATTTTATGTTTATTATAAAGAATTATAATGAAGAAAAAGTAATTTAGTTTTAGAATGTTATCAAATTGAAAAATCGTAATATAACGATTTAGGAATTTTACACATATACATTTATATTTTGTTGAAAGCTCTTTTGATTAATTGAATAAATAATTTAATATTTAGTATTGTTTGTATTGTTTGATTGACGATTGTGACCGCAATTATAAGGTACGGGGACTTTCACGAACTGAACCATGTTCTTCCAAATAAATTTAAAAATGTTTTCTGGTATAATTAAATATATGGTGAATTTCCAAACTAAACTAACCACAAAATATGAAAACTCTCAAATCTGTTGTCATTTTTATTATCTAAAAATATCTTCTCTCTAAAAAAAAAAGAAACTCTGCATTAACAATGATATATGTTGAGTCATTCCAAGTAAAGTCACAAATTTTGAAATGACATATATCTGCCAGACTATGGCTATCATGCTTAGTATGCTTAAAATTGTTACAAAATAATTCTAGAGCAATTTTTATTATTATTATTATTTTTTTGCTTATCTTGTGTTATCCAGGGATTTAATGATATATCTATGTTCTTATTAAAAGAACATATTTTCCTTTTTGATATACTCTAAAACCAATAATTACTGCCGCTTCATTTAAAAATTTTACGCAAACTTTTCTAAAAATTAGATACATTATTTTTTGTACGGTTAAACAGGCATACCCTTTTATATAATAAAGTGTGCTTCAAATACTATATACACAAATACATATACTATATGTACGTATATACTACTGAAATTGTGGCCAGAGAATATAAAAAGCATTGATGAATATGCAGTTGGATTTTTAAGTGGAATTTTAAATTATTCTACTTGCAACTTTTTAATACCTAAAGTAGGTCAATTAATAACACAGCAGGTACTACTTATATACCATAGACGAAAGTAGTTTTTTGTTACTAGACGATTTCCACATTAATTATTAGTGTGAAATTGGAAAGTCAATTAAAGCCACTGATAAACTTTTCCTCTTGAAATCAAATTAAAAAAAAATATATTTTTGAAGTGGCTTCTTTGTATACAGCTACACAAACTTTACAATACATACTCCAAAACCAAACCTAAGATAATATTTAACGCACAAATAGATTTGTTAGTAGAAAAAGTAAAGCAGCTTAAAAAAAACTATCCACTAAATTAATATATATAAGAAACGCCACCTCTTTCATGTTGTATATGCAGCAAGCTGTTAAATCTAACGTTTTGTTAAAAAAAAAATACACATGCTGTTGCATGTGTATACACTATAAGCAACGACGCAGCATGACCTTTTCTGAAATACAAGTCAATATATTGTATGTTTAGTTATCATCTTCTATTTTTAAACTTAAACATAAAGATGCATTTATTTTGGTCAAAACGTACATCTTGAAGAATATAAATATAAACTAAAAACGAACAAAAATGCTAAAGATACATAAAAAAAAATCTCATACTAAGCAATATTGAATCTAAAAAGTTTCTTTGGATTCAGCAAAGCTACATGCATACTTATAACGAGAGATATAAAAGCCAAGAAAAGAAAAAAAATGAATTTAAGCACAACATTACCGGTACAGTCACTTTTAAATCTATGAAATGTTTACATTACACGCACACATGTACAAAAAGCAATGACCAAGTTATTTTATCTTTTTTTACATTTAAATGTTGAGATACTTGTGTTGCTGGGATGTTAAAACGATCGTGAATATAAGAGCTTTAACTCTTTAAATTAAAAACTTAAGCTTAGAAAAGAGTGTTTAAGATAAATTATAAAGCGAACATTTATATCTGTAGGTGGGAGGTAAACTACACCAAGTCATATTTTGAAAATTTTACAGGAGACTGCAAAAACATTTTTAAAGTCTCAAATAATTTTTTTCTCTGTAGGATCAACAGTTAGACTTACCCCAAATATTTTATATAACTTTAATATAATTTTTTTTTGTATATAACATATTCTTAATAAAATTACGTCATATAATGTTGCCATTACTTGTTACTTGGTGTTCTTTAACTCGCAGATGGTTTTGAGCAGTACTACTGTACCTTGAAACTAGGGATATGACCGATACCGATACAGGGAAAAGAACCTGTCACAAGACAGGTCACGTGACTGGTTCCCAAGGACTAGCAATCGGTTCGAGTTCCAACACTTTATATGAAAGGAACCGGTAACTTTTATATGTCGTTGTCATTGAACGGGGTCAATTGACATAATTAAGATACTCAGTGATAGGTTCTAGAGCCTAACTTAAGCTCCTTATCGTGTGATGGGCTCTATAATACTAGTTAAGTTACTGTTGTTTGGTTGGTATACGTGGCTACCTACTGCACATAGGCAATCAAGTAGAATCAATAAGATTCCGTTTTGATATACCACTCCACTCGTCAGTGTCAACCCTTGTAGGTTCGAACCCAGATCTCGGATCCGATTGTAGGTACTAGATCCAATTCATCGCATTGAAATAACTAATCAGGTCACCTAGACCGATTTCTGCTAGCTCTGATAGATCGTCTAGTATATTACTGCCCAAGAATTTGTGTCTCGAGAGGTGCAAGGCCGGGCACTCACTAAAAAAGTGAAAAACTCTTTCTTCTTTACTTTAATCCCGGCAGCTACGGCAGAACGCATTGTAGGAAGGGCTTATCCTACTAGCGTGTCTGCCGATCGCCTAGTGCCTCGTCACTACTTCGACGAGCCTCTAGATGTCCCTACGGTTTCTGTTAGTTAATGGTGTTGTGCGCTTTTCATTGCAGCAAGGCCACATCTTCCTAGCCACCTTACACGTGCTCAACTTGCGCCATTTGTCTTCAGATTTCTGCCAATAATGTTTGAAAATTTGGTTTCCAATAGTGCCAAACGGCATGGCTACTGATTCAGTAGTGGAGGCGTCCATAGCAGTTACCAAGAAAGTTGCTATGTGCAGGAACCCACTTAATCTGGATAGCATGTCCTTGCACTGGCTAACTAGAGTAGAATAAGTAGTGTGAGACCTTAGAAACAGAAGTGCCGCCTGGCTGCCGACGAAAATGCCAACTCTACCCTGAATACTCCTGTCCATTAACCCTTAATCACCTGACGTCGGTCACAGTTTTGTCTTTCTCAATTATTTCTGTTACTGCGCAATTTATGCACTTGTCCATCTATGTACTTTGTTGTCTTTTTATCAGTATGCTGGGTGCGGTTTTGCAGTAAACACGTGTTTGCATTTAAAAATTAGAGGTAAAATCTTTTCGCTTGCGCTCACTGTGACCGACGTTAGGTAACTGAGTAGTTTTTGTGGTGTATTGAAATTTGATGAGATACCCACTACATCATAAAAAAACAGCCCAGAGAGATTCGAAAAACGTAAAACTTGTTAATCCTGTGATCCAAGGAAAAAACGCAAAACATTTCGTAAGTGCTTTGAGTGCAAAAATCCGATTTGTGTGGTTTATTCCCAAAAAATATGCTCAGACTGCAGTGAAAATTGTGCTAATTGGCAGTTTGCAATTTGGTCTAAATTTTAATTTTATCATTCAAAATAGTATTCAATATTAAAGTTTATAGCCTGAAGTTAAAAAAATATAAAAAATTTTTAATTTATCACTATTTTTTTTAATTTTTTTTCATTACTTCTAAGTCCCTTTGGTTTCTAACAGTTCTCATATATCAAAAACTAAAAGATGTTTAAGGATGTTCAATTACAATATAAATAAAAGATATAAAAAAATTTATTGCGGTGTTTTTAAGTACAAAATTTATTTTTTTAATATTGAGATTATCATCATAAAGTAAGGGGTCACTATGACCGACGGTAGGTTGAAATACGTCAGGTAGCTAAGGGTTAACACTCTGCCCGCCTCCATTATAGCCAGGATTTCAGCCTGAAATCCACTCGCTTCGTTGGAAAGTTGCAAGGAGAGTCTTACCACAAGGTCATTAGAGAAGACTCCGGAGCTTACACCGCAAATCATTCTTGATCTATCAGTATACACCCTAAATTTGAAGTATTTTTTATGTTACCTCCCTTCCACTCCCGTCTGGATAAATTACTGTACTTTAAACATATATTTTTGATTTAAAAAAATCTGCTTGTATAATGAATGTAATTTGCTAAAATTTTGGTTCTAGTTTTTGATATGTTGTGGTGTAATTCTTTTCACCGGGAACATTTCGTGACATTCCCATTTTAACCAGTCATAGGAAAAGTACGTTCAAGACAATTGGTACAACATTTCCCGCAGGGGATATATCAGCGATACTTTTATTTTCGGTTTCGGCGATATTTTACTGTCGATACGACGTTACTTTTTTCAGTTTTTTTTTTTAACAAATAACTCATTTTTTTTTAATTTTACCATGAATTCAAATTCGTTGCTTTTTAAATCTTATTCCCAGTAATAAAAGATACTCCAAATAAGTCATGAAAATGTTGAACTCGCGATCCGGAAGTAGTGAAAATTTGCATCATTTCTAATTAGTTTTACATATGCTTGTAATTGCAAAAGTTCTCTTTTTCGATTACCAATCGGCGAATTGGAACCGATGTTAAGAAAGTTTTCTTTTCTGGCTTTCTATTATGACTTTTCCTCGAGGAAAAAGGATGAAAAATTACCCATTATCGCAACTTGTTTCTTTTTACGCGAATTTAAACGCAAACTACGTTGTCATGTAAAATTAAGTGAATAAATCTATATAAATTTTTAGAAAAATGTTAACAATTGATAAATGTCCCTTAAAAATGGAATTCTTAAAAGGTATGGCGAGTATTTTTTTTAAATAATAAAGTAATTCACAATTTTTGTATAGCTTAATAAAGTTTTACTTACTTTTATATTAATTATCTGCATATTTTTAAAATTGATTTTTTGGAAGCAATGAAAATGTAGTTCCTTAAAAACTACTTGCAATTTTTATACTGGGTTAATATCAATTCTAAATATTAATAATCTTTTACACTGTAGTTTTGTATAAAAAAAATTATCCTACTTAAGTTTTATTAATTTAAACATGAACTCATTTGCGATATACGTATCGGTATCGGAATCGATATCGCCGATATTTCTTTTTTCGTATCGGTATCGTATCGGCAAAAACGAGTATCGTTACATACCTGCTTGAAACATAGGACTTACTGGATTTCACCTAACGATACAGGAAACCCCACGGATTCCAATATAATAAAAAGTATAAAAAAACTTGCTTTGGTGTACTTTACCTCCCACATACAGATATGTAAGTGTAGTTTAAAAAATTTTGAGGACTACCAAAACACTATTAAGTTGCTGATTAAAACCGTTTGTATGTCGTCACCTGAAACGAAAAACGCACTAACAAATATTTTCATAACTTTACAGGAGAAGCAATAAATATGATAAATTATGTAGTTGGCCAGGTCATTTTCCTATTAGATTTTCTTAATTATATCGCTATTTTTGTTCGGGAAAGTCTGTTTTTTATAGTACCTTTGCATGTTGGTGAAATACGTACATCGTAATTTTCAAAAAACCGATTAGAATTTTTTAGATTTTTATTTTCCAGTGTTTTACATATATTTGAAAATGGTTTTTAGTCAGTGACATATTGAAAAGCATTGAGATAAGTTAAATTTTAAAAACGTTCATATTTGTTTGGAAAATTTTCCTACGACAAGTTAAGCTCTTTTGCCATAGTGCACAGATATTATTGGCATGTTTCTAAACATTTCCACACATTTATTTAAATGCAATGCAACATTTACGAATGTCTCATTATTATTGCCTGAAAACCCTTTCGAATTTTAATTAAAGAGGTCACAGTATGCTGTTTTTAAGCTCATCCCTTTTAATATCTTTACGCTCATATATCTTCTCTACGGCCATAAATTTTAATTTATAAACTTTGCTTGTGCATAAATTCATTCGTTCTTCAGTCATTCATACATTTATGTTGTGCTGTGTTTTATTTTCTGTATTTTGTTATATTGCTTAGAGAGTGATAAACAATATAGAGATTTAAACTCTGTAATGTTGAAATTTCACATGATGCCCTACACAATACAAAACTGAGACTAGTTATTATTGTAAAGTTGTTTTGATTTTCATAAACTTGCATTTATTTAGGATATGTAAATATGTTTGCAAATCAATACTATATGTATATATATATATAGATATGTTTGTTGTAATAAAAATAACTCTTAGTTGGCATTATATGCAGAGGTGATACAAGTGAATCATCAAATATTTAATATGCTTTTATGTTTTAAAGTATATATGTAAATAGATTGGTTATAGCGAATAAAAATGTATATATGAGTGATTCTCATTTCAAATGCTTTTTTCGTGTCTGTTGAAAGTTTAGTAAAATATTTCATAATATAAATCCATAAATTTTAAAATGAAAACTGCTTCAGCATGATTTAATAGATTGTAAATAATTGTACATTAGTTCTTCTTTTGTGTATTATATGTTAAAAACGAAGAACGAAAATACAGTTTAATCCCCTCTTCATGCAAAATGGCATGCCCGTAATCCAAGCTAATAAACTACGAAGTTTTCCAAAAACGAGATTATATATATATAACTGTTTTAGAATATCTGCATTTGGTTCTCTAATTTCACACACCTAATTTTTGAGAATAGTTAATGTAAAATTTTCGCAGTTTTAAATTTTTTATGAGTTTTTAGATATAAAAAGTTTTTTTATTTTGCATGAAAAATAGCTTTTTTCGATACTAATTTTTGAATTTTGGAGTTAACATTGATCAAATGAAAAACTCTTTTGAAACAATTTGAAGTAAACTTTGTCATGCAAACTTGAATTTTTGTTGATCGAAATCGGGCAAACTGTTCTTGAGTTATCATAGAGTGACCTCGATGTTTTGGGAGTCATGCCCATTGCAAAAAAATGTGTACGTGATATAAACAGAAACAGTGGAGGAACAGTTCAAAACTAAAACTGCATATGTTTTGTTCAGCAAATTTTTGCTTAAGCTTTTTATAATTATACAAAAAATAAATAAATAAAACGATAAACCGATCAGCTGTGCGATCATAGTTTTTTTTTGCATTTCCTTTATACAATTTCAAGTTTCTTGTTTGCTTTCTTAAAATAATTTATATATTTAATCCTTCCTTTTAGTAATTTTTGAATCACTTCATCACATGTCCAACTGCATTAAATTAATATTATCAAACTAACATACATTGTTGTTAGTTCTTCGTATATATTTCCTTCCACATCCGCTTTATCAATACATTATGTCATCGGAAGTTAAATGTCGTTATAGCGCTTAATAAAATCGACGTTATACTTTATGCAAATATAAATTGCAAGTATCTTGGTGCAGTTTAAGTGCTAACAGCGTAAAATTTAATCTATTTTACTTTCTAGCCATATTTAGTATAAAATACGTTCGCATTGGGATACATTAATACTTATACAGATGAATGTGACTGACTGGATGTGTATTAAGCCATATGAGGAATAAAAAAAATACAAATATTTCACACTTGCACAACTGTCAAGTAGTAGAGCACAAACACACTTTAACATACGAATCGCATGCACATTGACTTACAACAAAGTGTTGCCGCAGGTTGGTTTCAGCATATATTTATATATGTAGTAAAAGATACATATGAATATTCTTTTTTATACTCGTATATATGCTCGTACATAAAGTAAAGAAGGCAAATTTAAGCTATATGACTTAAAAAATTATTTAAAAGCTTTAGTATTGCTAGACCACTTGTAGTTTTAGATGTATATATAAGCACATGTATCCCAACATGCTCTTCTATGTTGGCTATGGAACTTTTCATACAACACCCACTGCCATCACCTTATGTGTTAGCCGTATGCAACATTCTGAGTATCATACTAATGTTTGAAAATTATGGCAAGTCCAACAAACTCATTACGCTTACAGGATGTGTAATGAAAAGAGATGTTATTTAGTTTTAAGTTCGAGCAGAAATTAGTTTATAACTGTATTCGCAACTATTTGAAACTTTCTAGTTCTGGCTTTAGTTCTATAAGTTATAATAGTAATTGAAATCCTATTTTTTTAATAAACACATATTGCAGCAAAAGCTAATCAGTTCTAACAACACTGAAGTAAAGTCGAATAACATGCTGTGTTCGGAGTTCGTAGTTAGTGTTTTGCTAATTCCACTTTTTACTTGTATGAAATATCTAACTAGAGACTTTCCTACGACGTGGTTTTTACTAGGGATGTAACGAATACCGATACGAATAGCGATACTTCAGATTTTCCGATACATCGGTATCGGCGATATTTTACTGCCGATACGATGATACTTTTAAAATATTTTTCACAGTTTTTTTAACAAATAATTTATTTTTGTTCGATTTTACCATGAATTAAATTCACTTCGTTATTTTTTAAATCTTATTAATATCAATTTTAAAAATTAATAATATTTTATGATGTTATTTTGTGAAAAAATTATTTATTTTTTGTTAGTTTTACGATGAATTCAAATTCAAGTCGTTGTTTTTTTAAATCTTATTCCAGCAAAAAAAAAGATACTCCAAAGTCATGAAAATGTAGAATTCGCGATCTGGAAGTATTGCAAATTTGGATAATTTCTAATTAGTTTTACATATCCTTGCCATTGCAAGAAGTTCTGTTTTTCGATTACCAATCACCGAATTGGAAGCGATGCTAGGACAAATTTTTTTTTCGGTATTCTATTATGATTTTTCCTCAAGGAAAAATGATAAAAAATTACCCATTTTCAAAATTTTTTTTTATGCGAATTTAAACTCAGAACTGTATTTTCATGTAAATTTAAGTGAATAAATATAAACTTAGAAGTCTTTTAATAATTAAGCTATTAAGCTATTTAGAAGAATATTAGTTGATAAATGTCCTTTAAAAAATCGATTTTTTAAAAAGCATGGCGAGTTTTTTTTTAAATTATAAAGGAATTAAACATTTTTTCTTGCTTTTCTACTAATTATCTGCAAATTTTTAATATAGATTTTTTGGAAGCAAAGAAAATGTAGCTCCTTAAAAATTACTTCCAATATTTTATCAATTTTAAATATTCTCTCTTATAATGTAATTTTGTATAATAAAAAAAATTGCACTTGAGTTTTGTTAATCTAAACTTGAACTCAATTTCAATATTCGTATCGGTATCGGAATCGGTATCGGCGATATTTATTTTTAAATATCGGTATCGGTATCGGATCGGCAAAACGGCGTATCGTTACATCCCTAGCCTACACAACGTTCGAATTTTATGTGTCCTTATAGTCTTTATAGGCTTCTAACAAAATTATATTTAGTGAGGTATACTCATTTGAAAATTAAAATCTCTTAATTTTTCAAAACATTTGTTCAGTATTATCAACATATCGGATCCAAATAACAACCGATTGACACAACTGTTTCTTTGTTAGTTAAACAACAAAATTGCAAACTATTTAAAATTTTTCCTCTCAGTTAGAATATATACAATGTTTCATTTGAAAATTAAAAAATAAAGTATTTTTGAAATTTTTTGTCTTAAAAATCACCATCATTCATTTCCCTATAGAAAAGATTCTTCAGGATCATATAACTATTATATACTTACATATGTGTCTTAAAGATATCTTCACAGACATTATCTTTGATATTTTTTTCCATTTTCGCATTTTTGTTGGCCCTGGACTTTTCCGTAATTCGGCATATTTTGCAGCAAATTTTTCATTTTGCCCTATATGTTCTAAAATCCCAAAGTTTGGATTCCAGTGCTGGTCTTGAAGCAGTGCTCTTCGACGCTAGTAGGTTCGTTGGCAACCTTCCTCAGCACTTTGTATTATGCTGGTAAGTTCCTATCGTGTTGAAGGTTGCCAATGTAACACCAATCTCCGAAAAGGGAGAGGTTATTAACACTGAAAACTACCGACCAATCGCACTATGTTCTGTATTTTTTAATGTGATGGAAAGTATGGTGAATTCCCATCTTGTGAGTTATTTGGAGTCCAGCAGT
Source organism: Panzeria rudis (assembly GCA_956483635.1). Classification (NCBI taxonomy): domain Eukaryota; kingdom Metazoa; phylum Arthropoda; class Insecta; order Diptera; family Tachinidae; genus Panzeria; species Panzeria rudis. The sequence continues at coordinate 129,812,368 of OY101449.1, read as the reverse complement.
TTACTCAGTGAACGCCAGCATGACTTTCTTAGAGGGCGCTCTTAGAGTGACTTACTAGAACTCCTTTCGGAAAAATTGTGTCTATCCATACGCCATTTTAGCGAGAGTTAGGTAGCGGCTTTAAATATTTCTAAGGGATTTGATGGAGTACACAGAAAGAAAACCCCCGTACTAAGTTCAAGTATTTTCTACTTTCTTTGAGTACGAATCGTACACAAAAATTTAAGTACGAATAGCATTAAAACATAAAGAACTTGACGTCATATTTTAAAGTCATTAAAGTAAGAAACTTAAGTCCTCAAAACCATTTACAGTGATATATGTATATGACGGAGTATTGGGCATAACAACATAAGAGGCGTTATTCATTAGCGTGGCAAAAACTTAGAAAACATTAATACAATGGCCAATTAAATCACGTACTGAAATTTAGGACCTTACAACAAGAAATAAGAACGTTATCGGATTTTGACCGAAATCTCCCATGTGTTTTGCTGAAATCAGGGAACTTGATCTCACAAGCTGTTCGACTTCTGTAGAAATTGCAACCCAGATCTAATGAGTTTATAAAAGTTCTAAAAAAGCAATAACAACACATTATATCAGGGTATCATTTTGTGCAGAAATCAAACAGCTTTTATAATAGTCTAAAAACAGCTTTATAAATATTGTAGCATGTTTTGAAAGATGCTTTTGCAGCTATTCTGCAAAGCAATAAAAATCAATTCTTTCTATTTTTAATACTATTTTACGCTATAAATATCTGTAGAAGCTAAAGATTCCACTCGTTGCCATGACACTCAAGCGAAAAAATATATATATTTGTGATCATATTCTCCAAGTCATAGCAAAAGTTTTTGAAGAAACCAAAATCGATCATATAGCATTTTAAAATTCTATAATGAGTATTTTTCAATGCCATCTGTTAATAAAATGAGCTACGTGCAAGATGTAACATATTTTCTAATATTCGTAACTTGTGATTTGTGAGGCAGAATGCATCCTAATACATTAAGACAACTGAAAATCGATTTCTTGCACATTAGACTTCTTTTTGCATTCGAGGCCTCATATTTTTTAAATATTTTTTTTTAATACAGACCGACAAACTCATTCCGATCGTCTTTTTCTCACAGGTAAAATTTATTTCAGTTAATGAATTGATTTCAATTTATTATAAAATGCTTAACATAACTATTCACTATATAAAAGCAAACTCGTTTACAAGTCTGCAGCATGCCTATTATCAGCATCTAAAAGTACCAGTCGTTAACCAGCCTGCCAGACAACCTACCAGCTTAGCAGTAACTGCAGTCATGGAACCTACTATTTAAATATGTATCTATACGTACATCCTTTTAGCCATCATCTGGTTTGCCTTGCAAAGACTTACTCTGCCCTTCGGTAGGTTTGTCCAACCATCCATTCATCCGCCTGTTTGTTCATCCGTTCGTTCATTATGCTAGGCGGTCTGTCTGTCCGCCTTTTCCCGCCATGTGGCTGTTTCCAATTGAAGTCTTAAGTTTTTTGTTATTTGAACATTTGCATTATGTTTATGGTTTTATGTAAACACATGCAAATTCATTCATTTGTTCTGTTTGCCTCAGTTCTATGCTCTGCTCCATACAGGCACTCACTGTACGTTCAAACATTCTATGTAGCTGTCTGTTTGACTGTCTTTCTATCACACCAACTTTAAATGATACAAGCAAGAATTTTAGAGTTTCTGTTGCTGTTGTGTCCCTGTTCTGTTGAATGACTTGTCTGCTTCATTATATGCATTTGCATCTAACACATCTACTTGCATACAAACTTTTACAAATACACACACATTTGTATATTTTGGAAATTGTTGTCAAATGGCATCTCTTTTTTATTCAACATTTTCTTTTTGTACTGTTTTGTTTTTGTTCGGTTACATTTATTTTTTGATTTTATTTCCGTGTTTGTTTTCTGTGTGTTTTCCTAAATCTGACATCTAGAAATGTGATTTTGTGGTTGGATTTAAGATATATTTTTAGTTTTTCCTGTTGGCTTTTTAAGTCTGTCGCTTTATTTTTTATTTTGACATTTGGTGTAATCGTTTTAAGCTAAAAATATTTGTATCTGAATGTAATTGTTAAATTTGACTCAACTTTAAATATTATAATGATCATAAATATGTGCATAATCGTATTAACTGCAGCTAAAATAAATATGTAGATGACTTCTGTTCTGGTACGCCATTATACTAAAAATATATACGCACTTATATTTTTGTTTAATAAATTTGAGATAATGTGAGTTATTTTAAACGACTATGATCTTGGGTACCTACTATAATTCTTGCAAAAAAAAAATCGACTACAAAATCATCATGTATTTTTACGAGAACTAATTGTGTGTGCAAAGTCTTGTCGTATTGTGACGATAACTAAATTGTATGCAAAGTTTCATAGGAATCGGCTAAGTAGAAGTATTTAAAATGAATGTTTACTTTTCTTGGTCGTGGCACTGCCCACTTTCTAACCACAATGTTGTATTGTAATGATAACTAAATTTGTATGAAAAGTTTCATAAGAATCGGCAAAGTAGAAGTATTTAAAATGCTTAATAACTTTTCATGGGCGTGGTACTGCCCACTTTTCTAAATATAATGTTGTTTTGTAACGATAAATAAAGGTATATGCAAAGTTTCATAAGAATCGGTTTAGTAGAAGTTGTTGAAAAAGAATATTTACTTTGTATGGGCGGAGCGCAGCTTATTTCTTTTCATATTGATCCTGATGTAGTATTTAAATAGAAGGTTAGTGTGTATGTAAAGTTTCATAAGAATCGGTTGAGTAGAAGTAGTTGAAAATGAATGAGTATTTACTTTGCATGGGCGTGACCCCGCCCACTTATCAACGGGACAAATATGGAAGTACATCCTTTTGAATAGAGAAAAAGCCCGAAATATGTGTGACCCCGCCCACTTATCAACGGGACAAATATGGAAGTACATTCTTTTGAATAGAGAAAAAGCCCGAAATCGGTTCAGAAACGGAGGAGTTTTGAAGGAACATACATAAAAAAATACATGAAGAATTCATAACCTTTTTCCTTTTTTTGAAGTCGGTTAAAAAAAAAAGAAAACTATAAAATAAATTTTGATAAAACGGCATAATGTTTCATTGTCATTTATTTGTTATAATTGGTCAATTCACAATATGTTGTATGTATTGTATATCGTTTAAACGTTGTTTGTATATTCCTTATACATATTTGCTTAGAAACATTTTTATGTGGTAATTAGCAACAGCGTTTACAGGATATACAACACCTACAACAGGTTCTAAATTAAACAAATATATTTTTAAATTCTCTGTAGCAAATCTATCAAAATTTGTAACAAATGACCCACTGTAAATACGTATATATGGATGTAGTATATTATAGTTACCTTAAAAAAAATTAGGTGCAAAATTGTCATATCTCATTAAACTATATTACCCATACGTACTGGCGACCAATTTCGCTCCTTTTATTAAGGTATTTGAAATCGTTCTAATATGGAACTTCTTTCAATACTTTTCCGCTTCTTCAGCTTTTTTTACTTAAACTTGCGACTTCAAAACAACTTCAAAGAACTCTGAGGGTGCTGTTGGCTAAAGTGGTTAGCGCGTTAACCACCAACACTGAGGTCTTCAGCACAAGACTAGTTTGAGGCAAGTCCAAGACAAGGACATCACAAATGAAACGAAAATTGTTGATCCTTATATATCCTGAAAAATGCTCTTTATTTTTTCTTGTTTTTTTTTTGCAGCATATAGCAAACAAATCTATAGCCATTATGTAAAAAAAACAAATTAAGATTTTAGGAAATACTAAGACTACGGTTGTTTTTATTGTTATTGCTTAGGGGCTTCACATATTACGTAAAGCTGCAGGGGGTGGGGGGTTTAAAGATTTGTTACGGACTAGACACTTTATACTGAAAATTTTGTAAAAGCGTTAGGAAGGGGAGGGGGTGTACAAAACCTCCGAAAATAGCGTTACGTAATATATGAATAGGCCCTTACACAATTTTCATAGAAATTATCGAGTAATCATAAAGAAACAGCTATGACTTTTGAATCTGTTTTTATCCCACCTTGAAAATTTTACACTCTAAAGACATGTCAGTTGGCTATATTCCGTAAGCAAATGAAAAAAAATTTATATACTATTTTCAGGATATTTAAGGATAAAACATACTTCACCATTTTAGAGGCACTTGACACAGAAAGTTAAGTCCATTTCAATCAGCATTCGTTAAGAGGAGACTGAAACCTTTTGAATGACATCAATTTTGTTTATATCCGATGACAGGTTCTAAAGTTACTGAATCTGCAACATGACGAACTTTCCTTAAAAATGGCCGAGATGTCAAAGTTTAGAGGCCTATAAAATAGAAACCATAAGAGGTATTGAAATAATTTTTGACATGTTTTGCGCACACAATACTAGAATATATATTTCGAATTTCATTAAAATCGGAGAGGATAAAAATCATGACCGTGTCGAACATTATCGTTTTTACTCTATCACAAGTACTTTGGGAGTGATTTAAAATATAATTTTTTCATATTCGACAACGACATCTCTCGAAAGAAGAAATTTTGTGGAAATTTTTAGGGCTTATCCTAAAAAAGAGTCCTTTACGACTTTCCTAATGTGCTCAGTAATTTATAAGATGAATATTATTTACTAATATATTTTACCAGCCCCACTGTGTGCAGTGTAACTGCAATTTCTTCTTTCTACTTATTTTCCCATTTAACAAAATCATTAAAGAAATGTTTTTCTTTAGTTAAAATTTAACAAAAAGAATTTAAAAAATTTCCTTCAATTACTGAAATTAAAATTATAAAACTTTATTCTCTCTGCTCTAGTTGAAATGAAAAGCTCATTATATCGCTATAGAAGCAGTATTAGTTGCAAAGATGGCTAAAAGCAAATCTGTTTTTCAAAGTAATGTGAAAATAAAAGTTTGAATATTATTTTCCTATCGAAAAAGTTTAAACGTGTGTGAGACAGAACATTACATAAACTGGATACAAAACCTAAGGGACTAACAACTTTTAATTATAGCAAAACGACAACAAATAACAAAACCTCAGTACAAAATGAAATATGAAAACAATTTAAAACTATAAAATGCAAAGGAAGAGCAAAAGGATACAAATATTAAAGAAGCAATTATGTAAAATGATTGGAAGGAAGAAACAAATATATAGAACAATAATGTTACTTTTGACTTCGCACAAGATGGGGGAACTCTTTCTATATAGATAGAGGTTATTCCTGTTGATTGTAATAGAAAGATTAATAGTTTTAGAGTTGTTATGAAATTTGCTAACATTTACGAGTATATTCCAGCTCTCTATGTACCATCATATTATGTGAGATGCAAAAGCATGTGTTTTATACTTTATTGGAACGGAATAAATTTGTATTCAGCAGCATTATTTTTGGAAAGAAATTTATTCTATTTGCTAAGGAGAAAACGAATGAAAATGATTGTTGTGGTAATTACATTCAACATGTCAGTACTTTGTATCTTAATTGTTAAGATAAAATTTTAAAAAGGTAAATAACAGTATGTGATAGTGAAAATATACTGCTGAAATTACCTAGTGTAGGTTATAAGCCGATTTGAGTACATTTTTAGAGATTCGACTACGCCCTCAAAATGAAAAGTTATCGAGAAAATACTTCGCGGACAAAAAAAAAATACTGCGTTATTTCTACACCGCTTTTCAATTTTTAAACAGTGTCGAACAGAGGAGTACTTAAGCGCTCTGTGTGTATTTAAAATATTTTTTTTACTAATATTTCGTCGAAATGTTATAAAAAGAAAATTAAATTTTTCAAAAACTTTGATTGAAAGCCTACTCAGTGTTTCTTAATTTCTTAAAAAGTGTATCTTATACCGATTAAAATAAGTACAAAATTATAAAAATCCGTTGGCAATTGGCAAAGTCACAATTATGTTAAACAAAATTTTAATGTAAAATAGTACATGAAAACCATAACCACTAACTTATGAAGCTTTAAGCTACAAGTCAGATTTATTTAACACTAACTAGACTTATCAATAAATGAGGGGCTATACTTGCACAATATAGTTTTTATAGAGAAGTAACACAATCAGGTAATTAATTCCTATCAGTTAATTAATTAATGTGTTACTTTCTTTGGGAAAGGGATAGTGTAGAGAGAACAGGTGGTGAAGTGGGAGAGATATAGGAAGCTTACTTCATTTATAACTCTGCGCGTTCTTTGTAGAGCAGTGTTGTAGCTCCTCTGGGTCAATAATTTGTTTAAGCTGTGTATCCATTTATTAGTTATTTTACTTCGCCGGCGGTGCTGCTACAATGCCGACGAAGGAGGATGCTTTAAAGTGCATTAGGATATGTTAGCATTAATCGCCGACGGTACTGCCAAAGTGATCAGTGCTATGCCGTCATCACTCTAACAGCCCAACCACAACCAACACAACAACACACCAATGCACATCAGAAAAATTCATGAAGTTGTAACCATTCAGCCAACAGCACCCTCAAAGGGTGGATCTGTCAACATAATAATCGTTCTTTTGAGACCGCTGTTAAGAATGCAAGCTACAACGCGTGTTTGATCGATTCTTTCAACTGAAAACATCGCAGCAGTAAGTGGGCCAGTTTGCTAATTACTCGACGTTCTCAACAATTGGGGTTGTCCACAACAACGATTTGGCCTTACAAGGATTTGACTTTGAAGCCTTGAAGTCGGCCGAGCATTTGTTGAAATCATTCAAGAACAGCTGTTGAGATGCATATGCACACCGATCGTGTTGCTCTACGGTGTCCTATGTGGTCTGATGGCGTGATTGTTTCACTTTTTTTCGAAAATTCGGCTGGAAATGCGGTTATGGCGAATGGATGGATGCGTGATCATGCTGGACATCTTTAGAATACCATTTTTCATGTATAATTGCCAAACCTTACTCTTTCCAATGCAATAAAAAATGTTAAAATGTTATAAATTCTTTGTTTTATTTTGAAAAAAGAAAGTTCTTGTTAAAACCCCTGTACTTTTGCTTTGTTTTTAAATTACAGTGCTGCATTTCGCGCAAATGAGGGTGTTTGTTCATCATTTCTTAAACGGGTTGTATCAAATTCGCGTAATAAAAAAAATGGTTACTATTATTGATCCGTGTTATATCGAAATCGCGTACATTAGGTGCCGCGAAAATCGAGAGTTACCTGTATTTGAAAATGCCTTTTTGCTGTTTTTACTCAGTTTGGGCGTTTTTCCTAGAATTTAAAAATTGTTCTTCGGTTATTTGGAACGTCGAAATTTTTCTTAGAACTTATGGTTTTTAACAAGCTCATATAAAATAAAAAGATACAAATTTTCAGCAATAACGACTTAAGTATTCCTCTGTGATGGATTAAATATTTTGCTCTATTTTACTTAGTAAATGTTATTTATGTCGACTTATGCGATTTTATGCATCCTTGCAAGGATCTCGTTCCTACGTTATTTTTGTCTGAAATTTTTACACAAAGTTATGTTGCCAAATATACGACGAGTGTTTAAAAAATTCAAAGATGTTCAACCGTGGACACAATTTCAGAAATATTTTGTTTTTGCTCTACTGGATAAATTAGTTTAAGACATATGCCTTTATTCAAGAAAACCAATGATTTGTTTATAGAACATGGAGTTTGACATTAAGCTACTCCATCAGGACCGCTGTTGGTATTTGACCTTGAACACTAACAAGCAAATAAACTGTTCGCTCAAGACCACCTGCTATGTACCCTGCGGAAAATTTGGTGACAATTGATCCAAAAGTACTCGTCCTATGACTTGAGAAAATGAGACTGGTACCAAAAATAAGTAGTAGTGAATGATGAAAAAAGACATATTGTGTAAATGGTCACATATTAACCATTCTCAGTCACTTTAGTTGCTATTCCGGCTAGTATTGTAGTAAACGGCACTGAACAAATTCGATGCACCTGGATCTAAGGTCTATTACATAGTATCTGTAAAATATTTATTGTCACACTTCAATGAGACTGCCATGCCACTCAGGAACCTGTTTCGTATCTATATGCCAATATTAACTCCAGCTTAACTGGTATTTATAACATTGAAATATAAGCTCCATTGTATTCGAGTAGGTAGTGTACTAGCCTGTCATGCCGAAGGTTGTTGGTTCGAATAAAATACAATTTCTAGTTGGATTTGTAGCAATAAAAAAATAAATTAATCGATAATTACAGCTGAGTTTTGGAATAATATTTATATATAATCTATATTATTCGACACCGACTAGGACTCCATAAGATAGTTCAGAGACAAGTTACAAGGTGGATACAAAGTATCAATTAACCCTATCCTAGGCCATCATCATCTAAAAGTGGCTGGTCCGCTTCATATGAAGTGTTAGAACTCGGACTGGTCCCTACCACCTGGGGACCGGTCACGTGATTTGTTTTGTGTCAGTTCCATTTACCATAGGGTTATTCTCTTTAAATAGGTACACAGAGAAAACAAATTCGTTGTGGCAACCGAATTTGTTGCCAATCGAATTTTGTCGGCTACACGCACTATCTTACAATTCAGTCGCATGTAACGAACAAATTCGATGCAAGGAACTGAATATTCCAGACAAACTACTGAAATAAAATACCAATGTGAATGAAATTAAAAATATTTAGACTTTTTAATTTTATTTAATTTTAGGCACAAACGAAACACAAAAGGTACAATACAAATGTAAAATGAACTTATAATATATATGCTTATATTTTGAATGTTTTGTTGCAAATTTGGGGCCTTTATACTATTATTTTAGTAGTGCACTATTACAGCAGTTTATCTTGCGTGTCAGCCTTCCACTTCTTAGAAGATGTCCTGAAATTTTTAAATTTATTTGAATATAAAATATATTTAACACCATTAGCAGTAATAAATTTCTTACCAATGAAATAAACAGCAATTTTTACTGCAACAGGACATGTAGAGGCTTTTTGCACTATTAATTCTTAACTTGCATATTTGTATATTTAGAAAGCAACACCATCTTTCCATTTATCCATTTATCTTGTCAAACCTTTAAACTTTCTAAAAATTCTTTAATTTAGTTAAACAAATTTATGGTAAATTTATTCACTTACTTCTTAAGCCAGAGCACCAAGTAGAATTGCTATTTTTGACCAATAAAAGCGTTTTTATTTATAAATATTATAGAAATTATAGAAAACATTTTAATTATTTTATTAAATAATTATCAAAATTTTTAGTTTTGAGTATTGTCATTCTCAAAAATGATTGGTTATCCGTGTTAATTATCAGTTCGGTATATCGAATTAGAGTTTTTATTTTATATTAAGAACTGAAAATACGTTAAGACTAAAAATAGTTTAAATACTAAAATAATGTTTAGTTGTAATCACCGATATAGAGAACTGATATATGAATATATATGGTTGGAAACACCAAAGAGTATTTTGAAAATTACAACCGAAATTTTTGATCAGAATTGGATATTGTTACTGAAATTACAGATTATGTATATTATTTCAGGTACAAGCAAGTAATTATATTTGCATTTACTAAGTTTCAGTACTTATAGTGATATATTGGTTCCATTTCTTGAATTTTCGTAATTGTAACTGTTTCCCAATCAATCTGTTTTCTCTGTGTACACAAATCCACTAACGAACTAACCACCTAAGTACACTTAAGAAGGAATTAAGTTAAGGGCAACAGTAGAGATAAATTATTATTGAATAATCAATAGCTAAATTTGCTAATAGTAGCAAATGAGTCCCGGGGGTACCATCGTACTTTTTTTGGTTTCAATAGTACCATAAAAGTATAATTGTACCAATTTTATCATCCCTGTGTCGTATATATAAGCAATTTTTTAAACTTATGCGATATTGGGACTTAACAGTTATCAAGCGACTCCAATACAAAACACACAGTAAGGGCTGGCATATCTTATACTTTCTCTATCCCACTTCTTATGCTAGAAATCCAATTTGATGGCCATTCTAAATTAAACGGTTATTTATAGCTGTTAATAAAATAGTGGTGCTCATTATAAGAGTCAGCTACCCTTTATTGAAAATTTACAAAATAATTTTAAAAACTTTCATAATACACCAACTAACCCTCAATATCAATCATAATAATGTTGTGAGTTCGGTATATAAAAACGTATTCTAACCAAACTCAAACTTTAAAAAAACTTGAAAAACATCTTTGTTACATGAAAAAAATATATAAAAAAAATAAATCACATTGATTTTTGAAAAGAGATATACATACTAAGCATATTTCCAGCATGTGAGTTAGTTATTCAAGGCTTATATTTTTTGTAAATTCACTATTATGATTATAAATAGAAAATGTTACTTCAACATTTGTATATAAACATTAAGTCATGTTGCTAGTCTATGTTGCAATGCAACGATAATGTGAATAAACTTTACTTAACATGTTTGAAAGTACATATATTTCTTGTTTCTGTGTCTTTTTTTAATTTTGTGAGCTTTAAAGTAAAAAAGTTATAAATTCATATAAAGTAAAGGTGAAATAACACAAGAACAGTATGCTGTTGCTGATGATTAAGTTTCATAATGTTTTGAATAATAATGATATTAATACTAACAATAAACGCGTTGCTAGTAGCACAAAATGAAATGAATTTTTATCACACAATTGCAACTAGAGTCATGGTAATAGTAGTTTAAGCAGTACGGTTGACTTAAAAGTACACAAAAAAATCTCTTAAATTTTTCTTTTCACGTAATTATTTCTTTGAAGTTCACTGCAAATTCAATAAATATTTTATCTGAAGCAATAAATCTTTCATTTTGAGTTCTTACCTTCTTTGGGAAACGGAGAGTGTAGAGATAACAGATAGTAAAGTGAATGAGAGAGAGAAAGATTAAGTATTTTACAACTCTGCTAATGCCGGTTTTGTTAATTTTTTAGAGCTCTGTGGCAGTGCCTCTGGTGTCAAGTAGCGGTACTATAGTTTAAGCAGTATAGCCACTTTATTAAATATTTTACTTCGCCGACGATTTTGCTACAATACCGACGAAGGAGGTTGCTATGATGTGGATTATTATATATACTAATATATGTCACTATTAATCGCTGAAGGTGCTGCTTAGTGGCCACTGCTATATCATCTTCACTTTAAAAGTCGAACAACAATGACACACCAATGCATATCAGAAAAATCCATGATGTTGAAACTATTATCGAACCCAAGACCATATGTATCATTTGATTTGTAGCCAACACGCTAACCACTTCAGGACGATGAAACAATAATGATTTACGCCCGTGCTGACTATACCAAAAAGTCTGTTTATATTTTAGCCCTAAATAACAATTTATGAGCTCACTTTTTTATATCATTAATTTAAAATAAAAATTTAATAATCTAAAAAAATGTTATCTTCGATTTCTCCCGAATAACTGTTGGATAATATGAATATTTTCACTGCAGCAGGCTCCGCATATCACAATACCTCTATAGTATGGACTTACTCATCTCTGAGAATACTGGCGACAACTCTTTATTTAGAAGCAGAAAATTTTAACAATATGCCAGCAGAACATATAGAGGAGTTATTAGTGGTAAAAAAGTCAATGAAGCATATTTAGTTTAAATCATATTTCTAAAGAATTAATATCAAATTTATAAAGAGTTAACTTTAAAATTTCGAAATTAATAAATACCGTCCACACACATTATTTTCACTCTGACATGGAAATGAATTAAAATCATTAACTGTATATCAAATTTTGACTTAGCTGAATAAATATTTTTTGACCTCCCATGCTCCACTCAGGCTTAAAGATCTCTTTTTCTGGTTATGTCGACTAATAACATCGGTGAGTAAAAATTGTCTGGCTTCTCGGCCTCGGCAGGGCTTATAGACTTTCACGCTTTTGTATCAAGGCTAGTGGATTCGTTGAGTAAATACTTTCCGCCTAACTTGCCTTTAGCCTCTAATCAAGAAAGTCCATTTGCCGGGATAAGAAGAAAACATTTCATTCCTGCCGGAGGTCAGCTTATATGAAAGTCATTACTCAGCAAACCAACTATTCGATATAAACAGAGTAGGGTATGCTTACGATATTTACTCTACAAAAGTGTTTTTCGAAATCAATGAGTTCATAATTAAACTCAAAATTAATTTAAAATATAAGTTTTTTTTTCCTTAAAGAAAATAATTTTATTTTACATTTCTCCAATATGAATAACTTTAATTTTATTCCACTTAAAAATCAGCAGCGGGAAGATCACAAAGTCTCCAATAGAGACTAACGTTCAAGCTATGGATTGGCTATCCCAAAGTCCAGATTTATATGTAATGGAAAATTTCATAAAAGCGAAATGTCGCATTGAGCGAATTACATCTTCGAGATATGAAACGATCACAGACATCACAAATGAACGACTTTGCAAAATAGTTTCTATAGTCCCTAGTGGACTTGATTCCAAACTGCCTTAAAAAGGTTTTAAGTGCTAAAGAAGGATATATTTTTATTGGTTTAAATAAATATATCGCCACTCAAAAAATTAAAGTGGGCTGTACATTTGACCAGACCCGGCTACGTACATATGCTTTTTTTTAAACGAACACATATACTGCTTAAGCCTTTTTCAGCTTTTCTGCAGAAAAACACAGGGTCTTAACAGGAATCGAACCTGCGACCTACCGGTTAATAGTTTACCATACTATCGATAGCAAGCAAAATAGACCTCGACGCGCTGAATGCGAATCTGAGGTATATTTTACTGCTTCTCTCTGAGACCCATTTGACGTCTAAAATCTTTTTTAAAATCAACGGATATACTCTGTGCGGACCTCCAAGGTAAAGCTTATGGTGGCTCGACTATACTAATAAAATCGCAATTAAAACATACTTAATGGGTGACCATTCTGAAGACTATCTTCAAGCAACTAACATCTGCATTGAAAATGTTCATCAAAACCTTGTGATTTTATCAATTCACCCTCCTCCCATGTATTTTACTATAGAAGGTTAATATAGTACATTTTTTAATTCACTAGGCCGACGCTTTACGGCCGCCGGTGACTACAAAGCTAAGCATACATTCTGGCGATCGCGACTAATCACTGCTAGAGGTCATGTTTTGTTCGGCACAATTTCAAAAATGGGTACAAATGTAATATCAATTGGTCAATCAACCTATTGGCCAACAGATCGACAAAAACTACTTGATGTTATTGATTTCGGAGTAGTAAAATAAGTTCTCAGTGAAATAATCCAAATAGAATCTTCTTTAGATTTATCTTCAAACCGCTCACCTACTATATACTCACTCTTAACAACCTCACCTACTTGTGATTTAATGCAATATCATTTTATGCCAAAATAAATAATTTATTCGGGCACTTTCTTTGAAACAATATAGAAAAACGTTTTTTTTTACTGTTTTCAAAATAACTTGCAGGAGCTCCTAATTTTTTGCTAACAATATTTTGCACAGTTGTATCTACGGTAAACTTGAGTAACTTTTGTGAAGATAATAATAGAATCTGAACGTATCTAGGCACCCTAAATAGCTCATAAAAACAATTTTGTAGCTTAAAAATTGTCGTTTCTCACCAGTTAGTAGAGGATTCATTTCACTCGACTTTTCCATTGTTCGATTAATCAATGAATCGAAATTAAGTTTTTTAAATTAATCAAATATTTGAGTAAAAATTTTATTTATTTAAACTATTTGAATTAATCCGAAAATTTTTTAATATACTCGGTTTTTGCACATTTTTGTATATTAAAAATTTAAAAAACCCCTGAGAAAATAGATGATATCTTCAAAACAGCTGGACCAATTTTCTTCAAACATAGGCTAGAAGGTTTTGGATCAAGTCACATTTCAAACAAAAATTTCTAAAGTTAAATCGATCTAGCCGTTTTGGAGCTAAGGTGTTAAAGACACACAGATTCAACAGGATACATCTAGAAAAGATGTGATATCTTCTAAATATAGCTAGGAACACTCTGGATCAAGTCACCTTTCAAACAGAAACACTAAATCAAAATCGATACAGCCATTTGGGTTATGCGATGACTTTTACAGGCACATTTACATATATACACAGCCACACGCTACAAACTTATAACACCCCTCTTTTTTGATCGGGGGTTAAAAACAAAATTAGTCAAATTTTTTCGCATTTTATATATTTTAGTAATGAAAGTGAAATAAAAAATATTTTTACACAAATTAGACCATAAACTGGTCATTTCAAATACATAATTTTCAATATTCAAATGTTTCGTTTTGAGAAAATTTAGCATCAGGAAGTATTTAATAGGGATGTAACGAATACCGATACCGATACCGATATATCGGCGATACTTCAGATTTTCCGATACATCGGTATCGGCGATATATTACTGTCGATACGACGATACTTTTAAAAATTTTTCAGAGTTTTTTTTCTGACAAATTATTTATTTTTTGTTAATTTTACCATGAACTAAACTCATTTCGTTATTTTTTTAAATCTTATTAATATCAATTTTAAAAATTAATAATATATTATACTATTATTTTGTAAAAAAAATATTTATTTTTTAATAATTTTACCATGAATTCAAATTCAATTCGTTGTTTTTTAAATCTTATTCGAGCAAAAAAAGACACACCAAAGAAGTCATGAAAATGTAGAACTCGCGATCCGGAAGTATTACAAATTTGAATCATTTCTAATTAGTTTTACATATCCTTGCCATTGCAAGAAGTTCTGTTTTTCGATTAACAATCACCGAATTGGAAACGATGCTCGGTCAAATTTCTTTTTCGGTGTTCTATAAAGATTTTTCCTCACGAAAAAAGGATAAAAAATTACCCATTTTCACAATTTTTTTATGCGAGTATGGCGAGTATTTTAAAATTATAAAGGAATTAAAATTTTTTCTAGCTTTTCTACTAATTACACTATGCGACAAATAAAGACTTATGGAAAAACACAAGAACTGGACAGTGCAGCTTCGATTTTCCTACAATGTGGTAGTAAAACCCTTTACTCAGTTTGGCGAATTTGGTGACTAATTTTTTTTTGTGGACCTCCAAAGTTTCTGAAAATCAGTGGGCCCTCAAAAAACGGTGTCATCAGTATTTGGCCAACAGCTAATTTAAATTTTATAATACCGCTTAACTATATATGGCAATAATGTAGCTAAGAGCCTGTTTAAGAGATTTTTTTAACATTTGATGCCAAAAAATTTTTTTCCTGAACTTTTTGTTGACAAAATTAAGGAAAAAATTGTTTTTTCACTTTTTTCAGAATAACTTACAGGGACTTGTAATTTTTAACTAACGATATTTGCAAACTTATAGTTACGGTAGAGCTGAACAACTTTTGTGAACATATCAATACAATCTGCACGTACATATCTCGGCACTCTAATAGCTCACACAGACCACTTTTTACCTTAAACATTGTAGTTTTTCACTATTTTTTTATGCTAAAAAAATGTTTTTTGTTAAAATTTTAAAAAATTATTTTATTCACTTTTTTCAGTATAACTTATAGGGACTCCAAATTTTTCATTACCATTATTTGGCAAAACAACAACAAACTATAAAAAATAGTAAATACTAAAATCAGCAACATAAGAAGTGCAACAATAACAAAGAAAGCAAAAAAATGCAATAAAAATATAGCCTAACTCGTAAAAACGAAAACTTTTAAGGTAGAAATTAGTTTTTCTGGGCTGTTTAGGGTGCCTAGATACATTCAGATTGTATTGACATGTTCACAAAAGCTGTTCAGCTTTATCGTAGCAAATATTGTTAATAAAAAATTACGAGTCCATGTAAGTTATTCTGGAAAAAGTGAAAACAAAACTTTTTTTCCTTAATTTAAAAAAAAGTGCACGAAAAATAATTTGTTTGCATAAAATGGTAATAAAATCTGTTTAGCGAACTCTTAGCTACATTATTGCCATATATAGTTAAGCGGTATCACCAAGTTTGAATTTTCTGTTGGCCAAAAGTTGATGACACCTTTTTTTGAGGGCCCGCTGATTTTCCAAAACTTTGGAGGTCCATAAAACGAAATTGGTCACCAAATTCGCCAAGCTAAGTATAGGGTTTTACTACCCCGTGGTAGTACAATCGAATCTATACTGTCAAGTCCGTGAGTTTTTTGGACTGTTGCACTGTGTTATCTGCATATTTTTAATATAGATTTTTTGGAAGCAAAGAAAATGTAGCTCCTTTAATATCAATTTTAAATATTAGTAGTCTTTTACACTGTAATTTTGTATAATAAAAAAATTGCACTTTAGTTTTGTTAATCTAAGCTTGAACTCAATTTCAATATTCGTATCGGTATCGGAATCGGTATCGGCGATATTTATTTTTAAGTATCGGTATCGGTATCGGATCGGCAAAACGGCGTATCGTTACATCCCTAGTATTTAATAATATTCAGACCTGTTCTGTATTTAATGCGAAACAAAAATAATCATAAGCATAAATATTGAATTATAACAGCAAAGCTTTTACAATTCGGAACATTTTTATTTTGCACGGAGAACAGAACAGGTTAATTCATTAAATAACACAGCGGAACAGAATTTTTGGTGCCCTAAATTTGACGTCCGTATTGTACCTGTTGTTCAACCCTCATTACTCTGTTATACTATTTTTTTCCAGCCAGCTCGCATTTGCCAAATATCGCAGTTTTTAATTTATATTATATACCTCATTTTTTCATCTAAATTTTGAGTGTTATACCTTAAAATAGGAAATTTATTTGGCAAGAAATTATTCTGCGCAAACATTTGCTTCTTTTGAGTATAATAATTCCGGTGTATCCTTCGGGATATCTTTCTGATCTTTCACGAATGTTGAAATTTAGCTGTTTTGGTTTTAACCTTGATATAATTGTGTCTCACAAAAATGTCCACACTATGCACAAGGCGTTACAAGGAACAGAGTTTTTAATTAAAATAAGAAATTAGTTCAAAATGTAACGAATTATTTAGGGATTAGGGGATTATTTTTTAATATTCACTGGTGCTCTGAGTCCAAATGCAGCAAAAAATCCCTCATTTGCAATTTTTAACGTCATATACCCCATTTTTTTAGTAAATATCTCTCTTTTGAACTTTTTTAACAAATTACTAATCTGGACAAAAATATCTTTAATTTGAGTATAATAACGCAGGTGCTTTTAGCATTAGACTTTATTGGTATTTTAAGGATATTTAGTGCTTAATTTTGTATTTCCGGACATTTTAAATATGTTCGAAATTGTTTCATAAAAATGTGTTTATTTTCGTATTATGTATGTACTTGGTAAAAATATTTTAAAATGTTAATCAAATGTAAGATTTATAAGGATAAAACTGAAAATTGTTTACATTCAATATCCTTGCAGTTTTACCAAAATATCCGGGGACATACATCAACAATATTATATTTAAAAGAAAGATAATTTTGTGTAGATTAATAGCTAAAAATTCTTATTGAATTTTAAAGTTCAGTTTGGAAGAATTTGGCGAAGAAGCAAAAAAGAAATAGAATGACTAAAAAATATTAACTGCAGTATTTTAAAAACTTGAGCTGACCAAAAAAAAAAATTGAAGATAGTTTTGAAAATTTTATGGCCCATATATGATTTATCAATTATAGCTTTTGCTGCACCAAAGAAAAATATTCATTTTGTTCCTCTGTGTAATCGAACAAAAGCGATAAATTTATTTCTAAAATATATCATGATTTTTTTTTTTTATTTCATAAATGTTTTTTGATTAACAATTTCTCACGTTATTTAGAATGATCTTTCACTAATCGTAGACAGTGAAGAATTTGAGAAAAGTGAATCGAAAAGCATTTCCAATCCATTCGATAAATTAATGCGAAAATCACAGTTAACTAGTTTTTCTTGAAATCGCTTTTTTTATTTCAAATAATTTTAGGTTGATATATTCGAATTTGTATACAAGATATTTATTGCTACTGAATAATTTACTTAATTCATTGATCATGAGGGCTATTAGTATGAAATAACGTTTGAATTGAATGGAAAATTTCACATAATTTCAAAAATTTATTAAGAAATCTACAAAATTTAATCAAAAAAAGGAAACTTTACATAAAAAGTTTTAGTCGAGTTATTCGATTAATCGGCCTAAATTGCTCGAATAAATTTTTACTCCAAATTGAAATTTTTGGCTTCAATTATTCGATTAATCGAGGAAACATTATTTGAGTGAATACCTTACCAGATAGGCTATTTTTATTGCATTTTTTACTTTCTTTGTTATTGTTCCATTTTTTTGTTGCTGATTTTGATATTTACTAGTTTTTATTGTTTGTTGTTGTTTGGCCGATAAAATAAGCCAAAATTAATTAAAAAAAATTTATCAATAGAATTTAAAATTTCTACTGTTTTTGTAGTTAGGGGACTATAACACATCAAAATAAAAAATGGTGGCACTCCCGGTCATTTTTCTTATTGCACAGTGTTATTTCTTGCCTTGCAGACAACATCGATGACAATGTCGTCGTTAAAAACTGGGACTACGGGGATCTATTTAGCCGCGAAGCACATATGCAGCCATAGAATAAGATAGTGTATTTTTGGACAGCACCCCTGCAGACACAGTAACTAGTATGTAGTTTGAACTATACTAGTTGCTTTTTACTTCAGACTAGTTGCCCATCTGTCCTTTATTCACATATCGAACTATCGATTTTAACATTAGGTTGTCACAGGAGCCCATCTAGTTCATTTGTATGCAGTTATATCCCAGTTGGAACCCTAGTTGTTGTAAACTAGGCTCTAACTAGTTTGTTTATTTAGATTTTGTAGCTCTTAAAAAAAACTTTGGCCCTGGTTGAGTACGAACACACATTCCTCATATTTCAAGGCAAGAACTCTACCCACTGAGCCATTTTCTAGCTATTTTTTTAAGAGCTGAAACTATGGTTTATATACAAGTCCTATACCTGAATTTTTTTTTTTTACTAGTATCATTATTGTCTCGCTACAACTAGTAATATGATTGTTCTTTTCTTACTAGTATCGTTACTAGTCTTGCTATAACTAGGAATATAACTGTCCTTATTTGACCAGTAGCATTACAACTAGTAATATGACTGTCCCAAAGCGTATCTAGTTATAAATTTAGCTTCTGGGACTGCTTTAAAATTAAACAATTTATATGTGTTAGTACTATCCTAAGAACGCATTATTTAAATTCAAACTAATCTTCCAAATGTATAGCTTTTAAGTTTGCTCTTTTAAAATCTATAACTGAAATACCTTTTCAAATTGACTTCGTACATCTACATACATACATACATCCATATATAGTCGCATTCAATGCAAAGTAACCCAACTAAAGTTGCCAACTAATGAATGAAACATTGTCGAGTTTTTGATGCTGCTGCTGGTTGCTACTCGTTTGATTTACTATACAAATTTTTGCTTGGTTAATGTTGTTGCATTAGTGGAGCTGCTGCTGCTGTTGTTTTTGTTGTTGATATATTGTTGCTGGGGTTTTCTTTATTGTATGAAAATGAAAAACAAAAACATTCTTATATGTATACGGGCGATTGCTGTTATTAAAAGTATTGTGTATCTGAAGAGTTGAAATGTATACAAAACCCAAATAAAAAAAAGCAATAAATTGAAAACAAAACAAAAACTGACACAAACACACGCACGAGTGTGGGTATGTGTTTGCATGTACATATACAAAATTTAAAACATATGTGAAATAGTGTATGTATTTGTGTATATGCGTTTGTATCTATGTGTAAATTACACTCGCAGTCAGGCAAAGTGTGTGAAGTCTTGTGAACAAGTTTAAAGTATAAAATGTATGAACATATAAATTTATACTTGCACGTTTGGTGGTGTTATTTTATTTGTTTGTACATTTGTAAGTATGTATGTATATACAATTACATACACATTATAATGGGTATACATGTGAGTATCTGTGTACGAATCTTGATGTTTTCAAAAACAAACCATGCCATTCTACGACACACGATGACTACTACTACAACGACTACAACTCTATACTAAAACCAACCAGAAAAGTTGAGCTGTTTGGCAACTTTATAAACATACATTGCTTCAGTCGTTTAGTAACTGTTGCATCGTACGTTGTCATACTTTTTACAACACTCGCGCGCTCGTTCGTATACTCGTGTTTTCCTCTACATTCTTCGTGTAATCTAAATCTTACAGATACAAATACAACATAAATTTGTGTGTGTTCTCTAGTGACAACCACAACAATTTTTACGCTTCTTTTTTATACAAATAATAATACCCAAAAGAATATATTGCAAGTTAGTTTTTAGATTTTTGTATAGTAAACAACAAAAAAAGTCTGATAAGATTAATATTATGGAATAACTCAGATATTAAGTTGAAGAAAAAAAGAAATTCTTAGAATTTCAAATAGCAGCCGGGTTACGCGCCAAATTTTGAAAAAGAAACAGATACATAATTAATGCAATAAGCGTGATTCTAGATAAAAAGAATTTACGAAAAGTTTTCAAAAATATTGATACCTATAACCTAAATAAAAAAAATACATAACACCTACAAAAAGTTAATAAAAAGCTGTAAAACAAGCTTCTTATTTAAACAAATACCTTAAATACATTAGTGCCAATTAAGAGCTTTTTTAATTAAAGAATATATTAAATTATTAGGAATTTCATTAATCATCACTAGCGTTTTTATATTCAACACAATGTTTCAACAGTTAGTAAATAAAATGGATTTCCAGCAGCAAAAATTCTACTTGGTTTTGTGTACTTTAGCCATTTTAACAGGTGAGCAATTTACTGCAGTGAAGATACTTTATCTTAAGATAATAAAAATAAACCGGTATTGTATTTGAAAGAAAAAAAATGCGATATTTGAAAAAATTATGTATTAACTATTTTTGTATTTTGTTATGATTAAAATATCTTATCGTTATATGATTGTTTAAATAAAAGTACACACGTAGAAATAAAATATATCTTTATGCATGTGTGCAGGTTTTCCGTTTGTTAAAAAAAAAATTTGCCTTGAAATCGTGTAAGGGCAAAAAAAAATCCCCTCAAAATTAAAAAATAAACTAGTAGAAATGATGTTAATAATATGATGTTAGCAATTATACCATTTAATACATAAATAATTAAATAAAAATATAAATAAATAAGTAAATAAATAAAGAAGTAAATAATCAAAAATACAAATGAGTATTATTCTCCCCAGCGATAACTAATGCATTTAGCTTTCTCTACAATATTTCGCAGCTATATAAGTAAAATTGAGCACACAAAATTAATCAATGTGAAAAGTTATGCGATCGAAAGTTTTAGTCAACGTTCGTCATTTGGAATAAGTTTTCGCTCGCCTTGTCGAAAGTTAATAAACTAGATTTCAGCACGATTTTGATATTAATTTTCTTGATCTTCTAATTTGAGTGTTACTTATGAACGTTAACTCAACTATTTTCGTATAAAATTTTATATAAATAACCTGTTTTAATATTGTTACAAAAATCCTTAAAATATAAAAAAATTAAATTTCAATGAGGGAGATAATCTCAAAAGCTTCGGTTTTTTATCCATCCACTTTCTTTGGCGCAAAATTTTGGATAAAAGTTAAAAAAAGAAAAAAGAAAAAAACTATGGGCAACTATGAGTCACTGCATTTGCGCAAGTCCGTTGTTATAAACACATATGTATGGATATGTGCATGAGTATATAAAAACATTTATTAAATTAAATGGCAACTATAATCTAAAATGAGAAAATAGTAAATATTATGTATGTATCTGCATTTTACTTCGGGAATGCCGACTTGTTGTTTCAATAGTTCAATGAAAAATTTTTTTCTTGCTCGTTTTTTCAATAAAGTGCATTTTCTATATTTATACATCCCTATCGCGAATAACTGTTCTCACATTGATACAAAAACCGTCATAACGCTGATGTAATTTGACATCAATGCAATGTCAAGTTTTTTCATTTTTGACCCCAAAGCACTTTCCATCTTTGTGATGTCAACCTTTACATCAGCTGATCATAGGCGCGGATACAAGTGGGTGGCATACCCCCCCCCCCTCAAAACTAGTATAATATACCCAATTTCTATTGAGTTTCTAAAAAAAGTTTTGCAGAAAAATATGTTTCAGTTGGAAGCTCCCGCCTAAGAACTCAAGCTGGATCCGCACCTGGCTGCTCATGAATACCACTGATGACTAATCTGTCATCAATGCAATGAAATACCGACATTAGGAAAATGACGATTTGAAATCAATTTAATGACAAAGTGGCTTCAATATAATATAACTGACAGAAAAACCGTAATAATTCGAATGTAGTTTGACATCAACGCTAGGTGAAGTGTCTTCGTGTTTAACCTCAGAACACTTTCCATTATTGTAATGTCAAACTTTACATCAGCTGGTCATCAATACCAATGATGACAGATCTGTCAACAATGCAATGACACACTGACATCAGGCAAATAACGAATTGAAATCAATTTTATAGCAAAATGTCATCAATATAATGTCACTGATAGAAAGCCCGTTCTTCATAAAATTAGTACTTATTTTTCTCATTATCTGAAAGTAGTTATAATTTGTTCTTATTAAGCTATAAGTTTTAGTCCAAAGAAATTTAATTATGTTGGCTTGACTTCGGTTCTTAATTTCATTTTTCAATTAATTTATATATTTATTTAGAGATAAATGTGGAGCATGTAGACAAATAAAAATTTGACAGCGCGGAGGGTTGAACTGACATGTTTCGATAGCTCCCGCTATTCTCGCCAGTGTTCTTTACCGCGTAGACCACTCGACCAAAGTCGGTGTTTTATCTTCAAATAAAAAATTATTTATATAGACTGTTTAATATATCGACCTTTTTTCTATATCTCTGTATATAGATAATCAAAACAAAATATACAGAAAAAATTATTTAATTAAAAACTTAAATTAAAAACCGAACTCAAGACAAAATAATTAAACTTGTTCTTCTACTTTAATCAAATAAGTAGCATGTGTTTGTATATGAAAACAAATTTTTGTCGCTTAAAGCTTCACGTCAACAATAGCTGAACGATTAAAGTACTTGTCTGCAAATCTGAGTAAGCACAGGATCGTATCCCAACTGGGTAAAAAAAACAAGGTGTAAAAAAATTTACTACTTATTTCTTAGCTTCAAGTAAATCATATAATAACCAGTTAATAAAAATAGGGGGTACCCCTTATTTTTTAAGCTTGTCAAACAAAAATAAGTATGTATTAGTTACCGAGTCAAATTGTTAGTAGTTACGACTTAAATCATCATATACTATTTTGCCCACCGGTAAGCAAAGTTTTGCTGGGTATTAAAAAAATAATCACGCACAGGAACACCACGCGATAATATTTAATTAACTTCAAAGAAACAACTTATCTAAAACAAACAAAAAGAATAGTTTTCTGCCACAACTTCTTTTATTTTTCTTATGTCAAGAGCAGTGCTGACCATCGAGAGAAATGACTTTTTAATTCAGTAGTAGTGTTTATGAGCATGTGTTAGTAGTATTTTACCGTGTGCCTATTAAAAAGAAAAACAACAACGTAAAAACACAACAAGCTTTCATAAAACTAAATGAAGTTGCTGTTTATTTTTTACTCTTTGGTGGGTACTTTTGTTTTCATTCGTCTGTATACATATACGAGCCGATTAATGTTCGGCACACTGGTGCCAGTATGAGCGACTATGGTCAAGGGTATGTTTTCGTGGTTTATTGGTACTTTACTCTCTTTGCTCTCATTATTTTTAATGTTGGTGACACATGTGATGACTATGTTTCATCAATATGACGAAAAGATATCATACTATAATTTAATTCAATATTTTGTCGGTGCATGTATGTATGCTTTGCTGGCTTACACAAAAAAATGTGCCTAAAAAAATATTAATTAATACACTTAAGCAAATATTGAAATTAATATTAATTAATTTCGTAATTCAACCAATTACTCATGCTATCAAAAAAAATTTGTCTAATAAATTTAAAAATTTTTTAGCAATTAAAAATTTGGATTTCATTGATTGAATATACAATTTTCGTCATTGGTTCTTAAATACAAAAATAAAACAATAAAATTTTTTCTTAAATACAAATTACAAACATTATAACATTGTTAAATTGTTTGTTTTTTACATATTGTGCACTTTAATGATATATAATAATAAGTGGCTTATTATTCATATCATTTCAGTCATAAGATTGATGACAGTTAAACTATGACCAAACTTTATGACGACGTTTATGATCATTCATTATATATAAAACTAAATCAGTGCAAGCTAATCTCTCTTTTTGGGCTAAAATGTGTTTAAAGCAGTAAATCTATAAATCAGTAAACATATAAATCATATATTAATCGCATAAAATTTGGGGTTTAAACTTCCAATTAAAAACATATGTTATTGATCGATATACCGCCCAAAAACCGGCTGTTATTGAGATTTACCGTAGTACTGACACATTGTTATTATTTAAACTAGGCATAATACATGGGGAAGTGATTTATTGATTTTGCGTCTACACTACAATTTAATTCAAGTTTAGTTTAACTAAACTAGAGTTTAAACGTCTACTGATTTATTAGACATTATTGGAATAAATTCTAAATTAAGCCTAGATTATAAGCTTTTACTATAGAACTCGATTCTAATACCAATGTCTTCTGGAAGTCAATATGACCAATTATAAGAATAATTTATGAAATTTATTTTGAAAATCATGATTCAATTCGGAAAGTTTATAATCGATAAATTGGTTCCGTGGCAACGCGCTGTTCCAAAACATTTGCAAGATGGGGTTTTCAACATTTTAATAAACTTATTATATTTTTAATATTAATTATTCTTTATATAATTTTATAAGAAATTATTGTACTCTCCTCGAATAAAGCATGGTCGACTACACTCTGTTGTGATGTACTTTTTGGTCACTCTATTGTAACTAATATGTTTAATGAAATTCTGAACTTTTTAATAAACTTTTTGTTTTATTGTCTATTTTTAAATACTCGTATAATGAAGGAAATTTTAAACATTTTGTATGAACTTTATCATTGGCATTTAGCATATGAATGGTGATCGTTAGGGGTATAGATTTTGTCTACTTCGGAAACATTTCAAGTGTTGGAATGTGAAACGTTGCGAAATCGAAATAATACTGTCCACAATTATTGTATTCTAAAAAATGTTACATAAAACGTTATGGTGTTCTGCATTTAGCAAATATGCAATTAAAGTTGTCTTTTAAAGCCATGTTTTTCGCAAAATTTACAATAATTAGATTCATCCGGGATAAAGTCAATAAATAATTTATGAAACATCAGAAAACTTAGAAAAATCCTGTTGAATTTATAAAAGAATTAAGGGCATATTAGATTAATTATTGCATAAATAAAGAGTTTTCCAATTATATTCCAAGCAGTGTGGCAAAAAGTTTAATATTTTGCATTTCTGATAATAAAAAAAATGATTTTTGATTAGAAGATTTTCTTGAGGCGGCTTTAAAATATGGTTTTAAGTAAAAAAATAGAAAAATATTTCCCAAGCTAAAAAATGTAACACCCTTAACTTTCATTAATTTTGTTTTATAAACAACTCAAAATAAAATGAGGATAAGGATAAAACAAGCAGATAAACAAAATATAGTTTAACAATTATGTGTAAATGAGATTGCAACTAGTTACATTTGAAATTTTTAAATTGTGCATGCTATTAAAAGCTACTTAGTGCCGTATATATAAAAAATTAATTTGAATTGAAATTGGTTTTCAGTAATTCTTTTTTACTGCAGCTGTTATTTATATATTTTTACTATTATTTCGGACACAAACACTGTTGACAGTTTCTATTTGAGTTTTTATGTGCATATATTTTTTCATAAGCTTCTATTTAAAAGCGTTGGATTCAAGTTATAGTTTTTAGTAAACAACACTTGTTCATGCTCGTGTAAAAAATCTTAAGAACAATAACAATAACAGAATAAAGTGTGTGATAGCGGTATTAATACATATAATATATGAAACTTGTAACCAGATTGTTTACAATAGATTTCTGAGAGAATAAATATCTTGCCCACTGTAGACATCATCAGGATTTTTTAGTGTTGTTCTAGTAGTTCTCACTTTGCTTTAGAATTTTTACACAAACAGCGGGAATTTCAAACACTGAACAAAGAAATACTTTTGTTAGTTTTCATAGATTGAAACAAAAAGATTAAACCTTTATCAGTTAGGATGGGTTAGGTCAAGAAGGGTATTGCGGAACCCAATTGAACCCATACTGATTTCCTTCTGCAGAATACCCATGTACCTCCTAGTACCTGGAGAAAACGATTTCTTGTAATTAAGTCACCTAATTTTCATGGTGAGCACACTGATATTTACAAGTTTACACTTCGCTATATGTATATGAAACTTGTAACCACTAATCCTCGCATAGAAACGTCTGCCCCATCATACAACCCTATGGCATTGTAGCCTCATGTAATGGCAGGGAAAATGCTCAATTATTTCAGGCTCCTCTACATATTCACACAGCCTACAGAAATCTGGAATGCCAGTCGCCCAAATGCTGATCCTCACGCTGATTTAGCCTATCAATAATATTCCAATCTTCTTATTCATGGATAGTAGTATTTCAAATGTTCTTTAGTCAAATTTTAGCTCTCTAGACTCTACAATCCTCTCTGCTTCCCCAGGAATGTTTAATTCCATCTATCATCCAATTACTAAGCTCCTTATTGCAGTAACCAATTGGCAAGTTAACCGATCCATCAGTTTATTCATCATCTAACGCCATAACTATTTTTTCCGCCTCATTTGCAGTCTCATTTCCCTTAATATTACAGTGACTTGAAACCCAACTTTGTCTGACACTATATTTGACCACAATCATACTGAGGGGTGTCCTATAGTCGCTAACTAGATTCGATTTGACACTGTGTGCCTTCAAAGTCTTTAGTGCCGCCTAGAAGGCTACCTCCCCGCCCTCAGTCACAGTTTTGGATACCATTTCTGTGGCCCTTTGGATCGCTGGGATCTCGGTGTGGAAAACGCTACATTCATTAGGTAGTCTGAAAGACTTACGGGTTTCCGTCCCCAAAATTAAGACACCAGCGCTTGCGCCCATTCCCATTTTTTACTCGTTTGTAAAGATCGCACAACCCTCGTAGGGCATATCAGATTACACCCAATTGTGTTTACATGGAATAACTAATCAGGGTGTCCTGTTAAATTAAGTTTCACCGACTTTGAAGTCCGTACACCCAGGAGTTATATTGTCCTCACTAAACCTGCCAACAAAATCATAAGCAAACTACCTGTCGCCTTTCCAACAATAAAATCCTCTATGGGAAGTAGAAGCAGAATGACGTCTAAGGTAGCCTAAGCAGTATTTCTTGTGGCACTCGTGATATCCAGCGATGCGCACTACTGCACCGTACCAAGTAATTTCCTATGATTTTCCTTCCTCAATGCCTCCCGGCTTGTCTGGTATAGCCATAAGGTAGTACTGGCATGACAACAGACGTGCAAATCTACTTACTCGTTTCCTTCCTACGTGCAGGGAAAATATGTGGTTGTGTCATGGTTGCGTCAATGTAATGTTTCCCGATATTGTTTATAGTTGTGGCAAATAAGTTATTATTGTCTCAAATGATTGTAAACCTTAATTATTTTGCGAAAAACAAACTCATGTTTATATTTAATCATGACATTATTCACATTCATCAAAATTGCAACATGGTTGCACTTTACAATATATGTTGTTAAAAAAAACTCGGATTATAATCATGGTATATAGCTGATTCCTATTCTAAACGTAATTTTTTTTTGTACAAATGTAACTAGATATATATGAGAATATATGATTTTTATTATAGTTTTTGCCGCATTCAATGGTTCGTGAAATAAAATTATATCTTTCGATTTTTTTAAATGTTTGTGTCTTGAGTGTTACATGAGCATTCGCGGTTGTTCTAGGAAGGATGTATGCGAAAAAAATACACCAGAAACGAATAAGTATAGGCTTTGAAAACAATATATATATATATATATATATATATATATATATATATATATATATATATATATATATATATATATATATATATATATATATATATATATATATATATATATATATATATATATATATATATATATATATATATATATATATATATATATATATATATATATATATATATATATATATATATATATATATATATATATATATATATATATATATATATATATATATATATATATATATATATATATATATATATATATATATATATATATATATATATATATATATATACTCTCTAAATATAGAAAATTTTAGTAGTTGCAGGATGAAATTAAAATTTATTTCAATATTAACTTGGGTTCACATGGAAAAATGAAGAGGTTGTATGTTTTAATTTTTTACAAATATTTATAATTAAGCTTAAAGTAGACTAAATCTTCTTTTAAATAAGACTAATTTAATAAAATCAGCCGACAACGTCAAAAGTTATGTCAATTTCAAGAATACGACATCATAATACATTCTTCGAAAATAACAACCCACAGTGGGAAAAATGGTGTTGAGTTCATATTTGAAAATTTTTTCAGCTTTAATAAACATTTCAATCAAGAAAAATTCTTTTTTTTAACCGACTTCGACAAAAGGAGAAAAGTTATCAATACGTCATGTACATATTTTTTTATGGATGTTCCCTCAAAACTCCGCTATTTATAAATCGATTTCGGACTTTTTTCTTTATTTAATAGGATGTACTTCCAGATTGGTCCTGTAAACATGTGGGCGGGGTCACGCCCTTTCGAAGTAAATACACATCGCTATTCATCTACTTCTAGTCAACCGATTCCTATGAAACTTTGTTCACACATTAAACTTCTCTTTGAATACTAAATCATGATTAAAAAAGTGAGCAATGCCACGCCCATGCAAAGCAAATAACCCTTTTCAACAACTTCTAAATCGATTCTTGTGAAACCTTGCATACACATTTAGTTATTGTTGCAATACAATATTATAGTATATATTCATTTATACTACTTCTACTTAACCGATTCTTATGAAACTTTGTACACAATTAGTTCTCGTGAAAGTACAGCATTATGAGAAAAATTATGGACCAAATTATCGTAGTTTTTTTTTTTTTTTGCAAGAATTGTTTTTCAATTAAATTGTTTATTCCCTTTTAATTTTACTTTACTAATTTCTCTGTAACGAAATTTAGTTTTTTCTGTGTATTTGGGGCAAACTTATTTATAAGCTAGCTTATGCTCTTGAATGTATTAAAATTTATATTCATTAGGAAAAGTTATGTTCCATTTACAAACGGTTGTGGTGCAATAAACTTACATTATTTAAGTAATTTTAAAAAATAATACAAAAGGAAGTAAATTTCCATATCATTATTCCAATTAAAGAAAAAAAAACAACAACAACAAAAATGTATATACATATTAATAAAATATATTTTACACATTATTTAAATACATATTTGGTGCTTCAAAAATACCTAACCGCATATTTCTTAAATTAATGACCACAAAAAATTTATTATTAAAAAAATCAAGATTTTCAAATGAATTATCATGCCACCATAAATTTGTTGCTCATTTTGAAAACGTTTTAGACAAATCTCCCCCACTGCGCAAGTCTAGCATACTTCATTTGCTCAACTCGCTCAATTCACAACAAAACACACCCAGGTGCTCGTATCCATAAAATACTTACATAGCCAGGTAAAATCTTATTAACTCGTTTCTAAATAGATTCTTCTGTTATTTGTTGTTGCCTCTTCTCAACCGTTTTTTATTGTTTTCTGTTTTCTTTATGTGTTTATTTTTACATTTTCTCTGTATCCTCATTGCAGTGCTTGCGTTTGTGTTTTTGGTTTTTTTTATCTGTCTCTGCTTTTTAAGCCGTTTTTTTATTATTTTACTTCTTGGTTTAAATTAAAAATAACGTTTTTTTTTCTTACATTTTATCTTTTTACCTCATTCGGAATGATTTTTCCTCGTTTGACTTTTGCTCTGTATCATGTCTTCGTTTTCTTTTTTATTGTGGAGAAGAATTGTAATATAAAAATGGCTTTAAGTTCATTTTATTTATTATTTTTTACTTCTTCTTTCTCTTCTTTTTTTTTGTATCAAAGTTCTTGTTATTGAAATCTAAAACGTGGTTTCTGAGTGGATGGACAAAAACCAAAATTAGATCATGGTTAAATGTGCTGGTTTTTAATTTCAATAAAGTAGTTTCACAACTTCTTTGATTAAGCTACAAAATTATGAAGCAAAAATTATAAAAAAAAACGGAATTATGGTAAAAACAGAAAGTATTACAAGAATAAAAAGCTAACAAAAAAATACACTGATAAAATACAGATAAAACACAAACCATAATAGCCTTAAGGAATGAGAGGCGGCTTTTCTTTGTCGTGTAGTTGTAAGCTAATAATAAAGGGTGTACCTTCTTGGTGTAATTAATTAGTATCAGTATAAAATAAAATAGATTTCTAATACAATTAAAGCAATACAAAATTTATTAAACTCATTTGAGATATTCTCCCAATTATTATATTAAAAATTCCTTATATGTTAGGGGTTACGCCGGTCTTCAATTTGTTGGTGCTTAAGCCAATTCATCACTAACCAATATGCTGAACATTTTCTATTGCTGAGCTGTTTTCGTACCTTCATTGTTTTGGATTTTCAATTTCGTCGTAGCAATGATGCAAAGTCTAAATTTTTTCAAAATCTAAATTTATTTCTTAACTCATTATGGCTTACCCTTTTTTTAGATCATAAATGTAGCGTAAGGCATAATGGTTATTAGTGTTAAGTTTTCTTTGCGAATGTTATAAGATTTATACATTCATAAAACGACAAAATAAAATCAATTTAGCCAAGAGTTTCAAACTATGAAACTATAAAGTTTGCTTTATACTAATAAAAGTGATAAAAGAAAAAACAAATTTAACTCTAAAATATTAAATAATGCAAAAAATAAGCTCTATTAGCTTAGAACTTTTCCTATAATAAACCCAGTACTTCTTTGGCGTAGTAACCAATAAATACTAAGATAAATACAATTTTAAATAAAAAATATGAAAATTTTTTAAAAAAGGTCTTACGAGTAGTAGTTGAAAAGTCATATATATTTGTATGACCTTAGCACTGCCTACTTTTATAATTATAGTTTCGTATTATCATGGAAAACCACAGTTTTATTCGAATACCTACCTGCATTGCAGCCTAACCTATTGGTGCTTTCAATGTCAAGTGAAGTTGAGTGCTCAACACCACCCCCGAAGTTACCCCTTGTGTGCGACATACAAGGAATATATACGTTGCAGCTTCTTGTGCATGGATCAGGCACCTTGCATAAACACCTTGCTATAGGTATCTAAATTATAGGTATCTAAAATACTAATACATCAGCAGCTAACTCGATGTAACCGAGTTCAACTAAAGAATAACCAACAAGCTAGGAGTCTACCACAAAGGCAGACGATAGCTATAATGGCATTCCCCAACGTCAGACCACGATGCACCACCTATGCAGCATCTGCCGGCTTAGCAACAGCACACAGAGGCTTATATAGTTGTCCAAAGTCCAACCAGCCGCTATCACTGGTAGAACATCAGTCATTTAAGCTACACCTCTACCAGCGATTTTGATAGCAACCACAGACACCACGTAAACTATCCAAGGAGACAGCACAAATAATCGTTGGTAAATGTTAGGTATAAGACGAAGCTCGTCAGGATATCCAATCCCAGAGGAACAGAGTATATCTAATGGCGAGGATCATTTATTCAACTCTCTAGAATGCAGGAATATGAGGGACTAGTGGAAGTCGTGGTACCAGTGTTATTGGCCAAAATCACAGGAAAACCGATAAAGTTTAACTTTTTATCGACTTTAGCCTTTGGCGAGAACTAAGGTGCATGGATACCTTCTACCACACTCGTATTTCATAAAAAAAAATTCATTTTCAGTAAAGAAATTTAATGAATTAAAAAATATTTGGCCTAGCAACGGACCTACAAGCAAATTTGTAAATGCAGACAAAAATATCTCGAAAATTTCATTAAAAGTAAACAAATGGTCCAAATCTATAAAGCAATTTGTCTAAAAATATTAACAAATTCTAAACAAAATAATATACTGAATCAAACAGAAATATTTACTAGGCTTTCTGTAATATATCAAACAAACTTTGTGTTTGAGTCAATAGCACTTTTTTATAATATTTTCAAGTTTTATATAATAACATCATCACCCATTAAGCATTTTTGAAATTTCACGTTGCTAAATATGTTCAACTCTGTATGTCTATCTAAGGACTGTAAAACAATGAATGATAACTAACGCAGCAACATTAACGAATTGATTCTCTCAGAAATCTACAGTAGACAAACTTGTTACGGTACAGAAGCGTGCCCCTGGGGGAGATGTTTCCGAGCAACAGTAAATTGTGTAAACCAAATTTTTTTTGTTTGTTATTTTCCAGCATGGGAGAATGAGTTAACGTCTTGGTTCACTAGGTGCTAATAACATCTTCATGTTAGGCCGACGGAAGGTAATGATGTTAATCTAAGACAGATCTCTACTTTACTGTCAAGGTAAACTATATGGAGCTAAATAGCTAAGAACTCTAGAAAACGTTGTGTTCTAAAAGGCAGCAGATATATAATTTTATACATTAGTTAAACCCTGATGCCAATTATTGCGAAAATACTGAACTTTACCGCAGCTCTTACTGATTTCATTCAGATTAAAGATAACCAAGCTTTCAGCGAACGATTATTTGAGGCCCTTGTGCAATTCGGGGCCAGAGTACGTCCTTATTTGCAACGAATTGAGAAGTAAGCTCATATCGGGGTTATTTTGAAATGCGTTGATAAATTGCACCATAGACAAAAACGGAACATATGAGAAATAAAGCTACGTTTAATATCCTTCATCGTTCCACACTAAATCATTTAAGTGTGTATTGAAACTGTTCAACAAAGTGTTTTTCCAACATTCAAGTATAGATTTCCTTGACTTTTGCGCTTGACATTACCGGGAAGTTCTATGGCAGGCCTATAAGGCCAAGCATTTCAATTTTTATTTTTAACTGACAGCTTAATAGAAACGTAATATGCCATGTAATTTTATCCAACAGTAATTTTAAATTATTTGCTCAATTCACAACCTATTGTAGGAATTGTAGGTAGTATAAAAGTTGTTGGTAATGTCCACATAAACCTATTACCAAGAACAGTTCCAAAAACTGCAGCTCCTACAATAGGCTGTGAATTGGCCAATTGATTTAAGTTCAACATTTTTAAATTATTTTCATTAAATTATATTATTTTATGTTCCCTTATTTCTTTTTCTTTTGCATTAATTTGTTTAAATTTAATACATTAAATGACTTCGTGTATGTTTGTTCGTTCATCCAATTAGACAAATTAAAGTGATACCTGAATTTATTATTTTTAATGCAGCTGTTGAAACAATTGAAACTTACTATAATTATCATATTTTCTTCACTTTATACTTTAAAATATATCACTGTAGAAAAGTGTGCATATTAAAAACCTTCAAGACATCTACGTTATATATGTATGTACGTAACAAATGAATGCAATTAGTGACATAAAACGAATCGGTAAAAAACAAACATACATATATATACAAACTGTATCAAATGCTCATTGTAACTAAGAATTAGTTTATCATAAGACAGAGTTACTTATTTCATACATGAACATTATCTTTAGATCTAATTTGGAAAACAAATTCTAATTGGATGATAACCGGCGTCGTTAACACAAAGACCAAAAAAATAAATTCAACTTGTTCTACCGGCCATATGCGGCAAACTAAATATACCTTAAAACTAAAAGTAGCACAAAGAAAAATTTATGCACTAGAGTTGTAAAATATACATATTTCTTTATAATGGTACTTATTATGTCTACAATATAAAAGGTACCTACGTTTGTAGGTAGCTACTCTCAACCCTTGTTTAGTTCACATACTCTCTGGAATCTAGTAGTATACAGATAGAAACGTGAATGATATCCGTATACATACACACGTACATACATCAAAAGAAAAATTTTAATAATTTATTTAGCAAAAGGCAAGAAATAATTTATAAAATAAAGCAAAATTCGAGCTGAGAAAAAAAACTGTTTTAGTAAAGAGCTTAGAAAAAGTATGTATGATAAGTATTTATAATTGTCTATAAGTATTTGTATGTACAAAGATACATACTAATGGAATACATTAAATACGCCCTTGCATCATTATCAAAAGTGCATATATAGAAAATAAAGAAAAAGTCAGTAAAAGTGCTTAATTTTTCTATATATTTTATACACAAGAGTCAGTTTCAAGTAGTAGTCTAACTTCTGTTGTTGTTATATTTAATACAGAGAACTTTTTAAAGTTAAATGAAAAATAAAACTGTTTTGAAAATAAAAACAGCCAAAGAAAGCCAAAAGCCAAAAAAAACACAAAAAGTTTCAAATTTATATGTAAATTTCAATCAAATATTTTGTTAATGCAAAGAAATCTATGGTTTTTTTCAATAACGACTTATGTCGTAATTCTAATTTTTTCATTAGACGTAAAACGAAATTTTTTTATTATCTTCACGGTATGAAAGCTCTTTCGTAAATACATATATATACTATAAAAATGTTTTGTAAAAATTTCAGGTAAAAAGGATGCAATCATGTGAGCCTAGCAAAGATCCGCTTATGTCAATATTTACTAAACCGGGCCCACCCACTCTTAATATAATTGTGCAATTTTTTGTATTGTACAATAATATCGCCAAAATGTATGTCATATTCGAAGGTAGCACAATATATTGGCAAAAATCAAAAGACTTTTGATTTTTATTGTACAATAATGAAAGGTGTGTAATGTGGTGGCAACACTGTTAAGTCTTATGTTTACTTTTTCACTGTCATGAAAATTGGTTAATATTTTCTTTGAAAATGTTCTGCCACTTATTGCATAGTATAGGTCAAAACGACAATAATATGTACAATACATATGCAATAATATTGTATAATAGATGGGCCGCTTAAGTAAAAATATTCAAAATTAAAAAAAAAATCTTGCAGATAGATTGTTTTGCACAGAAAAAGTTTGGGAATTTCCCCAATCTATTTAGAATAGAGATATTTCGCAGTAAAATCCGTACAACATTATATTCCACAGTGGTAGATTTCGGCCAAAACCCCATAACGTTTTTATTTCTTGTTGTAAGGTCATATACCTTAGTACGTGACTTAATTAGTTAAAGGCCATTGTACTACCGTTTTAAATTTTTGCCACACCCATGAATAAAGCTTCTTATGTTGTTATGCCCATTACTCTGCCATTCCTTGCCCAATCCTAAATATTTATATATCACTGTAAATGGTTTTAAGGCACTGTAATGATTTTAGAGTCTGACGTAAAATTTGTTGTGCTTTTTCTAGTATAAACTTTTTATAACATTTTTTATTTTTTTAAGTCTAATGATAATTATATTTAAATTTAAATTAAAGATAATTTTTATTATGTGAACTTATAACTACAATATTCATATTCCAAGTATTGTAGATGTATTTTTATCAAACTATACATTAAATTGGACCGTAACTTTTTAAGATTAGCCATTAAATTGAGAAGAAATATTTTAGGGGGCGGTATTTATGGGCATGTCAAAATTTTAGACACTGCAGTGCAAAGGTATTTAGCTACTTAGCCCATGTTCGAATTTTAATAACTTTCAAAAAAGAAATGGCAAAGCTATGGGTTTTTATTTTTATAATATATAGTAGTTCGGCCACTTTCTTTCTAATCTAGAAATGAAAATGCAATTTTTTATTTTATTTTATTTTATTTTATTTTATCTATTTAATATTTTTTGAGCTTTTTTCGTTACATATATCGAATATTAATTATTACTATTTCATAAATTTTTTTTATTTTTATGTAATTATCACACATTGAAATCTTCTAAATTTCTAATAATAGGCATCACTAAAAAGGTAATAACTAAAAAAACATGGCCCAACCTGGTTGTGAAACTCATAGTACTTACTTGTGAGCCTTTATACTAATCTGCAGTAAAGGCCTTCAACCTCTAAAAACCCCTAAGAAATTCGCAGCTTACCAAACTTTGTACTTTTTTTATTGTTTTGTATATTTTTTTAGAAAATTTATATAGCTGAAATTTTATATGAACGATGCGGTCAAAATTATAAGCACTAATGTGGTAGGCTTAAAAGATTGTCAGTTTTCAAATACCAAAGAAAATATTAGAAATATATGATAAATATTAAAAAATCGGCCTATTTCTATTTCGTTGTTAAAAAACCAAGTAATTTTATTAACCCTTTCAGTACATGTTTTTTGATTCAGGCTATAGAAATCCAATTTTGTTATTATTCGGCCTTAAATATTTTTAGTAAATTTCAATCTTTTTAATTTATTCAAAAAGTTCGATTTAATGGTGTTTTAAAATGATGCCATATGGCATCATTAGTACTCAATGGTCTATAAAATGCACATGGGCGGACAAACGTAAAGGGTATTAGGCGACGAGGTGGTCCTATATTTGTATTAGTAGTAAGCTTAATTAACAGCTTGAGTTGGAAGAAGTCATGTTCCAATTTTCCAAGTTGTTCCAAAGCAGCATTCTCTGAGGGATCAGTCCATTATTTTATGGAAGGAGCCAAGATGGTGCGGAAAGAAGAAGAATTGAATTTTTTAAACAAGGTGATCCATTAGTATTATCTATAGTTATAGTGTGTTTGAAAGCAGTTACTCCAAAATGTTCAAATTGTGCGAAATTTTTACTCTTTGAAAGATGAGTCCATTTCTTAGAAATGGGAAAACGCACTTGGGGTAAAAAATTTTTCGACCAAATTACTGATTATTGTTTCTAGGGTCAATAGTAGCACCAATCAAAAAGAAAAAATAATTTTGGGCGCCCTCATAAAAAGTTATGGCGTAAGGACTTGTTTCTCAAATGAAAAAATCTCTTCCCTTGAGTAAATTTTGATGTCATATGGTGACATACAAATTTCTAAAAATCCTAAGGCTAGAAAGCAAAGAAAAAGGCAGGAAGAAAGGCAGACAGGCAAAAATATAGACAAAAATTTAAAAATTTAAAATTGAGTTCACGTTAATTTTTCCCTTGTTTCCTTGAAATATTAATCATGGCAAATTCTTTCTGAATATAGCCTTACGAACCTTAGTCTAATAATCAATTTGAGATCACAAGCAAATACGTTCGAAATAATCCTATTAATAAACAATTAGCTATTGGCTTGAGCTTTTCACATTTTTACATTTTCATATATACTTAAGTATAAAATCAAACCAAAAAAGTTTGTCTTAAGTAGAACACAAATCAGAATAATCGGAATGAAGAAAAATAAACCAATGGCAACAGTGGGAAAGTGCAGTTTAATAACGACTTGAAATTATTTAATCTCGTATTCAATTTCCACGAAAAAGTTGTATATTTAAGAATTGAAATCACATTCAACAAAGCCACCTGACCAGTGGTGTTAAGCAAAATACACATGAACACTGACGATGGAAGTGTAGCGCCTTCCAAAAGTGGCACTACTCTGTTCTGCTGAGTACGTTGAAAAATTAAAATAACGTAAATTTTTCCCTTCTTTCCTTCGAATATTAATCATGGCAAATTCTTTCTGAATATAACGTTACGAGCCTTAGTCTAATAATCAATTTGGGGTCACAAGCAAATACGTTCGAAATAATCATATTAATAAAAATAATTAGTTTTTTTTTCAAATTGATGAGCAGTGCCCTTATTTTCATACGACTAAAAATGAAAAATATTCATATAGGAAACATGCACCAAAAATATAATAATATGCAAATACTGACATATCCGGATTATTGCTAATAATTTTTACATATGTTTTCCTTTTTGATGCCTTTTCACCGGTAGCGAAATCATGCTCATGATGCTAAAGAACTTAGATTTTTTTTTTAAATAACTGCGAAGGAACTAATTTTTCACTACTTCTATAGGGTTGGGAAAATTCGCTTATTGCGAATAGATGAAACTGAAATTTTTAAAAGTGATTTTTAGGCTGTTATTGAGAATATGCATTTATTAACATTTTTATGCCTGCATTTCTTTCAAAAATGAATTGAAAATAAAGTGTGTGTTTTGAAAAATATTTTGAATTCTTACAAAAATGTACTCGTATTGAGGGTAACCGAAAAAATTTTTTATCTATAAATTTTAGGACATTAAAAAAAATTAACAGCAGCTAAATGGTAGAAACGATATAAAGAACATTATCTGTTTAGAAATGTTTAATTTTCTTTGCAAACATTTTGCTTGTACCGCACTATGGGAATAATTGTTTGAAATTGACATTGTTTGTCGATTTTATTAAAATTAGTTTTACATGGAAAACGAGCTAGCCGTCGAACTAGTCGAAAAACTACACAGAACTGTTTTTTCTAAAGTATCTTTAACAAAATTATTTTTTTGATTTAGAATATTTCTTAGCACATAAGTAGCTGTTTTGGTTTATAGAATACAATAAATATTTTCCATTTCATCAGAAATAATGCTTTTCTTGTTTGAATTTATACACATAAGTCCTTTGTAGGAGCATTGTATATATAGCTATCACATAGTTACTTTTGTTAACTTCTATGCCCATCAATATATCCTTAAACGCTTTTGGGGGTAGATGTATGACCAAAAATGTTAAGAATGGTGCAATAAAAAAATGTCGAATATTATCACTTAGCTGATTACGCCAGAGCAACGACGATTTTTTGGTATTTTATTTTTAAAAGCATTTGGAATTATTTTTGTAATTATAATCATGCTTTAAAAAATATCGATATATATCGAAATATCGATATTTTTAAGCCGACACATATCGACACCGGTCGATTTTAAAATATATATCGATATGTATCGATATACATTTTTCACTTGCCCATCCCTAGTTCGAACTCGTTCAGCAGCTTGTTTTAGACATATACCTATGATCAAACCCATGTAATTTAAATAAGTTTGATCATAGGTTTGTATCTAAAAGGAGCTGCTAAACGTGTTCGAGCGAGTTCGACCCAAGTCTAGTGGCCCTGTTGAATGTGATCGCAATTCTTACGAACTTTTTGAGAAAATTTCATACGAAACTTGGATCACTACTAATTTAATTAATTGATATAAGTATATTATTTGGAACAAAATTACTAATATGGAAATGTTTAAATCTACACAAATTTACATCTACGTTTTTCTATTTAAGCTAATCAGAGTCTTTTAAACCAACCCTTTGCACATAATTTAATACTAGAAAGGAAAATCAACTTTATCCAAGCATTAAAGAAAAAAGTAAAAATGATTTTGTTAAATTATTAAAATCATAAAATATTTTCATTTATATGAAATAAAACATAATGTTAACATACATTTCCTTTATGAACTTTTTTGTTGTTGTAGATATTGTTGTTTTCACATGAACACAAAAATCAGAGAATGTTATTTGGATTTACTCTTTTTGTTATAGCTGATGTTAATACACAGGTTACCTGTAGTTTATTGTACCATTTTTTCTGATGTTATGATTCCATTATATTATACAAACTTTACAAATAAAAATACTTGCAACAAATTGAGGTTTTATATATGTATTTGGTGTATGAAAAAAAATCGTAACCTAAAGGGTAATTTTTGATGTTGGGCTTTAAAGTGGAATTTATAACAAGTTAAATATAATATAAAATTTTATCAATTAATGCCATGGGTTTCTGGCAAATTGCCTTTAAGATAATCACATGCACTGTTCAAGAATCGGTGTATTGAGCACGGAATTTCGAGATATGAATCTTCGTTTTAACAGAAAAACCGATTTTTTATATCCCTTTACAGTAAAAATATATGTAATTACATACATATAAGCCATTCAAAGGTAGTCTAATGTATGGGCATGGTATATACAATAGTTTAAAGTTTAAAAAAATGCCATTTGTATTTGGCGATTTTACTTTTGTATAGAAAATAGAAAAGAAAAACTTTATTTACTATCATGCATGATCGAGTCAGTATAGTCTTCGTTAACATTTGCTCTGAGTTGTATTTTAGACTAAAAATTTATTTTTCCACTTATAGAAATATTCAGTTTTTTAATTAAAGCTTAAACTAAAAATCACCCTATAAGTATGTATACGTAAGGTGTTTTATATAATTGCGTTAAGCATTTTAAACATTTGTTCATTCATTTTGTGCATATACTTCGTAGTGTTTGTAGCACCTAGTTTGCCTGACTGACTTCATCCATGTCTGACTGCCAACTTGCATCATTTGTAATTATAAATTTTTAATGCTCATCTGCATATAAAAAATTTATTCCGACGTATTCAGTTGCTTTATATACAATATTATTCATTTGGATTTTTAACTTAACATATGTTTGACTTAACATTTGCCTGCCTATGAATTTATATTGGAAAGAATCTTTTTATTTAAATAAGTGTATGTATTGCGGAATCTATGAATGCTTATCTGTGTATCGGTATAATGTGCTATTGGTATAAATGTAAAGTATAAAAAAGGTTTACAAACTTTCAAGTCAGTTATGATAAAAACATTAACGAAAAATCCAATGAAATGAAAAAAAAAAATCTTAAAAACTTTTGGCTCTTTTCTGTTTGTTTTGTTTCATTTTAGAACAGGCATCCGCAAACACATACATTCTTATTTTTTATACTTATGTTGGTTGGTTGTCTTTAGGCTTTAGTTTTTTTCTTTTTATTTACACTGAAACACATTTTGTATAGTTTTTCTATCAAAGAAAAAACGGCTTTTGTAAAATTTCTAGTTAGAAATTTAGCAAAAAATTTGGTTTCGGCGAATAAAACAGTATACTCCTACTCTACATCGAACATTTTTTAGAGCCATTATTGCAACTCGGCAGTAAAGCAGAAAATAGTTACAGTCATCTTTACTAAAAGTGAGTGATAAACCTATATTTAACAAATTCTTCTTATTACAACTTGCCTGTAAAATAAAAGTTATATTTTTCAAAGTATGGTTATTCTAGAGAGTTTACTGAATATGGTGAATGGTTGAAGACTTCAGTTGCAACGTCATACATATGTATTTATAGTATAAAGTATGGCATCCTATGGAAATGTGGGAACTTTAAATTACTAAACTTGTCGATAAAAGTTACTGGTAGAGCGAACTTGCCTATAGCTTATAGCTCACTTTTAGGCTTAAGTGAAGTTTTAAGTAATTAAAGATTTTTTATCCGTCCTATAAAATCCCAACTTTAACTAAAGCAACGTTGTAATAATGACCATTAGTGTTGTCTGCCAAAAAACTTCTACTCAATCTTTTTTTTATGTATTTATTTTCTCTCCTTCTCTTTGTTGGTGTAAGAGAATCACACCTGTGCGGTGTTTTGGGGATGACTGGTTTAGACCCGGTAGAAAAAGGTGCAATGAACTGAACTGCTTTTGTATGAGTTTCAACGACTACATGCGACTGTAGTGGAAAAATTTTATTGAATATTATTCTTAACCGCAAGTTAAACTTAAGCAACTTTTGTTGTTGCTACACTTGTACTTTTATAAAAGGTTTTTCGCATGATATGCATATAAGCTGCAAGAATTTGTTGTTTGCTTACATCAGTGCATGTTGAGTTATGGTTATACTGGGCAAATATATCACAAAACTTGCGTAATCGCTATATAATATTTTTTTTAATATATATTAAGCGAAATACCACAAATTCAAATAAAAGGTCTATATACCGTCTACATTAAATGAAAAAGATTAAATAAAAATATCGACAAATATTTGCCCTGTCTCACCATATCCCTGCGGTAAATAGTAGGAGTAAAGAAGCCTTCTAGAAGGCCTGTTTAGCAGACATAAGGCCTATCAATCCGCAGTCCATACTCATTTCGTTTATATCCCTACTGTCATTGTGGCGTAGGCCTTCCACAGTCGCTTTCCAGTGTAGAGATTCTTACAGGCTTCTTCTGGAATGTCATTTTGAAGCCTATCCAAGGAATGTCGGTTAAAAATCAAATGCTGGTACACATTTTTTCTATTTCAGTATGTATTTTTATAGCGGCTTCTTTCGGTTCGCTTATTGTGATTTTTTATTTCGACCTATTTCTTTTCAAGTAATTTTTTATACATTGAACTGAACATGATGTTGTTCCGGCGGAATAATTTTAAATTAATCAGCTCCGATATGATAGCAGCATGTGTGATGTCTTTTGTATGTAAGTCTTAGTCTTATATACAAATAATATGCGAAAAAAGAACACGAGAATGTTTGTTATTTCCAACGTACTTTTTTTATATTTTAATCTAAAAATACAATACTGCTTCCATCTTCCCTGCTTAAAGAAGGAATGTGTATAGAACGAAAAATCCAAAAAAATTAAGTACTACTTCCCCCTTCCCTTCTACAAGAGGGCAGTTTGCATGTGTATCGGTCTTGCAGGCCTTCAAGAAGGCCTGAATTTTGCAGCCCCGCTTCCTTTTACCGCTGGGATC
Source organism: Panzeria rudis (assembly GCA_956483635.1). NCBI lineage: Eukaryota > Metazoa > Arthropoda > Insecta > Diptera > Tachinidae > Panzeria > Panzeria rudis. The sequence continues at coordinate 129,769,643 of OY101449.1, read as the reverse complement.
TTTGTTGCATAAGCACAATACACTAAAATATGTAAATGGATGTATGTATATATACCCTATAGATAATATTGGACTACGTGGTCCATTTTAGATGAAATGAAGTAGTCACCACATGGTCCTATGTAATGCAGTCAAGGACCATGTCAATTGCAAACAAGAGTTTGTAGTTAAGCGACAAGAGTTCGTGTTTTAACAATTTCAACACGAACACTTGAGTGCTCTATCAAGTAGTGACATGGATTAGTTTTGAGACTACTCTGATGTAGTGCAAATTTGGGTTATATGTATGGTGACCAACCGTACACTATTATAGTGAATAGTACACTATTTTAGCCTCTTGTCCGTTTTTTTTGTGTACGCTATTTGTACATTTTTTTTAATACATGGCCCTTATGTACATTATTTTTTCTAACAAATGTTCACTTTTGTTCACTTTTTTCATTTCTTCCAACATATTTAGCAAATAATTTGAAATCAGCTTAAACTACATGAAAACTCTAGCTGGAAACCTAAAGCGTTTGATATTATTACATTCAACAGAGCCACCTGACAAGAGGTGATAAGCAAAATACACGTGAGCACGGACAATAGAAGTGTAGGGGCTTCCGAAACTGGCGCTACTCTGTTCTGCTGTGTAGTTTGAAAAATTAAGTTGATGTTAATTTTTCCCTTGTTCCTTGGAATATTATTCATTCCCAATTCTTTCTGAATATAACGTTACGAACCTTGGTCTAATAATCAATTAGTTTTGTTATGTTATTTAATCCATAAAATGTGTACACTATTTTTCCATGGAATTAATTGTTACCGTAGTTATATGGTCCAGCCCTAGGACATCGTAATATTAAATCGATCATGTTTTCTCCATACATTTTGCTTACCTTTGGACTAGTCCTAGTCTTCTATGGAGCATATCTACTTTACATGCGTGTATGGACTAGTCGCGTTATCTGCATGGTATATACATTTATTTTAAAAGTTGTACAATAATGATAAATATTGTTTAGAGAAATTTAAAAAATAAATATTACATATTTCTTGTTTTGCATTTATTTGTATTTTTATAAGTATATGACAGTAATTTATTGTTGTCTGTAGAAAAATAAAGAAACATTATATTTTTGCAAGTATGTAATAGTAATGCATTGGATTTTAAGTGAAACTTAAACAGAAAGATTTTATTTATATTTGATAAAGCACTTACTAATACATACATATAAGGAAAGTTGGTGTTGCAGTACGCACCGCAAAGGAAACAGATTTTATCTTCAAACTTTGCAATAAAAAATGATCAAAAACTAAAACTAGTTTATATTACTTTCGTCAATCAAAAATAAGTTGTCTAAAAATGTTTAAAAATGTTGTGTAGCATAGAAGTTTACTGCCTGTTATTATAAAAAAAAATTTAATCGAAAGCAAAAAAAAAAATTTTATAATGTGTGCATTATAAATTTTATAGAGAAATTTTTTTAATTTGGTTATAAGAATAGGCAGCCTAGCACCAAATATACAATATATTTCTTAGGTTAAATTTAAAAAAGGAAATCAAATATAAACTATTCTGTGTAGCTACTTAGTTCTGCTCTGTTGGTCATAAGCTAACTTTGCATTAAAGCATACTATGTAAAAGCTTTAAAATATATCGAGGGCTTATATTCAAATAGTGCTATCTGCACTTTTCTCGAAAATGATTTTATTATAGCAACGTGTTCCCTGATTGAATTGCCTATCATTTATTTGAAAAAAAAAATATTTCTTAAAGGTTTTTTTTCATAAAATGTTTATTGTGCTATCTAACAACCCGTTGTTTTGTTATTAAACAAAAACTGATATCTGCATAAAAATAGTCGTTTATAGACAATAAAATAAGATTTGTTGTCGGGATCAACCAACAAAATGAATTCCGTACTCTTGGGGACTACCATACACATATAGTGGTTTAATAAAATTGTTAAATTTGGCCCCTGCAGCGCCTAGGATGCCCCTAGACAAATCAAATGTATGACTAACTCTACTTGATTTTTTTTCCCCAACATTTTTTTTAATATACTTAATAATATTTCCGTTCCTTAAGGGGGCTCCCATACAATATTCAAATTTTTTGTATGGAAGTCACCTAAGAAATGGAGATAAGGGCAAGTTTGTTTTAAGAAAATCTTGAAAACGAAAAATTATTCGAGGTCAGTCATACATTTAACACCCGTAGGGTTGACTCCTAGGCACTTATGGGACTTTTTCTTCTATATACTTTTAGTCTGTATTGTAAATTTTATTTAGGAGCACCCTTAAGGCATGAAGATATTGGGTAGTTGTGTTGAAAAACAATGTTGACGATAGAAAACTAATGGGAGTTGGTCTCACATTTGGCTAGTCTAGGAGCATCCTAGGCTCTGCTATGACCAAATTCAATCATTTCAATAAACCACATTATATGTATGGGAGCACCCCTAAGTGGTGCAAATAGGATGCAATTATGTTTAAAGAAAATCTTGGAATAAAAACTAGTGGAGGTCGGTCCTACATTTAACCCTTCTATTGTGACTTCTAGCCAGTTATGGAACTTTTTCTTCCATATATTTTTAACCTGCATAGTAAATTTTGTATGGAAGCCCACTTAAAGAATGGTGGTAGGCGGTAGGTATGTTCACAAAAAATGTTGGGAAGGAAAATTATTTGGCGTCAGTCCTATATTTTATACCTCTAGGCAGCTATGAAGTTTTTTGAATGTTCGATTCGGTGAAAATTCAATTGGTAAAAAGTGCTATCAAACATAAATAAGCCCAAAAATCAGTTATTGAGAAAAATATATATAAATAGGATTTAGACATAATTTTTAAATAACATTATAAAATAGAGTTTAGTTATTACTCTTAGAGGAAACGAAATGAAAACAGTTTTTTCTCTTTCCTGTAAAGTGATTTTGCTGATAGCACTATTTGAATATAAGACCTGGATATGATTGCTTGATTGCATACTTATGTACAAAATTTGGATTTCGTCAAGGCGTATGCTCCAAATCTACGGGTATTTATAAAAAACTAGCCTAAGAAAGATTCAAGTCAGTCAGTTGATATTAAGGAGTGTCGCACGCCTACCAAAATTTTAGCAAATGCTATTTTTCTGCTTATATGTCTCATCACTTAATAAGTATAGAATTAAAAAAAAATTCTTATAAAGCTTATTGTTTATGAAGTTTCCAACAGGTTTTGCCTTATCGTCTTTCATATAAATCGCATATTTACCGAAATAAACAGCAAAATATCAAACAGGGCATAACTATTGAAAATTTAAATTTAAAATAATAAAAAAGCACATAACTATACAAATTTCGATAAACTTTTTCATTCCCTAGAACTTGAAGTTTTTTATAAGTTTTAGAGATATACCGTTATGTCATTAAATGAAATCACTTAAACGACATATATTAGCATAACTGCAGAAGGGTTTGTCCTATTTAGTAACAAAAGGACAACCAAATTAAACAACAAAATTTTCTTTAAGCCGAGGGAACATTGTTTCTAAAGCAGCCTATTAGTTTCAGAGATATCGTAAAAGTTTGAGCCTAAAAATTTAAGTTTTCATAAGACGTAAGTTCGTTGTTAATGTTACTATTTCATGATATGGCCAATCACTAAACGAATTCTGTTTCATAAAACCAATTAAATAATTTCATTACATATTTTTCATTAATACAATGACAACTTCACAAAGCCAATGACAATTTCATAAAGCTGATAAAAATTTCATTAATATTGTGAAAGAGTTTCATTGATATTCAACCAATGAAATTCTTTCCCAATATTATTTCACAAATCCAATGAAAAGTTTAATTAAAACTCAGCAAACCAAAATTTCATTAAAATTCAAACGCAATAAAAAAAATCTTTCACAATGTTAATGAAATTTTCATTGGACTGGTTTTATGAAAAAAGGTGTCCTTAGTAAATGGTCATATTTTACCTCATGTTAGATATATACATCATGAACAAGTGCACCTCCGATTGAACGAGAGAGACTTTTGTAGAGTCTTGCCAGATAGTTGGATGTACCACTTTTGAATTTACGTGTTTTAACATACTTTCCAAGGGGGCTGACGCTTAAAATCAAACGTATTTCTAGTAACAATTTAGAGTTCAAACAACCAGAAGACCATGAAGTTGCTTTAATCAACCAAAAGAGGAAATTTCATTTCTGTCTTAACAAAGACTCTTCATCAGTGTATCAGGTGCAAAATATGGTTATGTGTTCAAAGCGCTGAAAAAGTCTGATGAAGTGTACCTTAGTAGATCGGATCTTTAAAATATTTTTTTATATCTTGGGGACTAAAGGAGAAAAGTTACCTATATTCTTTTGTTATATGAAGTACTTTGTTTTTGCTAAAGACTTAATTACAATTACATTCCTAAGAACGTGTGATTTTTGCAATTTGTTTTTTATTTTTATTTATTTTAGCTTTATTTATTATTTAATCCCAATGTTTTTTAAATAATTATTCAAGTTAGGTATAAATTCAGCAGACTTAAAAAAACCTCATATCGAATTGGGTAAATTAACCTCGGCAATTGTGTACAAAAGAGTAATGTCGATAATTAAAGGTTAACCCTCATAAATCATAAAAAAATTGTATCAAAACAAAATTCAATAGAACTGACTCTCTGACATCATTTCATATTCTTACCAAAATTTTTGTTTGAAATTGTTCTACATACATATTAATTTTTTATGACTTGACATCATTCAGAAAAAGTTTGAGAAACTTTCCACTTAGTTCATAGCTGCATATTTAACACTTTTGGCTCTTCTAAAAAATCGATTTTATTCATAATAACCACAGACTTTCAATGATTTTGCTAGCACTTGCATAAATTTTCCTGTGGCAGCTTTTTAAATTACAATTACACTTAAAAACCTCAATTTAAAATAACTTAGACTTTTTTTTTTTGTTGCAGCAATATAAATATTTATTTTTTCCTTGTTGTTTTTATTTTCAATCGAAATATCTAGGAATTGAAAAACAAATACTCTGCGAGTGCTTAGAAACCACAAGCTTTAAATGCAATAAATACAAAATTTAAATTATTTTCTTGTTGGTTTTCAATTTCATTAAGAAATATTTTAATTTGTGTTGTGTGGTTTTTCTCTTTTTCTTTTTCGTTTTCTTCATACCGTACACCCACGAAAACAGTGTTCTTTGTTTACAAAAATATTAAGAATATTGTTTATAATGGGTGCTCTAAATGCATTTATTTTTCAAATCAAATAAAACTTAAGTAGCAGTTATTTGTTAGTCCTGGCATTGTGGACACTATAAAAATCAATATTGAAGGGTCCGATGTTGCTTTGTAACTAAAAGCCGGACAAAATCTAATTATCACACAGTCTAATAAGCGAAACGTTAACTTCTGATGATCTAGGTGACATTGTATGGCTCAAATTATTTCTACAGATACATTTTTGTCGTTGGACAACGTAAAGCGAGCAACTCGATTTGCAGAAAAATTATTTAGATAAATATATAAGAAATCTGCTTTAATTTGCAGCACCCTGTTTACGAAAAAACAAACAATAATAACAACTCTTTAAGAATAATGTTTTCTATAAACTTCCTTCAACTTTACTATTTGCTAAAACAACTTGTGAAATTTCAAATCTCTGTTGTTTATTTTACGAATAAATGGATGAAGAAAAAACAACTAGTGACAACAAAAATTTGCTTACGACAATTAAATGACTTGATGAACTGTAAACAAAGTAAGAACATTAATATTTTTGCATGCAAGAATTTATAAAAGAATTTAAATTACAAATATGTTTATATTTATTTATACTTTTTTATTTTGGAAACACTTTAACGAGTCGTAGAATGGTAAAGAATAATAGGAATTTGAAAAGTAAATTGTTAAAGCTGTGGGTAGCAGTTAAAATTTACTTTATTTATCTTATTTTTAAATAACATTAGTTCACAAATTTTCATCTTTTTGTCATAAACTCAAAAAAAATATATTTTTTAACCTCACTTGAGGTCGCTGAAGACGAATATATTGTATATATTGTACATATATTATATATATATATATATATATATATATATATATATATATATATATATATATATATATATATATATATATATATATATATATATATATATATATATATATATATATATATATATATATATATATATATATATATATATATATATATATATATATATATATATATATGTTTTTCTGCAGTTGTTTTATTTAATTGTACAAAATTAAATCTATTGCATAGATATGTCTTTTGTCCTTCAGTTAATGCACAGGTTGTCGGATCGAAATTTACTGAGTTACAAGGCTCAGGATTAGAAAAATGCAACATTTTTAAAGTTTTTTCAAAATTTTCCATATTAAGTCGTTCCAAAAAACAAAATATTTAAAATTTATTATATACCCAAAGGCAGCTCCTCAATGCAGCATCGTGGCTCTGTACTATATCTGATACATGCCTCTGACTTGCCGGTAAGCAGTAACATACACATATGGTCCTTTCCATAGGAAAGTCCAAGAAAGTAAGCTTTTTTTAGATCCATGTTGTTAAATTTTTCCTAAACTTTTCTAAATATAAAGCTACTTACGGCCTACACAAATATTTAAAATATTTGAAAAATTAGCATAATTGCTTGGGGTCGAACAAAACAGAAAGTGCACTTTCCTGTGGAAATACTTTCCTGTTGATATACTCGTATCAACAGTCACTGATGATACAGCTTTTCTAAGTGTTCACAAAAGTCATCAAAAAGCTTTCCGAAAACTGCGAGAGTATATATCTCAATTAGAAAAATGGCTAATGGATAAAAGTTAACGAACAAAAATGTCTACATTCAGAAAAACATGCCCGCCTATCCATATCAATAACCAAACTATACACAAAAAAATTAGCACCAAAAAATTTTGAAACAAAAATTTTTCTAAAAATAAATTTAATTTTCAGTAAATGTTCTTTCTATAATCAATAAATTGTTTGTTTGACTCATTCAAGACGCAAACACCAAAACGAACACGAAAAACTGTGTAGTAAAAACAACCCCGATGACGACATACTCTCAAATAACAACAACAACAATGATAGCAAAAGTAATGTAATTGTACCAAGTTTGTTTACTAAAGTTTTTTGAGTCAATCAATTCTTTAGTGTCGTTGCATTAATTCTCATTCATTCTTTTAGAGTCTTTAGATAAACATTCAGACTTGAACACATTTAATAAAGTGAAATTTTCTAAATGCTAATGGATGATGATGATGATGACCGAGACAAAAATTATGTTTGATATATTACCAAAATCCAAGAAAATATTTTTGTTTGATTAAGTAAACTATTTTGTTTAATACTTGTTAGTATTTTTAGACTAATTATTTTATAAATTCACATAAAAATATTGTTTTATTTTTTTCCGAAATTCCAGTAAATCTATGTTTTGATTTAGTAAATTGTTTTCTTTACAATTTATAAATATTTTTAGACAAATTGTTTTAGACAAATTGTTTTCAATTTGTTCAATGAAAAAAACACGTTTTTTGAAATGAAATTATTGAGATATTTTTGTCTATATTTACAAATTTGTTTGTAGTTCCGCTCCTAGACAAAATATTTACTATTTCATTGAATTCCTTTACAGAAAATGAAATTTAGTTTTTTCTGTATACCCGAACACACAGAAGTTATAATAAAAATGCAACATGGAAATCCCATATAAATGCAAAGGCGACCCAAACAAAATTAAAGGTGGCTCAAATGAATTGACTCATTGGAAGGAATTATATACTAAGCTTTCAAGCTTCTTTTATATAACTCTATTCTAAAACCAATAGGGTCCTACGGTATCCAGTTATGGGGCAATGCCTCGGCATCAAATGTCTACGATAAATCAAGCTATTTTTGTTGTACATATTTAAACAGGTTATCTTTATATCTCATAATTTGCATTCTGATTTTCAGTTTTAAATTAGACCGCAGAAACCACACATGTATGCAACTTTTTGCGTGTGCCGCCGCAAATTTTAATATTTGTACGTAATTATTATTCGCACTGAAATGTGATTAAGTCGGTAGTTATTATTATTCGGCTTAAGTTCACAATAATTAAATTAATGTAAATTCAAATTATTTTTAAGAGTGGTATATTAGAATATCTAATCAGACTAGCAGAACGGAGTAGTACTACTAATTTCGACAGCCGGTACGCTATCATCATCAGCGTCCTTTGTTCGGTTTCACCACGTTTGATCGTGGATACTAGTATTAATGAAACATCAGCTATTTAACCAAATTTTATGAGGAAATAGAATATGAGTATCTCATTCCTTTTTATCAATATTGTGAGCCGAATTTTCACCTTCTGATTCTTTATTGCAATTTTTCCAACACGTATTTTTATTTTTGGCTTTACTTGTACATAAGCTGCGCCTAATCTATGAATTGTTTATTTGACTTTTATTTAGAACGCAAACACCAAAAACAACAAGAAAACATGTGCTGTAAAAAAAACAACCCCGATGACGATATACACACAAATAACAACAACAGCAACAATGATAGCAAAAGAAATGCGATTTTACCAAGTTTGTTTACTTAAGATTTTTGAGTGAATCAATTCGTTGATGACGTTGCGATAATTCTCATTCATTCTATTAGAGTCTTCAGATAAACATTCAGACTTGAACACATTTAGACAAAGTGAAATTTCACAAATGCTTAATGCATGATGATGATGATGACCCAGGCAAAAACTTTTGATTGATATAATAAAAAAAATCCACTAAATATTTTTGTTTGCTTAAGTAAACTATTTGGTTAAGTATTTGTTAGTATTTTTAGACTAATTGTTTTATAAATTCAGACAAAAATATTGTTTGATATCTTTCAGAATATCTAGTAAATCTTTTTGTTTGATTTAGTAAATTGTTTTGTTTACAATTTGTAAATATTATTAGGCAAATTGTTTTATAGATTTAAACAATTTGTTCACTGAAAAAAACACGTTTTTTTCAATGAAAATTTTGAGATATTTTGGTCTATATTTACAAATTTGTTTGTAAGTCCGTTCCTAGACAAAATATTTACTATTTCATTGAATTCCTTTACAAAAAATGACATTTAGTTTTTTCTGTGTACGATAAATCAAGCTATTGTTGTTGTACATAATAACTTCCGACGGAATATAAAAAACATTATTTGTTGTTTTTTTAATGTTAAAAGTTTGATATTGCTTTAACTTCTCATTTGTATAAATGGGAGTTTGCTATAATATCTTTAGTTTTTTATGAAATTTTTGGATAAAGGTCTCCTGATGATCTGATGATTAGCAACAGTGAAATACGCATAGAATTCAGGTAGGATCCATCCAGCTATACAAAAAACAATTAATATTTTCTGAATAAGTAAAATATTAATTTTAGGAAATAGTGAGATTATAAATTTAATAACTTTGTTTCTATTTGGTCACTCTCTGACAAAATAGAAATCACGCGTGAATTTCGAGTAATGGAGTTTGAAAGGTTAAGATTTTACAATATGAATCGTTTCTTCATGAAAACTTGTCTAGTGCGAATCTCGACTAATGGAGTTTGTAAGGTTAAGATTTTACAACATGAAACGTTTCTTACATTTTTGTATACTCTTTATTTCTGGGATACTTAATTCGCTTTTTACGTGTCGATTATGTTGCCTATTTGAAACAGATTTTTCTTGCCACAATATATTATTTAACCTATAAAAAACAACTCCACTTAGTAGTTTTTCAAGCAACAACGTTTTGCAGTTTTCTTAGAGTTTCTTTTTCATAAATGCTTAAGAGAAATATAAAATATTTAATGTTGCACATTTATAACGAATTATTTAAAAGCACGTAGAGTTCGTGAGGCATGAACAGAGTAGAATTGGGTTTTGGTGACAAGGTTTTGCTGAAAACAAAGACTATAGGAATATCAAAAATATTGTATTTAAATGTATGTACTCACTCGTACGTATAAAATACAAGCTAAAAATATATACTTTCCTAACAGATTGTTTACGGTAAATTTACTATAAAAAAGGCAACAAGTTGGTCATAACTACAGCCAGACAAATTTATGAATTTTTATAAACTAGTTTATATGTAGTCGTGTTCTGGTACACATAGAAAACTAAACAACAGAACTATTGAATCACTGAAAAGCAAAAAAACGAATAAATAAAGTTTTTCTTTTTTTTAGGAAAACGTGCTACTTTATTGCAATTTCCTAATACATATAAAATTTCCACATTTTATTTATCTTTTTATTTTATACTTTGTTGAAGACAGAAATATGCATGACGCTTGAATTTCAATAAGTATTATTGCAAAAAAGCAAGCAAGTGAATCATGAATGAATTCTATTTATGTATGGAGCCATATGTACATACATAGTATAAAAAAATTAAAAAGTGAGTCAGCTGAATTTAATAAAAAAAACTGATCATAAAGTTGTTTGGGGCGCTCAAATATGACAACAATATTAAGCTTTTATTGTTTCAAAACATTGTAAAATAATATCAGATATTATTTTGAAGAATTAAAAAATATATTAAGAACTGATTCAGTCAATAGAATAAAATTTATCAGATAACCGATTGGCGGTTAATCGTTTTATATCCTTTTATTAATTAATAATATAAATATTACCAGATTATTGATCTTGACTAGTGACTCATACTTTCTAACAAGAAAATTAGCGAATAATGAAAATAACAAATTAATATAACAATTATTTTGCTAAAAATTACCATAAATAACTAATTTTTGCCATTTTCGACTGAGCAGATAGATGTACATATATAAAGTAGTGTTTCTCCTTTTTACTTTTATCGCAATTATTTTTGACGTAATCTTTAGTTGGAGTATGACACAGATAATGCCTTCATTTACACAAGTACATGCAATAATATAAATTTATTGTTTTGTATGTAATATAAAAATTCATATATTACTTAAAAAAATTATCCGCTAAGCTGTAATTTGCTTTAAGCTCATTAAGATCTATATCTGTTTATATTTTTCAGTTATTTCATTCATATAAAACTAGTTTTTGCTACGATTTTTTTTCTCCCTTTGAAATCAGAATTATAAGCATTTTTTATGGAAACTTTATATCTATTACAATTGCTGTTTTGTTATTTTAGAGAACATAATTATAATTACAATAACACAAATTAAATAAAAATGGTTTTCATAAATAACCGCGTAAGTAAATATTTTATTTAAATTTTTTTTTAATGGTGTCAGTTTGATTTATTTCTTCGTAAATTTTTCTTAAAAACATGAACCGAATTTTTGTAATAAAAAGTGTGGTATACGCTGTACCTTTTTTTTTTTTTTTAATTTTCGTCAACAATATCTCTCAAAGCACTTAAGGGATTAACATAACATTTGCGGCATTCGACATAGTTTCTCAAGTCCTATAATAGTGACAAAATCCTTAACAAGAAGTTTTTGACAAGAAGTTTTAGAGTAATAAAAAACACTTTTTTTTAATTTTCGGCAAGTATATCTCTAAAACCATTTAACTGATTTAGATGAAATTTCGGGCATTCGCTGCAGTAGAGAAAAAGCAAATGAGTCCTGAAAATCAATTATACACGAAATTTTGGAATTAATAAAATAAATTGCTTTTTCGATATTTTTCATCAAAGATATCTATCGACTGAGTTTGTTTTTTTTTTTTTTTGTTTATCTTAAAACTTATTTGAAATTTTTTTCGAAAACTTTATTTTCGAAAATTATATTATAAACACAACGTAAGTTTTATATTTATTTGAATAGTTTGCAGCAGTATGTCACAGACACATGGGGTGCCAGTTCCACTTCCCCTAGGGAGAGCATAAGCGGCACACACCGCATCTTCAGAGCTAACAATTTCTGTTATATTCTACATAAGCTGCTAATGTGCAGACTGCTGCATTTGCTTCTATTCCTCTCACATCTGCAGCACTGCAGTATTCATTTTGCCAAAAATGAGCTATACTTTCCATCCCTGATGTTTTTTATGATTATTCATTGCAATTTATCAGAATATTCTGTAACTGTAACTCTAAACGTATTTAAAATTTCATTAATATTATATCTGTATACGTATTATACGTACGCATGTATATATGTATGCTTATGATTAAATGTACCCAGCAAACAATTTTTGCTGATTTCTATCGGAAGTCGTTCAGAAAGTCTGCACGAGATGCCGAATTCGTATCCGATATCGGTCAGAAAACATGCTAAAAATCATATGAGTGGTTGACAAGAAACCGGATCTCTTTGTATGAGGAAATTTTAAAGACTATACCGAAAGGTCTAAAAGAATTCTGTAGGAATTCCGACGAACTTTCTATGGAAATTCGAAAGGAATTTTCCACATGTCTTATAAATGTCAGAACATTTTCTGACAAAACATCAGAAAAATTTCCAAATTTGTTTATACCTTTTACGTCCTATCGCATTAATGTCAGAGAAAAGTTGGAGCTAAAGTTAGAAATTTAATAGAAATATAGTCTAAAATTCTACTTGCATTGTTGTGCTACTTACTTATGGCAGCTCATCAGAAACCATTTACCCATATTTTTAAGTTTAAAAACTCAAATATTTGTGAAGATATTCTTAAGAGATAAATGAGAATTATAACGAAAACTAAAGTCAGACTGCTAAAAGTCGTAGGACGTAGATCAGAAAATGTGCAGACTACTCTGTTAAATGTCTTAAAGGAAATAAAATAGCTATCGGATAATGTGCAGACTATTCTGATATTAATCGGATAATATTTCGGAAAATGTGCATAAACGTCGTACCAGAAAACTGCCTACTGCTCTGCTAAATATCTGAGGGAATTTTAGATAACTCGGCTGATTGTCTAGTAAAGTCATAGATTTTTTCTGGCGTTAGACATATGGGCCGGAAATGTTTCCTGGGTAGATACATAATATGTATGTATGTGTACAACCCAATTTATCAGGTTAATCACCTGCTGAAACTATTGTAGCGTAATTTTATTGTTATTATCAAAACAAAAGTATTAAAAAATATAAATCACCAAATATATTTAACCCATATAACTAAATGTAAACAAAGCTGTATATATATTATATATATATAATATGTTTACCCAGCAAAAGTTGTGTGATACAAAAATACTGTGGATAGGTGCTATATTCACAATATTTTTAGTTTTATTTTTTGTTATAATATCATTACAAATACAGATTATTATTCGCTATTAATTAGTTGATCAAAAATTAAATGCGAATTATTTATATGTTTCCATTATGGTTTTTTTCGTAATTTGCCGTCTCATTAGTAATTGAGAACGCAAACAAACTCAAAACTATGAACTTTGTCAAACAAGATTTTGTGAACGAATTTCCTCAGAATTAGTTAACTCTATTTAAATCATGCTTAGAATTATGAAAAAGTCAGTACATTTTATAAATGTTATTTAACTCCCCTTAAAATGAATTAAATATGTAAGCTTTCAAAACGCCGATATACGTAACGATTTGTTTTGTGCTCTCTACCGGAATCAGTCGATAAAATCATTTCGAAAAAATTTTATATTGTGTGTGATGTAGTGCTATCCAATTCAATGCTATCTTGCATATATTAGTGGACTTTGCTGTATTTGAATATGTCTTGATACTTTAAACAGCAGGTGTAGATTTTTTATCAAACACATATTTTGCTGGGTTACTTATTTGTTGAAATAAGTCAAAATTTGTTGTAATATAAGAGCAATCATAATTTTATTTTCCACTTTTTTTCAAGCGATTAGATAACCATCGTTATCGTTGAAAATATTCAATTTAACCATACATAAATAATTGGGGTGCAACAAAACGATTTTGATTTGTATTGTATTGATTTCATTGAACTAGAAATTTTGACATGAAAAAAATAGAAATTATAAATAAAATCCATTTCAATGGAATGGGGCCATTTATTTATAAATTTAAATATTTAAAGTTTTGCTGAAACTAAATTTAAAATTGAATGGCAATAGCTTTTGTTTCTTGTTGCCACTAATAATCTTAATTTTTATGTATTTTTTTTACTTAAATAACTGAGAGTCTTAGTGAAATAACTCGATAAGCCAAAAAAAAAACAAAATATAAAATAAATCGACTTTTAATTTGAAATAAAATTTAAATTGTATGGTTCTTGGAACTTTCTACTTTAAATACGCAGCATAATTAGTTCCGAAAAACTAGTATTTATCTAAAAAAATTATCCGCGATGGAAAGCTATGGTACCTAGCAAGGATATGAGCACATAAAACCAAGTTCTGCTTTCATGTGGCTTATCGAGTTATTGAGCTGAGCCTTTCAACTATAATTTCATTAGTTAACATAATAGCCCTTTTCAATAACTGAAAATTGTTAACAATTGTTAATAGTTATTACTAAAAGTGAACACTTTTTGGTAAAAACTATTAACAATTTTCAGTTATTGAACAGAGCTAATATCTTCCACCTTTTTGTGTACTATATGAATATACATTAGGGTGGGCCTATATTTTTAAAAGTGTTTCGATTCTAATTCAGCCTCCAAAAATTTAAATAGTCTTAAACTAATGTGTACCAAGTTTAACACCGACTGAAAAATGTTTACAGTGCACTCAACGTGACTGAAGTCTTCAAAATAGAGATTTTTATTACCATTTTTTAATTTTTTTTAACCATATGTAACTAATTTTATCCCACACAGAAAAATTTTATGTTCTGTAAAGGAATTCAATAAAATAGTAAATATTTTGTCTATGAACGGACCGACAAACGAACTTTTAAATTTGGACAAAAATACCTCAACAATTTCATTGAAAAAAACGTGTTTTTTTTCAGTGAACAAATTGTTTAAGTCTATAAAACAATTTGTCTAAAAGTATTTACAGATTGTAGACAAAACAATTTACTAAATCAAGCCAAAATATTTACTGCATTTTCTGAAAATTATCAAACAATATTTCTGTCTGAATTTAATAAACAATTAATCTAAAAATGCTAACAATTATTGAGCAAAATAATTTACTTAATCAAACAAAAATACAAAAACTAGTTTTGTCTCTGTCATCATCATCGTCATCCATTAAGCATTTGTAAGATTTCACTTTGTTAAATGTGTTCAAGTCTGAATCTTTATCTAAATACTTTTAAAAAATTAATGAGAATTAATGCAACTACATTAACTAATCGATTCACTCAAAAATCTTTTGTAAACAAACTTGGTACAGTTGCATTCCTCTTGCTATGATTGTTGTTGTTGTTATTTGTGTGTATGTGGTCACCGGCGTGGTTTTTTACGACACAGTTTTTATTGTTGTTTTTGGTGTTTTCGTTCTAGAAAAAAGTCAAACAAACAATTCATAGATTATGGACAGAACATTTACTGAAAATTAAGTTTATTTTTAGACAAACTTTTGTTTGGCAATTTCGTGGTGATAATTTTTTCTGTGTAAATTTCATGAAACTTTTTTTCAAATTCAGCGGAGTTTTATCTTTCCAAATAATTCATTTTAATCTAGCGAGTCTTTGACTCCGCATAGCGCTCTAAAGAGAAGTATTCATCGAAAAACACAAATATACTGGTGTCTATACGCTGCCCAAAATTAAACACTTTTGTTGTAAAATAGTATAATTCAAAATAGTTGATAGAAAATGTGCTAAGTCTATATTAAACTATATAAAATAATCCACAGAAATGGAGCTAAGTCGCTAAAAAATTTCCTGGTCAAAGGTATATGACTTTTAATTACTCATGGTTTGCAAAATTTTTTATACAGATTTTTGTTTCCCTTGTAGAATTTATTAAATTGAAAAGTTTTTATAAAGATTTTTATCTCTCTTGTAAAATGCATTAAATTGGATAAATTCTTTTTTAGCTAAAGGTGACGGCATGTAACTTTTGTTTATATAAAGATATAAAATAAAATCGATGGGTTGGTTATCTTTCCTAAATTGATAGTTATTTATTTACAAATAAAAACGAATAATTTTACTTGAAATATCTTCTTGAAGCACCAAATAATACTATTGTTAATGCACAAAACCCTGCGTCATTAAAAACAGGGCTATTTAAATCAGTAATTCCCATCAAATGTTTTACAATAAAATTTTATAATTTTATATTTCTTGACCAGACTACATCCATTTGAAAAGAAGTTGTGAAAGAAAAATAAAACAAAAGAAAAAAAAAAGAAAGCTCTGATAATAAATTAGGCACTAAGTTTTTCTTTATGTCCGTTATAAAAGATTTAACAATTAAAAATAAATACACATACACTTGTTTATCTAATACTTCCATCTTTAAGTGTTTCTACCATCAATATTTTCATGTTTGAATACATCACAGAGGTAAAAGGGTTTAACGCTTGAAAGATTTTTAGTTTTTTAGGCATTTGTTACGTACTGCTTATTGTATGATTACTGGTTTAAAATAAAAACTTATTTTAACAAACATAAAAACTACGAATATACAAGTTTTATTGTCGATGTGAAAAATACACAATAAGTAAATATGTGTATATAATTAATACAAGTGTTATATTACTACATAAATGAAGGCAATTAATTAATTGCCGGAGTAAATATAAAACCGGTAAAAGTGTTTAAAGATATTTTTTGTTACATTTTATTTTATTTATTTTTTTAAACAATTTCGCTTTGTGCCGCTTATTCGAGTGTAATGGTTATTCTTATACAAAAATTAAATAAAACACTTGTTTTAAACTTTTATTTTTTTAAATAAACGACATTTTTCAAAGACTTAATAAGAAATTCCATTTGCCCATAGGCTTTTCCCTTTCTTTGTACAGTGGGACAAAAGAAAAGAAAATTCAAGGGTTTTATTATTATCTTAAGATAACATTACTTTTTGTGAATAAACATTTGTGGCAAATTTTTGAATTTTTGGAATTTGGGAAAATTGCAAATTGAAAGTATACATTATTTCATAAATATATGGATTTTATTATTATTATTACTTTGAAAGTATTTGCTTGTGAATCCAAATTGATTATTAGGCTAAGGTTCGTAACGTTTAATTCAGAAAGAATTGGGCATGATTATTATCCCAAGGAACAAGGGAAAAATTAACATCAACTTAATTTGCCAACTTACACAGCAGAACAGAGTAGGGTCTTTTTCAGAAGCCACTACAGTTCCATCGTCAGTGCGCACCACTGCTGCCAGGAGTTAGAGAAAAAAAACTAAATCGGATTTTAAAAAAAGGTTAGAAAAAGATAGATCGCCAAAAATAAGAAGATAAAAAAGGCACAAAATTTTGTATATTAGATTAAAGTTGCAACGTATTTCATAGTCTGTTAAAACAGTAAAATTTCCATAACATTTTTTTAATTTGTACAAAATAAAAATGTAAACGTTTCAAACTTATTACGAAGTTTCATAAAAAATTCAACAAATTAAAGTCATGCTGTTTTTTTCTAACGCGTCTACGAGAAAAATTATTTATTGATTCGAAAACTATATGTAAGGTGCATTTAGTACACACAGAAATATTTCCATGTAAAGTCGTTGAAACCCAGGTTAATTTAAAAATTTTCGGAAGTGATTTTGCTTCATAGGCGTTTCATATTAATTCTACATGATTAACAATAATCTTGAAGGAACATTTATGCTTTTGAATCAACTATATTTCATGTTCATTTAACATTGCAGTAAAGTTAAATCAAAATGAAGTTAATACTGAAATAATATGGAAAGACTCAAAGTTATTTCGACATGAAACAACGTGGATTTGATATTGGACTAACACGAAGAATCATGCTGAATCAAAGTTATTTCAAGTTGAAACAACATGAATTTAATGTTGAAACAACACTAAGAGTCATGTTGTGTCATAGTTATATCAAGCTTAGACAACATGACTTTAATGTAGGTATTATATTAACTAATTTACGTACGTGATAGTTATTAGCATAGGCATCAGAAAATTTTTTGTTGTAGTTGGCTACCCCAGCTAAGATTTGAACTCATGCCACTTGCATGATAGTCCACGAGCTAGCCACTGCAGCCACAACGGCTTAAAACTTTACTTTAGCTATACACTAAATAAATACCCATCGTATGTAAATTGAATTTCATTTTAATTCAACATGATTTAAATGATTATTTACCATTAAATTTATTTTAATTTAAAGTTATACTCATGTTCATTTAAAATGAAATGTAACGTTTATAGCAAAGTCGTTTTAACAGTGAAAAATTTTAAATCAAAGAGATTCGAGGTTAGATTAATAATTTTTCATTTAAAATTAATATGAAACAGTGGCAATTTTAAAACAGCAGCAGCAAATTTTCGCTGGTAATTCGTATTTTGTCGTCTTTGATAACCGTCACATGTAAGAATAAACAACAACTAAGCAGAACACTGAATTATAGCCATGAACAAAGCACACTAACACTAATATGACTTCCAATCAAAATTGTGTCATGTTGATTTTACGTTCCCTCTTTTTCTGTGTTGGAGCTAATGCAAATCGTCAGGGAACCATTACCCAAAAATTTCTTAGAAAAACTAAATATATTATGTTAAACTTCTAATCATACGAATTGGAAGTTTAATTAAAAAAATTATAATTAACTAAATAAGTAATTAATTAATTGACTGAGCAGAGATTTTTGAAAAACAATTTTTTAGAATACTAATAATTTTGTTAGTAATACACGAAAAAAGTTTTTGCAAATCGGAAAAAATTTGACTTCGCCATTAGCAAACCCATATACGAAAGAGGGTTAAAACGTTAAAACTTTAATATTTTTAGTCAAATATCTCCTAAACTGTAAGCGGAAACTCATAAATCTAAGAGACTTTTTTAGCTCTTAAATATGAGAATCTACTTGCAAAAACTCTTTTTCAGATCAGATCAGATCAAAAACATCAACTTCGCATAGGTTTGAATTTTTAGAAGGCCGAATTGACCAAATTTAGAATCTTGTTCCACCGACCCCTTTAAAGATATTAAGTCCAAACTGCAACCTTAAGCTTAGTAATACCTCTATAAATTCCATATGATTATTTTTGAGAATCTGAATGCGCGTATAGAACCTGCAGATTTATTTCCATTTTTTTCCAAAATAGAGAAATAACTTAACTGGAGAGTTTATTTTAAAACACTGATGTTTTTTTTTTAAGTTAATTTCTAGGGTGTTGGCTTCCTAATTTTAAAAATCGGTCACTGTGTAACGCCTCAAATTTGCTGAATAGTTACCCTAGAGGTAAAAAAAACCTGTCACCAGACAGATCACGTGACTGGTTCCCAAGGACTAGCAACCGGTTCGAGTTCCAGGAGTTTATATGGAAAAGACCGGTAACTTTTACATGGAGTTGTCATTGGAGGGGGTCAATTGATATAATTAAGATACTCAGTGATGGGTTCTAGACCCAAACTTAAGCTCCTTGTCGTGTGATGGGTTCTTTAATATTAGTTAAATTACTGTACTTTAAACATGTATTTTTAATTTGAAAAAAAAACAGTTTTACAATGAATGTATGTTGCCAAAATGTTTGTTCTAGTTTTCTGATATGTTGTGATATAATTCTTTTCATCGGTCAGAACTCGGGAACATTTCGTGACATTCCCATTTTCACCAGTCATAGGAGAAGTATGTTTAAGACAATTGGTACAACATTTCCTGCAGGGTATTAAAATAAGACATCTTCTTCCAATGAAGAGCCTATGTAAAAATCATCAGATATTATTCAAATTTGCACTATTTACGTATAGCCAATTTTGTTGACTTCGTTGGAATAAATAAATGTGGTAAAACTTTCCCATCAACTAAATTTTAAAAACTCATTTTAATAAAATTAACATATTTGTTACTGCTATAAGATAAACATATAATTATGTTCAGTATTTTTTTTTTTTGTTAATAAATGGAACTTTGTACTGATATTTATTTAACCCACTTTCAACAACTGAACTTTAAATATACTAATAACTGGGTTAAATAAACGTATACAAGTTATTATTGTTATAATCAACACTTAATGTTACCGATATTTAATAATAATTATTATTAAAAGAGAACTTCTGTTAAAATAAATTGAAAAAGAAATAACAAATAAATGAAATAATAAAACAATAATAAAAAGAATAAAAAATATTGACAGCCATGATGTTTTAACATGAAAAATAATCTATTTTTCTGTTTTTTTAGATGATTTTCTTTCTCCTAATGTTGTAGGGGCCAAGATAATCCATTATATAAATATATTTATTTGTTAGCTTATTGGCATACCGTTTTTTCTTTTTGTTAAATATTTGTTGAGTTTCTAAGTAAGTCTGTCGGAATGACAATTTTCTCTTGTTATTTTTTTTACTTTATTTCTATCAATTGTAATTATTGGTATTTGATGGATTAGCTTGTTAGTGGTAAGCCCCTAAACAAATGTTGCGTTTAGTATAATGAAAAAAAAATTTACAAAAAAAGTGGCATTTACTTCAAACAGACAATAAACGTACATATATACATACATACGTTTACAGATGCCATATTAATACAATCAACTACTAAATAATGTAACATTTTGGTTTTATTTTATAAATGTATATAATGACAGATGTACGTATATATATTTGTATATATGTATTTCACTTGGAACAAGTAAATTTCATAGAAAAAATATTCGTCATATATTAAATTCTTGTTTTATAAATTTATACACACATCTCAATTCAATTTATAATATATCAATGTGTCATTGAAGTTTATGCTGGTGACACTGTAACAAAGATTTTAAATTATAATCAGTGTTTAATTAGTGACCGGGAAAATTAAACAGCCATATGTGTTGTCTATAACAAACATTATTGCTGCGTTTTTCATTCAATCTTATACACTGTTTACAGGTGAAAACAGGAAAGATTTATATAAATGTACATTGGGGTGTCCGTTATTTTTTAAAGAAAGTTGAGGCTTGATGCTCTAGATGCTCTAGAAAAATTAAACGCCTCGGGACCACGCCTTCCCGTGCCGATATACGGTTGAAATATTATTCAATTACACCCATACGACATGATGACCCAAAAGTTGAAAAATAATATCATGAAAAACTTGTTTCCTAAAAAGTTGTTTTCTGTGAAATTTCCAAAAGCTTTTGCCTTATGAACTTTTATCTAAATGGCATATTTACCAAAATAATCAGCAAAATATCGAAAAAGCCTCTAAGAAAAGGAGCCTTTTTGCGTTTGAAATTGGTGCACAACTTTTGATTTTGTTTATTTAGACAACTTTTAAAATTGTTTATGAAACTTTTGTTTTTTGATTCAAACTTTCACGATATCTTTGAAACTATTGGACAGACTTAGAAACAATGCTCACTCGGTTAATATCGAATATTGGTTTTTCTTTTTTACTGAATAGTTCAAACACTTCTCCAGTTATGCTGATAGATGTCGTTAATGTGCCTACATTTTTGACATAACGGTATATCTCGAAAATTAGAGGTGATAAAAAATATTGGAGTACAGATTCGCGTTCAGCGGCCCAAATAATTAAAGAAAAAACTTCAAATTGTTATGGGCTTTTTCGATATATTGCTGTTTATTTTGTTAAACGACTTCAAAAGTCTGTCATTTGTGAAGCGATTTTCCAAATTATTTTTTGTACGAAAGGGTACAGGCAGTTTGGTCCTGTATTTTTTTTCGAAAATCGGAAGGAAAAATTCGCTCCGCTCATGCATAACTCTGTCATTTGTCAACTGATTTTCAACATTGTTTTTTTTTATTTGAAATGGGTTGCCAGCAGTTTGGTACCATAATTTTTTTTCGAAAATCGGAGGGGGAAGTTTGCTCCTCCCATGCATAACTCTGTCATTTGTGAAGCGATTTTCAAAATTATTTTCTTGTTTGAAAGAGTTTGCCTGCAGTTTGTTCACATAAATCTATGAGGCAGTTTTTATGTTTGAAAGGGTTTGCTCTCATTTTGATCCCATGAAAGTAAAAATCGGGCGGACAAAGTGGTAGCCCGATATATTAATTGTCGCATAACTCCGGCATTTCTTTATAAAAATATTATATTTGCATAGACATGAAAGGATTGGTACTATGAAAAATTGTGGACGGATAACCACCCATTTGTAGACAAACACATCATTTGACCTAACGCAAAATTGTCGGGTTTTGAAGTGGGGTTTTTTTTACAGAATTATTATGTATGTCATTTAGATAAAAGTTCGTAAGTCAAAAGCTGTTGGAAACTTCACGGACAAAAACTTTATAAAAACAAAAATGTTCATGATGTTGTCATGTATTTTGACTTTTTGGTCACCATGCCCTAGAAGTGAAATTGAATAAAATTTCTACCGTAAGTAAGACTGCACGGGAAGGCGTGGTCCCAGGGCTGTAACATTTTTGAAGTCGTTTTTGCATCAAGCCTCAACTTTTTGAGGGGTGGACTTGAACATTTTAATGAGAAAAACGTTTCTAATGTAAAAAATATTAAACGCAGAAACATGCGTTTTTAAGACTCGTGTGTAGCATTATCTTAAGCGTATATTAAATTCTATATATTTAAGTAATAAGAAAAAGATCTACCTTTAAGCTTATTTTTATGAAAGAGATATAATATTTACGCTTGTAAAACTACTTTAAAAAGAATAATTTTCAAGAGTGCTTGGGTCAACTTGGAGTGGCTAATCTCATCTACAGGAAAGAGAACTGGTTCCCAAAAAATAAAATATACATTTTTAAAAATCCTCTTGCGGATTAAAA
Organism: Panzeria rudis; assembly: GCA_956483635.1. NCBI lineage: Eukaryota > Metazoa > Arthropoda > Insecta > Diptera > Tachinidae > Panzeria > Panzeria rudis. The sequence continues at coordinate 129,746,868 of OY101449.1, read as the reverse complement.
ATAATAGATCTTTATGGCCATTTTCATTTTATTCTACGAAATCATGGAAATGCTATTTATGTGTATATAAAATATTTAAGCGACTTTTGCATAGTTTATTTAACTCCGCTTAATTTTATGTAAATTAACTGCAAACTTTTACTCAATGTCTGCCATCATAGTGGTTCAATGTTGGTTGTACACTTGACATGACAATTGTAGTGGGTCCAAATAGCGTCAAAATACTTGATAGTCATTAAAACTAATGAACTCTCACCAGAGATTGTTGTTTGCTAGCTAACAGCAACAAAATAAATAAGTTACACAAATTACAACAAAAAAAATCGGAAATAACAGAAAATAAAAACAACAATAAATGTTGGCATTAAAATTTTCAACAGCAACAAGAAAAACAACATGTACAAAAGATATTAACAAAAAAAAAAGGTTTAATTAGAAAGTTTGTTGCTAAAATTTTCACTTTGCGAATATAAAATGCTGCAAATTAATTAAAAAATATTTTATGCTGTTGTCTGTTAAACGAGTTTTATATTTCATTTATTTTTATTATTTTGAAAATTTTTGCTAGGAACATTAAGATTTAATTGCTGCAGTGAAATAAATTCCTTATATTTTCTCTCCTTTCTTTTTTCAGGTAATTGTCAATTGGAATTTGGTTGAAATATTTGATATACAAATTTAAATGTTTGCACAAAAGTACAAAAAATATTGGTAAGAATGCATGGAAATATTAGAATATAAATTTAAGGTTAGTGTTTTTATATTTTCCATATCGGGGGCTTATATTTAACTAGTGCTACCTATAAATACACAATTTTTTAGATAAATATAATCTCGATTCGTTCTCTCATTGTTAAACTTTTGGACAATCAATATTCTACAATATTGACAGCTCATATTATATGGGTTTGTATTACTAGAAGTTTAATTGTGCAAAACTTAAGTAATGCGAGATTGAAAAGGTTGTTGGCACAGCCAAAAAAATATGTGTTTGTAGATATCACTGTTTGTATATAAGCCCTCGATATGATATACAATTTATAACCGAACAAGAATAGTATTTAAAACAAATAGAAAACTCATTGGACCTTTAGTACTGGTAAACTAAATAATTGCAATCATGTAATTAGCACTAATGTTGTCTTTTTCTTCCTTTCTATTTATTGCACTTGTTGTTCTTTGCAATTTTTCAGTTTTAGTTATTTTAAATCCAACTGTGATATTAGGTTTACGTATTTTGGTGTGATATATTTTCTTGTAATTATTTTTGCATTTATTTATTATTATTTAAAAAATGTTAATGTGAGAATTGACGAGAAACTATATGTAAGTAACATTAGTAAAACTAAATTAATCAAGTTGTTTTTATTACAATATATTGTCATATTTATATATCGTTGCCAAATTCAATAAAAATTATCCCTGAAGAAGCTGGAAAATACCAGCGAAACGTCGGATGAAAAAATGAAATAATAGTGTTTTATTTTCATTAATATACGTATAGAGCTTGAAAGCCCAGTTTTTTTAGTTATGACACTATTGAAGTAACTGAGCGATATGTATACCAGTTGCTACAAGAAGAAACATTTTTTTTTATATCAACGATGGACAGGGTTCAGACGACAGCAGGTCAGATGAAAACATCTCCGATCAAAGCAGCTCAAGTGAACTGTGATGAAGATTCTGAATAAATATAGATACCCAGCAAATTTTTTTTGCCGCTTTCTGTTCGAAGTCTTTCTGGCCGACTGCCCAAGATTTCGAATTCATACCCGAATTCGGTCAAAAAACGTACGTGGTTGACAAGCAACTAAACCTCTTTGCCTGAGGAAATTCTAAAAAAATATGCCAAAATTTCTAAGAGAATTTTGTACGAATTCTGACGAGTTTTCTAGAGAAATTCTAGAGGAATTTGCGATATGTCTGTGCAATGTCGGAAAAATAGCTGACGAAACATAAAATAATTTTCCGATTTATCTGATACTTTTTACGTCCTGTCGTATTGATGTCGGAGACCAGTCGGAGCTAAAATTAGGAATATCGCAGAAATGTTGTTGAAAATTGTCCATACATTGGTTTGCTTCTTAGGCAGTTCATCAGAAAATATCAGAAAATATGTACAAATATTTAATAAGCTTAAAAACTCAAATATTTGTGATATGAATTATTTAAAAATTCAAGCAGAGCTGGTTTGTGATTATCTAAACACACATTGATTTTTTTTAAATTATTATTATGTCGACATAAATGGTCTTATACATCTCTACAATACACAGAAAAAAAGAATGTAAAATCAACATGACGCAACTGTGATTGAAAATCATATTGAATTTACAACAAATAATTTGTCGTTTAAGTGTGTTAGTGTTTAATTGCTTTGTTCATTGCTACATTCCACTGTTGTTCTTAGTTGTGTGACTGGTTGTTGTTTATTCTTACATTTATCGGCTATGTGGACGACAAAAAACGAATTACCAGCGAAAATTTACTGCTGCTGGTTTATAATTACCATTGTTTCAAATTAATTTTAAATTAAAAATTATTAATCTAAACTTAAATCTCTTTGATTTAAAAATTTTCACTGTTAAAACAACTTTGTTATAAAAGTTACATATCATTTTAAGTCAACATGATTATAACTTTAATTTAAAATAAGTTTTATGTTAAATAATCATTTATATCAAGCTGAATTAAAATGAAATTCATTTTACATACGATGGCTATTTATTTAGTGTGTAGCTAAAGTAAAGGTTGAAGCTGTTGTGGCTGCAGTGGTTAGCGCTCGGACTATCATGCAAGTGGCACGAGCTCAAATCTTCGCTGGGGCAGCCAACTACAACACAAAGTTTTGATGTCTATGCTAAGAACCATCACGTCAGTAAAATTATTAATAAAATAGCTCCATTAAACTCATGTTGTTTCTGCTTGATATAACTATAATTCAACATATAATTTAATATCAAATTCACGTTATTTCAACTTTAAATGACTTTGATTCAACATGATTCTTCGTGTTGTTCTAATAACAAATTCGCATTGTTTCAACTCGAAATAACTTTGATTCAACATGATTTTTCGTATTAATTCAGTATCAGCTTCATTTTTATTTAACTGTACTGCAATATTAAATCAACATGAAAAGTAATTAGTTCAAAAGGATAAATGTTCCTTTTTTCTGATTATTATAAATCATGTTGAATTAACATGAAACGTCTTTGAAGCTAAATCACTACCGAAAAATGTTAAATTAACCTGTTTTTCGACGATTTAACATTAAAAATTATCTGTGTGTGTAGGAACTTTTTATTATGTTATTTGTGACTGAAATTTTTACACATAGTTCTGATGGTATACGTTGGTAAAAAAGAAACCGTAGATATTTACGAATAACTAAAAAAAAATTTGTTGTGGCGCTACAGAAAATATTAATTTTAAACTATCTATTTACGAAGTTATTGAAGAAATCCATAGATAAATGTTTAAACTCTGTAAATAAATTGGTTGTATTTTGCGCATCTACAGGTGTTACAACTAAAAATAATGATTTTTATTCGACTAGTGACATTTATAAAAGCAAAGTAATTTATAAACAATTAATATTTGAAAAAAAATTTGCTTAGCCCAACCCAACTTTTGGAATTTTCTTACAATATTATTTAAAACTTTTAAGACAATATCATTATTGATTTTAAACATTCAGCAATATTAAATGACTCTTTATATCTATTAAATTTTCACATTATACACATTCGAGTTTAAAATGAATCATTCTAAAAATATAAAATAAAATTGTTAGTTTTTCTGTTTAAATCATTATTTTAAATTATTTTTCTTTTTAATGACACTTTCTGCTCTTTAATGGGCTTGTAATGAATTTATTTCAAAGGGATTTTTATTTTACAGCCACAACTTTATAATAATTGTTGTTAAAAATATGATTCATATTGTAATAAAAGTGAACAATTTAAATGTTTAAAACTATTTTTCAAAGTACTTGCACATAAATAAAAATAACTCATTCATGAAATGCTTTAGTGCATAAGAATTCTCAAATTTCAATGTCGTTTCCAATAAATTTATAACAAACTGACTTTAAAAACCTCCAAAACAACTGGTCATATGTAATTAATTAAATTAAAAATCATATGCTAGATATGGGCATTTCCAGGGAAGAGTCTATTTTTCGTAACTTAACGCGAACAATCAATTAAGATGTATTTTAAAGGAAAGGTTTTTTTTCTACTTTTCTATATATTTATGTAGGACGCAAGTAGCTCCACATTTATCAAAAGTTCAGGAAAAAAATCGAACAACATGGTTCTGAAATACAAGCTTAATTCTAATAGAGTCATCTATGGCGTTTCGTTACTTTTTTGCTGGAAATGCCCATATATGAATTTGTTTAAATATTTTTTATATACATATATTCCACCATCATAAATTATTTATACTTGACAATAATAATCCCACGTTATTATATTGTCTTTTAAAATTATAAAGTTTTTAGTTTGCCACACAGAAGCCAGGCATGAGAAAAAAAAACATGATTTCAAACATGCATTTTACAAATTTCAATTATGTCATATTAAGTTTTCTTTTCCGTTTTTTTGTTTGCTTGTTATCAAGTTCACATCCATACTTATACATAAAAATATGTGATTTTTTCTTTTCTTTAAAAAAAAAACTGAAAATGCTTATGCTTCGTTTGTTACTATTGAGGAAAAACCACCATTCCTAACGTTATAAAAGGAAATATTCATTTCTTTCTATTCTTTACAGGCAACAGCTGACTAATTTTAATATATTTGGTTTTCGTAAAAAATGTTGCGTGGAAGACGCAACTTTTTGAATAGTAAATGTGTTTAACTCGAATCAAAAGAAATTTTTGCAGAATTATCGCTAAAGTTTAATAAAATATTAAGTTTTACTCTTAAAAAAGAAATATTCATTTGAGATATTAAAAAAAAAAACTATTCATTGCGGCACTGAAAATAATCCATACAACATTTTAAGAAAAAAACTTTGCCTTTCTCGTAGAATATACGACACTTTCGTACATATTACGAAAAAATCTAACAACTTAGTTATGGGTTTATATCTAAAGACATTTAATTTTTCAATTAACTTATATTTTTATTTAGAGATAAATGTGAAGCAAATAAAACCGAAAAAAAAACAAATATTCACAAGCTAGTAATTATAATTATAATTATGGGGAGAAGCTTAACACAAGACATAAAGGAAAAAGTCAATATCAATAACTATCAAATGAAATACAGCTCTAATAGTGACAGTATGAATTGATGATATTCAACTTTAACTGCAAACCACCGACGGCTGCAACCATCGACTGGTCTATGCGGAAAAGAACTCTGACGAGATTAGAGGGAGCTATTGCAACATGTCAGTTCAACCTTCCGTGCAGTCAACATTTTTCTTTGTCTATATGCTTCACATTTATTTCTAAATAAAAATATAATTTAATTGAAAAATTAAATTAAAACCAAACTGAAACCAAAATAATTGAATTTCTTTGAAAAAATATGTACGCAATATTTTTTGGAATTTCAGAAAATAACGAGAAATATGAAGATTGCGAGTTCGTACTTCGGTGAAACCAATTTTTTTTTTACTTTTATTTCTAATTACTTTCCAACATAACCTTTATGTTACGGAAGAATTTCGTTTCGTAGTTTCGGTGTATACGGCTGCATTTGTACAGGGAAATAAAAACCTGTGCTACATATGGCCTATATGCCATTCTGCACCATTATAAAAATCTGAGATTTTTGGTGGTATACATGAAAATACTAAGACAGTTTATAAACGACCCATATATGCACTAACCAAACTCCATTGCACGAAAATGCTAAACAGATTTAGTTCACTGACGACTCCACACAGGAAAAAGGCGATACGGGGCAATTATGTAGAGACTTAACTGCCAAAGGCCTGTTCTAGTTGAAATTTTACGCCATCCTTATTTGAGCTACACCGAAAAAATCCATGCAACATATGCACGAAAATGCTAGTACATATTACGAAATATTTCGTATTTTCGTATCACGAAATTCTTTCGCAAAATATACTAAATTTACGAAAATAGCTAAAAAATAAAAGTTAAAAAAAAGTTTGGATCAACCGGGCCACGAGCTCACAATCTTCATATATCAAGGCAAGTACTCTACGCCCTGAGCCACTTTCTACTTATTTTCTAACTGAAAAATATGTCAATTTATAAAAAAATATTTAAATTAATTTTTTTATTTCAAATATATTTTTTAAAAAGGAAAACTGTTTACGAAAGGTTTTCGTTACTTCCGTAGACTCATAATATGATTGTCAATTTTTCATTTTTTTTTTTTTGTAATCTGTACAAAAGTTTCGTATAGTCTACCATAAAGGTAACTACGAAAGTTGTTTCCGTAAAATTTTTAATGGATCATTTTCTTGTATAAATATATTTCTTAACAATTAAAAATATTTACGATAGGTTTTAGTCACTTTCATAAATTCCAAAAAAATTGCGTGAATATTTTTCCGTAATATGTACGAAAAATTTGTATATTCTACGAAAGGACTAACTACGAAAACTTTTTTTGGTAAAATGGTGCATGGATTATTTTTAGTGTAGAAAATGCTTGAATCTCCGTGATATCAAACAGCAAGAAAGGCCTTAGGTCTATTATTACAACTTGGCTATAGTTAAAGTAATGATATTATCGGGCTGATAGACAGTTTTGCATTACATATTAAAGCTTTACTTTAGCCTAAAAGTGATTGATAAGTTATGGGCAAGTTCATTCTACCTATAACTTTTATCGGCAAGTTAAGTCATTTGAAGTTGCTGGAAACGAAGTGAATGACTGTCTAGCCAACATAGGCTTATATGCCAGGTTATGACGTGGATAGCTCGCTTTGAGAAGCCGTTAACGGTTTCAGATAAGAAAAACGGTTTCTTACTTTGTCCCAAAACAAATCCCAAAAGTTACTGCTAGTGCACAAAAATTAGCTTAGATTACTAAAGGTTGTGAGGGTGGTTCATCGGACATTGCGGTATCAGACGACATAATGTATTATTGGTAACTCGGTGACCAAACTATAAACACTCAGCGAAATGGAATAAGAGATGCCGGAGCACATTATATGTGATTATCTGGCGGTGATAACGTGCAGACTAAAGTTCCTTCGAGTAAGCCTGATGACCCCAGGTGAAGTATACAATCTATATACCACATGTCAACACGATTTTCTAGGTCCCGTGTTTTCTTAGTCAATTTGCGTACATATTATACTAAGCTCCAATGCCTATAAATATTTATTTTTGAATTGACTCTGTATCTCGAGATTTTCCGTTATAAGGAAAAGAGAGGATGATGCATCACATAATTTGCATTTACTCGTGAACTAGTTCTTCGTTTAAATAAAAAAAACACAGAAGGATCAAAATCAAATTAACTTTTATATTACATCCCTTTTAATTTCTTAATAGTCATAAAGTTTCAAAGATATTCAGAAAATTTTATCAACAAAAAAATAAATTTTTCAAAAAAATTTGCAAAAAAGTCAATTCAAAAAAATGAATTTATAGGCATTGATGCTCAGTACCAAGTGTATACAAATTGACTACAAAATCTTAGACCTTACGTAAAAAAATTTCATTTTGTTGGTCTGTGTAATACTTGGCATTATGCGTAGACTTAATCTGCTCAGCGAACATTTCGGCTGCACAAAAGATCCTTTGGGTGAACTTCCATGATGCTCATCAGTCGACCTTGAACCATATGCGTAAAATTTCACATTGAAAATCGCAGTGGTTTCACAGAACCATAATTTCTGGTCATAAATATTAAGTTAAATGTATAGATACAAATAACAAAACTAAATTTAAGCTTTTCGCTACAATACATATGTATTAATTTCTGTAAGTGTGTCCAACAAAAGCTCTGAGTCATTCACAACAGGAACTTTACATAATGACCAACACATGTAAGATGCATTTTTAAATGCAACCATTCGTTGTAAAGTTTATGGCATGGCGTGTCATTAGAACTGTTTTTACTTTTTCTACCTGTGTATCGTATGCATTTCATTTATATAAAAAAGCCACCAGTATAGTATGGTTGTGGCTTAGAGTAATTAAAACCTGTTTTGTGGTTTGTTTTTGAAACAATATATGAGCGGTAGAACATAATGTTGTACATACATATACTAGTAAGTATAAGTACAACAATCAATGATATTACATCAAGTTGCACGCAAACTTTGTTGGCAGCGTTGCTAGTTCAACATTTCTGAAGCTACATTTGGTCTCTTTTTTAAATTTAAGCCACGAAATTTATGTTTCAGTTTCGTGAGCTTTTTTATTATATTTTTATTTTTGATACTGCACAACAAAGACTTAACCATTTCTTTCATTGCACTATCGTTAAGACGGCCACTTTCTTTCGCCAAAAACAATTATTGATTCTTATAAAACTCTGTGAAAACATTCACTTTCTGTGACAACACAATATCATGACTAGAATAGTGAGCAGTGCCACGGCCATTTCAAATAAATATATATTTTCAGCTATATACTTTTAAATACTCATCTGCTTCTACTTAACGGAATCTTATTAAACTTTAAACAAACATTAAGTCTGAATAAAAATGCAATACTATAAATAGAAAAATGGGCTGTGTCACGCCCACTCAAAATAACACAAATTTTGCTTATACATTGAAACCTCTCCTAATGGACACCTACCATAACCGGACACCTCCCTTAACCGGAGACAAACTTTTTATTACCGAGATTTTCATCTCGTTTTCCATACAAAATGTATTCCTATAACCGGACACTCTAGTAACCGAATGCGAACACTAAGTTTTAGAAAATTGTGCTCAAAATACCTCGTTTCCATTGTTTTAATAATATGTAAGTTTATAAAATAAAATATTTTAAATAATAAATGTGTTCCCTGTCTCATAAGCGGACATCTCTCATAACCAGACAAAAATGTTGCAACGTTGAGTGTATGTTATGAGAGGTCTCACTGTATTTATACTAATATAATGACAAGGAAACTTTTGACACCAATGAGTTCCTATGGCAAAAGAAGAATGTCATAAGGAAGAGAGTACTTAATTGTTAGGCGCAACTATTTTTTGTGGGGCATTTTATGCACACACACAGCCAATTTTTACACAACTTTTTTTTAAAGATATTTGTTAACAGATGTGCACAATCTATATCTAGCTAAAATCGGTTCAGTATTTCTGTTGTTATAAGCGTTTAAAATTGCTACTAAAAATACGCACATAGTACACATATATGTATTTGCTTAAAGTTAAAAAAACATGCACGTGGGCTTGTAGATTTTGCTTTTAATAAGATAATAACAATACAAAATGTTTTCTCTTCTTTCAGTCAGTGTTGTTGTAGGAAAATAGTTAATTCTATACAATTAATAAATTTGTTTAAGGCTATATTTAGGTTAGATAAGATGTTTTGTCCGAATGCTATAGCGAGTACATGCCGAGGGCACAGCCTACACATTCTTACAAAGCTATACTATTTCAGCACCTGGGAACCGCCCAAAACCTCTCACAAAGCCTGACAAGTGTATCACAGTGGTGCATTCCTAAGCCTGAAGATATTGAGTCGGTCAACATCTTCTCTGTCTTTGTCGAAGCACTTCCTACAGTGCCCATCATAGGGAAAGCCTAAACGTTCCATCGTTCCTAACTCTACATAAAAACTCAGCTAAACATGTAAATTGAATAACATTTAAGCAATAAAGTCTACTTTTTGAACACATGTATAAAAACCGCATTGTAAAAGTCAGTAAAAACTTTCACAAAAAATTATGTTGTAAATTTTTATATTTAAGTATTAAATTGCACTCTGACCCAACCACAATTAACTAATTATATTTTAATTACATCTGTACTCTTATATTAAGTTGCTGTTGTTTTTTTTTTTTTTTAATGCGTCAGTTCGTATTTTTTTCCCATTGTATCACCCAAATAAATATTTTTAATTATGTGTATAACTATTTTAAAATTAAATTAATTAGTACTGTAGTACTTTTTTAAAGCGGTTTAATTTAATGATTTTTTGTTTTAAGATTTACCACACACAATATGAAGTTTTTTAGTTTTATGTGTGGGATTTTTTTTACAGATGCAGCCTTTGTACAAATTAATTCCAACTAATATACACATTGTAGTTCATTGCTAATAAAGGAACTCCGTTAAAATTTTTAAATAAAATATAAAAAATATGTTTTAATGTTAATTAAAATTTAATTAATTGTAATAAATAAAATTAAAGCTGCTTTTATAGAATTTATATGCAAAGAAAAAAGAATTTAAAAAATACGATAAATCTATGTATGTATTTAACTGACTGATAAAAAGGAAGTGCATACATGTATACAAATATACTCAATATATAAGGTGTGATTTTAACTTTAAAAAGGGACGTAAAATTTTTATTTAATTTATTTAACATTAAGAACTTTTAGAATAAAATGCTTTTGCAATCCAACAATATTGCAAAAGGGATAAAACAAACCTCAAGATAATTGAGCTTTCTTAAATCGATTGTCACAGAAGTTAGTGTTGGCAATTTAAGGCTAAAAAAAATACTGATAGTTAAGGCCTTCAATATATTCATCGTTTACATATATTTTCCAATAGCGTATTTTCTAACTACACCGTTGATATATTTTTCAATCACAGTAACCTAAACTATGTGCAACCAAATGTCCCCTTAATTATTAACAATCTTATAAATCATCTATAAAAAATATTTTTCCTTGAATTTATCCTTTTTTATCAGTTGTTTTGCCGCTTATTTTATCTTTTGCACCATAAAAATTTTTAAAACAAATATTTACATTCCCTACATGCACAAAGGCAATGTAGTTTTTTTCACTGTTGTACTATTTTTAACTTTTAAATATTTAATACAAACAAAATATGTCAAATGCATTACAACCGCCCTCAAAATATGTACACGGCATACGTACGGTTAACAATTGTATTCGTGCAATGTGTTAAATAAATCTACGCAAGACAAAAAGTCAGAAAATAAAATGAACAATTGTACAAATACACGACAATCCAGGGCAGACTACGATACATTTAACATATATAGGATGACAGTGAAATAAGAGAATAATTTGAATAAACTATCAATTTAAAAGGAAATATAAGCAAGTTTATACACATATGCACATTAGGCAGATAACTAGTTTTTAAGAAATGTTAGCCATATCACCACGTGGCACACTGGTGAAAAAAAGGCCAATCTAGCGGCGGAAAAATAGTATCTTCTAAACGCAAAGTCTGATTTACAAAAAATTTAAAGATGAATTGTAGGGAAGGATGTAGACTACAAGGTGTGTTAAAAGTTAGGTAGCTATTTTTAACACAAAGGGCGCTATATCTTCTTATATAAGATAAATTTTACCGATAAAACTTTTTAGTCGTTGGAAAGCTTATATCTTCTAAACTAATAGTCTGATTCACAAAAATTTATGTCTGAAAAGGCTGTAGGCTATAAGGTCTGTAAATAAATTAGCTATTTTTAACACAGTTGGCGCTATATATTGTTAGATAGGACCAATTTTACCAATAAAACTCTTAAGTCTTCGGAAAAACTAATAGTCTGATCTACAAAGATGTATAGATGAGTTATAGGCAAGGATGTAAGCTATAAATTTTGTAACAATTATACAACTATGTTTAACACTGTGGACGCTATATTTTGTTATAAAAGACCAATTTTACAGCTAAATCTCTTTAGTCGTCGGAAAGCTTATATCTTCCAAATTAATTGTTTGATCCACAAAAAACGTAAGCCTGGAAAGGCTGTAGGCTATTAGGTATCTAAATAAGCTAGCTACTTTTTAACACAGTAGGTGCTATATTTTGCTATATACATGCGACCAATTTTAAAAATTCAAAATGTATTAAAAAAAATAATCAAAAATATTCAAATTTCAAAATGCATTAAAAATGTATCTTAAAATTGAAAACGACTACTTTGTTGGTATTTTAATTAATTAACAAGTGCTTTCGGAAGCAAATCACAACAAAATCATATAGAAGTACAAACAAGTAGAAAAATGTAAAAAAGGTGTATATTTAGAAAAACTGTAGGGCGATTCTCTATTCAATTTTAACTGCAGTTGTCATTGTTAACAAATTTAATAAGCAAATTGTTGATTTTGCTTTATGCCCACAATTAACTGACATAGCAAATATATAAAGTAAGGCCGTTTAAATAGCTGATATTCCACTTTATCAGAAAAAAGTTACTTTGTCCGAAAACGTCCAATATTAGCGATCCAATATGCCAACAAATTTGATACAAAAATCAATAAAGAATTACAACCCAATTTTCCTCAATGTTTAAAAGGGCATATTTTTCGAACTAGGTCACATACTGATAAATAAATTTGACTTTTAAATAAACTAATTTGTCCGCTTTGATGCTGCGTTTACATGTTTTTCAAAATCGATAATTTTTGTATTGGCCTTTTTCCCCTCTGTGCGTGGTGGCAAATGTTTTACTAATAATAAATAACTCTTTTTTGACTGATTTAGGTCGAAAAATCTTCCGCACCAAACGCGGCTTTTAAAAAAGGCAGATGTTTTCATTTTATATATGGAATAAATTTTAATGTTAAAGTACATATTTGCTCATATCAGGAATAGCGGGTTTTGGAATTATGTACGTTTTAGTTTTTATTTTCAAGAAAAATTTTCTGAAACAAATTTGTTTTTTTATTTCAACCGTGAGGGTTACTTCCCTTAGTTCAAGAAGAGGGGCTTGAAATATGTATATGAAGTAGAACTTGTGTAAACCTTCGGTGCGGAAGCTTTTTAAGAGTTGCAAAACAAAAAAATACTATGATTCTCCATTCCACTATGCTAGACAATTATCATATTCAAAAAAATTTTTTAAAAACGTTATAAATGCCTAACACAGAATAAACAAAATTTCATTTTCTGTAAATGAATTCAATAAAATAGTAAAGATTTTGTCTAGAAACGGACCTAAAAAAAAAATTTGCCATTATAGACAAAAATATGTCGAAAATTTCATTGAAAAAAAACGTGTTTAAGTCCATACAACAATTTGTCTAAAAATATTTACAAATTGTAAACAAAACAATTTACTAAATCAAAGACTTACTGGATTTTCTGAAAAACGTCAAACAATATTTTTGTCTGAATTTATAAAAAATTTTTTAAAAAATACTAACAAATATTAAAAAAATTAATTTACTTAATCAAACAAAACCATTTACTGGATTTTTTGTAATATAACAAACAAACATTTCGTCTGGGTCATCATCATCATCATCCATTAAGCATTTTTGAAATTTCACTTTGTTAAATGTGTTCAAGTCTGAATGTTTATCTAGAGACTCTAAAAAAATGATTAAAAATTAATGCAACGACATTAAAGAATTGATTCACTCAAAAATCTTAAGTAAACAAACTTGGTACAATCGCACTCCTTTTGCTATCATTGTTGTTGTTGTTGTAGTTATTTGTGTGTATGTCGTCATCGGAGTTGTTTCTTACGGCACAGTTTTTTTTTTGCTACATTTGGAGTTTGCGTCTTAAATAAAAGTTAAACAAAAAAGTCATTGATTCAGTAAAGAATATTTACTGAAAATTTAATTTATTTTTAAGCAAACTTTTGTTTGAAAATTTTTTGGTGATAATTTGGAGACATTTTTCCCAGATGGATCAGCAATAATGCTTATCTCCAGCTGACATTTATCCATAATATGTACACAAAACTAATGTATGTATTACATATTTTATATTTATATTAAAGCTGCAACGTATGTTTTAAGTCCAGTTTCTTTAATTGGTACTTCCACAATAAATAATCTTGACAAAACTTTCTGAAGAAGGAAAGCATTTATATTTTATGTTCATTTAAAGTTCTGATTTTTTTTAATTTTGCTGTTAAAGTTGTTACAATAACGAGGCAACATTTATACATTCAATACATATATTCATTCATTCATTCATGGCCCTCCAATTAGTCATGTTGGGGAATTCAAACAAACATTTATGCGAACACTTGCAAATGAAGCAAACATATAAAAAACACACTCACATATGAAAAGATTCAACTACAGTAGTGGGTCGTACTGAGAGAGACAGTAATGCAATAAATTACAATATAAGTTTAAAGTTTATAACAACCGGAGATGGATAATTCCGAGCAGTTGCACTTTTTTCGGCTTTTTTGCTTTTCAAAGAACCGCAGTACCCTAAAGTCAAAAAAAGTTATTTTTTAAATCGGTCTACATTAGTTTAGGGCAACAATGAAAACTTCAGAGTACACCATGCTAGACGTTGTTATGGTCAATATTTAGGAAAAATTTCATATATGTTTCTTTTATATGTCTATAAAAAAATACGTGAAGCAAGTTGTAGGTATTTTATAAAAACTATATGCATCTCACTGTATAATTTGTACACAGATAAAAATTGCATAGTAAAATCATCGAAAACCAGATTAGTTTAATATTTTTCGGTAGTGAGTTTGCTTCATAAGTGTTTCATGATAATTCAACATGATTTACTGCAACTTGATATTGAAACAACACAAAGAATCATGCTGAATTAAAGTTATATCAAGTTGAAACAACATGTCTTTAATGTTGCTATTTTATGAGCTATTTTACTTACGTGATGTGTATTAGCAAAGTCATCAGCCAACTCTGCGTTGTAGCTGGCCGCCCCAGCCAAGATTTGAACTCGTGCCACTTGCATGGTAGTCGAAGCGCTAACCACTGCACCCACAACAGCTTCAAACTTTCCTGTAGATATACACCAAATAAATAATATCGTATGTAAAATGAATTTTATTTTAAATCAATATGATTTAATAGATTATTTACAATAAAATATACGAGTATTTGAAACTAATGTTATAGTCATGTTGATCTAAAATGATATGTAATGTTTAAAACAAAGTTATTTTAACTGTTAAAAATATTAAATCAAAAAGATTTAAGGTTAGATTAATAATTTTTCGCTTAAAATTAATATGAAGCAATTGTAATTTTACGTCAGCAGCAGTAAATTTTTGTTGGTAATTCGATTGTTGTCGGCTATTTGTCGGCTATATAAGAATAAACAATAACAAAACAACAACAAGCCATACAACTGAGCACAACAGTGAAGTGTAGCAATGAACATAGCAAATAAATACTAACACACTTAAATAACAAATTACTTCTTGTAAATTTAATATGATTAACTTCCAATCTAAATTGTGTCATGTTGATTTAACAATCCCTTTTTTCGTGTGTATACACATATAAAAACAAGAACAAAAAACAAAACACTGTACATATTTTCCATGTCTGATAAAAACAAACAATTATTTTAGCAACAAAATGCGAGTACACATATGTATATATGTATATATACTAGAGGTCTGCATCGAGTAAGTTTTTTAACGCGTGTAAAGCTGTTTCCTTTTTCGAATACAGTATATACTTGCTCTATCTCTCAGAGGACAATCATTGTACAGAATGTAATGAATATAGCACAGTGAAGCGGATGATGACATTTAGATATTTATGTGTGTATGTATGTATGTATGTAATTAGAGTGGGCCAAAAAAATTGACCTTTGGTTTTTCTTAAAAGTATATCGAAAGTATTATTTGGGTTGAGAAAAATGAACTATTGTCAGAATTTGATAAGCCATACCACCCGCCGCTCCTTATTCATCAACATTATATCTGGTCTATTTGCTGCTATAGTTCGATCTGTTAGAATCGTACGATCCCAGTAGATCCGGTATCCTGCATTTTCTAGAACAGACTCAGGTACTCCACCAGTTGTAATTAAAGAGTACTTAAGTGCAAGTTGTTGGTGTAAAATTTTAACAACGGAGTTGTGACGGTCGATATACTCCGTCCCGGCTAGACATGTACATCCTGATGTTATATGCTGTATAGTTTCAATTGAGTTGCACCCGTACCGGCAGGAGTCGTTTGTCACTGTCATATCCCTTACTATGGTTTTCAAGTAGTTTCTCGTCGGGATCACCTGATCTTGGATTGCCACCATAAGCCCCTCGGTTTCAGGAAACAATTGACCTGCTACCAGCCAATGGTTCGACGATTTGGTGTCGACATGTTCTTGCCTGACTTCGTATGGGTGTCTACCATGGAGTGGTTTACTAATCCATGCCTCCAGTTTCTGGCTGTTTGTAGAAATCGGTTGTACCGTGATGTTTTGACCAACATACAAAGCTGAGGTGTCATCTGCTTTACACACCGCATTATGTAGTGGGGATATCGTAGACTTTTCTATAAAGAATGCTCTTAGGCCATCAATCTGTTGTTTTCTTTGGTTGTTAATATCAACTAAGCCCCTTCCACCCATGCTTCTAGGGAGCATCGTTCTCTCGGTTGCTGATTTTGGGTGGCGTTTACGTGCCTTAGTCATTAGCACCCTACATTTGCGTTGTATAGCTTCTATTTCGGTGTTGCTCCAATTTATTACTCCAAACGAGTAACCCAGGGCCGTAGCTGCATATGTGTTAATAGCTTTGACCATATTTTTTCCATTTAAGCTAGTCTTTAAGATCTTCCTGACCCGCTTAGTAAACTCTTTCTTTAGTTCTTCCTTCATTTGGCTTTTTTCAATCCGGATAGATTGCCTCATAACCAGGTATTTGTATGTTTCCTCGTTCATCATTGCTTCCATTATGCGGCCGTCGTTGAGACCGTGAGGTACCTCTTGCAATTTGCCTTTGATGACATGTAGGGTTTTGCACTTATCGAGGCCAAATTTCATACTGATGTCATTGGAGAATGTTTCGACCACATTGATTAAGCATGTAAGTTGGTGTTTATTGGATCCATATAGTTTTATATCATCCATAAATAGCAGGTGGTTTAATTTATAAAGACTTTCACCATCATGCCTAATCTCAAAGCCATATTGTGTTGAGCCAAGAATATTGGAGAGCGGATTATTATTATTATTATTATTATTATTATTATTATTATTATTATTATTATTATTATATTAAGACGCAATTAATAGAACAAAACCACTTCTATAGAAAACATAATTTGGAACATATTTCAGAACGATCACTGAGAATACACATGTACACTGGAATGAAGTTTTGAGCAAGTGACTCGTACATAACACGATCGCTCGCTGTACGTACCCCAATGAACTGATGAACATTTGCAAAACAGCAGCAAACAACGAAGGATAATAAGAAGTAGTTTTATTCGACAACTTTGTCATTCTCAAAAATATATTTTGTTTTGTTTTTTATACTACAAATAAGCGTTCACGCTTTGCCATTTCGTGTATACTTCAAGTACATGAAGATATTTGTGCATACCTCTAATGTACTCATATACAGTGACTTTCAGATGTACACATACATTCATGCAGTTGCATATATATAGTCTCGTAAATACTACAAATTAATGTCATTAAGCGTGTTGTAGTAGATAAGTCTGTTGCAAGTATTTGCACATACATTCGTACTACTTTTTCTTATTTGTAAATATTTTATTATTATTATTATTGTAGGGCAAAAGTAAAATAAAACTTTTATTTATTTTTTGTGTAAAAACAACCATATATTATGTACTTAGATATATTGTAAAGAACTATATTTCATGTCCACGAGTGCATATGCTTTAACATACATATTACTGTCTGAAAGAATTTATAAATTCTATAATTTTACAAATAAACATTATGTATGCTTGTGTTTAGTTCTGCAATAATAATTTGTAAGGCCAGACAACAGCGTAAAATTATAGTCAAGTGTTTTTGACTGTCTGAAATAAAACATGCGCTGGCATAATACCATTAAAGGACAGTTTTAGTAAATAAATATTTAATTTTATTTTAATCAAAGTATATGTTGTTTTAGTAATTTGATTAAAGAGTGCTATAAAAATGTAGAAAAACGAATAAACGTTATTTTTTTAATTAGAGCATTTTAGTTTTATAATACTTATTTAAAAATTTCAAAGGTAATAAAATAAAAACAATAATTTAAATTTGTGTTCTATTACTGAATTCATAAATTCAAATATTTTTTTACGGAAATAGAACGAACCACAGAATTCGTAAAACTAAGAACTAAAATTCGTAAATTTTAATAAAAAAAACACATTTTTTATATTAAAATATTGTACTGGAGTTATTGAAAAATCAAACAAAAAATTAATAAAATTAAAAAATAAATTTAAACACAACGAATTTCACACGTGGTTGTTATAGAATGAAAGTTATCCAAAGAATCGAATGGTATGCGCTTAAAAGGTTATCTAGAACAATATTTGTAGTGATTGGTATGCTATGAAAATGGTAAACCTCTGGAACAACTGCGGATTTTTTTGCTGGGTACTTAACTCTTGAGAGAAGAATGAAATTTTCTTTTTCAATTATTTTGTGTTGAATTTGAAAACTTTAAACTCATATCCTATAAAACTACTTTTTGGAGCTATGACGACGTTGCGGCAAATGAGCGATACATTTTAAATTTTGTTTATTTTTTTATAATATATATTTTTTTGAATTGAAACTTTTCAAATCTAATTGAAGCATAGATATGTAGCTTATACCATTTTAAAATAACAGATTTAATTTTAGTTCACAAGGAAAGGGAACCTGTCATGTGACTAGCAACTGCTTCGAGTTCTGAAATTTTATATGAGAGGGAATGCCATTTTACACAGCCTTGTCATTATAGATGGTAGTGAAATTACTGTACAAACATATTATACCACTCCCATTTTCACCAGTCATGTAACAAGTACGTTGATAGCAGTACCTACAAAATATATCGCAGGCTTGATATTACCATCACTTAACAAAGAAATCAAGGGTAATTTTCGATTAAGAGTTCCTTATATTTAAAGTCTGTAGTTCAGTTTTCATTCTAAAAAAAATGTATCCTTCAATGGCATATTTGCCATAAAAGTTCATATTTTATATTTGAAGTGTTTGAAAATCTTAATGGCTTATATTGATAAATATTTCCCATATTTTTTGTAGTATTTTCCTTAAAAGAAACACATTTGCAGGATAGCTTTTTCGAGTAAATACTTCACATTGGCTTTCTTTTTGTCTGACGCATTTTATATTTTTTTTATATACATACTTACATATAATGTGTGTTTCTGTTTTTCCTTTTTAAGAAAATTCAAGTGTTAAAATTTCTGGTATTTTATTAATAGGAATATGTAACGTGCAATGCCATACAGAAGATACATTGACGCAAAACACACGTCACTTGCGTGCTGTTTGAACACCCAACAAACACAAAGTCAAAGGTTTGAAACATAATTTCATTTGATTGATTTGATAGCAAATGTAAATGTCATTCTATGTCAAACATAGACAGTGGTAGGAGACAAAAGTTTTCTTTCATATTCATATACATAATTAAAATTGTTACCTTTAAATAAAAAATTAAGCCAAGAAAAATATTTTTAGAAACTATGTACATATTTTTAATCTAGCTTAAATATTCTTCTATTAGCCTAGTCAAATAAGACATAATAAAACCAATCGAAGGAGATAATTCCCGGAGTTTTGAAAATTGGCACAGTTGGTCCTTGGCACATATCTAGATATATTTAAGGAAACTAAAGAGTCCGCTTGTTTGCCGGTCGAGCAAGAGCGAGGATGGTCCCATTAAGGTGAAATTTTTTAGTCTTTTACCCATTGGTCTGAAACTATATCATTTAGCAAAAATTTCTGAACAAAAAATAAAGCTGCTAAAATTTCCTACAATAACGTCTGTAATCATTTTAACATACGACCAACCTTTTTGAAGTTATAAAACCAAGAAAAACAAGGATATTTCAAAAATTGTTTTAAAATCATCCATAACACTCCTTTACATATTTAATTTTTTAAAATTCTAAAATTTTCCAATGCATTTTTTTATTGTAATTAGAATGAGCTAAACACGGCCACAACAATAAAAAAAATTAATTTCAGTCATTGACCAGATAACGGTACGTTTACTAAACTACGCGTCGAATAGTGGCTAATTCGATTTTATCGGATAAAAACTGAATGAGTTATATGAGTGAATCAAACAAAAACACTAGCATTTAAATTTACCAAAAAAATTCACCAGCAAAAAACAAAATAAGAAATATTTCGTAAAGGATTTGCTAGTAAATTGAAATACTTGTGCTTTGATTTTATTCATTATAACTCAATAATTTGTTATCCGATAAAAGCGAGGTAGCCAGAATTAGCCTTTCAAACAAGATGCAATTTTTTTTATTCGAACTAACCTGTAACTGGGGATAGCGCTTTAAAGAGTATTATACATCGAAAAGCACAAATGTACCGTTGCCTGGACAATTGCCGCAATACATTTTTGTTATTATCTTTTTCGTGTTAAGCACATCCTAAGTACACACCAAAAGCCATCAAAAACTTTTAGCTTTCAAAAAATTTAAATATGTAAAGAAGTGTTATGGATGATATTAAAGCAAATTTGTAAATTTTCTTTTCTTTCAATAGAACAATAGAAAGCGTAAATATGTCATATTTCAGTATAATCTGTTTTAGAAATCGGCGCCGATTTTAGTCGAACGATTTCCATCACATACCAGATAACATACATAACATGTCCTTATGTATTATGAATATGTGCTTTTATTTTTTAAATTAAACCTTAACCTAAACATATTACAGAGAACTTTCTTGGCATTAAAAGAGCTAACAATTACAAGGATATTGTTAAGGAAATGATTGATTGTTGGCTACGAAGAGATGGGAGTCAACATGTCACTTAAGACACCCTTCCTCCACAACCATTTAGATTATTTTCCATCGAACTTAGGAAGATTTAGTGACAAACATGGAGAACGCTTTCACCAAGAATTAGCTGATATTAAATGAAGGTATAAAGGAAAACAAATAAGACCATATTTTCATTGTACTGTTGGTTGCTCTGTCGCGAAACAAATACGGAGTTATACAAACGCTAATATAAGCGTCCAAAGTTTTCAAATACATAACTTTATATTAATGATTTAATGAATTTAATAAATTTAATAAATTTTTTGCAAAAGAAAATTGCTTTTAAGATTTCTTAAGCGCATAATTTAATATTAGAAAATATATATAATAATACTCAAAATAAAAGTATTTATTTATGCATTATTCTATATAGCAACATACAAGTTCATATCCGATAATCCTGCCATGTAAAGGATGTTGATAAAGTCGATAAAAACATTTATTAAGTTGGAATACAGGTGTTATGATTAATTCTTTTTATAAATTAAAATTTTTTCATATATACGAAGTGACCTAGAAAAAGTGGACGTGTATTTTATTTCTTTGCTCCTCTAATTTTTTCCAAGTGTAACCAAAAGTTCAATTTTATAGAACGGTGCTATAAATCAGAGCGCCGAGCATCACGTCAGTAGCAGGAGACGTATCCATAGTATATTCAGAATAAATTTACTTGGAATGCACCGCAAGCTCGTACCCCGCCGCCAACGCAGCATCAAACATGCCGATCGATGTTGGGATGCAATTGTGAACATATCGTTGACACCCAGCTCACACGATCACACAAGTGGTACAAGAAAGCCTCCTTGATATAAAGACCTGCTATCATTATTAACTTTATAACTCCAAAAAGGTTGTTCTTAAGTAAACAGTGGTTAGAAAGGTTTTGTTTATGCAAATATTATTATACAGATATTTTTGCTAAAAGTTATAGTTTAAAATATAAAAAATGTCACCTTAAGGGAGCCCTCATCCCACTACCGTGCCCGTCCACTACCAGTTCTCATTAATGTCTTTAAATATATATTTTCAAAACTCCGAGAAAAATGTCCTTCGTTTGGGCTTATTATGTTTTATTAAACTGGTATTCTCAAACGATTAGCATTAAAAAACACTAAAATCTTACTTAAAAAAGCCGCATGTTTGCTGGGCAAATTGGACACAAGAAATATAGCCATACATCCATTGATATATATTACATCGTGGCATGCTGTGTGCTGTTGCAGTACTTGTTCATTGATGCTTTTCATACTCTCTGATATTGAAATTTCCTGAGTGTCTGTCAGTTGGCTGGCCAACTTAATTGAATCACATAAAATATTTTACTATAATTTCATTTAAATCTGCTTTTATTTAATTTCATTTGATTTTCTTTAATTCGATTAAAATTTAAGATCAAAAATCAATTTCATTATTTATATAATTATTTCGTTCGACATAAATAATTTGAAAAAAAGAAGAAAAAAACATAAATGAGAAACATTATGTTCAATTAAGATAAAAGGCGAAACCCTCTTATGAATTTTAATAAGTGTACCCTCCATCATTTCTAGAATTTTATATTTAAAAACAATTA
This sequence comes from Panzeria rudis, assembly GCA_956483635.1. Lineage (NCBI taxonomy): Eukaryota > Metazoa > Arthropoda > Insecta > Diptera > Tachinidae > Panzeria > Panzeria rudis. Next base: position 129,724,449 of record OY101449.1, on the reverse strand, counting down.
TTGTTAATGTTGTGTGTGCCTCAAAAAATATACTTATATGGGTTTTTCTCTGCTGCAAGAAAAAATAATTTCAGAATTAAAGACCAATGGTATTCAGGTTTATGATATTTCCATAATCTGTGCCAGTTTGAAATTTTTTTTTGTTTAAGTTGCTTATTTCTTTAATAAATATTTTGTTGTTATTGTGTCTAATTTCATTTTCCATCCCTACTTTTACAGTCCCTTGCTATTTATGTCAGTTTATATTTATTTATTGCTTGTACTATTTAATTTGGTTAAAGAAATATTTTGTTTTTCTGAGCGATTTTTGTAAAGTGTTTGTTTGAAATATTTAAGGAACAATAAATAATCGCTTAAGTTGTTAAAAATGTTCTTGTTTATTTTTGTCGAAAATTTCAATACAATTGAGCGTATGAAATGTTACATTTTGTTATTTTTGTTCCAAAGAAGTGTTTGTTTTATTATTCTAAGAACGTAGTGAATTAAAGATATCATAAGAGGAGCACTATAAATACAATAAGCAAAAACGTTTGCTCAAAAATATAAAGTTGAAAAAAAATCTGACAAAATTTTTAGCAAATGCTCTGCTCAGTTTCTTTGTAACAATCAGTTTGCTAAGACTATATCCTGCCTGTTCTGTAAATTGAGTAGATTTGAAATTTCTCGATTTAGAAAAATTAAATCCACTAATAACAAAACTTTTTCAGACTTTTTTTGTAATGTTCTATTTTTTACGCAGAAAAATCTACAATTCGTATTTTATTACTAAGTTCATAAACTCAAGTGTTTTTTAAACGGAAATGGGACCTACCACAAAGTTCGTTATATTAAAAACTAAAATTCGTAAATATTTAATACGAAATAAATATAATTTTTTTTTCTATTAAAATTTTGTATTGGAATTTTTAAAAATCAAACAAAAAATAATAATAAAATTTAGAAACAAGTTCAAACACATGTGTTTTAAAATAAAAATCTATGATAATTTTTTCTGAGTAGAGCATAAAATATTATATCTGAAATTTATTTACTATACAAGACTTAAAATACATCAGTGGGAGCATTATTTACTTTTGAAAAAATGAGAAATTTACTCGAATTCGGTTAGCAGAACAGGACCTTACGTGTTAATTTTCAAAGTAAAAATATAATAATATGTCAACCACTTGACACTTTCAAAAATTAAGAAACATTCATGGTCCCACCCGACTCATTTCTTATTGAAATTCATAAAGTGGTGCCACAAGTCATGATTAAATTGTAAGTCAATAAAAATTAATTACACAAATTCAATGTTAAGTATGTATGAGTGCAAAACACTCATATTTAAACAAGGAGAAAGTGATTGACTTGTTGACCTCAATTAACTCTAACTCTTATAGCATTAATAAATAATATTCCCCCCATGTGGCATAAGCTCTAAATAATCGGGAGCATAGTGACATATATATTTATAAGAGAGTATGTAAATTATAATTACCCAGTAGGCCAAATCGTCTTACTCGACAATCTCGTCGACGATTTGTGTACGAAAATTTAATTGAATTATTCGCGAGCAACAAACTCTTGGCTTTTGTCCTGTATTAAACACATATGGCGACAAGATGAGCGACAATGTCTTACATATAGTCCGCAATCGATCTTCGTTTAGGACAATATGAGGAACAATGTCTTACGTTTTGTCTTCAATAATATTTTTTTAAGAAAATATGAGCGAAAATGTCTTACATTTTTCCGCAATTAAACTTTGTGAAGGACAAAATGGGCGATAACGTCTTACGTTTAGTCTTCAATCAAGTATATGAATATATTGACATCTTCTTGCCGATGTTTTAGACGGCGCTGCAGTAAGGTATAATCGTGGTGACCTATGAATTAACACTCCGACAAGACAGGCGACATTGTCGCTTATGCAATCATTGACAATAAAATGGATGACAACGTCGCCAACGTATTTCACATTAGTATTCAGTTAAAAAATAGTAGAGGAAAACTCTATCTCGTTGAGTCGTGCTTAATTCTCGCGATATTTATCCGTAAATGCCGTAGACGACTTGTTCTTGCTGTCCCTCACCTGTTGTCGAGTATATAAGATTGTCGTTCATCCGTCATTTATGATGTCTTAAAGACTTGGCCAAGTGGGTTATAAACATGCTTATATACATATGTACATAGATGATTATTAATTTAAATAAATAAGAATGACACATAATATATGTGTTTTTACAATTATGTATCGTATTTGTATCTTTATACATTTGCATTGTTTAATTTAAAAAAAGCCGTTAATATGTAAAATTTTGCTATTTTTTGTGTGTCAATTATTTTTAACATGTCACACCTTTTAGAAATTACTTCTATAAAAATTGGTTTTTGGGAAAGTCTACTATTAAATATTTAAAACAATTTAAGGCCTCTTTAAATGCTTATATTAATGTAAACATATTAATATGAAAATATAGGCCTCAAACACGAAATGTCATTGTGTGTACTCGTACATGCTAAGTGGGGTGATCACTCGCATAAATAAGTGAAAGAAAACGTCAAAAAAAAAACAAGACAAACTAATTACAAATGCAATGCATCATTTCGTGACTCCACTAGATTTCGTTTTTTTTTTTCTTTAAATTTTATTTTTATATCAAACACAAGTGTTCGGTCTGTCAGAATGGCATGTTGCTGACAACTCACAATGCTTAGTTGAACTCAAGCACGGAAAATAAAGATATTAAAATGATATTGAGATATAATTTAAAATGTACATTTTTTTAGTAAATACACATATACATATGTAAGAAAACATACATATCACAAATATATATCATAAGAAGAAAAAAATACTCCCTTTGAAAACTTTAGCGCGGCATATAAATTTAGTAAGATAATTTTGTCATCATTACTAACAATATTATCTATGTTTTTTTAGATTTATAAGGTTCTTACGATTGATTTTATGAGAAGACACAAAAAATAAATATAGCCGTATCGAGGTTTTGACAGTAAACATTTGACAGTAAACTTTCAAAACACCGATACACGTATATATATTATTTTTTTAACCTATATCAGAATCAGTTGTTAGAACCTTGTAACTTTTTTTGTTGTTGTACAGTGTAATGTACTGGCATATCGCTAATGTATGTATATTTTACTAAATTGCAAAAGTTTATATCTTGAAAGGAGGTTGAATTGAATTTTCCGCTACTTTCTAAAACGGAACGCGCTACAAAATAGTTCATTGAATAACAGTTGCATATGAGCCGTTTAACTTGAAAATGTCATAAGTCACATCATCAAATATATGATGTCAGTCATTTTATTTATTTTATATTTAAGTTATAACAGTTAAAAACAACAATATAAACATAATATATACAGAGCCTCTTTAAATATATTTCTGGATCAAAACATAACCAAATAGAACTACAAAACCTAACTGGACTGCATATAACAAAGGCTGAGATACAGCATCAAAAAACAATAAGACACCAGGTCCTGATGATATTCCATGAGAAATTTTAAATTTAATTGACGACGAAAACATTAAAATATTAGTTAAATTATATATATAATATTATATAATACTGGACTGGTTAAAGTCTACATATATAGCCCTTCCAAAAATGAGTAATGCCAAAAATTGTGGTGAATATAGCATTATAAGTCTCATCAGCCACACTCTGAAGCTATTTTTAAAGATAATACATAATAGGATTTAAGAAAATGCGAAATAAAAATAGGTGAGTTCCAATTTGGCTTCAGATAAGAAATGGGATCACGGCAAGCCTTTTAAATTGTTGTTTCGTGTTTTGGGTCCCCAAAGTTGGCATCACTGACGAGGGTGGCAAGGTAAATGGGTATAACATTAAGGTTCAATTGAACGTACCATACTATAACATCATAGCTATAACCGTGGCCATAGGTATAGCCATACATATCCCCTTCGATTAGTTTTTCCTTAACCATAACCAACTTTTTTTTATTCATTTTATTAGAACGTTAGCATACGTTCAAATATAAGAATATATGAAGAAGCGCAAGCGAAAATATAAATTTAAAAATGCTGCAAATATGAAAAATAAAGAGAAAACAACAAAATTTACAATAAATTCGTTCTCTCAAGTTATGGTTATGACAAAAAACCAAAATTCAATTTGTTTCTATGGTTATTGTCATGACTATGGCGTTATGACAAATACAGTGTTGTCCATAACCCTACGTCTTCACGAGCCATCGACTTGCACATGACATTAACATGACGTCGGCAGAGCAACTGTAAAAACTTCATCAATTTATTTGTCGTGGTGAATACGTGCGATGTCCATGTTCTGCCTTATCAATGTGTTTTGTGGTAGTGCAATAGAAATAGAATATTTACCAAATTGGTTCTGTCTCTTTTCTTTCTATTGAAAATGGTTGTTGACGGCGAATCTCATGGCGAACATTGATGCTCAGCCATATGTTCGGGCATGGACGAAACATGGACTTGAGCGGGCATGGACGAAACATGGACATGAGCCGTCTACATTAGCCATATGCGATGTCCGACATGATGTTCATACCAACTTCATGGCTAATGCAGACCCTCAGTAAGGTTGCTTCGAACAGCCGTTTTCTATGGTTATGGTTATGTCGCGACTAATTGATACTTCGCTCTTGGCAGATACCCAGCAAAAAATTAACCGAGATCTTGGAAGCAGTACAGACTTTTCCTGTTATACAAATGCGCTTCGTAGTAGCGACAATTGTATTGCCTGAATATGTGCAATAATGTATGGCACGAAATGCTTAGGCTTCTTAGATTTTTCTTTTTCGTCCACTTAAACAACAATTTTTTCACATTCACTTACAGTGGTGCATTCAAGGAAGCGCTACTGTAAGGCAGAGACTATAAACGTGGGGAACGGAACATATTCCGAAAAGGAGTAAAATATATCCAATTTCTATTGCCCGGTTCATAACCTACTAATAGAGTTGTAATTTGTACAAATGTTGTTGGTAAAATCTGTATAAGGATTTGTTTTAAAAAAATATATGGAACTAACCCAGTAAAAAAATTTCTTAAAAAAGCAGGTTTTTGCTATTATAGGTAGGGTTTGGGAATCGGCAATTCCCGGGAAATATTTCTGGAAAATTTTTAAGATCTTCGCCGGGAAAATTGGAAATTAAAGATACGTATTATTTCATACACATATGGACTTTATATGACATATTTATAAAATGTCGTAAGTGACAGCGAAATTTATTTTGCTTTATATTAAAGTGCTGTTTTTTTTTTCTTTAATATCAATAAAATTTTCAATGTTTATTTAAAATATTAAAAAAGTATGACTAAATTTACGCGATCACATTGTTTAAGTTCTCTTTTAAAATCGCTACACTGAAAAAATTCCATGCAATATATGCACGAAAATTCTGTCGTAAAATATACGAAATGTACGAAAATAATCAAAAAATAAAATTAAAAAAAAAGTATGGCTCAACCTGGGCACGAACTCGCAATCTTCGTATTTCACGTCATGTACTCTACCCACTGAGCCAATTTTTACTTATTTTATAAAAGCTAAAAATTTGTTTAATTTATTTACATCTGAAACATACGTCAATTTATAAAAAATTATTTTAATCTATTTTTTATTTCATATATTTTTTAACAAGGAAAAATGTTTACGAAAGGTATTCGTTACTTTCGTAAATTCAAAAAAAATATTGCCTAAATGTTTTTTCGTAATATAAACGAAAGTTTCGTATATTCTACGAAAAAACTCACTACGAAAGCTTTTTTCGTAAAATGTTGCATGGATTATTTTCAGTGTACGTATTTCATCGTCTGTTCATACACTAAAAATTCCTAATTTTTTTTTTAATTTTAACAAAATGAAAATGTGAATGGTTCAAACTTATATGGAAAGTTAATGAAAATTGAAGTGATTCCATTTTTCCTAACCAGTCGAGGAAAAAAATTATTGCTTGATTCGAAAACTACATGAAAGATGAATTTAGTAGAGAATGCCGTTTAATCACTATCGGGCCTGTTCTGAAAATCACGGTGATTTCAAATCACGTAATTTTAAAAGCAAGCTGCTAATAGCTGATTTGTTAGCGGGTTTTTATTGTATTTTAAGTTTTTTTCATTTACAATAGAACATTTCATTCGAACTTGCAACGCTATATATCGTCCAATTTACGAATGCAATAATTTAGTCTTCATTAATTTTTTGAACTCACCGTGATTTGGCATCTCGCAGTTTACAGAACAGGCCCGATCAGAAATTTGTATAAGTATCAATGACTGCAGTGCTATAATCGTTTTCTAAATTTAATAATTCCAGCTTTAACGAACTTTGAGTGATTTTCCGCAGAATTACTGAAAACATTCTGGATAGCTTAGTTGGAAATTTTAAGCCCATAGAAACTGTAAAAACTTTCAGTTGTCACGACTTAAATTTGTTATTATTGAAGGATATGTTTTCAGAGAAATAAAATAAAAACCAAAGATATTTAGGCAGACTGCGGCTCAAGCAATGTAAAATTTGGCACATTTGAGTATAGTATTGTAACTTGCTTGTACTTAACGATAAGAATCTTTTCAGAAATATGGCAAGAAAAATAAGAAACATTACGGCCCTTAAAATAAAATTTTTACTAAATAATTACGGTAATAGTCGTCAATTAGTTCTCTGTACGATTTCTTAATGTGTAATAACTATAAACTCTGTTTGCCTCAATTCGCTTAAAAATTTGTTTTAAAATTGTTACTATATTAATTTTATTTAAAAAAAAATGTTTACATTAATAAAACAGTGAAAATTTCGCCAATTTTCAGATAATAAATCTACTTGCATAATTTAGAAAATTAACTGTTCCCGGGAGTCCCTAGAATTCCCGGGATCGCGATTTTTCTATTCCCATTTCCTGGGAAGTTCAAAAGTCCGCGAAATCCCAAACCCTAATTATAGGGTAAAACGTGCGCTTAAAAACGTGCCGATATTGATGCAAATTTTTATACGATGAGTTCCCGGTGTGAAAACTACATTTCATATACAAAAAGCGCTTTTCGGAGCGCAGAAAATCATCACCATTTCAGAACTAAAGCTGAAAGTATGAGGAACCTTTTCGCCTAAAAATCTGCATTGTGTCAGCAATGAGAAATGAGCTTTTTTGGATAGTTCATTTCATATATGCTCAGTGGTCCAAAATAAGCTTTTATTTTAAAGCGTAGTATTATGCGCGTTATTGTCTTAGTGCTTCAAAAAACATGAACATATTTTGGTGTAGAAATATTGTTTGTACCCAAACAATATTTCTACAACTTACATATATAATATGTTGTATATATTATACCTCAAAATAAAACAATAACTAAAAAATTTGATAATTTAAATGACTGACATTAAAATGTTGATGAAATTACTTATGCAACTTTCCAAATAAACGGCCCATATAATACTTTACTACATACATTGTATTTACTTTTTAATTATGTGTGCAAAAGTTAGGGTGACTCTCCAAATAAATAACGATTGAGGTAAGCCGACATATCCGACAAATTAATCATAAAAACAACTAATTGTCACTAAAGGCAACAGCAATAATTTGTTCATCTATTAAAGTAGCAAGACAAAAACGATTATAAAAAATTCAAATAAAAAATCAACTAAATACATTATTGTATTCATTACAAATAAAAATTTTTTAATTTATGAATGTTTGACTTATAATGAATGTTGCTTTTGCTTTAATATGAAAGACAATTGATTGAGCTTTTGCTATTTGAAAACTCAATAAAATCTAAATGTTGAATAATATGATAACTTAGTGTATGTATGATGAGTATCACAGTTGAAAAAAATTTAAATACCATGACATAATATACAATGATTTCATCAATGAATAATAAGTATGTAGCAACAAGGGCTCTCTTTTAAGTTATTTTTCCATTTTGCTGAATATAAAATCTTTAATAATATGCAAAAAAAATTCTGACTAAAACCTTGCCGAATTCTTTGTTCAATTAATAAAAACATATTTTTTTAATTAACTATTCTATTAACAAAATTCAACACTTTCTGCATCACCCACGTATATGTTAAAGTAAATACGTTATGTTTCAATATTGCTCTCAGTTTTCTTTAAGAAAATAATTGTAAAAAAAGCACAATTTTATTAGTTTTTTATCTTCTACCAGTTGATATCTTTCAGCTCTTACAATAATCAAACAATATGTTCTTTCAATTAAAACATACTTCATTACTTGTTCATGGATATTTGTATTAGTTCTCGCACACTTACAGGTTCTGTGAACAAAATTGTACAAAACTTGTACTCATTTCTTGTATTATTTTTTATATGTAAAGAAAAATCAATTAATTAAATGTTGTGTATGTAAGTATAGGGGTGTGTAGAGGAATACTGTAGCAGGCCTCTACTGTTTTAGGCTCCTATGCGTAGGTGTGTAAACTGTTCTACGGAAACCAAAACGAAAATTTATAAAAAGAGCAGTGGAAAGAAATAAAAAAATAATAAAGGTCAATGGCCTTTAAAGATAATAAAATTTTTTTTTGGATACACCCATGTAAACACGCACGCATATATTTTGTTTGTCTTTTAATTTTTAATTTTATAATAATATGGATTTTGAACGTTTGAATAAATATTAATATTTCATAGTTCAAAAATATTTTGCACTAATTTTTGTGTTGTCACTGTTTCGTTGAACAAGAACTTATTAAAATAAACTCATAAATCAAATTTTGGCTCATAAAATTAGGTAGAACAAATTTTAATAACTTTGATAAAATTCGTAAAAGAACAAACTTAACAAAATACATAGAATTAATATATCGAAGAAAACATAAATTTGATATGCGTGAAATAGGTCTATTAAATATATTCCTGTACCAACATTAATAACATAAACTTAATGGACGTTAGCTCATTTTTCTCAGTAGTATGGCTTTTCAGCCTTTATTTTACAATAAAGATATTTTAAATGATTTCTTTAACAAAAATATATTATAATACTTATCATAATTATACACTCATCGAAAAATTCATCTTTGGATTTTTGACGCTCTGTCATCCATCAATAAAGCAAAACTGAGACGAATATGATGATAAACGTCATCTTAGAATTTTTTCATATTTTAAGCGCATTCTTAGACAATTATATTTTCTGTGTAAGATAATTCAATATTAATTCTTTAAATCATTTCATTCATATCCAATTGTCATTATTGTTATTAATGAAAAGATGATTAATTGACGCATCGCCATGATGACAAGTATATAAATCTTTGCTATACATAACAGTTCCTATCGCACTAAAATAACACATCAAAAAATTCCCTTATTGGGATTAAGTCAACCCCCCAGCGACTTAATACTATCGAAAGAGAAGTTATTGGTCAGCTAGGCATTCTCTACTACTAAGATATTCCGAACGAAGGCAGCTCCCAAGGGGAAATATAAAAATATAAAAATCAATCTGATATCTCGAATTCGTTGAAAATGTAAAGATATAGCAGATATTTTCAAAATTAATAATTTCACCAGTATTAAAGAAACAGAACGACAGCTATTTTATCCATATGATTCGAGGTATAACACATGAAATTCTTCAGCTTATAATTCAAGGTAAAATTTAAGGGAGAAAGAAGAAAAAATTATCACCAAAAAATGATCAAACAAAAGTTTATCTAAAATGAAATTTAAAAAAATTCTGATTTAGTAAAAAAACCTTTACAGATTCAGCAAAAAAACCTTTACAGATTCATTAAAAAACCTTTACTGAATCTGCAAATTTTTTGCTTGACTTTTATTTAGAACGCTAACACCAAAACTAACAACAAAAATCAGTTTTCTGTGTTGTAAAAAAACAACCCCCATGACAGTATTTGCTTGTAGGTCTGTTTCCAAGCAAAATATTTACTGATTCATTCAATTTCTTTGCTAAAAATGAAAATTTGTTTTTTCTATGAGTAACCAGATGTGCTGGTTGTGAAAAATGAGAAATTGGACTGGAATTAGATCGATTGGTGACCTCATGTGAGCGGCATCGAACAGAGAAGAATATGCAAATTTGATACAAAATATATAAGATAAATCGTGATGCGCTTACATCCTGTAAATGATATGCGTTTAGAGAGAGCAAGAAGCTATCATACGACAATTACCTCAAGTTTTGATCTACAATCTATTACAGAGTGTTTCAATTATATCAACTGGTCCTCTCTAAAAATAGCGCCATGCTAAATTGAGAAGTCCCTTAATATATAGCTTCAAAACTCGAACCGGTTGCTAGTCCTTCGAAACCACTAGTCACGTGATTTGTCTTGTGACAATATTATTTTTCATAAAAAATTATTTAATTCAGTTGTTAGTAAAACAAATTGTTGTAATCAAAACCTTTTTTGTATAGAAAAAAGTTGTGGCTTAAAATTTTTAATTTTTTTTTATGACCCACGATTTTATGATCCACGTTTATTGGGTACCAAAATGTCTTTTACATGAAGGTTTAAAAGAAATTATTAATTTTTTCCTTATTAATGAAGCAACTTAAAATGAAATTCATAAAATTATTCAAACTTTTAATCGAGGTAGAGGACTAAACGATACGTCGAAAAAAATCAATAAAAATATTTTGGTATATAATTTAGCAACATGCAATTTTCTGGAAATTTTCGATATCAATTGAATTTTTTCTCCATCATACATCGACACGGTCCACCCAGAAGGCTTGCGATTGAACATGCAGTCTTGGAAAAAACTCCACTATTTCTAATACGCAACGAAAAGGATCACATGACGGCTTACCGAACATTTTGCTCTAACTTATATTTAAAATTCACAGAATAAACAATGCAGATCCTACAAAATGCGTAGTGAAAATTTGATCATGTGATCGGGGAAAGTCTAACTTTAAGGAACCGTAGGGCAGAACTCAGTTTATTTAGTTGCACTTATTCTCTTTTTATATTAACTAAAATTGTTATTTACTGTGATCTTTAATATGCATATTTTTTTTAATTCCAGGTATATACAAGTTTCATACATAATAAGAAAAGCCAACAAAATGTTAAGTAAGTTTATGAATTTTTCTGTGTACACTTGCATCATGATTTTCGAAATAGCTAATTAAATTAATCCACATACTTGAACCAAATTAGCCACTTGCATGCTGCAGTAAAAAGTAAAAATCTAATGTAGAAAAAAAAATTAAAGCAAAAAATAAATAATTTTCCGCTTAAAAACAATTTAAATTTCAATTAGTACAAGTGCCAGTTAAAGTGGAAAAGAGAGGGCAGCAGCAGCAAAATTGCTTTAATAAAAACTAAAAAGAAACGCCCAATTTATGATTCATAGTAAATTTTTAACCTTTTCATTACAAAGTTAAACAAAAATAATTTATGTAGACAAATAACCATGAACTCTTCAAAATTGCTGGAATAACAAATTGGGTTACTCAAGCTTTTCGGTATAAAATAGAGAACACTATAAATATGAACAAAAAGATTTATGGAAAACTTATAATTGGTTTATAAACTATTTCATCTTTTTCATAACTAAAGCCACCACATTTTCCTCTGCTCAGTATTAAATTCATTTGGAAGAAAAAAAATCAAGCATTAAGTTTACTGTTTCAAAATGATTATTCAAATAAAAGGCAATTAACGTTTGTAATTTTGTGATTCATTTGAATCTAAAACTAAAACAACACAAATTAGTAAACAACAAACGAAACATTTGACCTAATTTTTACTTAATATAGCTTTTTGTTGCAGTTGAATTTTATTTTTACATAAACTTTTCTTGACTGCTCATAACCTATTTAAATGGCGGTCTGAACTGGTATATATAATTTTTTCATTTCTTTAAATTACAGGTACTTCCAACCTGTAATTTATTAATTAAACATTTCATCTACGGTTATTAACTTTAAATTTTCGTGTTTTCATTTTAATTTGTGTAATTAAATTTAACAAAAAGCTATTGCATTTATAAATTCGTACTCCAAAATAAAGAATAATATGTTTGAAAAGATACCCAGTATGGCCGATTCAGAAGCGGAATCAATATATATCATTTCTAATGATTTTTACATGCGCTTATGGTTGCCAGAAGTTTTCTTCTCTGGTTCATATTCAATGGATTTGACGGCATGTTCACAATGTTTAAAAAAATCGATTTTTTTAATTTACTGCAAATGTTATTTATTTCACTGATATTTTGTCGACTGAATGAATTGTTATATAGTAGTCAAACTCGTTCACGACCTCAGCTACAACATCCTATCGATGATGAAGCAACGGCACGAAGCTTACCCTAGGTCTTCACGAGCCATCGACATGACGTGAACATGACGCCGGTAGAACAGCTGTAAAAAGTTTATTAACTTCTCTGTTGTGGTCAGCGTTGCCAGAATGATGATTTTATCATATTTTTAATGATTTTTTGACAAAAATATGATTTGATGATTTTTTCCCCCAAATGATGATTTTTTTTTCTTGCAAATGATGATTTTCTACTTGCTTGGAAATATTTTAAATAGTTATTGTAATACATATTTATGTCCCACGGTTTTTTAAGTGTATGGATTAATTAAAATATAATTTTCCATAGTTTTTAACTTAAAAGTTTATGGTTCTGCATTGTCCCTCAGATTGAACCATTGCCCCTTATTTGAACTTTCCCTTACCAAAGTATGTACATATGTATGTAGAATTTATTACTATATTTCCATCTCGCCAATTTGAACCAATTTGAAGCTGTTTTTTGAGTTTTGTTAGGTTTTACAAAATAAATATATTTCCGTTTTGGCGTTTTTTAAAGATTTTTCTTTATTTTTCATTGATTTTCTTTATTAATGTTTAGGTGTGTTCAAAATATCAAATGATGCAATTTTAGTAACACATCAAAACCAAGCAACAAAAACACTTATTTGACTTAAAACAAATTGGTTCTTTGTATGTGTTGGAAAAATTATCGGAATGCATTTTTTTATATTTTATGAAATCTTTAAGAAATTTATTATATGATATATTGTCATAATTTTATTTTAAATGCAGTTTATTTGCTGATAGTTAAGCATTGTCTATGTGTATTTCATTGCCGCTTTACCAAAGCGTCAGTAGACTTCAACCACAACTTTGAAAAGTTAGAAACCTCTTATCTTGAGATAAGTTGTGGTTGAAGTCTACTGACGATTTGGTAAAGTGCCAATGAAATGCATATAGACAATGCTTAACTATCAGCAAATAAACATAATTTATTTTATGAAATAATTTTTTTTCGGAATTAAGGAAATTTGTTCAGCCTTTTAAATTTTTGGAAGCTCATGCAATTACAGAGGCTAAAAAAATATTTATTGCAATTTAATAGTGATTTAAAAAGGAGCTTTTGCGAAAATATCATGAAAGTATATGTATACAGTTTTCAGTGATATCGAACCAGTTTTCTGATGTTAACATGTTTTAATCGAATTTCTCTAGCTTTGCTTTATAATTTTTGAAATTTGTTCGTAAATTTTCCAATTTTCATGGCGATTTTTATATGTTTTAAGGAGAAGAAAACGTGCATGGAAATAATGTTAATGTAAATCGTGCAAAAATTGTTGCACCACGTCTAACACGAACATTTGAATGGCCCATCAAGTAGTGACGCAGAGTAGTTTCAAAGCTAGCCTCATATAGGTGTTCCATGGAGTCATTACATCGGTGTAGGTTTTAGGGTAGTTTTGTGTAATGCAAAGCTGGACTACATGGTCCAGCCCTAGAACATTGCAGTGTTAAATGGACCACGTCTATTGCATATGTTTGTACCAGTTTGTAACTACTCCTGGTCCTTTGTAGAGTACACTATACACTGTATGAAGTAGTCGCGATTTTGACAGGACAAGACTGGATAAGCTTTGCTTTGAATAAAATTTTAGAATAAAAAATTCGAGATGATTTTTTATACCAAAATATGATTTTTATTTTGCAAAATGATGATTTTCTTCGAAAAGCTTCTGGCAACGCTGGTTGTGGTGAATACATGCGATGTCCATGTTCTGCCTTAGACTTGAAATATTTTTATACTAAAAACTTACATCAATTAATTTGCTAGGATGTGTGTATAGCTCAAAATAATAATTGTGTTCATTCTAACCAATTAAAATTGTTAACTCAGTATTAATGTAAATTACTGTTGCAATTCTTATTATTTAAAATAACCTTTTAAAGTTGTAAGATATTTACCCCCATATTCATGAAAGATAAATAAAGTTAATGTATGCATTAAAAACGGGTTTTCCATACAAAATTCGTACATTAAACCTTTATTAAACATTAAATTTAATAAGTTTTTATGAATTTGGGGATGTTTTCTTTGTGCTTCGTTATTTAACACACTGACTTAGCTGAGATGGTAAAGGCGGTGGTTTATGAGCAGGCGAAAAGTTTTGAGAATATAAGCTCAAGACCAAAAAATTACAAACAATAGAAATTTTTCTGATACTACAGTATTGTAGTAATGTAGTTGCGCTTCTGGTCTTGAAAAATTTCCATAAATTATTCTACAAAGAATTTTAAGTATCTTTACCCTTAAAAGAGTAAGTCAAAAGTGGAGTTAGAGCCTGCGGAATCGAAAATGGCTGTTCAGTCTTGTACAAATAAAATTTTGACGAATAGTCGCAGTACTTCCCAAATTATGACGGGCTTAATAGAGGAAAGAAGAAATGTTTGTAACTTTTCCCCTATTAAGCGTAGTACGCAGTTCTGCCTGAATTTCAGGCTACCATAACAAGTATGTGTAAAAAAAAACAAACTGAAATTCAGATTGGTAAATTTTTTAAGATATTTTTGTTCGCTAGTATGCAGTTCCAAAAGAAAAGTACACGGAAATTTTACATTTATTTTCTATTACCGGCAAGTTATAACAAGTGGAGATTTTTTTTCGTCAACTGCAAAAAAAATAATGTTCAGATAATTTATTGGCCACGAAATTTTTAACATTTCTAATTTTTCATACATTGTTATTAACTTTAGTGTTTTTGTGTGTTGTAAATTAAAAAAATATATACATTTGTGTGCATGCAAACAATATTCTTTATTATAGAATTCTATTTTTCCGTGTAGAAATAAATGTAAAACTCCCAACCTGAATTTCTGTAAAATCTACGTACTACGCTTTAAACGCAATCTATTTTGGAAATTCCGTAGGCTTGAAATCTACTTTAGAACAATGGTTTCTAGAGAAAATTTGTTTAAAATTGTTCGTATAGCCGTTTCCCTACCTACTATTATGTTAGATAGACTTAAGAAGTCAGCAGAGTTAAGGCATGACCGTATTGGACATGACACAATTATACGAATCGTAGGAGAGCAAGTCCTTGGGAGACAAACGGACTGCATGAAGTTTAAGAAACCCTTCTCAGTCGGGATGGCGAATATGCAATAATGAAAGGAAAATTATGTAACTCGAGAAACAGCCCCATATTCATAAATGATTAGAAAAGTTAATGTGTACATTAAAACCAGTTTTCTCATACAAAATTCGTACAGTAAGCCAACATTATCTTTCGTTAATTTTTATGAATATGGGGCACAGTCTTTACTCCCAAATTGACACTGGTAATGGTTCGGGTATATTCTCTGAAGATCTTGATGTTTTCGCACAAACTTATATAGATATGTAGGCTTTGATAGTTGCAAATCACCCAAAATCAGGTTTTTATGCCAGTCGTTTTATGCGTTGGTGTCTCATTTTGTTTAATTAAAAGTGTCGCACATTTTACCAATGTATTGGAAAAATAAATATATAAAGGGAACATCAATAATTTCCTATTTCTGTTTTGCATGCTGGTTTGTCAAGAGTGACTCGGAAATTTCTTTCGTCTAGTGTCATTCATGTCTGTGTTGTTTATTTCGTTACTATTACCAGACACCTCCACCGTGTTCCAGCTGGTCGCAATTATAGCCCTAAATTCGAAGGTGTTGAAATCTAAATATGTACTGGCATGCATTCAATATCTGACTCTGCTTGAAAGACATAATCTCAAGATAGTTTGATCTGCAGGGCATGAACGCATTCAGGGAAGCTGAAATGGCTGATGAAGGCGCTAAAGTAGGCCCAGCCTTAAAGGTAGCAGACTCACAAGAGCATATTAATAATCTCTTATTTGAGCTCTCAAATGAGATTAAAGAATGGGCGCTATGGTGGACTGCAATTACCACTTATAGAGTATCCCAGCAAAAACTTTTGTGATTTTTGTAATCGGTAATACTTTATTAATGGGCTACAAAGTAATTAGTGGTACTTATTTATCTTATTACTATGCTTCAAATTAGAACTACTATCTAGTTTTAATAAAATTAGTTCTTATTTTTGTTCTTATTTTTGAAAGTAGTTATAATTTGTTGATATGTATTAATAAAATATGTACACAACAACTTTTTGAGTCAACATGTGTTTGTATATGAAAACTATTTTTTGTCGTTTAAATTTAAAAGTCAACAATAGCTGAGTGGGTAAAGTTCTCTTGTCTACAAATCTGAACGAGCACAGGTTCGTATCCTAGATGGGTCAAAATAAAAAAAAAAATTAATATATATAAATAAAATATACTGTGTATAAATTTGTTTTTAATTTTAATTTGTGTATTTGACTACTTATGTCTTAGCTTCAAGTAAGCCAAATAATAATTAGTTAATTGCTGTGACAATGTAAGTAAATTTGTAAGGGGTACCCCTTATTTTTTGGACTTCCTAAACAAAAATAAGTAGTTATCGAGTCAAATTGTAAGTAGTTACGCCTTAAATCCTCATATATATTTTTGCCTACCAGTAAGCAAAGCTTTTGCTGGGTATCCAAGATTTTATAGGCCTCAGTTTTTAGTGCTAACACTTTGAAGGAGGTCACTTTCACTCCTGTTTTGCCATAATGTTCCCAAAAATTTGTGATTTTTAATACTACAATTTGTACGGACAGCAAAGCTGCGATCAAGTCTCTATCGGGTGTTTACACGACATCCAATTTGGTGTATGAAGGCCGGATGTCTCTAAACGAGATAGCGAGACATTCAAACCTAGAGATACTCTGGGTCCCAGGGCACAGCAATGTGCCCGGAAATATTGCTGCGGACGAACTAGCCAAATCCGGGGCTCGAATGCACACTCGAGACACGGATCAAATGGTTGGCGTACCGCTAAGCTGCTGCAAATCTCATATTCAGCTGGAACTATTTGGGATCGCGCAGACCAGATGGTCAAACGAGGTCACCTGCTCGACTTCGATGTTAATATGGCCCGAATACGATTGTAGTAGATCTGCAATCCTGGAGGGGACCCCTCGTGGTCCCCTCCAGCACACTTGTGGCGGTAATTACAGGACACTGTTTTATTGGTGCGCATGCTAGGAGATTGAATCTACCGTATAATGGTTTCTGGAGAAGTTGTCATAATGAGGAGGGGGAAGATAATGTAGAGCACCTCCTCTGTCTATGCTCCGCTCTCTCTGAGCAAAGGGTGGTTTCACTGGGCAGCCCGCTGCTTCAGGATCTAGTAGACTTATCAAACTGCGACATTAGAGGGATAAATTCTTTCATTCGATCGTCGGGTTGGCTCAACACTGATCCGAATAGGGACACGTAGAAGAGGGTTCTACTTATCTTCACGTATAACCTAACCTAACTTAACCTAATACTACAATGGCCACTAAAAAATTCCGTAATTATTCTAAGCAGTTTACTGACCAGTAACTATATCTTTTTATATCGGTTCGCAGGCTGCTTATTAATATATGGCCTAAAATCCCACCAGTTTTTTCGTTGATCTCTAGGCATCTAACATAGCGTTAACCAATTTTGTCCAAAGCATCACCTTAGCTTCGGTTCTATATGATTCTGTATCTAAGGATATTTGAAAGGAATATATATTTCCCCTACAAAACGAACATAGTATACTTTATTTTTATAGAGTTTCTAAAAGAAATCTTACAAACTGTTACGTTTCATTTAAGAGTTCCACTTCCTAATGCTTATGCTGGATCCGCTCCATTGGACCCAATTATCTTTGTATACCATCTTTGTATACTACAATAATAGCCATTCCATCTATTTTGCTTTTTTATAGGTTCTAAAAATAACTGCAGCCATTATTTGCCAAGTTTCATCATTTATAATTCAACTTAATGCAAAAATTCATAAATGATTATGTAAAGCCCTTTGTTTTTAAACTTTATGTACTTGAGAGCAGCATTAAGAAACATACATTTAGAAGCAGTTCAACGCATAACGTAAGCCCAACAAACAATATAAAGTGCTTTAAAGAATATATTCGAATTAAGAAAATTAACTAATGCATTTAGAAAATGTTTGTTGGGCCATATTTAAAACACATCTGTGTGTTAACTTAGACACATACTTACGTATATAGAGAAGCTGCATTAGACAATTTGAATGTATAATTGCAATGGGTAGTAAAGTTAATTTGATGCTATTTAATATGAGCTCTTGAATGAATAATGGAACCAATTACACATGCGCTACTCTTGTAATGAAAAAAATATATGAATGTGTGTGTGAAAGAAAATAACTTACGGGTATAAAAACAATAAAAATAAGAAGAAGAAAGTGCTGAAAGAAATATAAATGCAAATAGACTCCCACTGAAGAACATTCATGCACACTCAAATGGAGTATTTAGTACATTATAAACATTACAAAGGAATTAAGTATGATTTTTTTTATACTCTTACTGTTATTGAGATGTAAAAGGAAAAGAAATATAATTCCAATGAATGAATGAATGAATTCGTTCATTTGCATTGAAATAATACGCAAAAGAATTTGCTTAAACAAAGAATTTTTAGAAATTTCGTTTGAACGTGCACATAAATGCATTTTGTATGAACAAATGCTAAGAACAATAATGATGTTAATTGCAAAACGAGTTAGAAAGAGTTTTTGTGTTTTTCATTTAGCTGGTTAAAAGGGTCAGTTTTCCAGCCTGCCACGAGTGGCATATTTGAGTTTGGAAAAGTGAAGTGTGTTAATGCAGATATTGAGAAGTTAGGAAAAGTGAAATTTGTTAATGCAGAAATCGAGGAAGAATGCGAAATATTATTTTAAGATTCTTTAAATTTAATATAGATATTATATATAATAAACAATATCTTATAAAAATTCTTTTATTTATTATGTATATTTATCATAAATTTTAAGCTAAACAATTACTTTGTTGTTTACTTTAATTAAAAATGGCATTTAAAAAAAACTATAATTAATGGCTAACAATTTTTTTATAATTAAAACACCAGCCAGAAACAAAAACATGCTTTTCATTCGTTAAGTAACAGCAGTCAGTAAATGCAACATCACATATTGTCAATGCATCAAAATCTATGATGTATTAAATGGGTTGGTCATGTTGGCGTCAAACGTATACCAAATGTCAACAACAGCATGAAAAATGCACAGAAAACACATGCACAATAGCTTGCAAAACAGACACAGTCTATACATAAAATCAGTCATAAGATTTAAAATTTTACTGTTGCAAGCTGCCACATATGGTTTTTTGATGTATAACTGTCATTTATTTTGAGTTAGACGATTGGTTCAATGTTTCTGTGTTAAGAAATACAAAGATATTGTTGCTGATAAAAGAACTAAACAAAATTTGTGGTAGAAATATGCTTTAATCAAGTTCACGGCTGCACAATTTTAAAACACAGTGTCATTAATTTTTGGAAATCGTTTTTTTAATAATTTTAGCCTTTGTATGGCTTTGGCTTTGTGAATTTATTCTATATCAAATTCATGATAATTAATTAATTTTTGTCATACAATGCTTTCCTAATCAATCTTGAAATTTTCACATAATACTTCTGTATAAAAAATTGTGTTACTCGTTTTCTGCACAATTTTATTTCTTGCCGTTACTGTGTTTTGAAATTGTGTAGTCGTTTATCTTTGTAAAAAGTGGAGTCTACAACGAGTTGCATGTGGTGTTTTCGCTTAGTAAACATTTTCTCCACAGCCGCCCTTTGTTCTGGCTTGAGGGTTTTATCCTCTGGCTATATCACGTGGTGTGTTTTCGCTAAGCAAAAATGTTCTACCTAGCCGGCCTTCGGAGAGGAACCACTGTGGAAATATGGAACCAATTGGAAATAAAAAATAAATTTAAAAAATTAAAAACGTAAAAAAACAAAAAAAAAAACAACATGTCCAGTGTGCGGAACATAACGACTTTAATTTCCGCGAGCCATTATTGCGAAGATCTGAAGATTCGATTATTAAATCTTCCCGACTGTAAAGTCGCTATGTTCAGCACACTGGGCTCGTTTTTTTTTACTTTCTTGTTTTTTTACGTAGTCGGGTTTTATTTGTTTTCTTTTTAGTTTTCGTACACAGACAGCTCGGTCTTAGATTTTTTGTTAAAAGTTCACTTTTGCGCAATTGGTTTGTTTGTTGTTAAACAACTTTAAACCCTCACAGATCCTAAATGATCATTCGAAATTAAAAACGATGAGATAAACCAAAAGATTATTTTTAAATACTATCGAGTGATAGTAATTCACCGATAATGGACTGAAATCGAATTACTTTTATTTCTGTTCATTCATCAATGATTTTAGCACGTGGTTGTCAGAGGGCGAAAGTGATCCATAGAGCGATTAAGATGATGTCTAGGATAAATGTTTCTGACAAAGAGCAGTCTTAGAACAGTAAACTCAGTCCTTTACTCATTGGTATGCAATGAAAATTCTCTGCCCTTAGAAAATTTGTACTTCTATATTCTTTTTTGGATATGTCCTTTTAAAACAGTCAATGTATTAATTGTTTCATCCCACCATCGGTTTATTTAAGAGTCGCTTATGAATGATTGATAATGACATCTGTGAAAGCAATTCAAATAAATAAATTCTTCTTCCGACATTTAACCAGAAATGCTACGTTTTTTTAGAGCAACATATTTAACCTGTGGCATAATGTTGTGTAACTCTTAACTGTACTACATTTTAATATCATAAATTTATCACGCGTAAAAAATGCCAGGCTGTTTTTCCACCTTCCACCTTACTATTTCGCTGATGTAAACTATTTATAAAAATATAACAATAATTAAAAAAACAAGAAAAACAAAACACTTTAATTGAAATGTTGCAGTAGAGATTTGCATGCACAAGCTAAAAACAACAGCGTTAGCAAATATTATAAATAAATGTGTACACAATCTATAAATCTAACACAACACACAAGTTTAATGCTCATCAATTTATTGTCATTAATTAGATTGATTGTTATTTGCAAATCTCTTTTTGTTTCTGTTTTTATGAATTTTATTTTTCCATGCGTTTTAGTGCTGAGAAAAGTAAATACGTTAGAGATGGAAGTTGAAAATTTTAGTTTTTGCGCCAACATGATTATGGGGAAAGTACTTTTGTTGATGATATAATAACTACTGAATTGAGTTTTTACTTCGTAAATTGGCTAATGCACACTATTATGATCTGTAATCTAGATTTATAAAAGTTGACACATAGTTAATACATACTAAGTTTGAGGAATATTGGTACCTTTCATATAACTATGATGAAATTCAAATATTCTGTTTTTTTTTTAATTTTCTTTACTTTAATCCAAATTTCTTGACATCTATAGCATAATATAATTTTTTTTTCGTTACTTTGCTTAGAGCATATATATCCTATATTGCAACGTTGCTCTAAAAATATTAATAAGTTTATATGGGCGATATTATCGTTCTATGTGGCTGCTAGACAAGTCAATATTCAGCTTCAATATATGTATTTGTGTGCGTTTGTTCACAAAAAATAGTTACACATATACGTAGGGGAAATATTGAAGAATATCAAAATGTTTTTGATTTTCATAACAAACGCACACAAACATATATATTGAAGCCTAAATATGGACCTGTCTAGCATAAGCTTTAATTATTATAACTTCAGTTTAGGTTAAGTTATATTTCTGAACATTTTTTTATATATTAAAATTTTTGATTTATTGCGATATGATTATGTTGCACTATTATTAGAACATAATAAGACTGCAATGAGCATGATATTCTAAGACTATTAAAAGCATAAATTTGCATTGATAATATAATGTTAATGTATATAAATAATATAATGTTAATGTTAATGTTAAATATAAAATATAAGGGCCTATTCACATATTACGTAACGCTATTTTTGAAGGCTATAAAACTTTCGTAAAGCTTTTTATAAAGTTTTCAGTATAAAGTATCTAATCTGTAACAAATCTCTAACCCCCGCCCCGCTACCCCCTGGAGCGTTATGTAATATGTGAATGGCCACTAAGCAATTCATAATTACTTTATTTTAATATTAATCATACGCTCTCAGCGAATCTCCTACTATTTAAATCAGAGTAGGAAAATAAACTAAACGAAACGTTTGCTTACGTTTCGTTTTGTATTTTTCAATGTGTGAAACAAAAACAAAACAAAAACAACGGGAACGATATTCCAATTTAGTTTCGTATTGTTTGTGCTTGTGTACACTAAATGTACATTAACTTAAATGTACGCAGCTAGAAAAGCAAAGAATGAGAACAAAATTGAAAAGTTTTAAGAAAATATATTTGCAAACGTTTCCCGTTTGATTTGCTCATCATAGTAGAAAATGTGTTAGTGTATTTATGCTAAATACAATGAACCATTAAACAAAATATATTTCTTCTTTTGTTTCGTTTGCAGTTGTACGATTGAAACGGGATATTAAAGCAAGCAGATGAGTATTGTTTGTAATCTTTGTCATTGCAAAAGTATTTGTTTTGGTTTCGCTCATGTATAGGGTTTTTTTATTCCCGGGCTTGTTTGCTTCCCGGTAGAGCGGGAAATAAAAAATTAATTCCCGGAATCCCGGGAATTCCCGGAAATTGATCAACGCAATAAAATATTTACCAAAAATGTTCATTTAGAGAATCAATTGATTTTTATATGAGCAAAATGAATCATTGAATCATTCTTTATTTTTAAACTGAGCTTTGCTTAAAAGTATTTTACAAACAAAACAGTTTCTAAAGATATGAGACAAAAAGATTCAAAGTAAATTAATAAAAAAAGTACAATATTTTTATCGAAATTTTAAAAAACTTCGTATTTAAAAGTTATTTTTAGACCGAACAAAAAGACAACATACAAATCATTATTAAAATCATTGATGAGCTGAAATCAAAGTAGTTTTATTTCTGATCATTCATTCATGATTTTATTACGTGGTTGTCAAAGGGTGGAAATGATCAAAAGAGCGATTAAAAAGCTGTATAGGATAAATGTTACAGTCTTAGAATAATAAATTTAGTCCTTTACTTCTTGGTATACAATAAAAATTTGTACTTTTATATTCTATGTTTTTTAAAAGAGTCAATAGCAGATTTCAATGTTTGATGCAAATGGTCTTTCGAAAGAGCTAATGCAAAATATCTTATCTTTTTTATTAAATTTAGTATTTTGTTGTTTGATTTCATAAAGAATCGACCATATTTTGCATTTTCACTATCGCAAGACCATTTGCATCTAATATTGAACTTCGATAATGTATTAATTGTTTTGTCTCACAATCGGTTTTTTTCAAGCAACACATTTTCAGTTGTTGAGAAAAGCCCTTCGCCTTCTACAGAAGTTGCTCGGATAGAAGAGGATGTTGTGCAAATTATCACTAGTTTTCGTCCTTTTTCCGCTGTCTTCAATTACTTTCATTTGCTTTGTTAAAAGCAGCGTTTAAAGTTTCATCGAAAGTCTTCTCTTTCATCAACGTCATCTGAAGAAATATATATTTCCCTATTTTCTTCGTCATTAAACGAATCGAAAAAACGTGCATAAAGATTTTCTGAATATCTAATTATCGTGCATTTTAGTGCATATTGAAGACATTGCAGTTGCTCTTAATTTAATTAAAAATTAAAGTCGTTTATCCTAAAAGTGCAGGTATAGAAAGTGCACTTAACATTCGAAATTGTATGGGATTTTAAAGAATAGTGACACAAATTAATAATTTTGTGCAGTTAAGTCAAAAGTGCGCTTAAAAACTGGCAGCCTTCATTGGTTTCTTTCCCCTTACATAGATACTTTCATGATGAACGATAATAATTCAAAAAAATGATTTTTGGGTACCAAAATCTGTACTTTTTTTATGCATATAAATAGATCTTTAATCCCGGGAATTCCCGGATAAAATTCCCGGGAAAGCGGGAAACGAAAATAAGCGATCCCGTTCCGGGAATTCCCGGGAAAAGCCATACTGATGTACGAAACGATTGAAAATCTTTTAAAAGTTTGAGTCTTCGGATGAAACTTTTGCGAAAAGTTTTGTTTATTTGCACACTCTGATATAAATACGTACATGCATAAATAATATTGTCAATTATTTGCTCAAACAACCCTACCTCTGAACATTTTTTTAATATTTTTCTCCGCTGGCATATCGGGTGAAGTGTTCGCTGCAATGTTCTCCCAACACAGATAAAATTATAATCAATATTTTTAACTAACTGTTTCGCCAGAAAAGAATAATTTTTTAATAATATTTTAAATGAATCAACGTTGATTTTAGTTTGCTTATTTTATTTCTTTTTTATATCAAGATACCATAAAATGAATAGAGATTCTACATGCCAAATGTGTGAATCTAAAATAAATTTAGTTTGCATGTGTGAAAATTGTATAAATATTCTGAGTGCGCAACATATTTTTAAGAAAATATATTGAATTTTATTATATCGGCTTTTCAGTTTGAATTAATGTAAATTATAATTATTATTAAAAAAGGAATGTTCGAATATTCAATCAGATTAGCAGAACGTGGCAGTACTACTGATTTTGACAGTCCGCTACACCATCTCATCAGAGTTCTTGTACACTGTTACCATTTATGAAGGTGGATGCTTTTTAAGCTTTATCTTTTTTAAGTAGCAAATCACTGTGCGATGAATTGAGTAGCAAAAGGAGCCTTCGTACTTTTTTGCTTTGGAAAGTGCCAAACAGTACTTTTATAAAATGCATGTGCCAATTAAACTTTCATGTGTAAATTCGTATGTATGTATGTTATGACCAATTTTCGACTACGTATTTAAATGTATTTTACATTTTAGTTCTATTTAAAGAAAAGTTCATTTATTTACTTAAATGGCACTTAGATCATCACTCATTCATCAGCCATATGCATTTAAAACTGATTAAAGTTTTACAATTTACCATAGCGCTCAATGTACTTCAATAGTTTCATAACTCAGAAACAAAACAAAAAATAGTTGTGCAAAAAACAGCTTTAAAATTTTAATTTTTCATGCAGTTTAATAGAAAAATAAAAGTACATTCTCTTCTCAAGATATGAGTACATATACAAGTTCTTTTTACAAAATTTTTACACAATATAGAATTATAAAGATTAAAAATATGATGATTAGTGATATGTCCCCATATTTATAAATAATTAGTAAAGTTAATGTGTGCATTAAAACCGGTTTTCCCATACAAAATTCGTACTTTCATAAATTTGTATGAATATCAGGGATGATGATGAGTTCTGCATTATTAACTCATAAAATACGGCCTTTGAGTTATGACAGAATTGAAGTAAAGAGTGTTCTGATTTTGGTTTGTTCAAAATAATGCAAACAAAAAAGTTGTGGCCGCTGCAAAACCAACTTTAGATTGAAATTTGGGGTTCTTTTGTCCATATTTTTCTTTTATCAAATTTATTGGAATATAACTTTCAAGATACAGCCATATTTTTATCGTATTTACATAAGAACTATCATATAATGCTGAACTACTAAAACTGTGTTTAAATACAACTCAGGTTAAAGAATAAATTATCTAACGCGAGTTTGAATACGTAGTCAAAAACTAATCATAAGTATGCATGCATTAGCAAAAAAAAATGTTGACCATTTGAAAAGCCTTTTCTAAAATTTTTTCCATTTCTACTGCAATTGTGCTTTAATGGATGTGTATGCAAATTAATTAAACTTGTTTGCTTGCTTATTTATTTTCTTATCCATAAACATTTATATGCAGCTTTTGTTGCATTTCTAAATTGTGCTATTTAGTGTGTGTTTATGTTGCCGTTTAGTCACTGAACTTTGTAGATTTAATTTCCACAAGATTAGGCGAAAGTTTTTTTTTTTTGTTTGGACTTTGCTCTTATGCACTTGCATCTGCTTATAGACGTATTTAAGTTGTTCAATTATGTTTAGTGATAGTTTTAAATTTTTTTTTCATCATATTAAATTAACTCTGACATCTACATGCATTTTAATGACTTGTTTGCCATTTATGTGATTTACGAGGTGCACTTGGCATTATTTAACAAAAACACTAAACAATCTGTTGCCACTGCAAGTTTGTATTGCATACAAACATACACATAGAAAACTTTCATTTGAGTTTTTTATTAATTTGGTTTTGAGAAAGTTGCCATACTCTTTTGTACAGAAGAAGTAATGTGGCTTAGTTTGGAAAACTTTTTTTTGTGATTTGTAGTTTGGCTTAAACTTGTCAGTAAACTAGATTGTTAACCTTTTGAACAAAAATTCATAAATTCAGATGGAGGATATATAAAGTGCGGTTTTAAAATATTATTTTTTAAATAAAACGGGTATTTTTAGTTTATCTATTTTTATACTTTATAACTGATCAATAACGAAAAATGGGAGGTTATTAAATGAAATGTGTCTTTAATGGCAAATTTGGATATGTAAATACTAGTGAATTAATTATGATCTACAGCATAAAAGTAATACTTTGGCTTTAAGAAAATGTCGATGATATTTCAATCTGGTAAGACAGAAATCAAAAAGCCTTAATTACTTGAACATGATAAAGAAAAAACAGTTAGTGAAGTTCCGAACCTTTACTAAAATTCAGTAATAGATGCTATTCGTCACGATGTGGCTACACATCTGTTAATTGGGTTTACTAAATAAATACGATTTTCGCTAGGCTGTTGTTTCTGCCATCGCTGGCAGTGTAGGTAAAAGGGCTCTGATGAGAAGACCGTGGTTCTCTCGAAATATCTGATGCCAGTTAAACCTTCCGTACAGCCAAATTTTTCTTTGAATGTTCAATATTTACATGCTTTATTTATTTCTTAAATAAAAAAATAATTTAAACGAAAGATTAAATGAAAGACGAACTGAAGCCAAACTAATTAAAATAAATTTGGATAAAAACCAAGTTGTTTAATTAACTGACACAAGAACCTCTTCTAGATATTAGAGTAGGTAAAGGTCTAAGATGTTTAAGTGTTTTAAAGATACATATGAAGCTGATATTAAATATAATAGTTCGAGGAATATAACGAAAAATATATTCAAAGCACCATGTCTCTTGGTCCCATATTAAGTATATCTCAATAAACAGTAGACTTACAAAGCACCTGAATCAAGAGAAAACTTAGTTTTCTTTTGTACCATTTTTTGTTTTTAGAAACTGGAAACTGTGATCAAATTTACTACTCATAAACTGTTAGCAAAAATCCAGCTGCAATTTAGTTTAAACAAATAAATGTATTTCCATTTACTTTCTAAAAACAAACTCCTAAAAAATATTGTTTTATGTTCCAGAAAAAAAAATAAAAACAAAAATAAATATACGTGAATTAAACAATAAGTGATTGGTCATCAAAAAACAAAAAAAAACACTCTCACAAAAAATACAGAAACGACATTAAGCGAAAAATTCACTTAAAAGCTGCAGCTGCATTTGCTTTGTGCTTCATTGTTTTTTCTCTTTAAGTTTTCATGATGTTCTAGTTTCAACAAATTTCCTCACCTCTTGCATGTCAAATTTTTATAAAGTTTTTTGTTTTGTGATCTACGATTGTAATAGAATTTTAAGTTTTCTGTTTCTGTTTTCTATATTATTTTTGCTGAAAATTCAAATGCATTCAAGCTGATTTTTTCATGTTTTAACCATTATTTCTGTTCTACAACTACAGCAACTATAAATGAACATAACAACATAAAGTTACAAAAAAAAATCAACAACATGCAAGAACAACAGAAAAATTTGTTAGCAAAGCTGAACATTAACAAAAAACGTGTATACTAGTATACGAGTGTTGTGTAAATTTTTGTGATAAAAAAGTAACAGACGAGACACCACTTCTTGAAAAAAATAATGAAAATATGTAAAAATAGTTGGGCACATTAAAATGTTAAAGTGAAAATAAAAACAACTTGTACACCGATGTAGGACAAAAAATCAGATCCAATTGTTCTGTAATAAATACAACATATGTATTGGGATACCTATCTATTAATATGTGGGTGATTCTCATTCTAAACATACATTTTGTGTTTTTTTTCTTGTTTAACAATGTAACTATTACAAATATTCGAAGGTAGGAAGGATTCATATTGTAGTGTTCGCCCCATTAAATGGATCCTGAAATAAAATTTTATATTTAGATTTTTTAACATTTTGGTGTATTGAGCTGAGCGTTACATTTGCTTTCACGGTTGTTTTGAGAAAGAATGTAAAAAAAATACACCACAAAAAATTAGTAGAGCGTATGAAAGCACTATGCATCTACTCTTTAAAAACAAAAAATTATAATAATCGCAAAACGAAATTAAAAGTTATGACCACTTTTTCAATTTTGAGATGGGTTCACATGGAAAAATAAAAAATTGTCATCGCTTAAAATAATTAATAAAACAAAAAGTAGGCTAACTATTCTTTCAAATAACACTAAATTTAATAAAAATCTACCAGCAATGTTAAAATTTAATTTAATTTCAAATAATTATTTGTAGCAAAATGCGACCTTCCTAATACATACATACGTTCTTCGAAAATATAACTACCGACAGTGCAGTAGAAGCCAAATTTTTTCAAAGCAAATCAGAAATTCCTAAAGGGATAATGCTCTCTACATTGTTTCTACCTTTCCGCTGCTGTTAACTTTTTTTATAAATAAATTCTATTAAAAAATATTGTAAACCTAACTAACACTCAATACATTTTTATACGAATTCAATATTTTTTTAAGAACAGACACTATATTTTCAATTTAATACAATTCATATGTAAAATCTTTGATGTATTCTAATATAAAGTCCTTAGTATTCAATAAAAATTTTAACTAAATTAAAGACATGTGGATAACACTCAATACATTATTATTTTTTTTTTATACAAACCATGACTGATTGGTGAAATTTTTTGCAATATCATATTATTTAACAAAGTTCGCAATATGTTTAAATATTTATGTTATTAACGCAATGTCAATAATTTCACTGAGTATTGAAGCGCACCAAAGAAGCGTAACGCTCAATACACAAGGCTGCGGACAACAACAAAATAAAATTACAGTTTCCAATATATTTCAATAATTTGATGTGCAAATGTAAATATTCCAAAATTTAAATAAATTTAATCTCGTTTTTGGAAAAATTTATACCTTCTTAATATTGAAAATCGAGAGCATGCATTACGAACACGACATATTGTATGAAGAGACTACAAACCTATTTTCGTTCTTCGTTTTTAACACATAGTGGACATTCTTACACAAGAAAAACGTCTGTACATTTATTTATAATCATTCATACATTTATTATAAATCATACCAAAGCAATTTTAATTTTAAAATGAATGCGTTTATTTTACGAAATATTTTACTATACTTTCCACGGACACGAAAAAATACCATTGAAATGAGACTCAGTCAAACATGTTAAGATATACCTATATTAATATGTATATAAGTAAGTGGATGGCAATGACAGTGTTTTCAAAGTATTTATTGTGGAAATACATTTTGAGCCCAAGGTTCTTAAAGAGACTTTAAAATTTTTAAGCTTATAAATGTTCCTACCGAAAATAAGCCTGCAATAGACGCCATTTTTGTATTGATAGTGATATATTTCTGTCCGACATGCCTAATACAAGAAAGTTGTCTGAAATTTATTACATATTTCTCCCAACCTGTATCTTATATCAAACTTTTACTAATATCTATAATTTTGTAGACAGCAGCATCTACCTTTCATATTCGTTCAGTAATAGGCCTAGCCTGTCAGAGTTTTGGGGCCATGGGGAATCCTGAATGATACATTTAAACATGTTCTTACAAAAATCTCTGAATGAAACCAAGCGAATAGGGTGGGCTAAAATACTTGCAAGACCCAATGATGTATGCTAACGCACAGATCGAACTTGCTGCTCCATCTGTAATAATGGATAGCACACTCCAAATATTATTACAGTAACGGAATGTACTTTATTCAAGAAGTATTACGTACAGTAATTTTTAAATGAATAAACATTTACAATTATAAACAATCTTATTTTTAACTGATTCTAACATTCAATAAAAAAAACTAAGTTAACACATTAATACGGTCTTTATGTTGCTTTCAATATTATCCGTTGTATATATACAACAAAAAAGTGCATACATAAAAATAACATGCACAACCACTTAAAATATTCTGTTGAAATTGTAATTGTAAATATATGAATATTCATTCAAAATCGGTAGTGTTTTGGATAGTGTGCTAGACTATTAACCTGAAGGTCACATGTTCAATTTCAGCCAAGACTATGCATGTGTCTTTTTTTTATATGTTTAATGCTTTATCTTAACTTCACGCTGCTTGCCTACAAACTATGCCTTAGCGCAGTGGTTGGTGCGTTGGATTTCAAACCTGAAGGAGGTGTGTTCGATTCCCAGTCGAAATGAAAATAACAAAAAGTGAGTAAAACTATAAAATAATAGAATAATAATTAAAGATACGAAATAATAAGCCACTAAATTTTAAAAATAAAGCAAAAATCATTGATTTTTAAGGAGCTTGGGGTTGATTATTTAACAGTAAAATATCAGAAACAAGGGAAACATCTTTTATTTTTACGGAAGTTGCGATTAGTTCTTGTGGCAGTTAAATTGATCCAAACATAGGCTGATTTGTTAGTTTTTAAAAGTTAATAAACTTTTTGATAAATTTAAATGAAAAATAAGTAGACCGGTTATTAATTGAACTTTTATTATTTTAGATATTTTTTTTACGTGCAAATAAATTTGAGTGTACGAGTTTTGGGGAATCAGAAGCTAAAGTTACTCGACCGCGTGCAGGTGGTCAACTCTAATGACCCGCTGGATCATTGATGCAATACGTTGTGTGTTTTGCTGTTTTATCTTTAACGCGATGGTTTGTGTTCTTATGAAATCAGTGAACTCATTCTCGGAGCACCTCTTTTTGTGCATAGCACGTTCTTTATTAAGAGCACATCGATTTGTGATCGATACGCCAGTGACTCTGAATACACAGAATGAACAACGTTTGTTGCGGAGGTCGCCACGCTGCTATCGTCAGTGTTCATGAGTATCTCTGCTTACACCACTTGTTCTATGAACTTATTGAGTAAATATGCATAATTAAAATAAGAAAAACAATTTTTTAATGTGCCAACATATAGTGATTGACATTCGCAATTCATCGTATATTACTTTATATAACCAGTCTTTGGTGGTGGTTTACAAAAATAACCCATTCTTTTCAAACACTGCTCGCTGCTACATGATATTCATGGTTGGTCACTTTTCAACAACTACAATGCCAAATCATGTAACTCAAATGTAAAGACGTAAATATTTACTCATACTCTAACATACATATTTTATAAAAATGTAAAATAGACAGACAATTTAACAATTGTAACGTTTATTGTTTGTGATGTCTATTTTAAAAAGTTGCTGATGCACACAGGAATTTCATTTGTTTACATATTCAGTTTTTTTTTATTTT
The DNA here is from genome assembly GCA_956483635.1 of Panzeria rudis. NCBI lineage: Eukaryota > Metazoa > Arthropoda > Insecta > Diptera > Tachinidae > Panzeria > Panzeria rudis. The sequence continues at coordinate 129,692,660 of OY101449.1, read as the reverse complement.
ATTCTTGTAGAAATATTTTTATTGTGGATGAATTTAGATATTTTTGATATTTGTGTATGTGTGTATGCATATATGTATCTATGAATATATTCATTGTTAAAATTTAAAACGACAAGTGTTGGTTTTATTTTTTTTTGGTAGCATAGAGAAAAAATTTATATGAACAAATGATAGTAGTTTTAACAGGTGTCAAAAGCACCTGCATTATAAAAATTATTCATGATATATAAATTTTTATGTTGAAAAGTTATTAAACTTAATCATATCGCTCATAACTCAAAAAAAAATAGTTTTACAGAAAACGAATTTAAAGTTATCAATTTACACGCGACTTAAAGGAAAAGAAAGTTTTTTATGGTTGAATAGAAAATATATTTGTATAAAATTTTAACGCAATATGAAGAACGATAGGAAGATTAATTCGGCATTATTAGCTCAAAAATCACATTTTTTGATTTATGATAATGTTGCAGCAAATGATCACTATGTGCTGCAATAGTCAGTCATATCTACTATACAAAAATATTAAAAATACATTTTTGTTTAAGGAAACAATTAGTTAATGTCTTTTATTACAATTAATTTTCGTTTCAATTTTTAGTAAAATATTAACCCTTTTATTCAAAAAGATTTCTTAAAGTTAATGTTGGTTTAATAAGCGAATTTTGTAGTGGAAAACCGGTTCTAATGCATACATTAACTTTAAAAAACGTTTGTAAATATGGGCGCAAAAGTTTTATTAAAAATACAATGAAACTGATTATACATGTGACAAATTTTAATTTTTAAACGCCGGAAAGTGTCCCCCTAATGGAAGGTACCCATCGTGGTCCACAACTTGTAGCGCTAACCGATCACAGTAATGACCTTCACATTGCCTCTGGTTGTCATGAACACTTTTATGGGTAGTTTTTTTTAAATAAGTGTGCGGGCTGTTTATATCCTGAGACAAATATCTCGGCTTTGGCAATTGGCGTTCGTAGGACCATCTGGTTTCTAAGCTCTAGAAACACTCCCCCGCCAGACTTTTAAAATAGTAGAGCAATTTTAATAATATAAAGGACTAATGTTGGAATTAAACTAGGGATGTAGCGATACGCCTTTTTGCCGATATGATACCGATACTCGGCGATACCGATTCCGATACCGATACGAATATTGCAATTGAGTTCAATTTTAGATTAACAAAACTCAAGTGCAATTTTTTTTCTTATACAAAATTACAATGTAAGAGATCATTAATATATAAAATTGATATTAACCCAGTATAAAAAATTGGAAGTAATTTTTAAGGAGCTACATTTTCTTTGCTTCCAAAAAATCTGTATTAAAAATATGCTGATAATTAGTAAAAAAGCAAGAGAAAAACTTTAATTCCTTTATAATATTAAAAAATAATCTCCATCCTTTTTAAAAAATCGATTTTTAAACGACATTTATCAACTAATAGTCTTCTAAATTTGAATTCGCATTAAAAAAAATTTTAGAAATGGGTAATTTTTTACCCTTTTTCCTTGAGGAAAAATCATTATAGAACACGGAAAAAGAAATTTATCCTAACATCGCTTCCAATTGGGTGATTGGTAATCGAAAAACAGAACTTCTTGCAATGGCAAGGATATGTAAAACTAATTAGAAATTGTCCAAATTCGCAAAACTTTCGGATCGCGAATTCTACATTTTCATGACTTCTTTGGAGTGTCTTTTTTTTTTTTTGCTGGAATAAGATTTAAAAAACAACGAATTGAATTTGAACTCATGGTAAAATTAACAAAAATAAATAATTTTTTTTTTACAAAATAACAGCATAAAATATTATTAATTTTTAAAATTGATATTAATAAGATGTGAAAAATAACGAAATGAATTTAGTTCATGGTAAAATTAACAAAAGATAAATAATTTGTCAAAAAAAAACTCTGAAATTTTTTTAAAAGTATCGTCGTATCGACAGTAAAATATCGCCGATACCGATGTATCGGAAAATCTGAAGTATCGCCGATATATCGGTATCGGTATCGGTATTCGTTACATCCCTAGTTTAAATTAACAAAACTCAAGTAGGGTAATTTTTTATTATACAAAATTACAGTGTAAAGATTATTAATATTTAAAATTTATATTAACCCAGTATAAAAAATTGGAAGTAATTTTTAAGAAACTACATTTTCATTGCTTCCAAAGAATCTATATTAAAAACATGCAGATAATTATTAGAAAAATAAGTAAAACTTTATTTAAGTCATAAAAAAAATCCTTTATAGTGTTAAAAAATATGCGGCATGCTTTTTAAAAAATCGATTTTTTAAAGGACATTTATCAAATTATATTCTTCCAAATAACTTAATAGCTTGGATGTTAAAATTATTCCAAAAGTATATTTTTATTCACTTAAATTTACATGCAAACACAGTTTTGCGTTTAAACTCGTTGCGAAACAAGTTGCGAAAATTGGTAATTTTCCATCCCTTATCCTTGAGGCAAAATCATTGTGGAAGCCTAACATTGCTTCCAACTCGGTGATTGGTAATCGAAAAAGAGCAATACTTGCAATGACAATCATATGTAAAAATCATTGGAAATGGTCCAAATTCGCAGTACTTCTGAATCGTAAATTCTACATTTTCATGACTTCTTTGCAGTGTCTTTTTTTGCTGGGAATAAGAGTTACATCAACACGACTTGCATTTGAATTCATGGTAAATCTAATAAAAAAATAGTTGAGTTATGAATTTTTAGTTGAACTGTATGGTTTTTATCCAAAGTTATTTAATTAGTTTGGCTTAAGCTCATTTTTAATTTAATCTTTCGATCAAATTATTTTTTATTTAAGAAAGAAATTCTAAAGCATTTGAATATCGAACATTCAAAGAAAAATTTGGATGGACGGAGGGTTGAACTGACAGCTGTTTCGTGACCACCAAGTCTACTCGTCAGAGTTCTTTACCTACACTACCACTGACAGTGACAACAACACTGTAACGAAAATCCTAATAAGTTTAGTAAGCTCAATTAACAGACTGTCGCCATCTTGTGGCGAGTCGCACCTATTAATTAACCTTTTCTAAATGTTCGGAACTTCACTAACTGTCTTTTCTTAGAATGCTCAACTATTCTAAGCTTACCAGCGTGGAATATCATCGATATTCTCAATGCTGGGATTTTTTTTAATGTTTATTTTGCCCAAGTTTTTGGAACAGTACCCATTCATGTTTTAGCTAAGTGCCTTTAGAGTTTAAATAATTGAGTTATGTATTTTTAGTTGAACTGTATGGTTTTTATCCAAAGTTATTTAATTAGTTTGGCTTAAGCTCATTTTTAATTTAATCTTTCGATCAAATTATTTTTTATTTAAGAAAGAAATTCTAAAGCATTTGAATATCGAACATTCAAAGAAAAATTTGGATGTACGGAGGGTTGAACTGACAGCTGTTTCGTGACCACCAAGTCTACTTGTCAGAGTTCTTTACCTACACTACTATATCTATCTACGCTAATTGCTTTGCCCAAATATATACGAACAGACGCCTCTGCAGTGAAAGGTAAAAGGTTTCGATTTCCTCATTCGATAATATTTTTTTGACGCGCTATCAATCGAGTACCTTGCCATGGTGATTTGCCATTAGTGACTGAATAATAAGCAATATAATTGATTACACCACCGTAACAGCCACAGACTATAAGCATCGACCTCATCTTATTAAAAATCCCTATACATACTAATTTAGCAAGTACGCAAAAAAACATAATACATTTATACATAGTATTTGCTTCTCTCTTTTATATGCTAAACACATACTTTTAGTCTATTGAACATGAACGCTGGAGTTTCTAACGAAAAAAAATTATCTTTAAAGATTTCTTTCTATTCATTTCTTTTCACTTTAACATTCAATATGATGTGATTATGAGCAAACCAGATAATCTTTGTTTTGTCGCTGAGAAGTAGTGGAAAGGGACCAAAACGAAGTATCTGAAATTTTATCAGATAAATCTTATACAATATAAGCATAACAATACATGAGGAGTGAACAAACAGCAAAGAATATAGCACGCATAGAAAAATATTATAATATACAAAAAACAAACATGCTTAAATGAATTGAATAAGAGATGACAATGAAAGTACGATGGAATGAAAAGATGTATTAAGCATTCTATTTTTCACATAATAAAACTGAGTACTTCTGCATAAAATATCTAGAGATTTTGGGATATAAATAAATACTTACAAAAGATGTGAAAACCCTTTCAATATTGAAATTGAATATAAAAAGAAAACAAGAAAACAAAAAAAAAATTACGCTTATCATACCCTCATCAATTCTTTTTTTTAAACACTGTTATAGAAAAGATAAAGGTAATAAAAAACTCCAATTAGTTAAGCTAATAAATTTACTGGTATGTAACTTTAAATACATACTAAGGAAGTATATATGTGTATCGGCGTTTTGAAAGTTTGCATCCGGGACTAATTTCTGGGGGAGAGGGGCGTTTAATTTCTCCCCTTTTGCACATATTTATAGTGACTCGGCCTAGGAAATCTTGTAAGCTTTGCACTGAAAAGCAAACGGTTCGTAATGGTAATGAAACCATTACGTTAACCCCTTACATTAACACAACGAAAAATTTGATTAGTGGCATGAAACATTGCATATCAGCAATGAAAAGTTACATAAACGGTATGAAAATTTCTTCAGGCACACTTTATACATTTTGTATTGTCCTTTAATAATGTGAAATTTTTTCAGTTGGAAAATGAAAAAGTAAAAAATAAAAATAAGACTCTAGTTCATATACAGATATTGGAAATTAAGTTTATTTTATCGTACGCCTGAAAACACACCAAATAAGACAAAACGTTTTTGTCTTTTAAGTCAAATACACTCGTATGATTATAATGCACACCAAAAAATTTGGTGAGTTTTATTTCACAAGAACTAATGTTCAGTTTTCGTGTAAATCACAAAAAACTGTTTTGTTTCATTTGGTGTGGGTTCAGCCTGTTATACTATTTTTCTTTTAAATTGATTTTGTACTATTGATTTTCAATGGTGACATGGCTGAAGCAGTATAACGGTTCACAGAACAAATTATAATCCGTATTCTATTACTAAATTCATTTTTTTCTATCAAAATTTTGTATTGGGATATTTAAAAACCAAAGAAAAAAATTATACAATTTAAAAATAAATTCAAACACATGTGTGTTAAAATAAAAACCTATGATAATTTTTTCTGTGTTGGCTTACAAGCATGAGATCAAGGGTTCTTGAACATTTAAAAACTTATTTATGGGAAGTAAAATTAAAGTAAGTAATTTTCAAGAGTAAAAAATATTAAATTAAGTCTCTGGTAGGATTAAATAACAATTACAAAATCATTGATGTAACGAAAAAAATCATATATATTCAGATTTTCCTTTCAGTGTACTTACTTGTAAGACATCAGATGTGCTCGGTCAGATCTTTGATGTAAAACAAAACGATAAAAATTTCTTTGGCTAATTTTAGCCTTTTATCGGCCATAAAACGGACTTAAATGTTGCACAAAATTGTTTTGCCTGTGGTGTTTTGCAAAAAATGCTGAACACATCTTTTACCTTAAACCTTATGCTTATACGATTTTTTATCAAAAGTACAAATTGTGAATAAGTGCGAAATTGGCCTATAAGCACATTTTAAGTTTGAATGATTTCTGGCGTTTAAGTTGAGTTTGGGTGTCTTTGAAAACCTGAAATAGAAATTAATGGCACATATTTTTGTAAAACATGTAGCTGGCTTGCCACTAAAAGAGAGTTTTTTATCCTTAAAAAAAAATATCCATACCGGGAAGAGTTACACAGTTAAAATGTTCGTGATGTTTTTCCTAAAAGTGCTGAACACATCTTATACCTTAAACGCAAAGCTTCCAAGTTTTCTTATGCCGAGTCATTACAGCTATGTGCAAAACAGGGGAAGGGCGGAGCTAAAACCGCCTAAAATGATTCCCAGGCTAAAATTTTCAAAATGCCGCTAGAACTGTATTCATTTCAGAACTTTTACTAGAATCAATGGTTAGAACTATGTAATTTAAAAAAAAAATATTTAGTTGTACGGTGTTATAGGAAATAAAATCTTAAATTACGTATAGTTCTGTTTTAAAATATATTTCAAACATTAATTAAGTTTTATGAATACGGAAGATAGTGTCATTCATAATTATAGAACTTCGAATGGCGTCATCATTAATCCTTAAATATTACTCATAGCAACTTTATTCTAATAATCCTCAGTGTTACTAAATGCAAAAAGGAAACTTAGAACTAGTATTTTTCTTGTGGTTCTACTCATCACCGCCATCACTATCATCATCATCATCTTCAGCATCGACATCAAGTTTATCATTGTCGGCGGAAAAAATATCTTAGTTTTGTACACAGGCACTCAGGTTAGAGTAAAAAATTGCATACTTTTGCACAAAAAAAAGGATACGGATAGTACACGCGTATTTTGTGAGGAACCTAACAATTCTTAAAAAAAAATTAAAATAAAATCGTTAAAAAAATAAACTTTCCTTAATAGTAACTCAAGCATAACTTTTTTCGCTGTTCACTCTTTTTCTTATTTCTACCAAAAACTTCTGCAAATTCCCCAAAAAAAAACTTTTAAGAAACACAATAAATGGTATTGAAGATGATGACAATGATAATGTTGGTATAAAATTATATGTGGTACTATACTTCAGCATACTGCTCAATAAAACTACTTGAAGCATGCATTAAGTGCATATTGTTTTTCTGTATTTGTATCTTTTTTTTAACGTACAAGAACATAGGTATGAGCCAGTCACCGCTGTTGTTTCTCGTGATGTTTTCTCCACGATTGAGGTGAACATGGTTAGGAAAAAAAGTATAAAGAAATAGAAGTAAAAGAAAAGCGAAAACAAAACGCGAGATGTCTTTAAGTCAAATCATGATTTTCCTGTTAATGGAACGTTTTTTTTATTTGATGAATAGATTTTTTTCTTTTTCATTTCTGCAAGTCTAGAAAATATTTTTATTTTTATTTTTTTTTTGTCCTACTGGAAACAAAAACGTATTACAAAGTTGGTGCTGTAAAATTGATTTTTAAAGATATACCTATCTATAAATATAAACCATATCAGCTTAAGTAGAGTTAGGACAAAGTTGACTTTGTTGAGAGATCGCGTCCATCCGCGTATATCTCTAATTGCTGATTTTTATTGTTTGTTACTTTTTCAAGGGCTAATTGAAAGCGAGTTTTTGAGACTCCAAGCTCCTCTCCCGAAAAGATTTTAGATGGACCTAAGCGGTTATGGCTTGTGAGCTCAAGTATATAAAACAATTATAAAATATATGTAAGTTAAATAATAGTAGAAATTTTCTTTTTACTTTACACATATAAACGCTATCAAGTAAAAGTGCATATTAAGCGGGTGCTTCACGTATCAATTTTCAGTAGTGTTGCCAGGAGCTAGACGAAAAAAGAAGCTAAATCGGCCTTTTTAAGAGGCTAGAAAAGACTAAATCACACAAATATAAAAGCTAAAAATAGTCTAAATATGTTTATTGAAAACTCAATTCACAACCTGTTGTATGTGCTGTAGGTCGCTTAAATGTTGTTAGTAATTTTTAAATAAATATTTGCTTAGAAACATGTTTATGTTGAAATTACCAATAACATTTGTACGATCTACAACACATACAACAGGTTGTGAATTGAGCAAATGTTTTCTTTATTTTATAAGTAAAAATACATAAACAAGTTAATTGTTATTAAATAAAAAAGTCCTTCCAGCAGATAACGAAATAACATTAATTTTAAACTTTTTAAAACCCCCAAAGTAAATGGATGACATCGAAATGGCTGGACCGATTATTTTCAAATATAGACTTGAAGATCTTAGATCAAGTCACCTTTCGAACAAAAGAAACTAAATTAAGATCGATCGATCTAGCCGTTTGGGAGATACGGTGCAACAAGCACGCAGATTCAAGACAATACAGCTAAACATTTCTGGACCTTCTCAATTGATTCCCAATTTTCATCTAAAAAAACGGTTTATTGGAATATCCTTTTTGTGCTTACCAATGATGATTTTTTCTGAAGTTTTAAAAATTTTAAGAACTAACATGGAGGCTACACGTTCAAGTTTTGATTCAAGTTTTGTTTCAAGCTTCACTTTTTTACTAACACACTCAAACATTTTGGAATTGACCACCAACTTGCTTTCAATTTTTCTTTCAAGTTTTCTTTCAATTGTTCGTTCAATTTAAAGAGCTGATCACAATTACTGTAAGTAAATTACAGTAAGACTCGGTTATAACGAACTTTGTGCAAACAGCAAAAAACCGCTCTATGACAAGTTCGTAATAAACGAATTCGCTATTACGAATTATTTTTTTATGAAAATGGCAACCAAAACGTCAGCCTTTTAGACTTAGATCGTTACAACCGAGAATTCATTATGACCGTGTTTTACTGTTTCGTTGTTGATTCCTTGACGACGGCATCTTGAAAACAAAATTGAATATCAAGTTGCTTGCAGCCTACGTCACAGCGTCAATTTAAAGTAGTTTTAACAAGCAATACATGTGATCAACTTGAAGGCAATTTCTTGAATGTGTAACTGCAGTGTAAAGTAAAAACACATAATTTCCAATATCCTGCCAATACCAGTAAAGTATCCTGAAACTCACATCAGCAAAATTATACTCAAAAGAAAGATATTTTTGTTTAGATTATTATTTTAGAAATATTTTTAGGTTTTTGGGGACTCGTCCAGAGAAAAGTATTTTATTCGATTCCTGAACAATTTTAGTTTTGGTTATTACTGTGTTTTGAAATTGTGCAGCCGAGATATTGTCTTTCTTTTCAAATGCCTATGATGTAGATGTATCAAAAATTAATGCCTTTCGGCCTACTTTTATTGTCTACGTTTCCGGGACTAAGATGAGGGAGGGAACACACCCGAGAAGTAGCCACAGTGAGCTATTTGGTCATGCATTTTAGTGCCAAATCCGGATAAGTATTATTACACATACTGCGTATACGTATTGAATGCTTGAGTAAATTCACTTGAAAATGATACCATGTTGCCCAATCTCATCCGGGATATCCGCTATGTAAACATTTTTTTTAATTCAATTACATATAAGTATCTATATATATATATTATATATCAATGGATAGATAAATAAGTGTATTTTTATCTTTTGTATTACATTAGGTCTTCCTGTAAAGGAAATGACGTATTTTATTGGAGTGCCCTAACAAACTGGATATTCGTATTTTCTTTACATATTTTATTTTAATTAAAAATTCATTAGAAAATGTTCGTTTAATATAACTATAAAATGTTTTACAAACAAAGAAATAAATAAAAAATAAAATATATAATTTAGTACATCTTTCATGTAGTTAAATAAAATGATTCTAAAAATTTTACTATTCTTAGAAAATCTGGTCCCTGGCCACAGTTTTGAGCGAAAGCGTAACAATTAAAGACTAGATCAATTATATTAAATATATTTAATATAAAATTTAAATATAAAAAATATATATCTAATATAATTTGCAATGAAATTTTAAAAACTCTATGTGACTTTTTTTTTTCTTTAGCGATTATTTTAGAATTTCGTACAAAAATTCACTAGTTTTGTCCAATGCTTGAATCAACAATTATTTTCGAAATCTAACCTTTCGAAATATTGAAAAATAATATTTAATATTAAAATTTTTTTTTGTAAAGCCTCAAAATTAAGTAATTTTTCATCCTCATTCCAAAGTCTTGATTTTGATTTCTTTACGGCTACAATTATTGAGATAATTAAAATATAATTTTTTTCATATTATATGGATTGTATAAAAATCATGAAATATATTTCGCAATGCGACAATCGGTGGTATTTACGAAATAGAAAAAAAGTTAAGGCAAAAAAATAAACAGAAATTTTAAATTTCAAAGCCAAATATCTTGGAAATTATTAAAGATATCTTTGTAAATAAGCTGTTTAAAATTGTTTAATATTTGTAAAATTTGTAAGACCAACACTGCTTTTGATGCCCGGGGTAGTCAACCTTGACACCTTATAGCCCACCATGTCTTTTAATGGGGTGGTCAACAGTTTTATTTTATTAAAGATTATGTCCTCCTTTATGATTTTATATGCATCGTTTTGTCATCGGATCCCAAGTTTTATAAATATAGATTTATTGCCATTATTTTTGAAATAGAAACCACTCTGCGACAGCTGTACTGGCTTTGCCCAGCACCTGGCTACAAGTCACTACATGATGCAGCTTCTGTTGCATTAGCAACAGCATAAAGTGCAAAAAATCACTAGGTAAACATTTTTTCACAGTGAATTTGATTTAAACCACTGCTACCCCTTACACTCCTGAAGGATACTTCAACCAATAACCGGTCACAGGAACATCGCCCTTATTGCAGATAAGACGAAGTCCGCTAGCATATTCATTGCATGTTTGAGTGGAGTAGACCTTAGTGACAAGAATCATATCTTTAACCCCCAGTGAGGCTAGCGGTGTCAGTGTATGCTGATGTTATACAAGTAAATAGAGAAAACTATTTTTTTTAATATATTCAAACTTTTTCCTATGGCTTCCCATTTTGCCTCGGAATTTAAATCGTCTTGGCATACATGCACATTGTGCAACAATAAAAATTTCGACATAAATGCTTTACAGTTGTCAACTATATATTTTTGACATTTATTTTTCTCACTCTCTAGAATTTTATTTTTCTTTACTCTTTTGAAGATTTGTTCACATGGTTCTTATTTATATGTTTACAAACTACAACGTTTGCATTTATGTCACACATTGTTAACAATGCACATATCCAAATATGATACAAGAAACGTGTCTTTTATGCAAAATTCTCTTTTTTCAAGTAGAATTTTAAAGTTACATTCGCTTGGAATAAATTATGGACATATACATACATACATACTTATGTATACATATGCTACATATTTATGTACATATGTATTTTCTATTATAAACATACATACATATGAACATATGCATGCTAACTATTTTTATACCCGTATTATTAGCAACGAAAAATCTAGCTAATGATTTCTGTTTTAAGATAAACATAAAAATGTCACTGTAATACATACACCCGTACAAATAATTTTTCTGTATACCAATGAACATTTTCTGCAACATGGCTGACGTCAAAAAATTGCTGAAACTTTACTAGACAATCAACCGAGTTGTCTAAAATTATGAACACTTTCTAAAACTTTTTAACTAAATTATTTTTATTACAAAAGAAATTCCAAAGCACATAACAATTGAAAAGACAAAGAAAATTTTTGACTGTATCGAAGGTTGAACTGCCATCATGATGTTTTGAGAGCAACCGCGAAATAATCATGAGAATTTTTGACCGCTTAGACCTCACTTTATTCTACCTCTCGAAATAACTCTTATTTATCTATTGAAAGTTTTTGTACAAACGTGCAAGTTGTTAAACTTATCCGCACAAAAATATAGATGTGAAAATAAGACCAAGTTCCTATCAAAAAATTTCGCCCGTAAAAAGTACTGATATCAAAATAAGGATCAAGTTCCTAATAGGTACAATACCATTTCATTTCTAGGAAACCTGTAAGCTTGGCAACATTTTTCCCATAATTCTTTCCCATATTAGAAAGGCAAACAAAAATATTGCCAAGCTAACAGGTTGCCTAGATGTGAGATGGTATTGCACCTATCTAAGACTTGGTCCTTATTTTAATCTCAGTACTTTATACGCCCGAAATTTTTGGATAGGAACTTGGCCTTATTTTCACATTTATGTTTTTGTGTGGATCTCAGTTGTTTTTCTAAGATTTTATTTGGTATAATAAGTGCTCCGTACAAATAAGGGGCACACTAGCCCTACCTCGGCCTTAGATGAAAAATTCTCGTTTTCACATTTTCCTTAGTACTTTCCTATCGTTAATTGCTCATCAGGACTTACCTGTGTACCAAATTTCAGCTTTCTAGCTATACTGGAAGTGCCCCATACAAAGAATGGGCACCCTAGTCCCCCCGGACAAAAGTGCCCCTTTTCAGATTTTTGTAGATAATTGCTCACCAAGACCCACCTGTAAACTAAATTTCAGGTCTCTAGCTATAGTGGAAGTGTTCAATAATATTGATGAGTCAGTGAGTGAGTCATTGAGTCAGTGAATACGTACTGAAATATGCACTTTTTACACCTCAATATCTCGGGAAGCTTTTAAGGTAGAACTTTCAAGTTTCACCAGGTAGAACTTATGTTTGAATTATATTATGATTAAGTGGAGCAAAGTTATGATGGGGGTAAAAACAGCTAAAATTGTTTCCTGTTAATATACAAACTGTGTGGCCAGAACTTGGGTTTTAGCTTAGATTTTTCTCCGACATAATGTGACAGGTCGTAAAAAGTATCGAAAAAATCGGAATATTTTCTGATGTCTTTCATACATTTTCCTGACATTGTTCAGACGTAATGAAAATTCCTTCAGAATGTCACTACAAAACTCTTTAGAACTTATAGAGAATTCTCTAAGATATTTCGGAAAAGTTTTCAGAACATCCTCAGGCAGAGAGGTCCCATCTCTTGTCAACCACTTATATGATTTTTGGTTCGTTTTGTGACCTATTTCGGATACGAATTTGGCATCTTGTGCAGACTTTCTGACCGAATTTGTACTAAGCTTGTCAAAAACTCTTTGCTGGGTATTCTTTTTTACTTATACTAAAATTTTATTATATTTTTTGTAGTAATTTTCTATTACATATACTTATTTTAACGTACGTACGGGTACGTACATAGCTTAAGGGCTTCTATTATTTGTACTCAGACATTGACACTGACTTTGTCTGCAGGCATACTCAAAGCTTAAGAGTTTTGCCTTAAGGCATGAAACAATATATGTTTGATGAAATTTTGTGTTTCTGTTAACAGGCATATGTAACGTTTAGAATTTTGCAACAAAGTTTGTACACAGTGAAAACAATACATTTAACATTTTACGAAAAAAAAACTTTCGTAATGAATTTTTACGTAGAATATACAAAACTTTCGTACCTACATTTCGTACCTACATATTACGAAAATTAAGGCGATAATTTTGTAAATTTACGAAACTAAGGAAAACCGTTCGTAAAAGCTTCTCTTTGTTAAACAAAATGTGTATGAAATTGACATAGTTAACAGGGGTAAGTTAGTTTTTCGCTCTTAAAAAATAAGTAGAAATGGGTAGAGTACTTGCTTTAAAATTTGAAAAATGTGGGTTATCATAGCGCAGTTGAGGCAAACATTTTTTATTTATTTATAATATTAAATTATTTTCGTATATTTCGTATATCTTACGAATGATTTCGTGTATATGTTCTATTGACTTTTGTCAGTGTATATTGAGCATTTTGTTACACACAGGCGTTTAATTTTACATTACAAAATATGTACTTTCAGATAAATCTTATGTTAACATGTATATCAATTAGTGAGTTTTTCATTGAATACCCCTATTGTATAGTTTGCCATTTATTCTTTGTTCTAATACTTCGCACAAGTCTCCCTAACCACTTGGCATTATCGCATAATTTTTTAAAGTGTCATCAACGTCAGTAAATTCCCTGGCTTCGTTTCGCTTTAGTACACACGTTCATTGGTACTACAATGTGTTGAAAGAATCACTCAATCGTTGTGAAAATCTATGTTTAATCAATAGCCTGTCTATTCGATGAAATGTCTGGATACTTTTTCTTTTTAGTTTATGGCTTTCATGGTGTTTGAGAGCGCATTTTTGCTGGTTAATTTTTATTGAAAATTAAATTTTTTCTTGTGGAAAAATTTTTAAGCTATGCTCACATTGTAATGCGGTCCTAGTATACGTATACATATACATTAATAATACTATTTCGCCGAAGAGCTGTTCTTGTGGAATTTCGTTAAAGAGAAGAGAGAAAGAAAAATTTAAAAAGTTATAGTCATTGACAGAATTGTTGTAAAAATTAATTTTAAAAATATGTATGAAAAACAAATTATCAAAAAAAGCTTAACGTAAAAAATTACAAAATTAAATATATGAAAGATTATTAAAATAAGCGTTAGTTTTTATCTTACATTTCTCTTTAATTTTTAGTTTTCTTTCTGTTATTTGCAGGTAATGCGCCATTTCCACTCCAATAACTAAAAGACAATGTCATTGTCATTACAAGTAAGAAATAACTTGGAACATGTTTTTACTCACAGAAAATGTAGTTAATTTAGAAGTTTACTCTGTGAAATCATATTTAGCTTAATATGTAATTACACAGACTTACAGTCAAATTCCGTTTTGAAGCGCTAAAAGACACTGTGTCCTCAATTTTTTCCTATCACTTACAGATTTTTTTATGGGCTTATATAGTATCCCCATTATGTTGCACTACCCAGTAAAAAATTTTTATATTTGAAGCACTAAAGAAATATAGCGCACAACAATGCCGGTTTTGAAGCTAGAAAAGTATTTGATTTTTACTTATACAAAAGCTTTGTACACAAGCTATACAAAAAAGCTGATTTTTTAGTGCTGATCGAAAGCAGGTTTTTAAGCGAGAACGAAGAGTAAGTTTATTTGAGTTTCTTTTTGCCGTTTTGTAACAGTGTTTTTGGTCGAGTGATTGGTACGTTGGACTTCAAACCTGAAGGTTATTAGTTCGATACTAGTTGAAGTTAAAATAACAAACACTGAGTAAAAATATGAAATTAATAAAAATAAATAAAGAAACGAAATAAGAAAAATGGCGTCAATGACGCCAATCCACATCGAAACATTTTTTTCATATATTTTCAGCTCTAGAGCTGAAAATGTTGATGATTTTCAGCGCTTCAAAAGCGCTTTTGTGATCAAAAATGTAGTACTCCAATCCGGGAACTCGCCATACAAAAATCAGCAGCGGTATCAGCAGGTTTGTCACCGCTTCTTTTATTCTATAATAGTAGAAACCTGCTTTATTGGAAGCAACTTTTTACTTGGTAGTACCATACCACCTTAACTCTAGAAGAGTATTTCCGATTTCGACCAACAGATCACCAACAGATAGATGTGTAATAAAACGTGATAAAATAAATTCAGTAAAGTGCGACTTTGGCTCGCACACGAAGGGCTCCGTACGAATACACATATATCACTTTTCGTTTTTACCCTTTTTTTATTTTAGCAATTTTTTTTGTTTTGCTTTTTCATTTAATTTTAATTGTTTTATTTTTTTATTTGTTTCTTGTTGTTTTGGCGATTTTTTGTTTTGGTGATTTTTCTTTTTTTCGATTTTTCGTTTTTTGCATATTTTTTTGCACATTTATTTTTGTTTTGGCGTTTTTTAACTTTTCTTCGCTTTTTGACGATATTATTGGTTTCACCGATTTATTTTAGTTTTGGTAAAACTTAACTTGGAAAAATCCTTTTATTTATCGTAGATGTTGAAGAAATCGAAAGCAATCCATAATACAGAATATATAGTTTTTCAGTCCTTTTCCTGGATTTCTCTAAACTTAAAAAAATTTCTATTATGCCATTACAGTCCTATTTTAAGTCTTTTTTTCAAATTCTAATTCTGTTAAAACATTTCTTGTATTACTATCGATAGTTTCTTCTGTTGTAAGGCCATCATCTGACTCATACTGGCAGAGCTCAGCGACGAAAATTCTGCAAACAAGTTTATTTCTGTACTGTATTTTAAAACACTGTTGCTAGAAGAAAATATTCCTGAGTAGAGGTATAAAATAATTGAATTCGTCTGTCATTAAATATAATGCTTAGATTTTTAATTAAATCGTTGGCAACAGTATTATTGGAATTTATAAAACTATTAAACAAAAACTTAATACATAATTCCCTTAAGTTCAATTAGAGAGGAGCAGAGTCTTTACTAAACTCTTTTATAGCCACGTCCAAAGGCTTTAATGTTTTACTTAAGTAAAAATCACTGAATATACTTATTTGTTTGTATCAAAAAGTAATTTCTAAACACATACCTTTTGTATATGAGACGAAACAAATAATTAAACACACAAAAATACGTTATAATACTACAAAATATGAAAAAATTTGTTACGTCGGTTAATCGGTTAATCGACTGAAATTAGCCGGTTTAACCGTTAATCTTAAATATCCAATTTTAAATTAACCGGTCAGTTAATCGGGTAGTAATTAACCGGTAAACCGATTAGCGGTTAACCGAATGAATACCCTAATATATACATACTTCGTATACGTTCTGTGGCCTGTAGTTATTAAACTTTATAATAGTACTTTTTTGCCAAATTTCACTGTATATTTATTTGTTTTGTGACCATCTTAGTTACTATTTCAAATCAATAATGTGCCCAGTAAAAATTCCATTTGTAATCAGATCGCAAGCTTTATTTTATTTTTAATTTTTGTTTTTGCAATAGGAACCACTGTGCGACTGCTACGTTCTATTGCATATGCATATTTGTAATTAAATGTCGATTACATTATTGTAATAATATTTTGGTTGCGGCACAAAGTCTCTGTATAAGACTAAATGAAATTTTGAAATTAAATTCAAATAACGTTTGCTTTTTCAACGTAAAAAAATATATATAAAGTTAACACAACTATTTATGAAAAAAAATAACTTAAAAAGTTCAGAAATAAACAAACAAAAAAATATATAAAAGAACAGAAATAATAGAATTGTTAAAAACTGCAAAAACCTGCAAGCGTAAAAATGCAAGTTTTATGACGTTGACATACAATCGCCATTGTTGCAATTTTTTTAATGTTGTTTCTGTTTTGTTAACTTATTTTGCTGCTGTTGTAGTCATTCGTATGTAAAACAAAAAGTTGCAATGCAGACAGACACTGCAACACGAACGGAAAAAATGAACATCATAAGTATTTGTTACCAATGTTTTGTAAAATTCATTTTTAACCCTTTTACGGTTAAACATGGCTATAAAGATAGTCGTTACTATAGACAAAAAACAGATATAAATGTCAGTCACAGTTGAAAAATTATTTTGAAGTACTTTACATTATATTATAAAATTGTAGAGGTAATTTTCAATATATGAAGGAGTTAAAGTGACATAAAAAGAAAAAGGATAATTTGGATCGTCACATTATTGCTCAATTTAAGATTTGGCTGGATATTTCACATAATATTGAAATATTAACGACTAACAGCATAACATTAATAATGTCAGCGTAAACTGATAAGCAGACGTATTTTTAAATATAATGCTTTGAAATTTTAAAGCTGGTTAAAAATAAAATCAAAGTAAAGCTGAAAAATCTTAAATGCAACTTGATTTCACTAGAAGGGGATAGAGGGAGGTGAAAGACGATATTATCTCGCCTCCTCATAAAAACTGATAGAATATCCATACATTCTATTAAATTGCTAAAACAAAACTTAAAATTATAAGTTTCGTTTAACATTTGCGAAACGAGCTGTTAGCTAACAATGGCAAGTAATACTATTTTGTCGATTATTCAATATCGTTTTTCAAGCTCAACAATATATAATGAAAGTAATGTCAATTAAAGGGTTAACTTCCACAAAACACTATAATAAATAGTATATATGCTAGTGAAAGCTAAATAGCTTGATTTATTGTATACTAGTTCTGTATATCAAAACCGGACCTTAAATATTATTTTATTGAATGCACAATATATTAAATACAAAATACACAACTCTATTTTATCATTCCTTTTATTGTTCAAACTTATATATAAAATTCTAGTCAGCCGCGCTAACATATTCCATCATATTAAATACATGTATTTGTTAGGGTATTCAATCGAATAATATTTCTTGATTAATCGAGAAAAATAAAGTTACATTTTGTTCGGTCAAATAAAAGTGACCAATATCGATTAATCGATTAGTTTGAATAATATATTTTATGTAAACTTCTTTAATTAATTCAATAAATTCTGGAAAATATGATTAAAAAAGTGTGCAGTGCCACGCCCATACAAAGTAAATATCCCTTTTCAAAAACTTCTACAAAAACGATTCTTGTGAAACTTTGCATACAGATTTAGTCATTGTTACAATACAATATTATGGTTAAAAAAGTGGGCAGTGCCGCGCCCATGAAAAGTAAATATTCATTTATACTACTACTACTATTTAACCGATTCTAATGAAACTTTGTATAGAATTAGTTCTCGTGAAAGTACGCCCGCTTATTTTGTAGTCCGTTTTTTTGCAAGAACTATATGTAAAATATTCATACAAACATTTCGTATAGTCTTCTATTGAAAGGAGACTATTATTACCTTTTTCCTTTAAGGTGTAACTAAATTCAACACTTCCAGTGATACTCTTCGACTGTTTGATATAAGTATTATAGAATTAATGGTATATAGTGCGACAATAATAGAATTTGAAGGTATAATAAAGTTATAATGAAATTTTAGTTCAAAAATTTATTAAAAGCGAATAATTTATTACAAACGATTTAACCGTAGAACACTAATATTATAAAATTAATTTTATTTTCTGATTTCAAAAATAATATTTGAATAACTTCACTACTGCTCTTTTAATTGCCATTTCTGACTCAATTAGAAAAATTGTGGATAAAAGTGACTTAGCAGTTATAGTGTTATTGCATCTATCTAAGGCGTTTGATAATGTTAGTCATGCTGTCTTAATTCGTAAACTCTGCACTTACTTTGACTTCTCATTATCTGCCTGCAGATTAATTTTTTCATATTTGTCTGCTCGCTCTCAGTATGTTCACTGTGGAAACCTTGATTCTGTGTGCCAACCAGTTACAAGTGGTGTGCCTCAGGGCTCTATTATAATTCCCTTACTGTTTATGCTTTATATGAATGACTTTTTTACTTTGCTGAGCGGGTTTGAGTGCGAAGCCTTTCTTTTTGCAGATGACACAACTTTTACTTTGATGTTTTTGAATATGATGTCAATACCTTGTTGTCCAATATATCACGCTAGATGAGAAGTAGCAATTTTCGCTTTAATTCTGCAAAGACTAAGGTGATGCTTCTCAAACCTTCCAGCACTGTGGTTAGTTTATCGATATCAATTGACGGTCAGGATATTGAATTTGTTGATGCTATGAAATATCTTGGCGTCATTCTGGACAATCATCTCGGATTTAGCCACCATATTAGTCGGTTAATCTCTAAAATTAATTACACTATAAGAGGACTATACTCCCTGAATTAATATCTGCCTCTTTCCATTAGAAAAAGGCTGGCTCATTATTTGTTGATGTCGAACTTCTTATATTGTATAGAAGTCTATTCTGGTTGCAGTGTTGAGGATTTCGTCGTTGAGAATTTGTTTACAAATTGAAATAACATGATCATTTTTCGAGTTATGTTAACGATTTTTGGGGTGTAGCTTTAAAAATTTCATTCAAATCAGATTACTTACATTTTTTTTATAATGTAATGCTCACAAATTGTCCGTAATATATCCGACAACATTTCATATTTTTGCAGACTGCTAGAATCCCACAGCTTCTACACACTGTTAGTAATCGTCTTATATATGACAGATCTTTTCATGTGCCAGTTTCCAAGTGCTGGAACTCTTTATCACTTTCTCTAAGAGATTTTAACTTTACCAATAAATCATTTAGAAGTAAGCTTGTAGAATATGCTTCCATGCATAACATGTAACACAACATTATGCTCTTCTCTACAGTTGAAAATAGCTAATACTAAGAACTATTGCTAATTTTAGGTTCCCTAATGCGGAATACACTTTGTGAATTTACAATTGTAGTCCACCAACTATATATGGCCCAAAGGGCGCGTTTGGTTATGGTATTGAATAAGTAAATAAATATATTATTATGATTAAATTAGCTTTTTGTACTTAAAACAAACTTGAAATTTGTGACAAAAATCTAGAAACTTTAATCATTTAAACTTTAATTTCGATTATTTGATTAATCGAACAACTGAAAAAACAATGAAAAGGAATGCCCTGTGTGCATTTATACAGGCATGCAGTTCATTTAGATAGAAAATACCACTGTTGAATTTTTGCCATAACAAATCGTGACAAATAATATAAAAAGTAAATAACCATCAGAATTTAATACAATTTTGCGTATTTTAGTGAACATATGTACATACTTATGTGTAGCATTAAATATAAAGTGAATTGTTAAGAAATAAATAGAACGACAAAGTACATGTATGGTTATATATCCATCTAGCGACATAAACGTTGAAAAAGTTAAACTACATTCGTGCATTATTCTACCATTTGCGCAAGTATGAATTTTGTCATAAAGCTTGGTTTTAATGACTTTGTTAAGAATTCATTTTCTGTTGCCATTTTTTTATTTTCAAAACAAATTTTTATGGTTAATTAAGTCATGATGTTATAGATGCGATAAAGAAAGAAACTAGAGCAAAATTCATTTAAGGAAGTTGTAGGTTTAGTGGTTTTTTCCATATTCAAGTAAATTTAACACAATCGAAAACTATGTCAGCAAATTGCATTCTTTTAGCAGTTTTTCACCATTACTATTTTCAAGCTAAAAAATATAATTCATTTTTGTTTAATTTAAAAATATTGTTTATTTTTCAGGTTAATTTAATTACAATGAATTAAGTTAACTCAAAACCTTATAATTCCATCAAAGTTACAATATCAATAATATAAAATAATTAAAAAAGGATTTTTATGTTCGACCTAATTTTTTGCCGTTTTTGTTTCTTAAGTAAATGTATTTAAATTGTTGTCAAAGTCATTTGCATTAAGTAAATTGTAGAACATTTATGGTTGTATGCCTTTATAGTACATTGTAAAAATCAAATTTAGAAATGAAATGTTGGATTACTAAAGCTGTCGTTGACCAGTAAATTTACAAAACAAACTGCATGAAATATAATTGCCTAAGGAATATATGGACATTCATATCCTTATAGATAGAAATTTTTATTACTTAGAGGAAAATCCAAATTGTTTGTCAAGTGAAAAGAAACAATTGAAAAGAAATCTTTTATAAAATATTTCTTTAAGGTAAAAAGGTAGTTGAAAACGATATAGAGATTTAAGGCCAGATTTTTTAAATACAAACGCTTTTTTGCTTTTTGAAATTTGTATGGAAAAAAATTTTTAAACGTATTTGCGTTACTTTTCATACAAATTCGAAACGTTTAGAAACGAAACTTTTTGCAAATTCTGCTTAGTAAGTTTAAAATCTAATTTAAAAATCCTGATGTTTTAATAAAATATAGGATACTGAGCTAGACATGTAAAATAATATGTGGAAACTTGCAGATAATAAAACTACAATACAGCTTTAAAACATTCCACCGAATAGGAATTAGTTAAAATATTGTGCAATTTGTCAACACTAACAATTTAACGGGCACTTTGAACTTTAATGTTTTTGAGAAAATTGAAAACAGCAATAGCACTTAATGAAAATTACTGATATTTCAAAGCGTATAACTTTTTATTGGAATAGTATTTTTTAATAATTCTTTTTGGATCCTAAACATCAGATAATTAGCTTTATTTCCTATGCTGGATATGCTAAAGGGACTTACTCCGCGAAAAGTTAAGGCACTTTGAAAGTATCCTCACATCAGAGGGAAATTAAACAAAAATTAAATCTAGTATTTGGTATGCTATCTTGTCCGATGCCGTCATAATTTCTAATACAATTGAAAGTTTGAAGTCATGAGTAGCGAAAACTCGAAAAATTTCCCGCCGAAGAGTGCGGATGTGTGGTTTACGTATAGACATACCAAAGGCAAATAAGGTTCCATTTCCTCAGGATTATCATACATACTTTTTTTAATTCTCCAAAACTTCAGAAATTTTTAACAATCATATAAGCGCACTCCCTCATAGTTGATTTTGTTATACCAACGTTTAGCCATGCTGACGCAATTGTAGACAAAATTCCTCACCATCATGCATGACCACACATTTAGTGGGAGGTCTTTTTTAAATTATTTCAATATATCTCTTACTTGAGAACTTTCGAAATATAATTCCTATAAAGAAACTTTAAACTTTTACCAAATCATTATTCATTTCCAGTCAATCAATCAGTCAGTGAATAGAAATTAAACATAATTGCTTAATTCTTTCATAAATAATATTTACTTTCTACGGCATTTACCCGAGATTATTAATTTTCTTTCAGTCATAAATTTCTCTAAGTATACCTCATATCGTAAATAATGATAGACACTAGAAAACTCAAAATTAAAATCGAATAATAATGCACTTTTACCCATACAAATAATATTTTGTGTATAAACTTATGCATATCGGTCACGTTGTTAAGCAACGTTGTTAGGCTGTATACCGTAGTTAAAATAATTTGTTTCTCTCTTTTATTTTGTTTTATTTTTTTATAATTTTTTTTTTTAAATTTATTAAGCCAACAGCATATTTATGTTTGACTACCAATGTATGTCGTATTTGATGCAATAGACTGCAGAAACATTATTGAGTTTTTGTCTTTATGCATTTATGGTCGGTCATCAGAAGCCAACCATCAACGCCATTAGCAATTTCAACAACTGTGTTTATAGTTTACATACATGAAATTCATACAAACATCTTTTCATATCAATGTTTGTATAAATGTATGTATATACATACATACATACATACATACATACATACATACATACATACATACATACATACATACATACATACATACATACATACATACATACATACATACATACATACATACATACATACATACATACATACATACATACATACATACATACATACATACATACATACATATATGCTAGTGCACAGTTCAACTAGTGGCCATAATAAACATATAAAATCTTCATCATTATTAATATATGCTCGTATACATGCATACATATACATAGATTCATAACGCTTTTATACAAAAGTTATATGAATATGATTTCTATGACTTTATTGTCTAAGCTCAGGTTATGCATGCCTGCGTGTAGTCATATTTAATATGAAAATTTTTATATTCATGCCGAACTGCTGGATAGCTGGCTGGCTCACTTGCATTCATTTGCAGTTATTTGCTGATGTCCAAAATGGTTAAAAAAAGAACAGATAATAATAGTAATATTTTTGTCTATAAAATATCAAAAATTTTACTCTTCTAGTAACTTGATCATAAAACATTATATACAGATTACAATAAAACTATGCATTTAATAACTATGTACACAATGATAAAATTCAGGATTAAAGAGGCTTTACAGGAGGCCTATTTAGCTCCCAATCCCCATTCCATATTTATATCTTTAATTACCCATGCTGTCATTGCGGCATGACCCTTCCACAGTCGCTTTCCTATGTAGAGATTCCTTTCCACAGCATGCCTGAAGAAACACTTTATAATAATGGAGGTACAAATTTTTTTATCTCAGTATTTTTATAGCGACTTCTATCTACATTTTTGATTAATGAGTTTTTTTATTTCGAACTATTTCCTTTTATCCAACGTATTTTTTTAAACATATGAGGCTAAAGCTTGTATATTTGTAAAGACATGATATAGCTTCGACGAAATAATGATAATTATTCAGCTCCTACATAAATGGCATAAGAGCATCATGCGTGATGTCTCTTTTAGGTAAATTTCAGTCTTATATACAAATTATTTGCAATAAAAGGATACGAGAATATTTGTTATTTTTAAAGTATATTTTTTATTAACCAAAAAGAAAAGATCTAAAAATAGAATACTCCTTCCATCTTTCGTTCTAAACGAAAGAATTTGGAATGTGTATCGAAAGAAAAGTCTACAAAAAGCAATACTACTTCCACCTTCCCTTCTACAAGAAGGCAGTTTGGTATGTGAATCGAACTACAAATATAAAAGACGGGGGCTTGGAATGTGTTTCGGATCTATTAGAGGGGAGCGGTTAAGCCTTTGGAAGCCGTGCTTTGGAAAGCAGAAAAAATTTAAGTTGCATAACAAAATAAAGTCTTTCAGGCCTTCAAACGGCCTGAAATTTGCAGTTAAATTTTACCACTGGTTACGTATATGCATGCATGATATGCAGAGCTCGGACTTTCATGCAAATGCATGTTTTTTTGTTACCGACAAAACGGTTTGAACTAATTATATATCTGAATAATCAAATTTTAAGTAGTTTGGCATCGATTTTTTGTTGCATATTTTTGCTTATTTTGGTTTCAAGTGCATATTTTTGCATACTTTGGCAATAAATGCATATTTTTAGCAATTCTTTTTAGTGCATATTTTAAAATTTTAATACTACTTGAAAATAAATTGTTGGATTTGATAAGAAAAAGAGGTAAATTACCAACACTTTATCATACAAATTGGCACTATAAAGTCAAATTTAGAGAAAAATCTCCTAATTCACTTCTTCCAGCCCAGCAAGTGATTACCAAATGGGAACATAGTGCCGTCATATATTACAGAAATTATTTTGACGAAATAAAAATTATTGTAAATGAGTTCGCTGTGGAAGATGACATAACATGCAATAAAAAAAATTTTAAACTTTCATTCTAGATTCTATTAGATTGAGTTGACCTTTTTTATTCAACTACTCGTATGTATGTATTTTTTTATGAAACTATTGCACTACCAATAAAACTCCACGCCCTTAGTAATGCTGACTTTAGACGACATGTTTTTTACATATGGCTTGTCAGGTATGTGAGACATATGTAACTTCGTATGTCAATTTACAGATGGTTTATAATATTTGCTTTCACACGACTTGTGCAATTACATCTGACATAACCTCTAAGTGTTCACAACAGCTGAGTTTTTGCATAATTTTCATAAATAATAAAGCACACTATGTTTTTTTGTGTTTTTTCAGCCAAACCACCTTTTTGTTAATTCAATACAGCTGATGTCATATGCCTTGTCAGATGAAAATAGAACACACTCTAATTGAAAAATTTGCATATGACTTTGCCTCTGTAAATGTCATCTGACAATGTTTCGTATGTTTCACACGGCATGTACAACTTTTGCAGTGGGTAATTTGACAAGTCAGATGTAAAATACATGTCGTCTAAAGTCAGCATAAACAAGTAAATTACGTTGAAAAAAATATTTCAAAAGCTTACAACGTAAAAGGCTAATGCAGAAGAAATAAAAAACGTTAAATAACATCATACAGAAAAACATCGGCTACGACATTTTCCGCGACGCTTGAGCTACATGCAAATAATTGAAAAATTAAACTTTCAGCGATAGAATATCTTACGCCGATCGAATATCGAACGCTCCCTTAACTTCAATAGATTTTGATGTTCGATGTACAGCCTTAGTTCTGCTTTTACAAAGCAAAGTTTACAATTTTTTATTTGAAAAATGTACTGATTTTTATTTCAAATAGTTTTTAAGTTTTATTACATGAATTATTAGAGGAGTTTACAAGGTAGTACTAACTTTTGCATCGGTTCTATGTTTGTTAAAATTGTTACTTGAATTTTTTGCATACTTTTTGTCTCGAAAATACGAAATACAGCCGTTAGTATATATTGTGAATTCCATAATTATACTTCTTTTATGTTTCTGTATGCTTTAAATAATAATAAAAATTTAAAAATATTTCCATATTGTTTGAGCCTTGGTACTTTGTTCGTTGTTAAATGTATATTTCTGCGTATATTTTAATATTGAGGTGTATTCGTTAAGCGCTTAAAATTAATTTTTAGTTGCATCAAAGTCCTCGCCCTGATGATATGTGTATACTGAAAGGAAAACCTTCATATATATAATGATTTTTTTACGTTACAGCAATGATTTCGTCATTGTTTTTCAACCAACGTAACGTTTCATTCCTGAAAATTGCTTCATTAATTATAAAAATTTCGTAACTAAAATGAAACTTTTTCGTTCACATATGCATATAACTAAGCGCCACCAGGCGACTTTTTATATTTATTTAATCCTGACAAAGACTTAATTTAATATTTTTAACACTTGAAAATTACTTACTTTAATTTTACTTCCTATAAATAATTTTGTAAATATTAGTCTTGAACCCTTGATCTCATTTTTGTAAGCCAACACCTTTACTGCTTCAGCCATGTCACCATTGAAAATTAATAGTATAAAATCAATATAAAAGAAAAATAATATTATACTACAAAAAAGTTCATTTCCAATATCTGTATTTGAACTTCAGTCATATTTTTATTTTTTACTTTTTCATTTTCCGAATGAAAAAATTTCATATTATTAATGACAACACAAAATCTATAAAATGTGAATGAAAAAAGCTTCATACCGTTTATGTAATTTTTCATTGCTGATATGCAATCTTTCATGACATTAATGACATTTTTCGTTGTATTAATGTAAGGAGTTAACGTAATGGTTTCATTACCAACCGTTTTCTTTTCAGTGTAGAGTAAACTTGAAATTTATTTAAACAAAGTGATCACTGCTATCGGAAAAAATACTCGTGCCATGCTAAAAATTTTATTTAAAGAATAAATGTCAAATATTATTACAAGGCTTATACGGTTGCCATCGGTTCTTGTTTCACCAGACGTTGTCCTCCTTTTTAGGGCGTCCGGGGTAGTCCTCTTTCTTTTTTTCAAATGTCCGGGGTTGTCCTACTTTTGACGCTTTTCTCCAGATATTTGTTTTTTAACCTAAATTTACGCGATGAGTTTTTCATGAAATTTTTTCTATTCCCATTTAAAGTTGCTTCGTATTTTTTCGCAAAATTGAAACTTTTTTTTTCAAAAATTAAAAAAAAAACTTAATCATTTTGCATTTTTTTCATTAATAATGTGAGACCTGGCTGTACTGTGAAAAAATAGGTCATAAATCATGAATATCGATGGATAAATGTTGATTTTATTCCGACTTAAGTGAGAGAACTTAATTGACGAAATTTCGGATTTTAATACAACACACATACACACACAAATTAATATTTTGCTGTTGTATGGAAATAGTGATTTTTATCAGTTGAGTTCCTTCACTTAATTGTGAATAAAATTAACATTTGTCCGTCGATTTTCATAATTTATAGCTTATTTTATTACTAATATTATCGGATTAATGATAAACATGTAAAATTTTGCAGTTTTGTTTTTTCAAACATTTTGCAATAAAAAAGAAAATTATAAATGGATGACTTAAAGGTAATTTTATTTCACATATTTATTCCAATCGGACAATCCATTCTCGACTTAGTGTGAAATATACTGCAGTATCTAGTAGAAATATTAATCACGTCCTTTAAACAAATCTGCACGTGATAGAAAAAAAAACAGAAAATGGGTTTGAGTTAAGTGCTTTGAGTTTTGTATATTCCACATAGCTTTATTTAAAGGCGATATTTTCCGCAGACCAAGGTTATTACCCCAATTAATTAACCCATGTAAACTGAAACGTAATAGCTGTAAACTGAAACGTATTAACTCATGTAAACTGAAAAGTTTGGTTTTACTAATAGGCAGATTTTGTAAAAAAAAATTCCTTTCTAAACGTTTCAAATTTGTATGACAAGAAACGCAAATACGTTTCAAATGAATTTTTTTCCATACAAATTTCAAAACGCAAAAGGCGTTTGTATTTACAAAATCTGGCCTTAAGTAGAACCACAAAAAAAGATGACAAAAATTAAAATTTAATATAGAAACAATATTTGATTTTTGAAATATTGCACTTATTCTAATGCAAACTAGTGTAGATTCATGTGCACTGCACAAGTATAAATTTATTTTATATTTGCTTATATTCAAATATAAATTTTCACAGGCATACAATATAATGAATATTTACTTCTAAATGCAACATTTATCATACATTTTATTTTATTTGGTAAATTGTATGTTACATTTTCTAGATTTTTACAACGCGTATATAAGTTTTTAAACGTAAATTTGATGATGTTCATTTTTATTTTATTTTTGGAAAGTTTAACAAATTAACTTTTACTCTATGGTTAAATGTATATGCCCAAAACGAATAACTGCAATATTTTCCCCCCAGCAATTGACTATGTGATGATGTTATTATTTTTGTGTTAAAATTAAATATTGAAAATTTTTATATGTATATTTAATTTTTGTTTTTGGTAGTTATCTGATTTTAATCAAAACAAAAATTTACATTAGTAAAAAATAAAAACTAAAAAGTTTTAGATATGTATATTAGCAGGCATATACATAATATTTTTGTGTGATTTTGTTTAAAGCCAGAGGTAAAAGTCAACAGAAAATTTAAAAATTAGTTACATTTATTTTCATTTATTAGCAACATTAAGCCATCTATGAGGATAATAGTGATCTAAAGAAAATACAGATATTTGTTTAAATTATATGGTAATAAGCTGAAAATACTTGATGTTTGGCGATATGCTAATTCAAGGAAAATTTCTTAAATATACATTTAGTCACTCAAATAAGAGGCTTTTTTTAAACGTGTTTAAGTAGAGTTAAAGATTTTATATCACCAGTAAAATTGTTTAATAGTTTGTACGCAAAAAATTTTATGAATTTACCTTACAAGGAAAGCTCTCTAACTTTATAGCTTTTACTGCAATTACGTTTATTAATACTGAACCACTTCAAGATTAGTAAGAAAATGTATTAATCAAGGTCCCGATTTGGATTTCAAAACATACATATCGTTAGCTTGCTATAGAAAGTCTCTAACTCATTATTTTTTTGATATTGAGTTTCTTGAATATTTCCATAGATGAACCTCTAATGTATCGAAATATGCAACGACATACACCTTTGGAATAAGAAACTATTAGTTTAAAAATTAAAAAAGCGTTGTATGAACGGAACAAGTGAGTACTTGGTCAATTGAAACGTAAATGCTATTCGATTTTATAGCCGTATTGAATTTTGTATCTAGTTCATTTTTGTGAAAAACATTTCATATTCAAGATTGAATAACGTTAAATGCGTCATTAGATATTTTGATGTTGATATCATTCGAAAGGCCTTTTAACAAATATTCATTAAAAAGGATAGAGCTTCCTGATTCAAGTGCCTCCTAAACCCTAAAGTTTACCTTATCTTGAAAAATAGTATTATAATTTTCTATACTTCTAATTACCTAAGCAGGCGGCTAGAAATATTTTAATAGTTTTTGTAATTTCTTTCTCTTCCTTCATAGGAAAATGGTACTTTGAACAAATTACAATATTATGTTTTAATAATAAATCTAAGCAAAATATTCAAAATTTAAATTAGCAAAAAAAATTCTTAAGAAGGATTTTTAAATCAAAAATATCATTTCAGCTTGACAAATTATAATTGAGCCTGTAACTTGAGAGATTTTAAAAATTTCTTAACAATTAAGCTCATTCAAGCCCGCCTGGTAAGCCTACTCGTAGGGCAGGGGGTATGCACTACTTTTGCGTATCTCCGAAGCCCTTTCTAGTTAATCTTACTGCTTTCTTTATTTTAGCTGGGACACCATAAACAAAACTTTAAAAAATCTCTATAGTAATTTTAAGTTACACAGATAAAAGTAATATACGATTTCAATTACGAAAACTGCAGATTCAATTAATTGTGTTGCTGAAGTTCAACCAACGACGAAAATTGTATATTCAATCACTGAAATTCAAATTTTTAATTACTCAAAATTTGTAAATTTGCTGGAAATTTTTGTTTTTTATCACATTCAATTACGAAATTAATTGAAAATAGTTTTAATTTCTGATCAAGTGTATTATTTAAAAAAAATTTAGGAACACTTTTTTCTGTGTATACTTCTGGTTTACAATGAGAGCGTATGAGTAATTTTATTTATTTTTCACTATGGAAAAATTTATATTTATAATAAAATCTTGTATTTCTGCACAAAATTTAAAAAGAAAATGGAGTGATAAGAAAAATTAAAAACCTAAATTTATTATCGCGGTTTTAATAAAATGCAGCTATGCAGGAGCAACACAATTGTAAATCTTTGTACAAACCACTTGTAGCACTTAAAATTAAAAATACTGTCTAATTTATAAAGACAAAAAATATTTCATACCAAAGTTTTGAAATTTTTTAAAAGAAATTTTGAAAAAAAAATTACATTTTTATTTCTGGATATATTGGTGGTTTTAGAATCTTTCCGCCAATATTGTCTATATTTTCATTTTCTTTAACAAACTTAATCTAAGCTTGGGCGTCATTTTGTAAAGGACTATAGTAACGCCTTCATTGTATGAAAACTAATGTCTTTGCAGTCCCACTGTATAATGGGTGGCAAGTTTACTTAGTATATATATATAGCTCAATCCAGATTCTTAAGATATATTATATATAGATCTCTGAGAGCTTTTGCTGGTTTATATTTAGTGGTAGTGACTGTCTTTAAAGACATTTTATTTCTCTAATATATTACTTAAATAAAAGTACTGCGATTAAAAAGGAGTACTAAACAAGTAGGTTTATTCGGTGGCATAGTTGTGAGATTAGAATCATACATCTGCGGAAAGATTATATCACTTCATCGCTATTAATGTTTTCTTAGGTCTCGGTTAATTCTTTAAGTTCCCTCATACATTAAATCTAGAAAAATTAGCCCTAACAAAAGCTAGGAAAATTATATAATATATAATAAGATTTATGTACCCAATGTTAAACTTATTATTACAACTTTTTTCGTTTGAAAAATCGTTAATCTACGGATAATTAAATTTTGTTATGCCCGCGTTTTATTATTTGTTTATTTCTTTTGCGTATCCTATTTATTCTTTGACTTTATTTCGTTTTTAGCAAAAATCGATTAAAAAGGTCTGTTAGCCAAATAAAAAAAGTACAAATAATAATAAAAAAATGCTGATAGCCAAATTATAATTGTTGTGTCTCTCTCTGCTAAAGGTAATTTATAACCCTTTGAGACAAATTGTTATAAGCTTACGAAATCTCTTTAAAACGACGATCCCTTAATTTTGGTGGCAAATAAAATTGTACCAAGACAAACGTCTGTTTGTCATATTGTATAAAATTTTCCTGCCTAGTCTGCAATCATTTATTATTTATAAATGAAAAATGGTTCCTTGTAGTGGAAATAAAATTTTAGAAAGATTACAAAGATTATAAAATGAAAAGAGTTCTGTTTAAAAGAGAAAGGAGAAAACATTTAAAAAAATTAAGAAAAATAACATGCAGTATATTTTTTATTTAGATTTAACTCTTTAACGTATTTAGAAATAAAAAAGGCTTTAAATTTATACAATGCGGTAGATCCTTATTTATATGCCAATTAATATTCCAAAAAAAAGATGTGTTTTTATATAATGAACTTTTCAACAAACGTAAATACTTTCTTTGTAAAGTACAAGTTTTAGATAAAATAGAAATGTAAATGTAAATATTATCTAAACAAAGTTTTATAGACTTTTTCGCTGAACCCTTGTGAAAATATCTTAGGGAGTCCGTAACAACATTTGACTTCTATTATCTTAGAGATAGTAAGATTTGTCCAATAATAAGATTATTTTCCTTATGTCACATAAAAAACATTATTCTATGACTGATCTGATAAGTGTAGTAAATGGATCGGAGAATTTTATGAACCATCATTTAATGAATATAAACAAAATAACAGCCTTGTTTACAGTTAATAGTTCATAAGATCTAAAATATAATTTTCCATCCAAAATTACACCAGAGCTAGTTAGTTGAATTGTTTGAGTTGCATGACTCAAATAAAGGCTTACATTAAAGATACCAGAAAAGAAAGTTTTCTTTCTAATAAAACTCTTAAACCAACAAGGGTTAGCTGGCAAATACTTTGCTGCATGCTGAAATTTTTATATCCCATTTTCTAAATTGTAAATTTAATTTTTATTTTGTAAAAAAAACCTTGTTATTCTGTCTTTATTTTCATTTAATTTATAGCTCAAAATACTAATTAAAGAATTGTACGCAGCAATAATTTTCGCTTCAAGTTTTTCGTTCTCATCTTTTATAATCACATAAAAACCACATCGTTGCTTATTATTAACATTTTTGAGGTAAACATTAATCAATCTAATTAAAGGGTTGTTAGTCGTAACCTTTCTTCCTCAATACAGTTCTTAATTTTTAAATCTGAATTTGAAAGAGAACAATAGTGTAAAGTTGCTAAAAATTCCTGCTATGACATATTTTTATAAACTGATAAGATTCCAAGCAAACGTATTCAACTTTAAAATGTTAGATAAAATACTCGCTAGACAAAACACAGTGGCTCCAATTGGAAAAAAAACGTAATAAATCTGTATCTTTGAAGCTTGCAATTCGTTTGCAAAACGATGTATGTAAAAATCATAGAGGAGGGCCAAAACATTGACAATAATGAACCTAAAACCACCCTGAATATGTTTGTTAGCACCGTAACTTTTACAAATATTATCTGATTCTAATGAATTTAAACTTGTTGTAATGCAAAGAAAATACTTTTTATTTCACTAAGATATCTTTAATATTTTTAGAAATATTTGCCTTTGAATCTTAAAATTTTAGTTTTTGGCCGCGACTTTGTTCCCTATTTCGTAAATATCTCTGGTAATAATATAGCCAAGATTTTCTAAAAAATATTTTATGATTTTGAATGAAATCTTTGCAGAAGAATTTTTTAAATTTCTTTCAATTGATGTAGCCGTGAAAAAAATCAAAATTAAGACTTTGAAATGAGAGTGAAAAATGGCTAAATTTTTGACAAAAATTTATCTTAATTAGCGGACGTTTTCCTCCAAAATTTTTTAAAATTAAAAATTTTCTTTTCCCGTATTTCAAAAGAATAGACTTCAAAAATGATTGCAGTTGAAATATTCAATCGACTAAAGCATGCGCGGTACATCCATCATTGAACGAATGTGGTGAAATTCTAAATTTAGTTATAAGGAGGATTTTATTTTATCGCCTTTAAAATATCTCTATATTTGATGCCGAGGCAGTATCCCATAACTGAATACAATAGCTCTACACTAATTATAGATATATAGTCTGGTTATTAACATGCATAGTCGGACATGTTACCCTGCACAATGTAAATATAAAATGTACACTAGGGAGGGTCGATTCTTTTGACAAAAATCGTAGGCGCACTATGATTCTACGAAGAATTTATGACGTCTTTATTATGGCAAAAATTAAAATAGAGCTTGAAGCAGTTTGGCGTATAGTTAATATATTATCAATACATTAAATAATAATACTCATACGCTATCCTGTAATTATTTTAGTTTTTTGCTATAATAAAGACATAATAACTTTGTAGAACTGACGCTAGTTTCCTTATTATTTTCCTAAATGTTAGTTAAACAAGACTGTACCCAGCACTAGTTGGTTTTATACGAACATACAGCATATTTTTGCTTTTCTGCAAGCTCGGCATCCATTTTAGACCCATGGTTTGTAGGGCAAAGTTTTTTAGAATTCTTTGTATAATCATCCTCCGCCCCAACAAAATTTTCATTTATTTTTTGCATCCATTCAAATCGACTTCCCCTAATGTACACACTTTTGCTCGTTAACTTTTATCTACCATTATTATATTCATTTTTCGAACTAGGATATATGCTCTTGCAGTTTGCGTGTAGCTTTTTAAGAGTTTCCATGAACATTTAGAAAGCTCTATCAATAGCAAATGTTGATATGTGATTATTATCGATTATGGTGGGGTCAAAGTCTTATATCAAATATAACATAGGACCCAAGATGATGCTTTTAGAGATTGAGGCTTCAGTCGTTGCGGCTGACTCAAAAAATTATCTTCCTTAATGATAAATTTTCGTCCAGTCAAATAACTTTTTCATGTAAGCTTTTCTTTAATTTGTGGATTAATCCTTAGTCTAAGAAACGTCAATGTAGGGCGCAGAACAATATTTCTTTTCTTCGAAAGTTTTTCTAACTTGTCTGTTTATTTTTTCTAATAGCATTTTTCTCTTATTATTAAATTTAAAAATATTTTTTCCTGTAAGCCCTCAAGCAGACCTAAAGATTAGACACTTGTCCCCTCTTAGTTTACCAAATAATAAAATTATCAAATTATTTTTCCATAATTTTCAAATAGTGTTGCAATGGTACAGGTGGTTAAATCCATTTAGTTGTTGTTAACAAAACCATAATTTAAAGTATCAGATTTCTTTATAAATGTTCATAAATAAAGTTAACAAAAGATTCAATTACTTCAGTAACACTAAAAATAATGAAAAATTTAACAAATGAATTGCTTCTGTGGCAACAAATGTTACAAAATTTAACAAAAACACTTGCACTAGCTGATGTTATGGTTTGAAAATACCCAGCAAAATGCTTTGCTGAATTTAGTCAGAGTTCGGTAAAAAAAAATCAGCACAATTTGCAGAATTCGTATCCAAAGTCGGTCAGAAAACATACCGAAAATCATATGAGGGGTTAACAAGAAAACGCTCATCTTTATCTAAGGAAACTTCTGAAAACGTTCAACAAATGCCTCAGAGAATTCCGTACGACTTCTGAAAATTTTTTCTAAACAAAATTCGAAAGAAATTTTCAATACGTTTCAAAGTTTTTTTTGCCAAAAAATTGGAAAATTTTCCGATACTTTTTACGATTTGTCGTATTAATGTCAAAGAAACGTTTATACAAAAAATCGCATATGGAATAAAAAATTTTACACATATTTTATATATGTATTTAAAATCATATATGAGAAAACTATAGAGAAATAAATGAAAATTAATATAAAAACTAAACTCAGATAATCAGACGTGTTAGTAAAAGTTTTGAGTTAATTTGTGCGACATGTCAGAAGATATGAAAACTATTTTGTTAAATGCCTTAAAGATATGTCTGTTGTTAAATGGATAATATTTCACAAACAACAGAACCGGAAAATTAATAATTATTTGCTAAATACCCAAGCAACTAAAGTTGTAAATTTTTTTTGACATCAGGGGTCCCTTTCTCAAAACTACAATTTAAAAATCTACAAGTAAAATACACACAAAACAACAATAAAATGTGTAAAAGTCTTGTTGTTTTGTGAGTATTTTACTTGCAGATTTGTAACTTATAGTTTTGAGAAACGTGCCCCAGATATTTCGA
Organism: Panzeria rudis; assembly: GCA_956483635.1. NCBI lineage: Eukaryota > Metazoa > Arthropoda > Insecta > Diptera > Tachinidae > Panzeria > Panzeria rudis. The sequence continues at coordinate 129,657,627 of OY101449.1, read as the reverse complement.
AAAATATGTTCACTGGGTATATACGATGCATGCTAGAACAATAAAAACTGAGTACATACCCAGTGGTAATAGTCAACAGGCCTGCAAATTTCAGGCCTTCTTGAAGACCTGCAACATCGATGCACATGCAAACTGCCTTCTTGTTGAAGGGAAGGTAGAAGTATTACTTTATTCTTTTGATTTTTCGTTCGATACACATTCTAAATTCCCTTCTTTATGCAGTGAATATGGAAGTAGTTTTGTATTTTTATATTAAAAAATAAAAAAGCACTTTGGAAATAACAAACATTCTCGTATTCTTTTTTCTTATGTAATTTTTATATAAAACTTTAATTTAAATACAAGAGACATCAAACATGCTGATATTATGTCGGATCTGATTATTTTATAATTATTCCTCCTGAACTACATCATGTTCAATTTAATGTATAAAAAATTACTTGGGATGAAAAAAATTGTTCCAAATAAAAAAACACATTAATCAAACCAAAAGAAGCTGCTATAAAAATACATTCAGAAATAGAAAAAAATGTACCTCCATTTACTTTTTAACAAACCTTCCTTAGATAGCCTTCACAATGGAATCCCAACATTTGGAAGTGAGTGGAAGGCCTGCGCCGCAACGACAGCATGAGTAAAAATGAAATAAGTATGGAATTCAGATTGGCAGGCCTTATGTCTGCTAAATAGGCCTTATGTCTACTAAATAGGCCTTCTAGAAGGTTTCTTTACTCCTGTAATTTACCGCTGGGTATGTACATACTAGTCACATACAAAACTCATCATAATATATATTCTCTAATTTAAATTATATATAGAAATTAAAAAACACTGGCAACAATAACAATAGTTTTGTATAAATTTTTAATATTTCTCATTGTAAAAGAAAATCTTTGTTATTAAAGTCTTTAAACAAAACATAATACTATACATACTTCGCTGTTTTATTGTTTAGTTAAGCACACTTTTCAAACTCAAACTTATACACACATACACAACCATAAAAAAAAATAATAGAGTAAATACAAATACGTTCACAAAAAAACATTTATGGTTTGTATGTGTCATAAACATGGCTTAAAATAAAACAAATACTGGCTTTTGGATGCATTTTCATGTCACTTCTCATAGAAAAGTGAATGCGGTTAAGAGCAGCATAAAAAAAAATACACTAAACTGGTTTAACTGGTATGGGTGGGTTACCATGAACATACGATCGTAATGGCTATAGCAAACATTTATACACAAATAATGTTATACATCTGCATAGAAGTCTCTTTTTTTCTAAATATTATATTGTCTGCCATGTCAGTCAAACTCTTTTCTTTAAAAATTAAATTTATTTAATTAATGCTTGGCTTATTTAAATAGGTGCCCTTAACTCTACAGTTTAAAGTTATGTCTGTTTTTCTAATAATTTTTTTGTAAAATCTATAATATATGACGAGTTATTATTCAATTATGTTTCAATAAAAAATTTATGTTATTCAAATGAGCATTTTTCATTCTTAAGTCTCGGTTGACACTAAGAAAGTTTTCTTTCAGAATATCTTAGATTGTAAGTGAGAGGGGAGAGAAAAATGGGTAAAAATTCACACTATTTTATGTTCTTTGAAATTCTGTTATGTTTTGTAGTTCATAATTGTCAACTTGATGTTCATGTGTAGCCATGAATAAAAGTTTAAAAGAGAATTAGAAAGAATTTCAGAAAGAAAACTTCCATTCGTGAACCGAGACTATGTTCTTGCTAGCAAAAGTAATAATTTGGATTATTCTCTCCATAATTAACTCGCTGCTCTATTTGTTTTCACTCTAAGCTAATAATAAATAGCGTTTTTATTCGGGATCTCCCGAGTAAAAATTCCCGGGACTCCGCACATTTTCCGGTAAAAAAAATTCCGGGAAATTTGTGCGTAAATTCTCGGGAATCTTTTTTTGATATTATTATGGCAACTTTACTTTGTAAGTACACATTTTTAGTGCTGCTCTTAGAAAAATATAAAAAGAAAAAAAAAATATGCATATATTTTCAGTCTATGTATTTTATATCCTTTACATTTTATTTTCACATTTTTCTAAGAGCAGCATTTAAAAAAATCATATTTGGTGACCAAATGAAAATAACATATTGTCCCCAAATGGACATAACGGGCAAAGTATAGTCTATATTTTGTAAAAATTTCAGATTTTTATCTCTATCAATCAGCTTTATCATAAATAAAATTTCACATGGAAATTTCCGACCGTGTGAACAATTGGTATCATGAATAAAATAAGTTATGAAAATTTCCGAATGTTTACGTTTTTAAATTCCGAAAAAATTTATTTTTGAATTTGTTTGCTTTCAAAAAACTTTACACACATGTTTTTAATTCCAGGTATGTTATATTACTCACATGGAATTTATGATACGAAATTAAAATCCATGTGAACAAAAAATTTAATTCGGAAATTTTCACATGTGGAATTCATGATAAGGCTGAATATATGGATTTTATGGGACAGTTTTATTCGGCCCATATTTTTATAAAAATTGCACTTCCAAAAAAATCAGATATCGTAAACCAGTCAAAATAACAAAGCTGCATTGAGTGGGCATGATGAGAAAGTACATGCCTATATTTTCTGATAATATTAGTTTGTTATTTTTATACCCACATAGGTTTTATGAAGTTTAAAACAACTGTTCATTTTTCAAAAATTTTAAAGCGTTCCACCATTATTTCGCAAAAGATATTATTTTAAGACAATGAAGGTTATTTCATGGTACCAGAAGGGTTCCTTCTTTACTACAAAAAAAAAATCAATCCTTCTATGTGCAACAGGTTTTACAATTTTAAATCAGAAAAAACTTTGTCATTTTCAGCTGCACACTTATCGGCCACTTAATAATTTTAGTAATTGAGTTATGAATTTTTAGTCGAACTGTATAGTTTTTTATCCAAAGTTTTTTCATCAGTTAGGCTTAAGTTCATTTTCAATTTAATCTTTCGATCAAATTTTTTTTTATTCAAGGAAGAAATTTTAAAGTATGTAAATATTGAACATTCAAAGAAAAAATTTGGATGTACGCAAGATTGAACTGACAGCTGTTTCGAGACTACCACAATCTACCAACACTACCAGCGACAGTAGCAACAACACTGTAGCGAAAATCCTACTAATTTTAGTAAGCTCAATTAAAAGACTGTCGACATCTCGAGGCGAGTGGCACCAATTAATGAACTTTTTCTAAATGTTCGGAACTTCACTAACTGTCTTTTCTTAGCATGTTCAACTATTTTAAGCTTTTTTAATTTCGGTCTTATTTTAGTTCAGTTTACTTAGCAAAAAAGTATTTCTATATCTTTACTGGCTAAAAAGAGAAAGCCATTATTAAAAAAATTTCTGAAATTGGGCTAATTAGACCTAACGTGTTTTTTATGACAATAAAAATCAATTAAGGTATGAATTTAGTCGAACTTTATGAGTTTATATCCAAAGAAATTTAATTATTTTGGCTTGAGTTCGGTTTTAGTTTAAATTTTCAATTAAATTATATTTTTATTTAGAGAAAAATGTGAAGCATATAGACAAAGAAAATTTTTGACTGCACGGAGGGTTGAACTAACGTTTCGATAGCTCTCGCTAATCTTTTCAGAATTCTTTTCCGCTTGACCGCGGTGGTTTTCAGCCAAGAGTTGAATATCATACTGTCACTCTTAGAGCTGTATTTCATTTGAAAGTTATTGATATTCACTTTTTTCTTTGTCTTGTGTTAAGCTTCTTTTATTATTTCTCTATTCTAGTATGAATTATTATTGATAACTACAAGTACTAGTATGTGTGAATGTTTGCTTGTTAATTTTTTTAACAATATTTTGCTAGGTACCTTTAGAGTTTAACAATTAAGTTATGAACTTAGTCGAACTTTATGAGTTTATATCCAAAGAAATTTAACTATTTTAGCCTGATCAATGTCATATGTTGGTGAGGAGAGTGGTGTAGCAGCTGGTACCTGGTACTACGTGATTAATTTTTAGCTTTTAGTGCATTATCTGCATCATTATTATGTTTCATTATAATAAAAACATTTAACTTAAACATTTTTTTATTATTTTTTTTTTATTTTTAAGTTTTTAGTGTTTAGCCGACTTCAAAACAGGAGAAAGGTTATCATTTCGTCATGTATTTATATATATATATATATATATATATATATATATATATATATATATATATATATATATATATATATATATATATATATATATATATATATATATATATATATATATATATATATATATATGTATGTTCCATCAAAACTACGCCATTCATAAGCCGACTTCGGATTTTTTCTAGTTATTCAAAAGGATGTACTTCCAAATTGGTCCCGTTGAAAAGTGGGCGAGTCACGTCAATAAAAAGTAAATACACATTCGTTTTCCGCTGCTTCTACTCAACTGATTCTTATGAAACTTTACACACACATTAAGCTTCTGTTTAAATACTACATCAGTATCAAAAAAAAAGTGGGCTGTACCACGCCCATGCAAAGTAAAGATTCTTTTTCAAACACTTTTACTAAACCGAATCTTATGAAACTTTGCACACAGCTTTAGTTATCGTTATAATACAACATTATGTTTAGAAAAGTGGGCAGTACTACGCCCATGAAAAATTAATTAGAATTTTAACTATTTCTGCTTAGACGATTCTTATGAAACTTTACACATTTAGTTATCGTTACAATACAAAATTTCAGTTAGAAAAGGCGCCAGTGCCACGCCCATGAAAGTAAATATACATTTTAACTACTTCTACTTATCCGATTCTTATGAAACTTCGCACACACTATTAGTTCTCGTAAAAGTACATGATAATGATATATAGGGGCGGTGCCACTCCCATTTCGTAGTCGGGTTTTTTGCAATAATTAGTTACTTTATGTCCTATCTAAACTCTATGATCTGGCATTTGGTTTCGGACTGTACCTTGGATTTGGACTTTTTTCGTGGTTCTCTGCATCATTATTACCATTTAACTATTTAACTTAAAAATTTGTTTACTTATTTTATTTTTAATTTTCTCTTGCGACTAGAATACTATCCTGCAGATTGAAAGGATTCATTAATTACCATCATTTCTAAGCCAGGAAAATACTATAGGAAAGTGAAACCTTATGGGCTCACACGTGTTTTATCCAACATGTCGGAACTAATTGAAAAATGAATATTAGTAAGCTAACTCCTATTCTTAATGAGAGGGAAAGTATTCTAGTTCATCAATTTGGTTGCAGGAGGCACCACAGCACTATCGAACAAACACATAGACTACTGAATTTTGTTAGAAGAACTTTCGAAAAAAAGATATAATGTGCTGCCACCTTCATTGATGTTTATCATTATTTTGACAAAGTAAACAAAAAACAAAACAAAACTTACCAACGAAGGATATTTAACTGTACGAAATTCAATATTAAAGAAAGTGATTTTCTGGGCTTACCACAGCCGACATACACACATAATTGACATTTGTATTGCTGTCTGAATATAAAACAAAGCCAATAATTGAGTATACTGAGTAACATACACAATTTTCTTAACATTTCAATTAAACTTAACTTAAAGACAAATATTTGCATATATTTATGTTAACAAAATTATAACAATAATTATGTTCCATTAGATAAAATAACACCTGGTTAAATTTACTAAATATTATGAAGTCAAAATGTGAACAAACAAGAAACATACACAAGTGCATATAAATAGTTATTAATGTTAGTATCTAGACAAGTACATACTCCAACTTAGCTGTACCATTAACTTACCAATACACAAATATTATTTGTAAATTTGTTAGATATGTTTGCTATTATACAAACTCTCATCTTGAGGTAAGAATAGGAAGACATAAAGGTATACGGGGTGTAAATATAATAAATTATTACCATACCATCATGGTTACATAAATAAAATCATGCAGACGACATCTAAGACTAACTTATGACATCATTTAAAATAATGTTAACTACTCGATGAACAGGAAGGTCAGTTTTACTTTGATTGCTTTAAAAATTTTATGTTTAAACTTTATTATAAACTTAATATAAAAATTATGTCAAATTTTCGACTCATACCATTGACTCAAGTGTATCTTCTGAATCATGATGCTTTAAAAGAAGTGTTCTATTTTCAACCTATCTTGACCTAAAACAAAATTTAATAACTATAAAAAATTTATGAGGAAAATAATTCTATATAATTACAAGAAGAAAAAGAAGAATATTTACGGGTAAAAATTTTAATTCCTTAAATTGTAGTAAAAATTTATAACCTTTACAGCTAGCTACCAAATAAAAGTAGAAGTTACTTATAAATTTCTTCATAAAATAAGTACAAAAAGAAGAATCTTCGAAAAAAAGAACTTTGACAATTTTTTACTTCACTTGAAACAAAGAAAATTTGCAACTAAATTAAAAACAACTGGATCATAATAAACTTTCCTAGTGTCTATTGTTTTATGAAACTGTTTTTGTTTGTCCAGCATAACAATATTTATTAAGTTTGTCATTTTATTATTTCAGGTAGTATCTACTTTGTTCTCTTTTCAACTTACCTGCCAACTGTCAATATTGATTTAAAGTCGATACAGTTTTTATTGTTTGTCAATTTTGTGATTTGTTAATTTTCTTTTTTTTCTTTACTATGATTTAACGCCAGGTTTATTGCTCATTCTTTGGCAAGTAAAAACTTGAATAAATATCCGAAACACTTACATAAAAGTATTTTTTTTTTTGTGTTACTTTATTTATATTTTTATTTTCTTCATTTAACGCCTTATCATCCATTCATCGATTAGAAAACATTTTCTATAGTACAAATTTTAGAAACGCAATTTAGTTCAGCAATAAAATAAAATATTTCATACTTTGTTAAAATGCAGTGAAATGAAATATTTTCATAATATTAATATTTTTCGGCATTTGTGTTCCGTCCAAAGTGGCAGTAAAATTTGTTTGCTTTAAAAAAAATTATACAAAAACTCATAGTAACTGATTGCAAAAAAAAAACCTTATGAAATAATAATTTAACGCTGTTTTACATTTTTTTATTTAAAATTTTTTATTACATTTGCGTTTGAACTGGAGTTTGAAGTGTAATACTCCATAATATTTTCAAGAGCACTTGAATGTTACAAAAATCAAACAAAATCAAATCAAAGAACTTTATATTAAAAGCTAGAGTATTAAGTTTAATGTATGTTGCAAAACATTTTCTTTAATGTTATACGAGGGTATTATTTTCAACCAAACTCACAAAAAATACGATATACTGTTGTAGGAGGCGCTAGAACAACTTACCAAGGGGTCCATGAATAGGTCTTGCTTAAAAAACTATAAAGTATAGCTTCTGAATATTATACTGCTTCCATAGTACTTCACGTTTTCAAACCTTTTCGTAAAAATGGTTTTATTATTTTCTGCAGGTTCGTTTAACTGCAATAAGATTATTTATTTCCCAATTACAATAAATACTCGATTGATAATTTTACCATTATGTTTAAACTCTTCTTGACGATATTCACTAGTTTAAGTTCAACACAATACTGAGCTACCATGAAGTTTACTCAAGCACGTAACATACTAAAACTATGGCCTATTTCTATATTAAAAAAAGTATGAATTATTTCAAAAACGAGAGTAAATTTATAAAGGCTTTAGAATATTTCTATTTGCTTCTTTAATTTTAAAATAAAATATTACAAAAAATAAGAATTATACTGAAAGAATGAGGCATGATTAATATTCCAAGTAAGAAGGGAAAAATTAACAGCAACTTAATTTTTCAACGTATACAACAGAACATAGCAATGCTGTTTTCGGAAGCCGCTACACTTTCATCATCAATGCTTCTGTGCATTCTGCTTATCACAACTTCTGAGGTGGCTCTGTTGAATGTGATTTGAATTCTTATATATAAACTGTTCATCAAAATTGCATAGGAGAATTAAATCACTTAAGTTGATATTAAAATACCTGTTTACCACTGCAATTCAAAATTTTCCGATTTTTTGTTCCACTTAAGTAAAACTTTTTTGATTTGATTTATAAGAATTGAAAACACATTCAACAGAGACGCCTCATAAGTGGTGATAAGCATAATGCACATGAGAACTGATGATGGAAGTGTAGTACCGTCTGAACACAGCGTTGTTATGTTCCGCTGTACGCATATGTTGAAAACTTAAATTGATGTTTATTTTTGCTTGGAATATATATTTATTTATTTGTGTTCCTCATAGACTGTTATATTAATTACCACAATTTATTAATTACCTTGCGGAAAATTTTTTACCCATTATCTTTAACGTACTTATGCTTTGACGGTTGAAAATTTGAGTGGTACAATATATTCCCGAGTCATGAGCGGTAAACAAAACATATCACCCAACTTGAACAAAAATACCCTACAACTTAGAACCCATCACTGAGTATCTTAGTTATGGCAACTGGCCCTTTTAAATGACAGCACAATCTAGAAGCTACTAGTCCCTCTAATATAAAGTTCCAGAACTCGAGCCGGTTGGTAGTCCTTCGGGACCAGTCGCCTGACTGGGTTTGTAACAGGTTCACTTCCCTCAAGGATATCACTTTGCAACACAAAAATATATTTGCAATGTTCTAACAACTGATTCGGCTAAAAGGGACCAAAAAATATATACGCGCATCAGCGTTTACGCATGTTATTAATTTTAGTGACTCGCTATAAGATTTGTTTAAAAGTTATATGTAAAACACTATGAAAAAAATTTGTGGAACGTCTTTACCTTCTAATTCTTTGCCGTATCGATCTTTTTTCCCCCTTCTTAAAAAAGGGACAAAAAACTCCCCTTAAGCGAATGCCACACAGGTCAATATTCAGCTTCAATATATGTGTTTGTGTGGGATTGTTTACAAAAAATATGTACACATATACGGAGGGGAAGTATTGAAGAATATCAAAACGCTTTTGATTTTCATAACAAACGCACACAAGCACATATATTGAAGCTAAAATACTGATCCGTCTAGCATCCGCATTAGACATAATCACATGGCGGACTAGAATGTCCGACAAATATATTAATCGTACAAATGCGGTAAGCCAAATTTAATAAATTTGCGTTGCAGTCTTTCAAGGCAAGCAGTATAATTATTGCAACAAGGCATATTAAATAACTTCTTAATACTATAAAGAAGTTGGTTATTTATATTTTCGAATGAAATTTTACAGTAATATGCGAATTTACAGATTAAATATCATACAAACAAAAAAAAGTTAGATTTACTTCTGGAAATCTCATGATTCCTAAGACTGTTCCAAGATATTTCAAAACTGTATACTTTATTGTTTTGTAGATAAGCTCCATGTTAATTGTTTTGGAATGCAATCTTTGGTATTTTAAAACACACGGACTTATGTCAAGATTTTGAAGATAAATATGTCGAATTCGGAAGGGTCCAAATCCAGCTAAGTGGAAATTTCAATTATTTTTCAACTTCGATTCATGTCTGTGAAGATACCTTTCAGATAATTATAAGTGTGTTATATGTTCCAAAAAAATGTGAAGCCTCTCATAATCGGATACTTTGAGACTTCATAGCTCTGCTTATGAGCAATTTAGGGAGTTGGTATTCAGAAAATACTCCTCTGTCATGTGCCTGATTTGCCTGATTTGTTTCCAAAATATTTTGATTTTGGACCACTGTGCATTGTTCCAGAATTTAAAAATTTGGTGTAATAATAAATAATTAATATCCACCATTTTTTTGGATTCAATTAGTATTTATTTTATTAAAGACTAACTTTACACGAATATATATTTACGTTTATTAAAAAGACAGTTCAGTGACTAATTTGCTGTAGAGCCATCCAAATTCAGAGCAACTCCTTCAGGAATACTATGAAAAAAGCTTAGACGTACATACTTACATGTCAATGTCAATGTGACGTTATTCTTAATGCTAGGAATCGCTTTGTCTGTCAATTTTTGAATTAAAGTCACAATCTTGAAATAAAAGTTCGCAAAAACTAGCACTGGCTAATTTTTGTCCTAATTTGGCCATTTCATTCATAACACTCGATGCAACTATTATTTATTTAAATCTTCTCAAGTTTTTCACATCGAAATCAACCGCATAAGGCTACTTAAATTTGGATTCAGCATAAATTCCAGCCTCTACAACTCCATCATAATCTAATATTTATGCATTTCATATGTTTTCTTCACTTTTAAAGTTAAAAAAGCATTAATTTAAGCTCACTTAAATATGTATAATGTATAAATTTTCGCTCTAATACCAAGATAAATACGCCTCAAAAATCCTCAAACTTCACTTAAATTAATTTAAATACTCTGAAAATATGCATTTCCTTTCATAGTGATTCAAAGAAAAATTCCAATTAAAGTAGAGGAAAACTATTATTTGGTTTGGGTAAAAAAAAGTTAAACAAATTATAATTTTACACACAATTATGTTCAGCTGCATAAGAAATTAAATAATTTCTACAAATTTACAAACTTAAGCAAATATTTATCTTGTTTTGAAGTCAAACCTTTTTTAAAATGACAATATTCCAATGAAAACTCAACAGGTAACTTTAACAACATGAGCATTTTCAAAAATAAACCAATAACAATATTACACAGATAAGCTGAAATTTTAAGGAAAATGAAGACGCTGTGTGCAAACAAAAATGAACAAGAAATTATACAAACAATAAACAAAAAGCGATAGACAGGTGAAGGAAATAAAAGGAAATAAACAATTTAATTCAATAAAAAACTTTAAAGTACTTCACTAATAATTGCAAAGTTAAATTTAAGCAACATTTCCATTTCACGTAGTTTTAATTTTTGAACAAAGTTATTTATTTTTTCTCTTTCAATTATATATAAAAATGTTCATTAAAGCAGTTTTAAATAATTTTTAACAATTAAATACATACATGCAATCGTAGTTAAATTTACACGTCCAAATGTATATATTGACGTAGCGTTATGTAATCATTATATATTACATGTAAAAAATATATTAACTTTAGTTTTTCTCTATTTTTTTTTTTCATTACAGGTATGTTTTACAATTGTATGCTGGCAAAGATGATGTGAATTATTTTTAATTTATTTTTGATTACAGTAAGTAAATATTTGTAATTAAAAAAATAACTCTTCAGCTTTACGCTATTTCAGGGTTTATTAACACCAGCTCACGCTTTAATGTTTTAGTCAAAGCCGCATTGCAAAAAAAGAACTCATGTGGCCACTCACTCATTTGTGATGCATTGACCATCTGTTTATTTATTTATCATCAACACTCCAATAAAAAATGGTTCATGGCACTGTTGACATATCCTTTGAAAAGTCAACGTGAATATTATATTGTTTTAATTACAATTACAAGCGATGAGTAAATAAATACTCATTATAAAGTTTTTCTTAAAAAAAGATGAATTAAAGAATTGAAAAATGTTGTGCTATAAAAAACAATAAATTATTATGTTTTCAAAAGAAAAACAATTTTGAGCATCTTTCCTTTAATAAGAATAAAAATTATGTAGAATGAACAGAAACACCGCCATCTATAAATAAGTCGATAAATAAACAATATTTTTCTATTAAGGAATCATATTTAATAAGGCATGTAACTACCCAGCAAAAAAAAAGAGACGAAAATTGTTCCAAAGGTTTACCATTTTCATTGCATACCATTAACAATAGATTCTGAATTTAATATTCACAGGCTGTTGTATCCCTGCGGAAAAATTTGTGACAAATGATCCAAAAGTACTCGTCCTATGACTTGAGAAAATGAGACTGGTGCCAAAAATAAAAAGTAGTGAATGCCGAAATAGACATATTGTGTAAATGGTCACATATTAACCGTTTTCAGTCAATTAGTTGGTACTCCGGCTAGTATTGTAGTAAACGGCACTGAACAAATTCGATGCACCTGGATCTAAAACCTATCACATAGTATCTATAAAATATTAATTGTCTCACTCCAATGAGACTACCATGCCACTCAGGAACCTGTTTCGTAGCTATATTCAAATATTAACTCCAGCTTAACTGGTATTTATAACATTGAAATATAAGCTCCCCTGTGGTCGAGTGGGTAGTGTACTAGCCTGTCATGCCGGATGTTGTCGATTCGAATCCTATCAAAGACACCGCTTAAAAATAAAATACAATTTCTACTTGTATTTGTAACAATAAAAAAATAAATTAATCGATAATTACAGCTTAATTTTGGAATAATATCTATATGTAATCTATATTATCCTACACCGATTAGGACTCCATAAGATAGTTCGGAGACAAGTTACAAGGTGGATATAAAGTACCGGTCACGTGACTTGTTTTGTGTCAGTTCCATTTACCGTAGGGCATATCATCCAGTTCTTTGGATCATTTTCGTCCAATGAGAGCCACACGTTAAATTCATTGATGTTTCACCAAAAATAGAATTACTTTAAGGGATTTCATCAATGCTGTAACTAATGATTTCTACGTTCATTTTTTGCTGGATACAAACTAGTAACTTCAAAAATTACTTTTTAACAATAAACGAAATTATTCTAAACACAATCTTACACACAAAAAGCATATATTTTGCTACAATTTGCAAATTCTCACTCGCGCGAATATCTTTCTAAAAGTCCATTCCCATTTTAATACTAAGTAATGACCCAAAGAACATTTTGTCGACTTATTTAACATGAGAATAAATGTGAACGCGTGAGCCGCAAAAAGTTCAGCAATTTTCAACTTTTTCTCGTCGTAATTGCAATCTGACAGCTAGTGCGGATAGAGATGATAGAGATGATTAAATTTTTTTGTAATTAAAATCAAACAATTAAAAATATATAGCTTTTTTCAAACTATGGAAGCGAATTAAAACATTAAAAAATATATATAAAATGTGATACAAAATCAGAAAACAAACGATCTAAGGCTTGAAACTTTATAAACAAAATGCCTCTAACGTATGATATGTAACTCTCCGCTTTTAAAGTGTATAATGTTGGAAAAGCAACAAACACCTTGCCGCGTTAACGCGTGCTATGTACCTCCAGCTGAAGTATGCTATTAATTAGTTAGTCCCTGTTCTGCTCCACTTTCACTACTATGATAAATAAAGTGGGCAATATACCACAGGTTGGGGTCATCTCACCTATGCTGTGGCTTATCACTGTTAATTCAATTCATTTCAGATTACACGCTGCGGTAGTCAAGGTTGTGGTATCAGGGATGTTCACGGACATCATAACCGACATCATGTCCAACGAATTGTTAACACTGAGCAAATGGGCTACAGGTTGTGGTCTAGGAGTGAAGCCAAATAAAACCGAAACTAATACTATTTACTACGAAGACCAAAGCTCATAACTTTAGACTCCCTCGGCTACAGAATCAGGTAATATCGCTATCGTATAGTGCAAAGTATCTAAGAGCTATTCTGGACTCTAAACTTTCGTGGAAACTAAATGTTCAACACAGAGTTAGAAAGGAATCAGTTGCATACTACTCCTAGCGGAGAATCTGTGGCTCTAAATGGGGTCTAAGCCTTAACATGCTTAAATGGATGTACATAGCAATTGTTCGTCCCATATTGACTTACCTATCGGTAGTATGGTGGTCCGCCACAAGTAAGAAATATGTGGTAAACCAACTATACAGCATACAGAGATCTGCTTGCATCGGGATTGCAGGTTGTTTACTTACTAGTCCTTCAAAGGCTCTGAATACTATACTAAATGTAATATCGATCGATCTTTATGTAGGAACTCTATCCTCGAGCAGTGGGGCAGCACTAACGATATTTGCGAGGTGGAGATCAAGGACTTATTACTACCGACTCTGAGGAAGCCCTCTAACTACATGATACCTCATCTGGACTTTGATAACAATTTCAAAGCTCTTATTCCATTTAGACGGGAGTAGAATGGAGGTAACATAGAAAAAGACTTAACTTCAGGGTGTATACTGACGGATCAAGAATGTGGATTCTGTAGTCCTCTCGAATGACCATCGAATCCAGTGTATTTCAGGTTGAAATATGGGTTATAAGAAAGGCGGGCATGGTGTTGATTGATAGGAGTGTTCAAGGTAGAGACGGCATCTTTGTCGGCAATCAGGCGGCACTTCTGTCCTTAAGGTCACACACTACTTCTTCTACTTTAGTTAGCTAGTGCAAGGATGTGCTATCCAGATTAGGTGGTCAGACAGACGTTACGCTTGCAACAAACAGGCTGGCTCTGCTATGGACGTACCCACTGCTTAATCGGTAGGCATGCTTTTTGGCATTATTAGAAACCATATTTCAAGTATTACCGGCAGAAAGCTGAAAGCACGTGTAAGGTGTCTAAGAAAATATGACCTTGCTACAATGATAATCGCACAGCACAGCCAACCAACAGAAACCGTAGGGATATCTCGTGGCTTATCCAGTAGTGATGGGGAACTGCGTGATCGACAGACATGCTAGCAGGATAGGTCTTTCCTCAATGCGCTCTACCGTAGTCGTCGGGATCAAAGTAAATAAGAGACAGTCTTTCGCTTTCTTTGCGAGTACCCGCACCTCTCGAGCAACAAATTGTTTGGCAGCAATTAGACCTATCAGAGCTATCAAAGTTTGCTTTAGGTAACCTAATCAGGTATCTCAATGCAAAATTATGGATCTAGTACCTACTACCAGATCGCAGATCAGAATTCGAACTACATAGGTTGACACTGACAAGTGGAGTGGTCTGTCAAAACAGAATCTTATTGATTCTACTTGAATGATTGCATGTAGTAGGCAGCTACGTATGCCAACTATCCAACTATGATCGATAAATAAAGTTACGATTGTGATCGAATTTGCAGCGTCTAATAAATATATAAATATAAATAAACAATTAAAATACTTATGAATGTAAAAAAAAAGGCTGATAACAAAAAATTCTAAAATATATTTACAGCAATTATACAAAATGAAATAAAAATATAGTAACAAGAATTTTAAAACCGGTTAAGATAAATATATTGCTAAGTTTTTTGTTATAGAAATACATTTTGTTCACCTTAAGCGATATGTCTTCGTATGATTTTTTTATCACAAGTTTTACAAAGCAAGCCAGCAGTTGAAATAACAAATTGTGTTGTGGCTTTTCAATATCAAAATTAAACAAAACAAAGTTTAATAAAAAAACAGTTACTGCATTAAAACGTAGTATCTCTAGTAACCAGATTATCAATAATCTGTTTGGACTGCATATACTGACCTTGTGTGGTAAAAACAGAAACTAGATTTTGTACATTAAAAAAACATAGTGTGGTTGTATTAAAGACCAAAATACTTTAAATGTTAATAAAAACTAGAAAAACTTGAATAAATACAAGTAATTAGATATATATTTATTAGGAAAATATTTATAAGTAACATTTCCATAACATAAAAGCAAAGACTTTTTTTAAATATGAAACTTAAATCAAATATTTACAATAACCTTCAATAGATCGGTAACAAAAATACATAAAATTTATGAAATATTAAAAACAAGCGTTTACAAATTCATTAGAACTTCTTTTGTATATCGAAAAAAATATGTCTTATGTTAACACTTTATAAACATATCTATATAATTAATAGGCGCGAATGTTTTTATTATACAATTTACGCTCATATTATACTGCCGATTAAAAAAAAATTTACACAATTTTGAAGGTATTTATTTGGCTGAAAAATGGATAGCCGGATAAAATATTAGTTAAAAAACTATATTTTAACTAACGCTATCAATTTTCTATGAATTCATAAAACAATTCATGTTTAATACCATAAGAGAATAATTGTAATAAAGACAATTCTTAAATTGATTGGGTCAACCGAACGTATGTTTTTGTAATGAAGAAATAACGAATATGATGAGTCCAACCGAATAAAAAATTATGCATTGGACTTTAGCACCAAAATAGCTTTTTTCAATAAGAATTCTTTGACGTTTGGTGCAACTACCGAAATTCGATTGGTAACAAATTTGGTTGTTTCAACTAATCTATTTCCTATGTGCAGAAGCGTTTAAAATTGCTATTAGTACATGCACACATAGTACACATGGATGTATTACGTTCAATAAAAAAATAGACCAAAGACGAAAGGGTGTTTGCAAAAACAGCAATATTACAGCTTGTTTTCTCTGCTTTGAACTGGTGGTTTCGTATAAATACGACTAAAAGGGAAGAGTTAGCTTTATTGGAAAGTATTTCGTTGTTGTATTTTGCAACTGTTTTTATGAAATGTGTACAATATAGGTCAATATTTTTTTTTTTTTTTGGTCTATAGCCCATCATTTAGTTTCGGGTAAATGTAACGACAGGCCATTGTTGACCAGTAAATTATAAGTCCATGTGTACCCTTTTATTTATTTAATGCGCTTAAAACAGGTAATATTTTTGGTTTCCCTGACTAAAAGTATAAACAAATTATTAATTTTTGTATATACCGTACGGTAAAAGGAACTGACACAAAACATGTCACGTAACCGGTCACCAGGTGGAAGGGACCAGTCCGAGTTCTAACACTTCATATGAAGCGGACCAGTCACTTTTACATGGCTATGGCCAAGGACGGGGCTAATTGATACTTTATTATGTGCACCTTGTGAGTTATCACTGAGCTATCTTATGGAGACCTAATCGGAGTTGAACATAAATGTGAGCACAAAACTTCAGTTTGTGAAGTGTTCATAATGTACATTATTGAATTGTTGTCTTCTTTTATTGCTTTTGATTTTATGAGAAAACTAAAGTTGTTATTCCCTTTTATGAAAGCACACAACAACATCGAATTTGTTCAGTGCTTTTTACTACAATACTTGCCTGAATCCCAATTAAATTGACTTAAAATGGTAAATATGTGACTATTTACACGATATGTCTTTTTCTACCATTCACTACTCCTAACTCTTGGTACCACTTCGATTTTCTCAAGTCATAGGACGAGTACTTTCGGATCATTTGTCACCAAATTTTCCGCAGGGTAATTAGCCGCATTTCCTAGCAAGAACGAATTCTTACGTTGGAGGAAAATTAATGATAAAATCATTAGCGCAACATACAAGATCATTATATTGGAAGATTTTGCTCTCAGTGGAACTGCAACCCAATTGAACTCATTTCTCCCTCTTCATACATAAACTATAAAAAAAATCAAGCTAAAACGTCTTTGTCTAAAACCAATTTAACAATTCAAATCATTATCAAGTATCGAAAAATTACACACTCATTGATCTCTTTTCATTTCGGATGTATGCGTGAAAAATTCACTGCATATACCTAAAGGATAGAGTTTGATGTTAATAAACATTGTATCTCAACATTTGGTAACAGGTTATCTACATCACACATACTACATTGATAAAGTGAAAGGAAAAACTCTATTACATACTTTTCGTGTACTTCGGTGAAAAAAATAAATTTCGATTACAATCATCATACATAAAATACAGCAAAGGGTAGTTTTAAGTAAAAAAAAAAACACATTTAACACACTTACCCTCAATCTTTGGTTAACCAATCATAAGTTACTACTTCATATTACTTGCAATGCTAAAGCAACTACTGCTGCTTTGATTTCATGCCAACCAAGATAATAATCAACAATTTTTTACCCTCAGAAGCAACCAATTTATAAAAGGCTTCAACAACGGGAAACATGACTGAAGTAAACAAATCGCATCAGTAGAATAACGCTGTTTTTGCAGTCGTTTCTAGAAAGGAAATTTCATTTCAGAGAACAATTTTTTTGTTTCCTCACCCAACCATCTAATATGATGGCGATTGCGAAGATGACAACATGCAAAACAAATAAAATGAAAAGCCGAAAAAAATATTGTAATAACATCATATTAGGGAAATAATGGCTTGAGAATCAAACCAACAAAAAACATAGGTGGCATGATGGCAATAGGAAAAATTTTAAATTGAAGAAAATCACCACCTTTAGAAAGGAAAAAAATATATAATTTTTGGAGTTTTTTGGCGTTTGGTACTGCTGACTTCCATGTTGATTTATATTACGAACGAAACAAAATGGATATTAATTATCGTGACGTTACAAATACGAGTAGCATACATACATATAAACTTAAATTTCTATTTTTTTTGAGTTTTTTAACTTTCATATACAAGACTAGCTGTTTTATTTATCGTTGTGTATTTCGGCTCTTATTACTGCTATTTGAAAATATACTTTCCTTAATATGAAAAATTACCTGTTCCTAATATGACAGGACATCGTGGCAACTAGAAAGTAATGTTAATTTGTTTTTCAGAGTTTTTTTCTTTTTTTCCATTTCTTTACCGATACATACTATACAAATATAAATTATTTTAATTAACACTATAAATATTTACAAATTAAATGTTTATAGCATGAAACATAGCAATAAATTAGAGAATAAAACAACTTTGATAAATTTGTAAACAATAGAACAATATAAAAAATAAATAATATATACAATATTTTTCGGAGAAGAGCCATTTTTCCAAAATATAGCGGTGAAGGGCCAATATACGCGGCAAGCGGTTGCATGCGGCAATCATCCCGCCTGAAGGTTTTTGGTAGGCAAATGTTCTTGGCAAACAAGCACGAAGCCAATACCAAAATCAATTTACAAAATCACTTTAAACGCAAAATGAATTTAATTATGAAATCCTAATAAAAAATAAAAAGCAAATTGTATTTGTTTGTAAAAAAACTAATTTGTTATTGAAATAAAACGGAATTTTAGATTTTTTTGTCAAATAGAGTCTCATATGACAATGTCGATTAGAGCAGAAAAGAAAAATGTTAAACAAAATTAAAATTCTCCTCACGGCTGCTTCTCATAGCCGAACATTTATGTTCGCCCATTACTATAATTGTTAATTTAGGAAGGCGATAGAAGTTGTCTATATTGCAGTATAAAAAATTTTACACTTTTTTGTGGCCATTATTAACTACGGCCAAACGGCAACACCAATTTAAATATATTTTTTAAATTCTGACTTTAGTTTCTTACAATTTTGTATCACTTTTACTGCCAGGCCCACTATGTCGACACAATTGTTTCTTTCGCACAATTACATATAAAACAAAAACAAAAACAAATTCAAAAATTTTGTTTTTGCTTTAAATGTAATTGTAAAAAAGAAAGAATCGTGTCGACTAGGGGTCCTGGCAGTAAATGTCACGAAGAACAAATCTTTATCGCTCACCCCTTCTCAAGCTTTACAATTTTGAAGCACTCCTTTTTAAATCCTTTTAATTTGTTTAACCGCGCATTAAGGAAAGTTTTGTTTTAAATAGGGTTTTAAGAACGATTTAGATTTTAGCAAATTTTCACAGCTGAAATAATTAAATTTCGGCAGACAAATGATTGTGCTAGAGGACTGTGATTGTGAAAAACTGCTGTATAGCTCTATTAGTTTACCTTAACCCTCTGCGACTGACGTCGTAGTCTAGCAGACACCAGTAAACAGAAAACATTGTTTTACGCCATAATTATACAATAATCGATTCTGGTATTTTCAGTATCTTCTTATTACGTACTCATGCGTACGTTAGTGTGAAGAAAACAATTGAAACGAGCGCACGCGTTGATGTGAGCATGAAAGTGTCTACAAGTCTACCACGTCAGTTTTGAGGTAGACCTGATAAAATACGTTGTAACTTTTTATTAAACCATTGATATTATCTCTTTTCTTTCTAGATTGATTAGCTTAGGTATAAGCTAAAATTAATGTTAAAATTTTTACCAAAAAAATAAGATATGACGATTTTTTATTTTTTGTATGGATGTAAGTTTTTTGAGGGTAATTTATGTCATGCCAATAATTTTGATTTTAATAAGCTTTGTCGTTTTGTTTTCAACAAAAAATTACAATAAATAAAAAACTAGAACATTAAATTAAAATCAAAAATAGTTTCAGTGGGTTTACAAAGGGGACTTGGAAAATATAAGCAGTCGAAATAGTGTCTAGTGTACTACCACGTCAGTGGAATTGTGACAATGAAGTCACGTCAGTCGCAGAGGGTTAAGGTCACTTTATTTATTTTGATTTAATTGATTTAATACAACATTTAATAATTCAACAAAAATATATTATAAATGAAAAAAACTACTCACTTTAGGCATTATATTGCTTTTATTAAATTTCATAATTTAAAAGTTTTTATTGTTGAAACCTTCATCTGAATACTTTACAGTTTATTCTCCACATACAGGCTCCACTTTTTAACTAATTTAGAAACCGCATATCATAACGTAACGGTAAAGCAACGTTACGGAAAAATCTAAACAGATATATTTAATTTGTAGAGTCCGACCGAAACCAGTTTTTGAGGCCGAACCCGAACCGAACCGAACCTAATATTCGGCCAAAGGGCCGAATACTCGGCCGAGTCCGAAACTTACCGAAACTTTTTAGCATTAACTAAAATTTACATTTTTTAAAACTTACAAGAATTAAATAGCCATTTATTTTATTAACGGCCCCTTCCCCATCTGATTAAAAGTTATCGTGGTATTTAACGGCAAATTCGGTATACAAAATTTCCCGTTAAATTATACGTTAACATATAACCGTGTAATGTGAAAAGGGGGCGTAAGAGTACTTCTACATACATACATCCAGTGCTAATAATAATAGCACAAAATTTAATATATTTTTTTCCATCGGACTAAAATAAAACTTAAATATTTACGAGCATATGAATAATAAAAACTTGGCAAGAAATTATCATAAATGGTAAATAGATCTAGAATATTGGACTCGGTTCAGTAGTGTTTCATCACTCTATTGATGACGTTACTAGAGCACCAATCAAAAAGTTGAGACGGAATAACAAAAAGCATATATTAAAAGTGAAGTCTTTTGATTTGCGTCCGCGTTTCATCGATGATACACAAAATAAAGAATTTTTCTCGTATTAAACTTATCGTGAAGATTTAAAATTACCTTTCTTCATAGATATTATTTAAAAAGTCTATTTTAAAAGACAAATAAATAATTTCAGTGCAAAATCGCACAAGTAAATTCTATGGCGAGAAAGCGATTTATTATAACACAAAATAGATTTTCGATTGGTATTGAAATTGGTTTAAAAAATTTTAAAAATACTATTTGGATTAACTTCCTTATTTATACAGAATAAAAAGTTTCGGTTTCGGTATTCGTTGGCCTAAACTGAAAATCGGCCGAAAGCATTATTTTGGTCGAATCCGCATCTGAAACCGAATATTCGGTCGGACTCTATTAACTTGTTATATTTTTTATGTAGTAAAGCAAAAATTTTTGAGAATCTTCACAGTGGTTTGAATTTAAAAAAAAGTGGTAACAACTATGGTTTACATGTTCCACAGAATGAGTTTGTCTAAAAATTAACACGGTTGTAGAGAAGGAGCCACGCTTTCAGAATCATGTCTTTTAAAGACTTTAGCTGCATCAGAGGCGGAGCTGCAAGTGGTGAAATTTGGCTACCACGAGTAGGAAAAACATTGTACTGACCAATTTCTAAAATTTTAAGCGCGCTAAATTTTGCTAGACAAGATAAAGAAAAAATATGTTAACGACTGTTTTTTTATCTTTTATAATTTAGGAGATATTTCACTTCAAAATTTAAATTTTTAATTTCTTGTCTCGGCTTTTCTTGGTTTTCCGTTTCTGACTTTTTTATTAAGCATAAGATTTTAACTTCTAAAAATCACAAAGTACTTCTGTTTTTCGAGATTTTTAAAATTTAAAATCAGATACTTAATAAAAAGTTACAACAAAAAACCAAAAATAATCGAGACAAAAAACATTTAGTTTCGAAGTGAAATAAATATCTCTTAAACTATAAAAGATACAAAAAGAATTGAGAGCACATTTTTTTTTATCAGTATATACAATAGTTACAATCCGCGCAATGTTTCTCACACACGAGGTAGCCAATTTTCCCCTCTTATGAGTCCCCGTCTAGTGAAGCTAAGGATTAAAAAAAAACTAGATTTTTGAAGCCTGGTTCCTCCTCTACAAACCATTTTAATTTTTAGACAAATCCATTCGGTATCTTAGAAGTTCCATAGTTATTACCACTTTTTTAATTTACAGCACTGTGCGACACAGTGTGAGCTAGAGATTTATAATTTGTCAGCAAGGAAAGTTCCTACTTGTTGATCACATCAATGCACTGTAGGAAATTTTATTCTTCTTTTGGTCAAAACTAAGAAACTTAATATTGAAGATTCGCAATAATGTTTGCTTTACTATACCAAAAACATAACAAATTAAACATCACTATTTAGAATTTTCCGAAACGTTGCTTTACCTTTACGTTATGATATATTTTCCATGCGTTTTCTAAATTAATTAAGAAATAGAGCCTGAAAGTAGAGATTAAAGTGCAGCTAAAGACTTCAGAATACCCGGTTCTAAAAGCTTGGCTCTTCTTCTAACTACAACTATTTAAATTTTTTAAGGCAAATCAATTCAGTCATTTAATTTACACCACTATGCGTCGTTGGCTATATTAATCTCGAAGAGGCCTCATATAACAACCACAGAGGACTACAAAATCTTCATATATAACCAGGCACCTCTATCGGGGCAAAAGTACACCTACGGTGAGGAACTTTAATATACTGTGTGTAATTTTTGGCAGCCTCCTTCAGTTCACATCGTACGCCACCTATATAAACCAAAAATGGAAATGCCCATTTTGGCGCATTAACAAGGACGTCATAGGAGCGACATGTATAGTAAATAGCTGCTCCCTCCTAAACTACGCTGTCCCAATATGGATCTCGTTCCTTGATGGCACTGAATGGTGAGGACTTCTAGCAGCACAAAACACTGCAGTACGAATCACAACAGAATGTGTAAAAACTACCAATATTGACCAGCGACATGAGGAGACATTTATGCTAGCCGTGAGGCAGCAATATGCACTGCTAGTAAAGCAGTTTCTGATCATTCGCTATTTCGGGCAGCTGGCAGCTATCCAGACAATCTCTTTGAATCCCGGCACAGTTAAATATGAGGCGAATGGAATAGTACCCTAAGTTTGGTTAATGTGGTATAGGAGGGTAGTGTGGTATAGCTGTTTTTCTATAAAGCTAAGAGCATATGAATAATTGTACCAATCTTAATAGCTTGATACTCTCAGACATTTAAAAGTAAGAGAATTGACATTTTTTGTGCTCAGCTAAAAATTAAGTTTTTTTTTCTAATAGCACTTCATTATTCTAATTTTAAAGTCAAATGTGAGTATTTAATTAGTGACGAGCACGTGCAACAATATTGGATATTTATTATATATAAATTAAATTCAATAATCGCGTGGTCGGCCAATGTGGCATAGTCAAAGGCGGCTAAATTGGTATGCTGTATCACATTCCCCTTTTAAAAAAAAAGCATTTTCAAAAGTGATGACACAAGAAAATTGACAGCGGAACAGAGGTATGAAATACTACATTATCCGAGCTTAGTATGCCACATTAACGCCCAGCAAAAGTTCGCGTAAACACTCTATATTATCAGAAATATTTTATGGTAAAAAAAGCCTTATTAAGAAATAAAAAAAAAAGTTTTTTGCTATTATTCTTTGGCATCACAGAACTAAAAAGTCCTTATTATTATAATAGAAAACCCGACCCTTTTTTAATAGACAATAAAAATATTTACAATATAAATATTCCTTTATGGCAAATGCATTCTTTGTCTTGTTTCTATTTATGTTTCACAAAGTTTACTGTGTTAAACATTTTTATCATTTATTTTTTTTTCAGTCATTTGCTGTTGTTTATGGTATTTTCTTTGCTTTTATATTAAAATCGTTTAAACTACATTATCGTCAAGGTAGTGGTGAATGAAATTCCATCGTAATATAATTTTTTTATATTGTGGGAGAGTCTTTGGTCACGTGATTATTTGTTAAAGGGATATGGAAAACGCAAAAAAAACACATAAACTACTATTTCACCTGGATAGTTGAGTTAAAAATATGTATAAGTATATATGTATAAAAATACACGGAGCTCCTTAAAAGTATTCTTCTCTATGCATCGCATAAGTATACACAGCTGAGTATTAAGAATTTCGTAATGAAATTTTTTTGCTTTGTGTTATTTTTTTGGTAATACTACCAACTATTAGGTGTTAAATTACTGATATATTTAAGGCCAATTTTGTTGGTCTATTAGTATTAATTTGAAAAATGTTTGCATAAATTTTTAGCACGGAACACTATGATATAAGAACAACAAAAAAGTGTAAAGGGAATAGTGGAAAAAAAAGAGCAATAAAAGAACGAAAAGACAAAAATATTTCAGCCATAACCTACACTGCTATCAGACGCGGACCCAGCCTGAGCTTTTGGGGTGGCGCGGCCAACTTTCAACTGAAACATGATATTTTGCAAAATTTCAATCAAGCATATTTTATTCGTTTCGGGAGTGGCAGGTGGGGGAATATCCAATTTTCGACCTTCCTGTATCCTACTAAATATACATAGATGATCTAGGAATATATTATGCGCCTAGAATAAACGTAAGGACGTACTACATATATAAGAAAAAGAGGTGAGAAATAATCCCTCGCTTAGAAACTGATGCCAGCCAGCTTCATTCATATATTCGAAAGTTGAATGTTAAGAATACTTACGTGAATGTCAGTTTTGACCAAAATTCGTGTTCAATTATGCGGAATACTTTTGCAATAAAATTCCTTTCAATTAGAAGATGTTTTTTGGAATACTATTTTTTCTTTTTTCTGAATAACAACAAGCTGAATAGGCTGTTGCATCAGTATCTGATGAATTAGTATTTTACACTTTAGTGTAAATGCAATGAAACTGTTATACTTTACAATCTTTTATTTTAACACATCAATTAAAAAAAAAATATATTTGAAAAATAGAGTTTATTTTTACACGCCTTCGTAGTGGTTTTTGCAGTTCTTTTTTGTACTTTTTGTTTAACACACTGGGTAGAATTAAAATATTTTTGAGATAAATCATTTTAAATGGACAAAGCAAATTTTTAGAAAATTTTTTAAAGAATCAAACATAGTGTGTATATATTTTATTGGAGATTAATATGCGAACAAAGAAAATTATTATGCTAAAGCATTTTTAATTACACTGTACAATGAAAAAAATTACCATGTTAACGACTGCTTCTGATAGAGGGCGTAAAATATATACGTATAACATGGTTTTGAAAGCTTTCATCTGTTGATTTTTTAGGGTGAGATTAAACGTTTTTGTCGAACATATTAATCCTCTAACGCTGCGTTGTATGGGTCTTTTATAACCTATCAATAAAACAGGAAAGGATTCCCCTTCAAGGTCAAAATGTCATAAGAAGATTTTCATAAATTTATACTATACGCTTGCAAAGACATTAAACCTCCAAGCTCAACTTGAACGACAGAAATCATTAAAAACTTAAAGAGTGTTTGAGAATTCATATCGTACTTATTCACAATTAGTACAAACATATCCCACAAAACAGGGTTTTATGGATCTAGCTTGTATTAAAAATATTTTTTTGTAAAATTTCACTTTAGTTTTCAAAAATTCAAATTATTCGTAAGATTTCTCATGAAATCTATAGGGCGCTCGTGTGAAACGGTGTTACAATAAGAGAAGAATTGATTACTTCTGCAGAGTTGGTATTTGGGTGAATATAACTCAACTTTGTTTTATCCTTTATGAGCAGCGTACTTTTTGCATTTTTTCCTCTCAAATTCTGAATTGCAGTATACTCTTAAGATTTCCAGTAGTGCTGGTGATTTATACAAGTTTTAATTACTTAACACCACTGAATACTTTTCATTTTGGTGCTCATTTCTTACTCGATATTTCTAACAACAACAAATACTATATACCCGTACCAACTACTCAATAATATGCCAGCACTAATTACCAGTGTTTGCTGATTTTTCAGCTTCGACCTATTCGAATAAGAATTATTCGAAAACTTTTTTTAATTTTTGTTCGAACGAGCAAAATTTTTCAATTTAGAATAAAAATTTATTCGAACAGTTTTTCCCGAATATTTACGAAATTAAAAAAAAAGCGTTTTAAATGAATTAATTTTTAGGGTTCCGTATACCAAAAGTGTAAAGGACCCCTATTGTTTTCGCTACGCTGTTCGTCTGTCTGTCAGTCTGTCTGCTTGTCTGTCACAGCCTGTTTTCTCGGGAGCCGTAAGGGCTACGGGCCTGAAATTTTCATAGAATATGTAGAACTTTGGCCGCTACAACAACACATATATGACAGCTAGAAATTATAGGGTGTTCTAAAGCCAGCAACGAAAAATATGGAAATACTAATGGAATGTTTTCTCGGGAGCCCGCCCCTAGTGAAAACTAATTTTATTCACCGAATGGTTAAAGGGTGCTTCTAAATTCATGTAAAATATTTGTTCATTCAATGTCCAAGAGACGAATGGAGGTTGTAAATTTAAAAGGTGGTCCACAAAGTTACTAATCTTCTTTAAAACCATGTTTAGTCGCAATCGTCCGTAGACTTTTGTGGTACGCAATATAACAGAAAATGTGAATTTTCTTTAAAAAAGGTTACCTATGAAAAAAAATGCAGTCTTTTTACGTTGAGTGTATTGAATATTTTTCCGTAGATTTTAGTGGCACAGTGTAGTCTATTGTTTGCCAAAGGGTTTACATTATTTATTTTGCTTTTTTTTTGTTTAAACTTTTTCCGTCAAGCTTTTTTTATAACAAACACTTTTTCCACACAACGAATATGTAGGCCTGCTGATATATCTGTTGATTGATCAGATATTCTTAAACTTTTGCAAAAAGTCAAGTTACTCTGTTCTACATATAACATATGTATTAGAAAAATCAGAACCTTTCTATCAAGAAAATTATATTCAACATATTAGTTTCTTACACAAAAAAAAATTCATTTTATCAATTTAAAAACTTTGGCGCACGCACAGATTGGTCTTATAACATTCTCTAAAATCACCAATTTGGGTATCACTAGCTCTGTCTGCCAAATTTTCTATCATAAAATTTAATGATTAAGTGTGAAAGAGTTGAATGTGCTTCATAGTTTGTATCTAGGCTTGCCAGACGGGCTTGAATGAGCTTGATTGTTAAGATATTTTAGGTGTTGTCAAGTTACAAGATGAAATAAGATTTTTCAAGCTGAAATGATAATTTTGATTTCTAATAAAATAGCTTGATAATATTTCTAATAAAATAACTTGAAATTTTGATGAAATAATATTTCAGTGTGTAAGTACCAAAACTATTTACAACTTAAGTCTCTTGTCTTTCATAACTATTTGGAGTCATTTAGCATTTTTCCTATTCCTCTAATATGACCCTTTTTTGTCAGATTTGCTGGAAACCGTGTGCTCTTGGTCTTTTTTTATCGCAATATCACCATAAATTGTTCATATTTTTTCCATGACATGGGTCATATTATGTAGCAGCCATGAGCTTACTTTGTGGGCCTTGTGTTTAGGATAATTACCCATTGCTGAGAGCAAGTTTAACCACACTTTGCGGCAAGTTTTCTTTTAAAATATCTGAATAAACAATTTGATGTGTAACTATTTCAATAAAATGAAAATACCCTGGTCCTGCTGCATCAAATGAACCCCAGACCATCACTGAACAACCTCCATGGTTTGCTGTCCATACTATGGGCTTACCATCCGATCCAAATATATTAAATTTGCTTTCGTCGGGCAACATAACGTTTCTCTAATAAGAAAAATCATTATTTTCGCACCCTTTTGTAAATATTAGTCATACGGTTTGATTACACTTACTAATAAGCGGGTTTTTCCTAGGTCATCTATAATTTAAACCAACTCTGTAAAGTTTCTTATTGCCGATAAGCTTGCTTTCTTACTAAATCAGTTATTTCAGTTATTTAAGAAAGCTTTGGACCAAATAAGAAGGACTTAGCTTTTATTTTTTAGTACAACAAAACGTTCTTCTGCCTCAGGAAATACTTTGCCGTTGGCCTGTTTTGGTTTGTTTTACACATTTTAGTGTGTCAAGTTCTCTTTTGAAAATGAAGCTTAGGGATGCCAAGTTAGCTCTTTTCGGGCTAAATTAAGACCGTTTTTAGTTAGTCAAAACGCGCAAATCTAACACTTTTTACAATGATCTTTTTGCCCTTTTAGCCCCTTTCTACTTTTTGATCACTATGGGTACATTTTTTCATTTTACAGACTATTTTTTTCTTTATTCTGGCAATAGCGACTTGTGAATTAATGTGGAGACATCGTGTTTACTCATTTTCTTTTGTTAGTTTGCTTTTGCAGCAATAAAGCCAAGAAGATTTTAGTATAATCTTCTATTTTTTTGAATATTGGTTGTGATTTTAAGTTCTTCACAAACTTTAAACGTGTTTTTATTTTCACAAAAAAAAAACTCTTTATAAGTTAGTCTTTTTTGCGCTTTTTCGCAAAATTTTAATCAAATGTCAAGCTTGTGTATCTGGCAACCCTATATGTATCAGTTATAAAAAGTTTCGATAAAAAAAATAATAAAACGTGTAATAGTATTTTAACTTTAATAAAACTACATTTTATTGCTAATTTGTATGTAACAAAATTGTAAATAACGTTTTTTTAGTCATTTGCAATAATTAAAAAATATATGTATGTTTGTAATAAAAACATTTCAATATTCAGTTCACTCAGGTGTAAAATTTATTTAGTTTTGTTGGTTGATTTTAGTAAACCCAATATTTTTTATACACAAAAATATATTAGATTTTTATCTGTTACACTTTAACCCTTGCATATAAATTTAAGTGAGTAGTAATGTGGCCTCATTTATAAATAAAACCCCAGTTTACCAAAATAAATGTAAAAGAAAATTACTATATTTGTAGGTAATTCATTTTCATTTAAATCGTCAGATGAATTACTGTCTTATTTATATTTTATAGCAAATTTATCGTTATTTTGTCATCTTCAAGGCAAAATAAAATATGAAGATATAAAATCATAAGAAAATAATAAAACATGCAGTAATAAACAAATTACAAAACAGTAATAAAACAAGTAAATAATAATAATAAAAACTGCTCATAATAACATAATATGTATATGTATGTACATATACATACATGGGTGATTCTCATTATAAAGGTACATTTAATAATTTTTTTTTGTTACGAATGTAACTAATTGAAATATGAGATGATAGGACTGATATTTTAGTTCTCACCCCATTCAATGGATCCTGAAATAACATTATATTTTTCAATATGCTCACATATTTTTGTATTGAGCCCTGCATTTGCTTTCCCAGTTGTTCCGGGGATAATTTTTGCGCAAACACTACACCACGAAAAATGAGTATAGGGTTTGAAAGCACTACACATGTACTCTTTAATAACAAAATATTATAAAAATATATATAGTATAATTATAATATAATTATAAGTTATGACAAATTTTTCAATTTTGACTTGGGCTTACATAGAAAAATAAAAAAATTTTATCTTTTGAAATAATTATTAACAAACATTTGTATGCAAAACAAAAAGTAGGCTAACTCTTCTTTCAAATAAGATCAATTTTAATAAAAGATAGATTTTTATAAAACCGATCAACAATGTTAAAAGTTATGTAAATTTCAAATAATTTTTCGTAGCAAAACACGACCTTTCTAGTACATTCTTCGAAAACCCACAGCGCGATAGAAGCAACATTTTTTTCTATGGAAATCCGAAATTTGTAAACAGATAATGTTCTTTATATCGTTTCTGCCCTTCAGCTGCTGTCAACTTTTTTTAACGTCCTAAGACTGATAAATAAATTGAGCTTAAAAATTTTTTACGTAACGCTCAATACATTTTTATACGATTTCAATATTTTTATTAGACTGCACACTATATCTTTAATTTAAAACAATTCAGATGTATAATCTTCGATGTATTTTTACAAAAACTTCTTAGTTATTCCCTAAAAGATTTCAATTAATTAAAAATATTTGGATAACACTCATTACATTTGTTATGGATACAAAGCATGATTGATTGATGAAATGTTTTGCAATATAAATCATTTACAAAGTTCACAAAACTTTTAAGTGCTTAGAAGTACAAACATACGCTGTTATTTTAGTCTATGTTATTAATACAATTTTAATAATAAAACGGATTAATGAAGCGTACTAAAAACGCGTAACGCTCAATACACAACACTGAGGACAGCAACAATTTAAAAAAAAAAATATAATCTAAGTGTTTAATGTGTGAAATAAAAACCGTCATAGACTGGGAATTGCTGGTGTGAAGCAGCATATTAGCACAATTTAGTAATTATTTAGTTCTCGTATGCAATTTTCAATAAAACCTTGTATATATTTATAAGAATTGAAATCACATTCAACAGAACCACATCACAAGTGGTGATAAGCAAAAATACATATGAGCACTGAGCATGAAAGTATAGCGGCTTGCGAAAGTAGAGTTGTTATGTTCTGCTGTGCATGTTGAAAATTAAATTGATACTAATTTTTGCCTAGTACCATGGAATATTAATCACGCCTGATTCTTTCGGATTACAAATTTACGTACTTTAGCCTAATAATCAATTGGGATTGATTTCCTTTTTTATTTGTTTATTTACTTTTAGCTTGAAATCTCAGGGTTAACAAAATATTGGAAAATATGTATGCTCTTGTCTACGCAAATTTATTACATACATATTTCTTTTAATATTTATGATTCTGTTTTAATGATTGCTGTAACGCTGTAAAATTATATCGTTGAATAAATATGAAATTACTTTGTTTAGAAAATGCCAAAATTTAGTTTGATTACAATGTCAAAAATCATATTTTCCAAAATTTAACTTTAATTAATTTGTTAAATTATAAATACATATAAAATATTAATTGCTTGTTTAATGTGGAGTTATATTAAAATAATGTAAATAATTGTTTGTGGTTCTACCTCTTAATTTTTTTGTTGGATATATTTTTTAAAAATTTATTTTTCAGCAAAGTAGATAGAATTATACTAAGCACTATTTGTTATAAAAATGTGTTTAATAAATTTATTTTTAAAAAAGTTTTATGTAGCGGGTGCTTTACCAAATTTCATTGGTGTTTTACCAAATCATCAGTAGACTTTAACCATACGTTTGAAAAGTTTTAAACCTCTTTTCTTATGTATAAGGTTTCAAAAGTGATTTGAGAATTTACAAATGGTTTTTGGGTTTAGAAACTCATACAAAACACAACAAACGATTTATATTCGATATGAGTCTGTTGCACGTTTCTACACCTTTATACAATTAGTCGCCCATTGGGTGACAATAAAAGTATTTCTAAGGAAAACTGAAAAATAAAATTCAAATTATGCGTCGTCCATATAAATATCCTGCGTATAATTACAGCGGTAGGGATGTATTCTATCCCATCTCCTATTTAACATCTTTATAGATGTTATAGTACGTAATGCTACTCAAGAAAACATAGGTATAAGATGGGGCTCAACCAACAGTTTGAGTGCCTGGAATATGCAGACGATATCAGCCTCTTATCGCATAACCACCGCCATATGTCAGTTAAACTCAAATCCTTTGAGATCAAAGCTGCTAAAGCTGGTCTGAAAATAAACATACGGAAGAGCAAAGTGATGCGCTGCAACACTATAAACAACACCAAATTTAAAATGCAGGATGATGAATTAGAAGAAGTAAAACTATTTTTTTTTTATAAAGAGAAGTAACACAATCAGGCAATAAATGCCCACCATTTAATTACTTAATGTGTTACCTTCTTTCGGAAAGGGATAGTGTAGAGTGAACAGGTGGTGAAGTGTGAAAGAGAAAGAAGGCTTAATTCATTTACAACCCTGCTATTGAGCGTTGTTTGTAGAGCAGTGTTGCAACCCCCTCTGGTGTCAAGTAGAGGCATTGAGTTGTTTAAGCTGTGTAGCCATTTTATTAGTTCTTTTACTTCGCCGACGATTCTACAATACTAACGAAGGAGGGTGCTGTGAAGTGCATTAGGATATGTTAGCATTAACCGCTGCCGGTACTGCCGAAGTGATCAGTGCTATGCCTTCATCACTTTAATAGTCCAACAACAAGAAACACAATAACACACCAATGCACATGAGAAAAATGCATGATGTTGTTTGCTTGCCTGGAAATAGTCTTGAAATCAAGACCTCCGCGTTTGTAGTCAAAGGCGCTAGCTACTCAGCCAAAAAAAAATCAGTATATTCAATTCTTGTGTCAAATCGGTTCTGCTATACGCCTGCGAATCTTGGAAGATGACAACACACGACATAAACGCCATCCAAGTACTCATTAGCCGCTGCCTTCCAAGGATCCGAAATATATTTTTGCCAAGTATCATATCCCACACGCAACTCTGACATCGAACCGATCAACAATGAATCCACATCACCACAAATGGCGCTGGATTGGTCCCACGCTGCGCAGACCTCAAGGCGACACCGCTATTGATTGGAACCACCAGAGAGACATAGGAAATATTGGTCGCCCGTCGTATTCTTGGCAACGTCAACTTGATAATGAAGTCAACCAAAGTGGTCTAGGCTAAAGAGAAATAAAACATCTTTCATCAAGCCAAACCGATGGAGAGCATTCATTCTGGTCCTTTGTTCATAAAAGATATCAATGATATGTCAAGTGTCTTCGTTTTTGACTCAATGAAACTTTTCATCATTGTTATGTCAACCTATACATTAGTGGATCATCAATGCCAATGATGACTTGTCTATCATTAATGCAATGAGACACCAACATCAGGGAAATGACGAATTTAAATCAATTTTATAGCAAAATGTCATCAGCTGATAGAAGAAGAAAAAAACGTCATAACGCTGATGTAATTTGACATCAATGCTATGTCAATTGTCGTTTTTGACCCCATGACACTTTTTACTATTGTGATGTCAATCTTTCTTTTAGCTGGTGATCTTGCCATCATGATTAAAACAATTATATATACTTAAATGTCTTTAATTTGACTGTTTCTATTTTAGTTTTACTTTTTGCAATTTGATTTTTTTTTTCTAATGTTGGTCTTTATCCGAGGCTTCTCAATTCATCGCATATTTATAAACTGACACCGCTCCCATTTCAGCCACGTCACCATCTAAAACATCGCCAGCACAAGGTCAACATAAACATTATTAATGCGGCATACATATGATGACTAAGTGTCATCAATATGATGAAAATCTATCATACTTTCGTTTGATTCAATGTTTTGTATTTGCACGTATGCTGCACTGGCTTAGTTTTTTGAAAGACTTGTAGATTTTATTATTTGCTCTGTCATAAACACAAAACTAAAACAATAAAATTTTTATTAAAATACAAATTACAAACGATATAATATTGTTTATTTTTTCATTTGCAGAAGCTTTACACTCTAATAATATATAATAAGTAGTATCGTATTGTTGTCATTCCAGTCATAGAATAGATGACACTAAAACTATGTCAAACTTCTATTATGATGTGTGTCATCAGACTGATATCTGTTTTCGTTTTATTTATGATATTTGTCATAGCACTAATGTCAGAATTCTGATGACAGGGCGTCATTAATACGAAGACATATTTTTATAAGTAATATAAATGGCATTGTAATCGTCTATGATATGGTGACCATATTTTTTTTAATAAAAAAACAAAATAAGATAATCGGCCCTGTTCTGCAATCCGAATCCGAGTAAATTTTTCGTTTTTCAAAAATAAATAATGCTCCCATTGATGTGTTTTAAATCACATATTAGAAAATTTATTTCAGATAAGCTCTAAAAATTAGAAAACTACAAAAAAGTCTAAAAAAATTTTGCTATTAGTAGATTTAATTTTTCTAAATCGAGCATTTTGAAATAGACTCGGTTTACAGAACAGGCAGGATATTTTATTACAGCTTTGTAAATTTTTTGTTCGTTATATATATTTTTTATTTAATTCTTTAAGTAGGATTGGCTGGGATTTCGCCTTTATGGCTGAAGTATCATATTTCAAAATTGTTTATGTTAAAAGGTGTTTCATTTTTAGGCTACTTAGCAACCTTTGCCTAAGTATTGGAAAACGGAAATCTAGAATTCGCTTCTGGAGTTCTATGGAATCCATTATTATCCAATGGAGTTTGATATGGTACTCCACCAAATCAAATGTTCAAAAAGTAATCAAATTAATTAAATAATTCAAATTAATTAATAAGCACAGCTGGTGTTCGAAATATCATTGAATGTAAATTTATGAATCCGGGGCACAGACTGACATTGCTGATATGCTTTAGAAAACAAGGATGGAGCTAGTTATACTACAGAGGACAAAATCCTTAAGATCGGGTAACCATTATGTATGTATTTGCATTATATTCAAAGTAAATAATTTGTGTTAAAATGTACTGTAAGTGCGTACCCTGTTGCGTACGCGGTGCTCAGCGGTCTGATATAGGTTGGACTGTTAGTGAGCGAAACCAGTACATACTTAATATATATATATATATATATATATATATATATATATATATATATATATATATATATATATATATATATATATATATATATATATATATATATATATATATATATATATATATATATATATATATATATATATATATATATATATATATATATATATATATATATATATATATATATATATATATATATATATATATATATATATATATATATATATATATTTTTTTTTTTTTTTTTTTTTTTTTTTAACTAAATAGTTCCAAAAACAAACTAATTTATTAAAAAAAATCGGAAAATTATAATGCAATATATTACTCCCAAATGTATGAATTTTTTTGAATATTATTGCACATTTTTTGAAACTCTTTGCTTTGGCCGTTATTTTTTACAAGCAGGAATACATAAATTTAAAGACAACAAAGAAAGCTTCACAGCACTCTCTCTTCTAATTATTCAAACTTGCTTTAGACTATTTAAATCATTTTAATTTTTATAAAAATATTAATTGTTCTTTTAAATTTCTTCTTTTCTTTACAGGTAAATAACAATAATAAAACAAATTGTCATCATTACTAGCAACACATTGCTTTGACACTTGAATCCTTGGCTAAGAAAGGTAGGAATTAAAAAAAACAATAAAAGTGAATTCCAGTGGGATAGGGAGCAAGAATATGTCCAACTTAAAAGCTATTTAATAGATTGAATACATATACAATATTAACATTAAAACAACAATGACAAGGGAAATGAATTGAAAAGGAAGTAGGAGGATATTTGACTAAATGTTTATACAAGAACTTGCTGTTGCAAGGCAGGCAAACTTAAACTCACTCACTCACTCTAACGCCTACACTCAAATAAATAAATATGTACACACACATGTACGTATTCAAGTACAGACACTCTGAAAGGCCACTTCAAGAGACGTTAAGTTTGTATAAGTAACATTTGAAAACGGAATAGAAAAAGAATGAAAATATAAAACCTTGCGAAAAAAGAAATTAAGAATTAAAGTACAAAAGAATTCTAAGAGAAAAAGACAGGCAGGCAATCGGGCCAGTGAAGTAAAATATTATTTAATGTAAGTACCTTGAAGTCAAGTAAAGAGAAATAAAAACAAATGAAATTATAATAAATTAAAAGAAAAAAAATAAAAGTAAAAAATGCAAAATATAAAATGTTAGTATGACGGCACGCTAAGTCAACATAATTAAAGCAATCAAGTATGACTTCAAGTAGAAAGTTAGCCCTTAGACAAATTGGTCTTAAGCTATAATACAAAAGTATAAAAAAAAATAAAATGCTTAACTAAACGCCGCGTCTATGGCATGAAATTGCGGGTTTTTTTATTACATGCCAACATTTAAAAACTTCCACGTCTGCATTGAGTAAAACAATGACGCACTGCCTAAATGTGCTTTTTTAATAAAAATATCCTGTACTTGTTGGCGGAATTTTTTTATTTTCGCTTTTTTCAAGTGTTTTCAAAATGCTAAACGATTTAAAATTGTAAAAAATATGTACAATATTTTTTTGCAAGTACCCTTCAAATAATTTAAGCTTAAAGAATTTTAAATGTATACAAAGTCGCTGCTTGCTTGCTACAATAAATAAATAAATAAAAACAATTATGAGAGGAAATTATAATAAAGTTACTTTGAATGCAAAAAAATATATATAAAATACTTTTCAACAAGGGGGTTGTTCCTAAGTGAAGAGAATTGCACGTGTTCTCAAATAAAAATTTAACAAAATGTGATGGACTATAGGAGTTCTAAAGCTTACTTTTCTAAAATATATACTTTCGTTCTACTATATAAGTAGTCCACTTGCAAACACCGCTATGTTAATATATCGATATATGAAGAAAATCGGTTAAAACTTCAATCAACAAATAAAATGGCGGCTTTTAGTGAATTTTTATTTTTTTCAACTTAGCGGTATTTGCAAGTTAAAAATTTTGTTCAAATATCAAAGTCTGTTTTATGGTGATCTTACACTTTGGAGAACAATTTAACGAAGTAGCGTTGCCTGTAAGTCTATGCCCGCTGAATACGGAAAGTCAAATAATGAAAAATAATTCGTTGTTGTAGAGTTTTAAATATGTTGGCATTTATTTGAAACATGTGTTGGTATTTATTTGAAATAAGCGAAGTGAACTTGCTTTGTTGATAGCTACAATGCTACTGAATAAGAGTTTATTTACCTTATTATGAGCAGTTATGTGATTTGTTGTGGTTTATTTTAATGTTCGTGTGGTGCTAGTGGAAATAGCCGACAGACATCATATTATGACCTGAAATTGCTTAGCAATTTTGTGGTTCCACTAAACTTGATAAATTGTTGTATATATATTAAAAGCTAGGAATAGAGCGATGGAAGTGTTTCAAAGAGAAAAATGGTTCTTTACAAAAAAATTCAGTCCATTTTTGTGTAACAGTCTAATTACAACTACAACTTTTGTTCACAAACCACTCCAAAAAATTGCTCGACAAATGAACACTGAAGCGACCGTCAGTTGACATGACATATTTTGCCATTTAAAAAGTGCAAACGTTCATACGGTGACGTTCATATGATGTTCTCCAGACACTGCAAGATAGGAAACAGCCTTATTGTAACTGGTAAAGCTGTTTCATGAAATTTTTTTCAAAATAGAAGGACCAAAAATGGAATAGAGCTCCCCAGTCTTATAATATTTTGCGTTTCTTCACTCTGATCTTTCCTAAGGAATGTATCAAGAGCCTCTTTTTTTTAATTTTCGCCGATTTTTTTCATAATCTGTAAATAAATAACTTTATTCAAATTAATTAGTTTGAGTGTTTTAACAAAACATTTAAGAAAACAATTCATAAACAAATTTTCATAAATTCACCAAAAAAAATGCATAAAAAACACTTAAAGCTGAAACTCTCACTCAAATAGCTTAAGGTTAGTACGAACCTCAAATAAATTTAAAATTAAATGCACTTTTCGTTTATTTTCATTTCCTGCTTCAATATTCAGTATTCAATGCAATAAAAGCATTAGAAATCAAAAGAAACTGTTGAAGTGTAACAATAATCACGTTCTTAACATAGAATTGCAAATTTTCGAGCTGCTTCATACTTCAAACGCAAAATGCAAATCAAATCAAATAAATTCGCACTTTAAAATATTTTGTTTGAAAACGTAAAAAATTTGCTAACAATAAATAATGAATGTAACAGGAGAACTCATACAATAAGTTTAAACAACCAAAAATAAACAACAAAAACTTAATTGCATGAAATTGAAATAAAAGAAGTTTGTGTACAAAATTTAAATCGAAAATGAATATAATAAAAGCACGTGCCGAAGTACAAACAACTTCCGCAAAAGTAATGGCAAATTTTGTTGTTGTTTTCCTTTTATACTTAAAAGTCAAAATACTGGTGCAGGGAAAGAAGAATTTCTTCGATTAAAGGATTTAAATTATAGCTTTGATTAATAAGTTATTTTTGGAATATATTCCAGCAACGAATAAATCTTTTTTAAAATAAGATTTGAGAGAGTATTTCATAATTATAATAAATTTAATAACTGGAAAAATCCCTTCAAATAAGTTAATTCAATTTATTGAACTCTCTTTCTTTTTTGTCTTATGTATTTCCTACAACAACGCCAATTTAAAGAAGAAAAAAATTATTAATTACTGTTATTATCTTTGATAGAGCAAAACATAATCTCTAAACACAAGTACATTTTCTTTGTTTTTAAGCTTGTGCGCATGTATTAGCAGCGGCTTTAAACGCTTATAGGTCGCAAAATATTGAATCAATTTTTACAAAATATAGATTGTGCACATCTGTATAATATGAGCATAAACACCAGCACAAAAATGGATATCGCCTATTTGTCATAGAGATGCGTGAATGGATACATAACAAATTGTTGCATACATTCAACAGCTAAAACCGCATCATTTGTTTATGAGATGAAGCAAAAATGTAAGAAAATATATACAAATATCCCAATAAACATTAAATTTCGGTTAAACAATGAATAACTGCAAAACTAATCGGTTAACTTTTTCTTAACCCATTCAAAACGTGTGAGTAAAATGACAATAGCCTCTGCAATAACGACAGAGGTACGGTCAGCGGAGGCAAATGTTTAACGAAATAATCCTCAACAAACGCATGCATACCAATATTTTCTTTAAAGAAGCTTAACACAAGACAAAAAAAGTGAATATCAATAACTATCAAATGAAATATAGCTCTAAGAGTGACAGTATGAATTGATTAAAAGTAGATGATATGCAACTCTTGACTGCATGCTACCGACTTTGGTCGAGTGGTCTAGCGGAAAAGAATTCTGAAGAGATTAGCGGGAGCTATCGACATGTCAGTTCAACCCTCCGTGCAGTCAAAAATTTTCTTTGTCTATATGCTTCACATTTTTCTCTAAATAAAAATGTAATTCAACTGAAAAATTAAATTAAAACCGAACTTAAGCCAAAATAATTAAATTTCCTTGGATATAAAATTTTTATGTTTGTTACTTAATCATACAGAAACCACCAAACAGATTTGTATGAAATTTGGCACGCAGGAATTTTATGGCCTGGACTAGCATAAAGCATTACTTTACTCAACTTCTAAACCATATGTATGTGGACAAAGTCCCTGAGCAGAAAAAACTAAATTTCATTTTCTGTAAAGGAATTCAACGAAATAGTAACTATTTTGTTTAGGAACGGACCTACAAAAAGTTTGTAAATATAGACAAAAATATCTAAACACTTTCATTGAAAAAAACGTGTTTTTTTCAGTGGACAAATTGTTTAAATCTATATAACAATTTGTCTAAAAATATTTACAAATTTTAAACAAAATAATTTACTAAATCAAACAAAAAGATTTACAGGATGTTTTGAAAAATACAAAAAATATTTCGGTCTGAAACTATCAAACAATTAGTCTAAAAATATTTACAAATTTTAAACAAAATCGTTTACTCAATCAAACAAAAATATTTACTGGATTTTTTGTTATATATCAAACAAAATTTTTGTCTGGGTCATCTTCATCATCATTAATTAAGCATTTATGAAATTTCACTTTGTTATATGTGTTCAAGTCTGAATGTTTATCTAAAGACTTTAAAAAAATGAATGAGAATTAACACAACAACAATAACGATTAATTAACTCAAAAATCTTCAGTAAACAAACTTGGTAAAATCCTACTCCTTTGGATATCATTGTTGTTGTTGTTACTTGTGTGTATGTCGCCATCGGGGTTGTTTCTTTACGACACAGTTTTTCTTTCACTATGTAATTCATTGATTATGTAAAGAACATTTACTGAAAATGAAATTTATTTTTAGACAAACTTTAGTTTGAAAATTTTTTGATGATAATTTTTTCTGTATTGTATAAAATACCACAAGTATATAAGCTCATTAATTTTTCAATATAGTGATTACTTATATAGAGCCAATAATTTCTTCCGTCTGATCCTTAACCTTAAGAATAAATACAAATATTTGTTAACGAGTTTTGTTTTCGCAAAGAAAATAAATTAAACTCTTGCGATTTAAAATGCCATATTAGTCAGCAACACCAAAAATAAAAAATTTAAGTAAGAACAAAAAATAGGAAATGAAATGTTTTATTTGAACTAATAAAAATTTATATTCTCATAAAAAAGCATAAAACAATTTATTTAACAAAAAGGGTTGGACTTCAAATATGCATAGACCCATACTCGCACACGATACCGTGCACTACCACTTCACTGCACGCAGTTAAGTGAAATATTTTACCACCAACAAATTCAATCAAAAGAAA
This sequence comes from Panzeria rudis, assembly GCA_956483635.1. NCBI lineage: Eukaryota > Metazoa > Arthropoda > Insecta > Diptera > Tachinidae > Panzeria > Panzeria rudis. The sequence continues at coordinate 129,617,278 of OY101449.1, read as the reverse complement.
TGTTTCAATTATGCATGAGTTTGAAATTTCCTTTATAATTCTAAATTGTTTATAATTCTACATACATACATACATATTTATGTATATATGAATGTATATTTGTTATTGCCAATTGCAATTTATTATTATTAAACCCATAATTTGCTTTAATAGTTTCTAGCCATTTATTATTAATGTATCTTTGGCAAAGTACAAATAAAAAATCCCTTATAAAAAGGTCTAAGCATTTTTTTCTGTGAAGGGTTTATTTTTTAAAACCAAAGTGGATAAGATATAGGCACTTCCACAGGAATATCAACATTTTGTCGCATGGAACACCAAGTAAATATGCTTGTTTTATTTTTTAAGAAAACGGAAGTTTTTTTGGTTCTTTATATATTAGTGTATTTATATGTAATGTAAAATTTTAAGAAAAATCGGGCCACATGGCTCTAAATTACAAGCTTGCTATAACACGCGCCAAAAAAGTGGACTTTCCCGTGGAAATGCTCATATGTTGAATATTTCACTTGCAGCAGTTATAATAACAGTAAAAGCAGAACTTATATTAAATTGCCAAAAGGCTTTTCAAAAATTACACACATAAATACTTATTTCACTTAAATGTGGTTAAATTGCAAAGAGTATTGTGCATATTTTATATTTCACTTTTTTTAACATACAAGGAGTCAAGTGACAAAAGTTTTGTTAGCACCCCTCTAGATTTTTGAAAGCAATTTGATCTTTCAATAAAATTATTGAACAAAAAACGAATGAATTGGTGCTTAGTTTTTATTTGCCTTATTTATTTTATGCAGGGCTGGAAATTTACTCTACATGCATAATATATTGTAGCTACCCAGCAAAAATATCCGTCTATTAGAAGCAGGTCTGTAACGGAGAGATTTAGGTACTCTCCTTTACCAACCTGCTTCGGTATTACATGATTTTTGTATGGGATGTCGCACTTGGTAGAAAAGGAGGTATGAGCTTCTTTCAGCGCATCTTAGATGCATTAACCTCATGTCTTTTTATATGTATATAATTAAAAAAATTACACTTGGATAAATTTTTTATTTGAAATTATTGTATGTTTTTTGCATATTTATTTATGTATTAAGAGGCACAAGCACAATTGGAAATTATATTACACTAAAATTTACTTTTATTAAATAATTTTTGCTCGCGCGTTGAATCAGGAATCGATCCCACGATCTCCGCATGATAGGCTAGAACACTAACCACTAAGCTACCGAGACACATTTATTTTCATACGCAATTCAATGGAAGAATAAAAAATCAAATTACGAAGTAAAAACAACTTTCGCATATTTGTAAGTGTAAGCGAAAGAGGATGCACTATAAAAAAATTTGAGTTGAAAAAAAACTTCGGGCTTAAAAACATGAAAAAACATAAATAGCCGACCACCTTCCCCCTGTGTGCGTTAAATTTCTTCATTCGCTTACGTTATTGCAACCTTTTAAGGGAAGCCATTCTATTTAATCTTACTGCTTCCTTGTACCAAATTTATTTTTGCTGGGTAGATACAATAATAGTAATAGAAAGAAAATTTGGCATTGGTTCTTGTCACTCGAATTAGTAATTGCACATTTGGAAGAGCTACCCAAACTTAGCCAAAAGGTCTCCTGCGGGAAATTTTGTACCAATTACCTTCACAACATATGTCCTATGACTGGTGAAAATGGAAGTTATATTTTCCCAAGTCGGTATGAAGAAGTGAACAAATCACTTAACTAAAACAAAAATGTTAACAAAATACGATCGCTGTACAACAGAGTGGAGTTTCCGAATTTTTTTAGATTTGCGACATTGATTAACACGAGAACATTGCATTTTGTTCTCAGATACATGGGAAAAATAATGAAAAAATATTGGGAAATCTACCTTAACATCAAGATCAGATCGAGCAAATTGTGAAACATCATATGAAGCAAAATTTTATTTTTTTATTGTAACACTATTTTCATAATTTGTCATTTTAAATCGCCTCCATTACGATAGAAAAAATATGTTATACTTTTTTATGCTCTTAGACTAAATTACTACAATCCGATGAGCAATTGGACAAAATCAAAATATTTGGAGCAGAGAAGTATTTCTATTTATGTTTTACTTGCTCAGTGCCGTAGCCATGAAGTCTCAATGTAGGGTACTTCGGCCAAGTAAAATTTTTACTGCTTGCCAATCTTTTGTTTCTCATCAAATTTCAAACCTGTTTTGCTGTATTATAGCCCTTAATAATATCTAAAAGATGCATGTTTGGTGGTATACTTACTAAGTGATGGTATAGTTAGTGAGTTATACCCATTTGAAAATTTAAATTTCTCAATTTTTCAAAACTTTGGTCCAGTATTTTCCAGATATCGATTCATAAAATCTTTCTTCGTTAGTTAAAGAACAAAATTTCAAAGAATTTAAAAAAATATTCATGAAATATCACATACCAAAACTCTGCGGTGTCTTTCTTCTGCATGCTATTTTTTCTTTATGCTATAAAATCGTCATTGTTGATATTTTCGAATGAAATTTTGCTGAAATTTATCTACTAAATTCTTGGAAAGAAAAAAATAATAATATTGCAGAAAATTCAACATTTTTTCAAAATTCAATTTAAAAATTAAAAACGTAAAAGGCAGAATTTCATGAAACTTTTGTTAAACTCTTTGAAATTTTATGCTTTAACTAACGAATGATATTTGGATCTGACATCAGGAAAATACTAGACGAAAGTATTGAAAAAATGAGATATTTCAATATTCAAATGACCATAACTAATTAACCATAAGAGATAAATATACTCCCGAATATGTATCTTTTAGATCTTATTAAGGGATATAATACAGGAAAAAAGCTTTGAAATCGGATGAGAAACAAAAAATGGCAAGCAGTAAATTTTATATAACCGAAGAGCCCTAATTTAAAACTTCATAGCTCCGCTCCTGAGCAAGTAAGAGAGCTGACATTTAAAATATAAATATAAATACTCCTCTGCTATGCCCGTCTGAAATTTTATTTTGATAAAACTATCAATTTAGAAAAGCCTAATTTATGTTCCAGATATTTTGATTCTGCCCACTGTGCGATGAAAAATAAGAAAGTTATAAGCCATTATGTAAAAACGCCGCATTTATTTTTCATACAAAATTGCTTTGATTTTGTATTGAAAATAAAATCCGATTTTTTCACATAATTGCTTATAACTATCGTAATTTTTGTCCGATATCCACAATTTTAAGCTTCGTTAAAATGAAATTCACAAAATTATTCCAACTTCTAGCTGAGGTAGAGGAGTGAAAGATATGTCGAAAAAGCTTTTAAAAAGTTTTTTATATAGTTTAGCAATATGAAACTCTCAGGAGATATTCAAAATCGATTGGACGACTTCCATCCCCATCATACATCAACGCTCAACTCCACTATACAAGCAGATTTTTCTCAAATCAAAAATGTTTGTTTAAAGTGTCATAATTTGACTGGTATGAAAGAAAGCATCATAAGACAAGTAAGGTACTTGTCCTGTTTTAGTTTGGATCTAGAACCTATCACTGAGTATCGTAATTATTTTAATTGACCCAAAGACAACAACATGTAGAAGCGACAAGCCCCTTTAACATAAAGTTCCAGAGCTCGGCCTAGCTGCTAGTCTTTGAGAACGAGTCATATGATTTTTCTTATGACAGATTCTCTTCCCTTAAGAGTGTTCTTTACATAAATTTTGAAATTGAAAATATAGCAACACACATAATGAAGGTGATAACTAAAAAAGATTTTCATTCTTCCATCCCTGACACATACATAAATTAATATGGATGTGACATTTCTCACACTTTAAATGTCATGAATGAAAATTATTATGACTTGGTGCTCAAAAGAAATAAAAAATATTTCCCTTCAATAATGACAATAAATATTTAAATGGGGTTTTTGTATTTTAAATATTTATTACATGATTTTTTCACGTTTTCTATTTAACCACTTTCATATCATGTTGGCAATTATGGATATTTATTGACATTTTTAATAAAATAGACATGTGGATATTTTTACATGCAATTAAAAAGTAAAGTTGGAACGAAAATGGTTAGAATTTAATAGCAAAATCATATGGAACGAAGTGTTTGAATAATTTTATAACCAAAGGGACTGATATGATAAAATCACAATTTATAAAGCCCAGTAGCAATAGCTATGAGTTTTAATATGAATTTATTTCTATTTTAAGCTTTCATATAAGGAATGAAAAACATTTTCATATTGTAAATAAAGATCTATGTAGGTTAAGCAGCATTACTTGCAGACTTACATACATATGTATGTGTGCTTGTATACGTTTGTGGATAAAATAAAAAATATCCTGATGAACATATTTTATAAAAATATATATCTTTTTATCCCCATAAAGGGATTTTAATAGAACATATACGAAACTATTTCAAGAAAAAAATCTCAAAAAAATTAATAATCTTTTTTTTACAACACCACCTTAAGGAAAAATTCTTTGTTTTGCAAATTTTCATTATAAAAAGCAACATAACATTCTTCATACAAATTTAAATGTTTCTTATTACGAGTGCTTATAGTACTTACCCATGTTCATGGGATTTGTTGCTTAAGAAAATGACTTAATAAAAAACAACATCCTGGGAAATATAGAGAGAGAAAAAGACAGGAAAATCCTAGATAATTTATTCATATGTAAAATAACAATTGTAAGAATTTTTCATCATATTTTTGTTCAACATTATTTAAGAAAACAGCCGGAAAAATTATGAATTTGATGAAAAACAACGGTATATATTAATATATTATGAAAATTTGAGTTGTTTTTTTTAGAGAAAATTTGTTAAAGCCAACAATTTATACATGCATAAATCTTAGCTTAAGTTTAATAAATAAGTTTCTTTTATATTGCTTAAGTTTTAATTATTTTTCTTTAGTTATTCGGTTTCGGATTCGGCCAAAACTGTGGTTTCGGCTGATATTCGGCTTAGGCCAACTTTTTGGACGAATATCGAAACCGAAACTTTTTATTCTCTATAAATAAGGAAATAGTATTTTCCACATTTAAAATATGTCACCGCCATGAATTAGTTTTTTTCCGTCCCATATCTTTTAAAGTTTAATGAAAATTTTACTTAGTTTTATAAAGCGCAACCAAAAGATATACATAGTAACATAGAGTATTCAACTGTTTGTTGCCAAAATAAATAGCATAAACTAGGGAATGATAAACCAATCTCGATCTCAATCGCATATCTATTTAATGTTATAATAAATCGATTTTTCGCAATCGAATTTACTTCTGCAATTTTGCACTGAAATTCATTATTTGTTTTTTAAAATAGATTTTTTTAAATAATTTCAAAATATGAAGAAAGCTCATTTTCAATCTTCACGATAACTTCAATACCGTCGATAAAAATTCTTTATTGTCTGTATCATCGATGAAACGCGGCCGTAAACAAAAAAGGCCTAAAAAAACTGGTTTCGGTCGGACTCTACAAAACATAGATGAGGTGACGTGATTAGTAGAATATAATACAGCTTCATATTAACATGAAATCCCTATTTCTCCTGAAGATCTCCTAATATGTCGAGAGATGCAGATGGCGCAATTTTGTCAAATAGCCAAATATTAAAACAATCCCGCAGCTGTATTTTAGTTTTCAAATGAGTTCTGTAGCAACAACAAGAATATTTTCTACTGCATGTTTCATGTAATATTGGTGGTACAGTAAGGATATTGGAAAGTAGCTCTTTCCAGCTTAATTATTTATAAGAAATCTACATATTTTGTTTTACTTTTAAATAAATTTTGGGGACTACGTATGAATTATCATTATTGAAAAAATAGCGATAATTCGATTTCCGCTTAATTGAGTTTCTAAAAATGCGCGACTTTTGACGCAATTAAACGGGAACTCAATTAAGCAATACTCGGTTAATTGAATCACCGACGCAATTAAACGAAAATCGCTTAATTGAGCAATATGTGCAATAAAGCGAAACACCAATGCGTAGATGGAAAAAAAACTAATTTCTTTAGTTACAAATTAAGTTGAAAAATTGTTTAGGTTTATTAAAACAAAATAAAAATCAGGTACGTTCATCATACAATGTTTATAAAGGAACAAAAATCACAAAATTCAATATAAAAGGAGATCAAAACTTGAAAATATGTATATGTATGGAAATGTATATTATATTTCATACAAAACTCTTTACATAAGTATGTACTTATGATCAACTAATGTGATTGAAAAAATCAGTCATCAATATTTGAATTTTAGATTTGTTAAGGCTTTTGCAAGCTCTTCACCTGTTGAAAATTTTCTACTATAAATGTAAACAATTCACAAAAACATATAAATTGAAGTTCCCTTTTACATGATGGACAGAAAAAGCCCTTTTACATGATGAACAGAACAATAACTTTTTTGCCGCAAAATAATTTTTTTACGTTTGTGGAGCAAAAATAAAATTAAGTAGACGGAATCAATTAAGCGAAATGTTTGCTCTTGTTTTTCGCAATGCGGTCTTAATTTGCGAAACAATTAAGCGGGTGGCGCAATTAAACGGAACTCAATTAAACGGGTATTTTAACATGGACAGGTATACTGAATGATTTCGTTCCATGATTTTTAGTGCAATAAAGAGGGAAACTCAATTAAGCGGAAATAGCTGTATCGATATTTTTTATTCGATATATATCAATGCCGATCGATATTTAAAAATATATCGATATAAAGATAAGTTGATATTTTTTTCACTTGCCCATCCCTACTCTGGACAACGCAAGATTGTTTCCAAGTTTTGCGCTTGGTCTGTTATTTGCTTCAGTTCTCTCCGCATTAATAATGCTTTTATTGCATTACAACAACATTAATTCGATATCAGCCCTTAACATTTAGCCATTTCTTGTGCATAAGTAATTAAATATTGCTGCAACATATGCACCGACATGATATTCTTTCCTGTAGTTAAAAGTTTTTATTGGCAGTCTATTGATCTAAATGAGATTTAATCTTTTCTATACAAACTTTAGTTTCGAATATCCTAATTTGATCAATATATCTTAAAATGTCTTCAACCGTGTCTTTTTCTTGCAACAAGTTATTCTAAAATTAAACATTAAATTAAATAAAGGGATGTCTAAGAAGGACAAACTTGTAATAAAAATGAAATGTAATTACAATTGGCTTAAGCAAAAGTCTACGAAAATAAATATTAGCATATGTATGTATGTTTGTATGTATGTGGGTGCAAGTTAAATGTAAGTATATACATATGTAATTGTTTACTTTGTGTAAACTTTTAAAACCAAAAGCACACATGTGCAAATATATTGAGGAAACAATAAGATAAACATTTACAAAACTAGCTAACGCCCACATCGTATACAAACTGCTAAATTCGTGTACCTTTTGCTGCTATTAAAACACTTTAAATAGGTGGTGTCAGTGACGGTAGTGATAATAATGGTAGATAGTGGCATTGGAGTCATTGATGGTGGTCGCCTTTTGTTTTAAAGCAAACTAAACTAAACTGCAGACATATAAAGTAACTTTCTTGTAGCAACATCTTGCTGTAACATTGTGTACTTAGTTTTTGGTTTTCGGGTTAAATAAATGCAACAAGTTTTACTTTTATACTTTTGCTCTTGTCATGACTTTGATCTTAACTTACTTGTACAAGGTTTAGCAGTGTGTAATTGTAGCACTCCTATGCAAGGTATGAAAAAAGTAAAATAAACTACAATTCTCTTTTGAAGTTTAAAACAAACCTAAGATTATAAGGAAGGAAGTCCCATGTTTGAATTTTAATGTGGGTGTTGAAAAGTAAATGCAGTCAATTGTGCTTATTTTATATTCTAGGCAAATATAAATATGTGGGAGGGATTCAGTATAGGCATTTATTTAAAACTTTTGTTTTAAACTAAAATATTAATTAAATGAAACTATACATTTAAAGTACTTAAACAATTAGACCAGTTGCTTATGTTTGTACATTAGGAAGGATCTACATTTTCTTTTACCAATACGGATTCCAAAAAAGTTTTTAGGGATTTTTTAAATATTACTATGACAATTTTTCTTTGTAAGCACCCGTTTTCAGTGCTGCTATTATTTAGAAAAATATGTAAATCAAAGAAAAATTATGTATTTTTGAGCCCATTTTATTTGTATCATATATTATTTGAACATTTTTTTAATATCAGCTCTCAAAAAATCAAAATTCGTGAACAAATGAAAATGACAGATTGTCACTACGTGGACATAGCGAACATGTATTTTCTAAAAAAATCAGATTAACATAGATTTTTGATCCCGTTGTATTTTACCCATATTTTCATAAAAATTGCGCTTTTAAACAAATCATACTTCGTAAACGATTGAAAATAACAAAACGGAACTAAGTGGACATAATAAAGAAGTACTGGTCTATATTTTCTGATAATATCAGCTTGTTATTTTAAGCCATATATGAGCTTTCTTGAGGCTCAAAATTTTTCAAAAATGATAAATTTTTGCAGAAGATATTGTTTTAAATTAATGAAAGTTATGTCAAGGTATCAGAAGGCCTCCATCTTCACTAAAAAAAATCAGAGCTTTATGTGGAACAGGGTTCACGCAACAGGATTCAATTAAAAATCTTTAAAAACGAGAAAAAACTGTAATTTTCAGGTGGTAACTTTTCCGCCACTTAATTATTTCAGTTCAGTTTTGCTTACCAGTCTGAAATGCTCATTAGTGCCCTACAAAATAAAGCAAAAATCATTCCAATATCTTTTCTACTTAAGAAGCTAGAGAAATTATTAAAAACTATGAAATTAGTAAACATTTTTCTTCGGGTGGCTACTAATGACACGTTATACAATAAAAAAAATTGAGTTTTTTAATTAAATTAAAAAGATTGTGGCACGGCTAAAGACCTCAAATTTTATAATTATTTAACCGACGTTTAATGCATTCATAAACTTATTTAATAGATCTCATGAATTGCTATTAACTTTTTGCTCAAATTAATTATACAACATGATATTTTGTATCGTTTTGTATTGGGCGGAAATTCCCGGGAATTCCCGGGAAATCGAAAAATCAATCCCGCTTTCCCGGGAAATGAAAAAGTCCGGGAAAAGAAAAACTCTAGTCAATAGTTTCTTATTTCAAATTGAAATAATAAATCTTAAGGTAATAAAACTATCTCTAATATGTATTTTGCAAAAGATTTTAGTTTTTCCAAATAGCAATATTTATACAACATAAAAACAAGCAGAGGAAAGAGTTTTTTATTTTGTTTGTTTCTAAAATATTTATCATTGAAGTTCGAAAAATATATTAAGCTGTTCAAAAAATACAAAATATTTACAATAAATATCGTTCAAGTTCAACGTAACAACGTTTTCAAAATAAAAAGTTTTTAAAATAAAAAGTTTCTTTTGAGAAAAGAAAAATTTTAAAAAAGTTTTTTTTGTACATTTTGTTTCTCATGTTCCATTCACAAGAAAACATCAAAAATATAAGAGTAAGAATATTTTATTTTTTCAATGAAAACTTTTTGTTTTAAGTTTTCGGTTCTTAATTTCTGATGCCAGTTTAAAGTTTAAGTTATGCTTTGTTAGTGTTGTGGTTTTCATAAATGTAAATGATACGTGTGTATGAGTGTTGTTAATTATTCGGCTTTTATTACCGTTCGAATAAAATTTTATAATTTTTTTCTTGTTCGATCACCCAAATTATTTTAAAATTTATTCGAATATTCAAACGAATAAAGAATAAAAAATTTTATTCGAATAAACACGTTAAAATCACCATTTTAAATATATAGTATCAGTAGTTTCGACTTTTTAAAGGCATTAACAGCTAAACTCCTTCCTACACTCTAAAGCTGTGTTCTCACTATGTGTATTTGTCTTATGGAATGTCACTTTTTTATACACATGAGATTTCATTTGTATGTCAAAATTTGCGGTTTACATAAGGTTTATAATTTTTGTGTTCACCTGTTGGTATGTTACGTACATTTGACATAACCTATAAAGCAAAACAATCATAAAACAGCCGAGTGGTTATACATATTTTATTGTTATATATACTTCTTTTATTTAATTTTACACTTGTTTTATTTAATTTAATACTTTATTAATTTAAAAATTATTTTATCTCATTTTCCCGTTCGCAAACAATAGCTTTATTAAAAACAAGCTGATGTCAGATACTTTGTCACTTCAAAATAGAACTCGTTCTAAATCATGTGTACTGTACACACAGAAATAACACAGGCTATTGTTTGAAGGGGTTCAGACTATATGTACAAATTTACCATGTGAAAATGTGACATTCCATATGGCAAATACACATAGTGAGAACACACCTTAAAACATTACTTCAAATTCACGATCATATATTGTCTAAATTTGTGTTGAAAAGAAAAAACCTTCCAACTTAAACATATTTGATCCAAGTGGAAAAAATTTTATGTAAAGTATAATATGGCTATGGCTGAATGGTAGATACGTCAGACTATCAGTCAACAGGTCGCGGCTCAAACCTGCACGCAGCCAATCGCTTTTTTTAGTAAAAACATATTGTTCAAAAACAATGCGTGTGTAATTTTAGGTCGATAATTCGTCGACTATTATCGACCTAATTTTCCACAAAATTATTTAAGAGTGTAGGTATGAATACAGCAAAAAAACATCAGGGGGATTCGATCGAGTTTTCTTAGTTTGTACTATCGCGATGGGTAACATATTAAAAAGATATATGTATAACAAATTAAAATGGCGGTCATGGGACAATATATTATCAGAAGCCAAAAAATTTTAAATCAACGAAATCTATCGTGATGGATTTAAAGAGCATAACAATAAGATTCTAACGTTATATAGCAAAATAAAAATAGCGGCCATGGAACAAAAATTCAAATTTATCAAAACCTACCGTGAAGAATATCATATGTAAGCGCATAAAAATGCCCAGTAAAAGATTTTCATGTTTTTTGAAGCTCTAAGGCAACAAAGCTCATAATAATACGCTTTAAAAGAAGAGTTTATTGCAGAGTAGTGAATGTATATGAAAGAAACTATAAAAAAACAGATTTTTCACTGCTGATACAATGCAGGTTTTTAAGCGAGAAAGTTCCATATACTTACAGTTTTAGTACTGAAAAAAGTGATGATTTTCTGCGCTTCAAAAAGTGTTTTTTGTATCAAAAATGTAGTACTCTAAGCCGGGAACTCGCCATACAAAAATCAGCAGCGATATCGGCAGGTTTGTAAACCCTACTTTTATTCTCTCATAGTAAAAACCTGCTTTATTTGAAGCAATTTTTCAAAATGGCGGCCATGGGATAGCATAACGTCAGTGTCCAAAAGTACACATGTGGATATTTGTATGCGTCCAAAATAATTCAAATCCTACTAATATTATAAATGAAAAAGTTTGTATATTTGGATGTTTAGATGTTGGATCCACTATCAGGCGAAAACCGCTTAATGGACTTGAATGAAATTTGGTAGACTAAAATATAGGATACTTTTTGAGGGGTAAAAGTTGGTACTTTTGGTACTTTTTATTTTTTCAGCATATGCTAGTAAAAATATGAGTTTAAGAAATTAAAGCCCGACTACTCAGAAATTGCGCTCTAAAAAGTATAAAGCAATAAAGTGTCAGTGGTCAAAATATTTTGACGCTTATAGTAAAGACTTCAAGCTTTATTTTAAAGTATATCATGTACTCCTTATGTACAATGATATTTGAAGTTAAAAATAACATTTTGCACAAATTAACTTATTATAGGTTTTTAGTAGGTAAAAACCTACAATAAGCTCAATACAGTCGAATTCGGATAAGCGCACACTGTTTAATTGAAAAAAATCGTTAAAGGAAATTAAATATTCGTATATATATTAGTTTAGGCCAATTTCAAAGCACTTTTGTTCGCTTAAAAGAAAATCCGCTTTACCGGAAAAAACACCGTTTAATTCAAACGTATTTTGCTTGAAAATGCGCTAGTTTATATGCAACGAGCATCGCATAAAAGAAAAATTCTTGTAGCGCCGACTCATTTTCATCGTAAAATGAACTGGAAATCAAAATCAACTCATATCTATTTTATTTGTAATGCCATCCATATGGATATATATCTTTTTTTTATAGAGAAATTTTAAAAGTTCTGAAGTGATGACTTCGTTCAAAGAAACGGCTTTCACTTATCCGAAATCTCGCATAAGCGCAACAAAGTTCCTGTAATTTTCCATTTTAGCTTAACCGAATCGACTACATAACATTTGCATATAATAAACATTTTAGCATACAATTTTGTGAAATGTTGTTATTAAATAGTTTATTAACCTCTTTTAAGTGTGTATGAATAACACCGTTAAGTATTTAATATATAATTAAGTATTTAAATTTAAAAAGCTAAATATAAAATTTGCAGTTTTGCTTAAAAAAAAACTTAAATTAACGTAAATTAAATTTTTTTATTACAAAAAGTTCAAAAAGTCATAATTTTTTAATTAAATAAACAAATAGAAGTGTCCAACATTTATTAACATTCCCACAGGAAATTCAAGTTTTTATGTGTCAGATTCCTTTTCATTTATTTACTCATTTATTTAATTTCTACTATTTGTAAGACTGTCTCTTATCACGCCCGGTATTATTAAAAATTACAGCGTTTGTCAAGTTTTTTTTTTATATTTTTCCTCTTTTCCTTTATTTTAATTATAAAATAAAAAACTTAAATGTATGTACTACATATTTAATATTGTGACCATAAAATGATAAAGCGCCTTCTGACTAAGAGAAAATATTATTTTTAATAAATGCAAAATACATGATAAGCAGGCGTCAACATGACAATAAATGTTTTAAACTCACACATTTAAACTTACATATATACTGTATTCATTAGGTCCTTTTAACTAGCACAAAAACTACAACAAATAATAAGTAAAAGAAACATGTCATCAAGCGACTGACACACCTTAAACACATTATTAAATTATAGTATTTTTCCATGGATGAAGCAAAAGAGCCGATTAGCATGAAAAAAGTTAAAAATGGAAAAAGTAGAAATAAATAAAGTGCGTGAATAAAATAGGTGCAATCTTTTAATAAAAGAAAAAACTAATTTAACATTACCTCAGCACAAAAACATAGCAGGGCATTGTTTGTTTGTAGCCTACCGTGCCATTCATTTATTGCCTTGCTGTTGTTTCTTTATTAAAGGTGCAACTTTAATTAAAGTTACTAACAAGAAGGGACTCATTGTTGTTTTTGTTGTTGTTCGTTTTTTATTACTATTGCTGCACAAAGCAGGACTTGGTTTATTTAAACAAGTAACACCAAGAGCAAATCATAATTATTATTCTTGACTGTAAAATCTGAAAGAACAAAATTAAGATTTTGCTTACACGTAGTGTTTGTACGTTCTTGTTTAATGCAAATCTTGGAAGATTGATTTTCACTTCCTTTTCTATTTCATAACAAGGTGTCTAGAAGATAAACAAATAATTAATTAACCTCCACTTTAAGATTGCTCAAGTCCTTTCAGGTGTGAGGGAGAATTAATAACGTTTCTATTTACTTTGATTAGTTTATTTTCTTATGCTGCAAAAAGTAATTTAACTTTATAAGGAAAAACAATTCAGCAGAGTTAATAGTAAACGAAAATTAATAGAAAAATATTCATACGATTCCATAATCTCAATGGTCATAAAACATTCTGATATGTTCTTCATCTATTTAGTTCCATAGGTATTGGGTTTTAATTTGGATCGACTTCCCTATACAGCTACAGCTACAGCTTAGCAATTGTTGTCCATGCTGATGTTTGAGATCAGAAATGCCCAAATAATGTACATACTCAAATAATATAACTTTCACTTGTTTATACCGCTTAGTTTAAATTCACATCTTCTTTTAAAGTCCTTAACAGAAATTTCTGTTATGTTAATAATTTTTTCAACAAATCCAGATTATTTTTTAAGTTTTTCTGTTTTATCATAATTAGTTATGTAAACATCTATACTTTAACCATTACGTTTCTTTTTCTCTTCTTTATTTTTTTTAGTTAAGTCTACATAATTCATATATATGTATTTTTCTTTTAGCAAGAAAAACTTTAATAATTTAACTTGAGTGCCTATTTTCAAGAAATGTAACCAAAAGATAAAAAAACATTGGTTTTTTTCTTAACAAAAATATTAACAACTTACTGCTAACTACATATTCTTTTGTAGAGTGATTGTAAATTTATTTTAGATATTGTATGCGTACCTAATACACCTTTAACTAATTGATTAAAGAAGCAAAGTATTAATATTATTGAATAAGAATTTCAGGTCATCTGTTTTTTCCAAAGTGTAAATTTTCTTAAATTAAAATTTTGTGCTTTGAGAAAGTTGTTTTAATATATATTTTTTCTGCCTTAAACAATTAATACTGAGTGTATAGCCGTAAGCTGGAGAAAATCTTGTCTTAAAATTAATGTTTAAAGTAGAGAGAGCGCAAAACTTTTTCTTAACACTCATACTTTACAATCGCAACTTTGTAATTATAAAATTTCGATTATACTTTTTTATTATATTATTTTCATTATTATTCAAGATATTACGAGAATATGTGGAGTTTTTAATTTTACACTAATTCTTTACTCCATGTGGAGTTTTTAAAAAATTTTCCATGAACGTTATTAAACAAACGGAAATACGTAGTTATTGAAGAAAGTGTAGCAACCCGGTTGGCCATGTCATGCAGACATATTGCAAGACCGATGCATGACAATGTTAAAGCGTCGATGACGTGTTGGTGACAGCTCAAACAGATCAGTGCGGACATTTGCGAACAAATTGCCGGTAAGTTCATACATGACAACAGGAGCGACATGACCATATAAATGACGAACATCCTCAGAAATGTCCCCAATAAATTTTTTCGTTTGTTTCTTTTTTCCACGTGTTCTACAATAACAATTTCAGGAATTTGTCGCTCAGAGAGTATTTAATACAAAAAGTTTTAATAGACATTGTAATAGAACTTTTCATCAGCTCAATTTCGCTCAATATTAGCAAACAGGAATGTATCAAAATGTTTCACGCTGCTAACAGACTGAGCGACAATGTCCAAAAGAAGTTCATTTGGCTAGTTGGCATGACCAGTTGAGTAGTTTTTCTTTTATCCATTCTTTGAGTACGGTTCCTATTAGATTGTCTTAAAATAAACTGTAATGGATAAATATCGTGCATGACAAATGTCGAAATTTCCTTAAGTAGTCGTTGATGAATATGTCCTCTACGACGAGTAGGCCTACCGGGAAATTTTACTTCTGCATACATTTAACATCTTTTAAATAAAATTGCTTAATGGAAATACAAAGACGTTCATTATTCATTCTGAATATTCAAACACATAAATACATATGTACATATGTAGAAGGGTGATCCTCATTCTAAACGTAATTTTTTTTGTTGTTACCAATGTAAGTAATGAGATATGAGAAGGTAGGATTTATATTATAGTTTTCGTCTCATTCAATGGATCCTGAGATAAAATAATGTTTTTCGATTTTTTAACATTTTTGTGTATTGAGCGTTACATTTGCTTCTGCGGATGTTCCGTGAAAGATTTTTATAAAAAAAAATACGCCACAAAAAATTAGTATAGGGTTTGAAGTAGGGATGTAACCGATATCGATACCGATATATCGGCGATACTTCAGATTTTCCGATACATCGGTATCGGCGATATTTTACTGTCGATACGACGATACTTTTAAAAATTTTTTCTGAGTTTTTTTTAACAAATAATTTATTTTTTGTTATTTTTACCTTTCCTTATTTTTTAAATCTTATTAATATCAATTTTATGCTGTTATTTAAAAAAATAATTTATTTTTTGTTAATTTTACCATGAATTCAGATTCAATTTGTTGTTTTTTAAATCTTATTCCCAGCAAAAATAGACACTCCAAAGAGGTCATGAAATTGTATGTGTAATTCTCGATCCGGAAGTATCATTTCAAATTTGGATCATTTCTCATTAGTTTTACATATCCTTGTTATTGACAATGAAAAGGATATGTAATATGTAATATGTAATGACAATGCAAAAAATTCTCTTTTCGATTACCAATCACTGAATTGGAAGCGATGTTAGGACAAATTTCTTGTTCGGTGTTCTATAATGATTTTTCCTCAAGAAAAAAGGATGAAAAATTACCTATTTTCGCAACTTATTTCTTTTTATGCGAATTTGAAGTGAATAAATATATACTTTTAGAAGACTTTTAATAATTAAAACATTGAGTTATTTAGAAGAATATTAGTTGAAAAATGTCCTTTAAAAAACGATTTTTTAAAAATCATGGCGAATATTTTTTTTAAAATTATAAAGGAATTACAAAATGTTTACTTGCTTTTCTACTAATTACACTAGCTCACAAATTTTCAACTTTTTGCGATCACCTCAAAAATGAAATGTTTTCTAAGGTAATTTTGGGTCACTGAACACGAATATGACATTCATATATTTCTCTTAAGAACCGTTTTCGAGAAATTCGCAAAAAAAACGTGTTTTTTTGCAGTTTATAAGGCTATTTCCAAAAATCTGGAGTACTGTTTCCTTAAATTGAGCACATTTGGCATTGTTGCATAGATATGCTTTTCCTATTTCAGTCCATATTCAAAACGTGTTGATCGGATCAAAATTCAATGAGTTACAGGTCTTTGAAAAAAACTTTGAAAAAAACTTTGTTTTTACACGTTTTTTTTTAATTTACTATATTAAGACGCTCCAGTAAGGCAAAATAAATTTTTTTTAATTTATTTTAGAGCCACATCTTAAAGAAAATTTTGTTCCAAATATAGCAAGCTTAAAATTATTTACATCGGACCAAATTTGAGAAAGTTACAACATGTTTAGTGAACACATCAAAATTTTAATTTTCATTCGTTGGTCCCATGTCAGTACGAGTTTTTGCTTCCATTCCATTACTTTTACTCGTTTGAAAAAGAAAGGTCGACATATCGCATATCAAAGTTACCAAAATTATGTGTAGTATTCAACACTGTATTCAGATTTTTATAATTTAAATTTTTATGAAAGACTTACGGCAAAACAAGTGGAAAAATGGTGCAATGTGGTGTTTCGTGCATATTAAATGTTTTCTTAATTCTATAAAATCGCTCATTATTGATATTTTGCAATGAAATTTTGCAGTTATATAGGAATTTATGTGAAAACTATAATTTGTTTCTCATAATCATTAGAATTCCTAAGAAAGTTCCAATAAATCTAAAAAATAGTTAGATTTCAAAAGGGTGCATGCCCACCAAAAATTGTAAATTCGATTAAGTTGTTTTTCTAAAATCATGTCTGTGAAGACACCTTTTAGACATGTTTATAATAATTATTTGATCCTTGAGAAAAGTTTTATAGAGAAAACAATTATGGTCCTTTTTTGGGCAAAAATTGTCATAAATTCAAAATATTTCAATTTTCAAATTAAAGATTGTATATTTTCCTACTCTGAATGAATACTTCCATCAACTATTTTTTAACTATTCGAAATTTTGTCATGTAAGTAACAAAGAAATAATTGTGATAATCGGTTGTTATTTGGATCCGATATCTTAAAAATACTGGACCAAGGATTTGAAAATTTTAGAAATTTTAATATTAAAATGAGTGTACCTCACTACCCACATTTTTCTTTTTCATCCTCTCAACAAACACATCCACTTACAGTGGTGCATACAAGAATGCACTATTGTAAGGCAGAGATAATAAAAATACGAATTTTACGATGAATAACGATGAGTTACGATCTTAAAGCAACAAAACAATAGTATGATTTTATTTTATACTAAATGCGCTGAAAGAAGCGTTCAACAATAAATGCTCCTAAGTCGGACATCGCGAACAAATATCATGCAATACGTAAGCAGGTTTGTAAGCTACACTAACAAATCTCTCCTTTACAAACCTGCTTATGGCGAAGCAGTAGTTTTTGCTGGGTAACTATACAAGATATTTGTTTAACCAAAGGCTTTTTTAGACCTTTACAAGGTATATAAGGACACAAAAAATGTTTGGAATCGAGTGAGAAATAGACAACTTTAAAAAATTTTAATGACCGAAGTGCACTACTTTGCACTTCATACCTCTGAACCTGAGAAATATGGGAAGCTTATCTTCCTTAGTTAAATAAGAACACTCCTCTGATATCTCCATATAAAATTTTGTACTGATCGGACTAAAGAGTTAGAAATGGTTGACATATTTTCAAAATATTTAATTCTGCCCCACTGGCATTTTTCTTATACTCATACTCCATACAAAATTTTTTTTATTAAAATATAAATTCGGATGTTTTCACTAAATCTATTGTAACTTTTTAAATCTTTGCCCGATGTTAACAATTTTACTTTTTATACGTTGGGAACAAAATTCTATTTAAGATATGGGTCAATGCTATGGGTTTGCTTTAATGGAGCATTTCAAAATGGTGAATTTTGAAAAAACGCAAAAAATTATATTTTTTTCCAATGTAAAGGCTTGCAATTCAGTGAATTTTTATCTGGTCAACACAGTATATATATATATGAACTGAAAGAGGAAAAACATATCTATGCAACAATGCCAAACTTGCTCAATTCCAGTAAACAGTTCTCAAGATTTTTGGAAATATCTTTACAAACTGCAAAAAACTAGTTTTTCGCGAATATCCCGAAAACGGTTCTTGAGAAAAATAAATTAATAAATTCGTGCTCAGCAGCCCCAATTTAGCTTAAAAAATATCTAATTTTTGAGATGAATTTTTTTGTGAACCAGTGTTATCTGAATATTTTTAATATGGATTCTTTACAGCAATGGAAACGTAGTTCGTTAAAAATTACTCCCAATTTTTATACTGGGCTAATTTTAAATATTAATAATCTCTTACACTGTAATTTACTCTTATTGAGTTTTTTTAATCTAAACTTCAACTCATCGTTCATATTATAATGAAAAGTCTTACACAAAAAACATATGTACATTTATCTAGCATCTATTAAATCATGCTAAAGCAGTTTTAATTTTATGAAATATTTGTCTATACTTTCAACGGACACGTAAAAAGTATTTGAAATGAGAATCACCCATATACAAACGTCATGAAAAACTTGAAAATTTATTCATTTTTAAATAAAGCGCTCTGCCAAGGTTTTGTTAGTATTTATGTATTTGAATTTATGTATGTACATACTATGTATATTTTTTACAGAAATTATTACGAGTGTAGAAATATTGTTGTAAGTTTGTATTAAAACATGTTAGAAAACATTTATTTATTTATATATCAAAATTTTTATGGAGTATACACAAAGAAAAGTCTTTTTTACAAAATAGTTGCGACTTCTTTATTATTTTGTACTCTTGATCATTAAACTGTTACAACACAAAAATCCTTAAACATATATGAAGAAACTATTATAAAATTTTGATTTGCATTTCGAACTATATTGGGCTGCACAGATAGTGATGCAATTCTCGTATGCAAATTCATCAAAAAGTTTGTATACATTAAAACTGGGATCAGGTTCCACCGAGCTATGTAACAAGTGGTGATAAGCACTGATACAAATGAACTATTGTTGTAAAATTAAACATTGACAAATCGTTTATGATTGTGGGACATTCTTTAGCTGAAATTATATTGCAATCATATTATTATTACATAATGAAGAATCTTTAAGCGGACTTAACTTGTTTATAATATGATTGAGTTGCGACCATAATCTTCAATTATAATATTTCGCTCTTAGATTATGGTCATATCAACATTGTCGTTTCGTTGCGTGTACTTTCATACCATAAACACATATTTTAAATCTATTATATTTCTGAATATATTATTTTTAAGCTTTTCTTTTAATTTCTTTTTCCTTTTCTTCACTTTTCATTTATGTTTATGGAACACTTTACAACTTCATGCTTGACAGCTTTTCAAGTTTTTTTTTGTTTTATAACAAAAAGAAAGAAAATAACAATAACAAAAAGAAAGAAAAATTAAAACTATCACACAAAAAATAATTAAAATAAATATCGTCTTCTAAAGAATAACCTCCTTATTCTTAACACTTATCAAAGTTTTATAATAGCTTTATGAAACAAATTTTGTGTGGAAATCTGCTTCATAAGCCTTTTATTAATGTTTGATATTTTATTATGAATATGACCCTAAATTATTTCCTACAGTTCTATTATTGTGTAGATTTATAAACAAAAATATTAAATAGTTCTTTTAAAAACGATGAAAAATTTAATTAAGAACTTACAAAAATGTATTAAATATAAACATAATTTTTAAAAATACAAATTATTCAAATGTTCTTCATATGATATCATCAATGACGTGGGCGACAATGTCGCCTATTATGTCATAAACCAGTACATAGCAGATAATATCATCTCTTTTGTCATGAAAACTATTTCTATTTAACATTTAATTACTCGCACATCTTGACCTTAACAAAGTTTGATTGTAGATAAAATATAGGAAATGGTCCTTCATATTGTTCCCAACAAAGTTATCTGAAGACAAATTAGAATATATTGTCACTCATGTTGTCATCAACAGACTTTAATTGACGACAAAACGTAAGACATTGTCGATAATTTTACCCTTAGCAGAGTGTGATTAAAGACAAAACATAAAGCATTGTCATCTTGTCCTAAACAGAGTGTGATTGAAGATACAACATACGACATTATCGCTCATCTTGTCCTCAATGAAGTTAGTTGAAGACAAATCGTAAGACATTGTCGGTCATATTGTTCTCAGCAAAGTTAATTGAGGACAAATCGTAAGACATTGTTGATCATCTTGTCCTTAGTACAGTGTGATTAAAGACAATATGTAGGACTGTGTCGCTTATCTTGAACTTAACAGAGTTCGGTCACCTTGTCCTCAACAGAGTTTGATTGAAGACAATGTGGAAGATTTTGTTGGCCATGATGTCATCAACAGATTTTGATTGAAGACCAATTGTAAGACATTATCGCTTATTGTTGTATCAACAAAGGTAAATGAAAGCTCGTAAGACATTGGGGGTCATCTACATAGCGCGATTGAAGACAAACATAGAACATTGTCGCCCATATTGTCCTCAGCACAGTTTGAGTTATAGTTGGTCATCTTGTCTTCAACAGAGTTTCATTTAAGACAATATGTAAAACTGTGTCGAATATCTTTAGACTTGGGTCCAACTCGTTCAACAGCTCGTGTAATTCACTACAAATAATTTTAATGGGTTTGATAATAGCTTTGTATCTAAAATGAGCTGCTGGACGAGTTCGATAGAGTTGGACCCAAATCTACTCACAGAGTTTGATTGAAGATAAATCTTAAGTTATTGTTATTGTTATCATCTTGTTCTCAACAGAGTTTGATTGAATACAATACGTGCCGCTCATCTTATCTTTAATATGCAAGACTTTGTGCACGACGATTTCCTTCAAAGTCTCGATTATAAAACCTAATTGACAAAGGACCTAATTGAAAAAGGCCGCCAACGGTAAGCAATTTCTTTTAACAATTAAGCTAGGAATTTATCGTTCTGTATGGTTCTATCTAAAGCTATTTAATTAGTTTGGCTTAAGTTCGAGTTCGACCCAAGTCTAATTAAAAGCCAATGGATTCAAAAGCTTAAAGTTGAACAAGATGAAGAGATTAGTGAAATTCCTAACCATTAATGAAGCTGATGGGAAAAAAGCACCACAAGATGACCTTGTCAGCCGGAATGAATTAAAGTTAAAGGATTTTCAAACTAATTGGTGGTGGGTGCCATGGCAGTTGTGGCTGCCGTAGCCATGAGGTCTAAGCGGTAAAGAACTCTAATGAGAAGTCAGTGTTGTCTCGAAACACGTAACTTCAACCTTATTTATCTTTCCAATTATTACATGCTTTAGAATTTCTTTCTAAAAATAAAAATAATTTAATTGAAAGATTAAATTAAAAACGAACTTTTAGCCAAACTAATTAAATAACTGTAGAAAGATAAGGAATTTTTTTTTTAGCCCGAATCAAACAATAAGGATGCGAATGCTGCTTTCAGCATAGCATCTGCCAAAATGCACATTCTGTATGAAATTACCGTGCTTACCGGAAGACACTCTATTTTTATGGGTGTTAATTTAAAACTATATAGACAAAGCCATAAATATCAAAATGTTGACCTGATTGTTGTTTCCCCTTCATTGCACAGAAAAAAATTAATTTCATTTTCTGTAAAGGAATTCAATGAAATAGTAAGTATTTTGTCTACGAACAAACCTACAAACAAATTTGTAAATATAGACAAAAATATCTCAAAAATTTCATTGAAAAAAAAATTGTGTTCTTTTCAGTGAGCAAATTGTTTAAATCTATAAAACAATTTGTGTAAAAATATTAAAAATTATAAGCAGAACAATTTAATAAATCAAACAGAAAGATTTACTGGATTTTCTGAAAAATATCAAACAATATTTTTATATGAAAGAATTAGTCTAGAAATACTAACAAATATTAAACAAAATATTTACAGGATTTTTTGTTATATATCAAACAAAATTTTTGTCTGGGTCATCTTCATCCATTAAGCATTTATTAAATTTCACTTTGTTAAATGTGTTCAAGTCTGACTGTTTATCTAAAGACTTAAAAAAATTAATAAGAATTAAGGCAACGACATTAACGAATTGATTCACTCAAAAATCTTCAGTAAACAAACTTGATACAATCGCATTCCTTTTTCTGTCATTGTTGTTGTTGTTATTTGTGTGTATGTCGTCATCGAGGTTGATTTTTTAAGACACAGTTTTTCTTGTTGTTTTGGTATTTGCGTCCTAAATAACATTAAAACAAACAATTCATTGATTATGTAAAGAACATTTACTGAAAATGAAATTTATTTTTAGACAAAATTTTTTTTTTAATTATTTTGGTGAAAACTGTATCTGTGTGTGATGGGGTGTGTCTTATGCAGCAGAGGTATAAAATAGCTTTACATTTTTCTTAAAGGTCCTATAAATTTTCCATATTTCCGATTCGTCGAAATATTTTTAAAAATTCCTTAACGTTTCAAAAAAACTATGTATACATGTAGCTATGTAACTATATAGCTTCCCATATGAGAATAATATAAAAAATTTTGTAAATAAACAACTTGCAAAATGAAACAGTTTTATTCATCTCGTCTCATTGCTTAATCAATTGTCGCGAATTTTTTTTTTTATAAAAATTTTCAAAAAAACTAAAAACTTAATTTTTTTTTAGATCTCCTCAAAAAACTACAAACTCATGAGGTTAAAAACCTTAAAACTATTTTTCATATTAAAACATAGTTACTTATTGCTCAACAGCATTGCAAATATGTATTGCTAAAAAAACTAAATATCTTTTAGCAATTACAAAGTAGCTCTACCAATTTTATTAAGAAATCTTAGTTTTGCAATCTCTAAATTTTCATTTCTATTTGTCCTTTAGTCGTTATAAGTGACATTTAAAAACCCGCTATTTTAAACTAAAATAAAAGTATGTCATATATAAAAACTTACCTTAAACTAGAAATGTGTAAAGCAGTGTTAAATTATGTATCTTTAACGGCATAAAAATAATTAAATATTCTTTTGTTAAGGAGCGGCATAAAAAAAAACTATTCTTTTATCACCGTTAGTTTTTTTATATAAAATGCTTTTTGTGTTTGCGATTTTTTTTCTTTTATTTCAAGCTTGCAAAAGTTTATGACCGGAAAGTAGAAAACCATTTCGGTAATAATTTACTTAAATAAATAAGTTGGTTTTTAACTACCTTTAAGAATTTATATGCAAATTTTTGCCAAAAATAAAAAGATGAAAAAATACTGATGAATAAGCAAAGAAATTCAAAATTACTCCGTAATTTAAACCTTGATTTATGTGAACCTTTTTTTTATCGCCTCTAACTGAAATAATGAATGTCATTCCTACCATCAGTTTAATCTATGACACATTCTCCCTCCTATGTAGAAAATAATTTATCAATTTATTAATCAAACTACATTGTCTATTAATGAATGTAAACATTCATGTTGTGTTATGTTGCTATTATCAATATTTAACACGTGCAATTTATGTCAAATAAAATGCAAAATTTATTTTTAATTATAGAAAACATAAAAAAATATAAGTAGTTTTATTATTTTCTTTTATAGTAATGCTGACAAATACGAGCGAAACTCATAAATAGATTTACAATTATTTACTCGTATACATATGTAAAATTACATATTGTACATCTGTCTGTGGTTAATAATTACAATTGTTAAATATATGTAACGCGCAGGTAATCAAAGATTTATGTTAGAGTTATGCAATTGATTGTAATAGATATCGAGTAATCGAATATGGGTTATAAGGTATTGCTTAGATAAGAAAGAAATTGTAATATAAAATTTTACTTACTATAATGGAAACAAAGAAAACATAAAACAGAAATGCTGTAACTTTTATACCATTGGGAGCTTGATTGGAAAGTTGTGAAATGTCTTATTAAGGAATTTACAAAATTATAAAATGTATGGTGGAGAATATAATAAAATTTAAATATAACGGCCAAACTGGAATTTTATTAACATTATTTAGTGCAATGTACTAGTATAAATAAACTCGTATATATATCAAACGATGCACAGTGATTTAAAAACTTTTTTTGTTGAAATAGTTCCGTAACTCGTGTACCGTTTCAGATATCATTATGAAATTTCACTCAAACATAGCTGAGGTGTTTCTAAATTCACAAACAACGGCAGGACTTCCTAGCATAAAGAATGACGAGCGGGCAAAACCCAAAATTTGGCTACCTTGGACGGTCATATAACAAGCTTTAAGCTATTTTTATAAAAGATGATTATTTTGTGGAAAATTTTACAAAAAAAATATTTTATGCTTTAATGCAAAAACATTGTACAATTGACCCAAGTACAAACCTTTTAATATCTCAAAACAAATTACTAATATGACTTAAACAGACCAATATTATTCACACTAGTATATACATACATATACAGTGATGTGAAAAATAATAAGGACACTGATATGCAAATAAAATATTAGAGCAGAAAGTACATAAAATGTAAAATTTTTTCTACTTGAATGTGTTTATTTATTGCTAAAACTCTACAAAACAAACTCCACTTCGGTTTTGCTAACTTTGGATTATAAAACTAAATTTTTTAATACTTCATTTGTATTAATGCAATAATAAGGACTTTTCATATTATTGCAGAAATAGAAACAAGAAATAAATAAAACTAAAACAGATTTTTAATATTTTATGTTACAAAATGTTATTAGAATTCGAAGTATACCTTTTATTAGCGAGTTTTGATTAGATTTCACAAACTTTCGATTGAATGTAAATCCGGAAATTGTTATGATCGCCCAAATAAATTGATTTTGTTCACTTTGCGATATGTTTGGGATCATTATGCTTTTGGAACGTCCATTTGAGTGGCATATTTTCACCGGAGTACGGTAGCATCGTACCGTCAACATAATCTGTTTACTTCATTATAACCTGAATACGATTTAGAGATCCCATACCATAGTATAATGATGAACCCATACCGTGCCGGTAATACACAGTCCCTAGGAGTGTACTTTTAAAGGTAGTAAAACGAAATTGAAGTTTGCTTTAAAGAATTTTGGCAATAAATAAACACATTCAAGCGGAAACAATTGTTACATTTTACTTACTTTCTGCTCCAATATCGTCTTTGCATAACACTGTCCCTATTATTTTTCACATAAGTGTATATGTATAAGTACCCGCATATTTTCACACAACTTTCACAACACTAATCAAAATCTCTAAAAAAAAATACATATAAAATATTTGACATTTAAATGATATTTATAATTTTATTTCTGTGGTCAAATATAATTTTTAATATTTCTATATATTTAACGAGTTTTATTGTTATAAAATATAATAAATACTTTTTTTGTATGTCCATAGTGTTATTCACTCAATTTAATTAAAATTTTTTAATTTAATTTTAATACAATCTTTTTACAGCTAGTTAATAATATATTAATTAAATTAAAATTCATAAAAATTAAACACAATTAAAATGTGCAAAAGCTATTAAAATCACTTTTAGTGGATTAATATTTAAGTCTTTCTCCATAATGGTAGTTTTTAGCTTATTGAAGTATAATAAAGTTAAATTGAAAAATACTAATGCCTTAATTCATAAAAATATTTCTGACTTATAACAGACTAATAAAACAAATTTTCATAAAAAAAATTTTTTTATAAGCCTCTTATTAATCAAAAAATTGCCCAAGAAAAATTTTGATGGCAAAGTAATGCGTTAAAAAGGCTAAAAACATACGCTTCACTACTTCTACCTTAGCATTTTAACCAATTACTTTAACATGGCGATGTCATTGGAGATAAGTACTTATAACAAGTTATAAATTTCAATATTTAGAAGGCATTGAATACACAAAATACAATAAAAATTAAATGTCTCTGCTAAGCATTGAAATCATGCCGTTTTCAGTTATTGTGCTATTTTATGGCAAGTGTTTTACTCACTAGGCTACTGCACAACTATTTTTTTATGGGCTTAAAACTTGTGCTTACAAACATGAACAGAATTAAAAATATCAATTTTGCCCCCCAGGGGTTGAAATGTTTACCCTCTGTATGATAAGCAGATACGCTAATACTCTGCTAATAAGAGAATGAATGGCTTGCTTAATTACTAGTAACTAATTGTTCAACTACGCAGAAAAAAATAGACAAGAATTATATTCAATAAAACCATGTTATTAAAAAAAAATATGAATTTCAATAACATTTATCTTTAACATAATAAAATATTTCGTTGTAAGTATTTCTTTTCCATGCCGGTTATATCTTTTCTTTTTATACATAAGTACTTAAAACAAGTTGTATCCCATAAAAAAATAAATGGGATATGGCTCAGCTAGAGAGTGTATGCTTTACGTCCGGAAAGCCCGGGTTCGTATTCCAGCCATGTCAACATTTTTTTAATTTATATATATATATTTTTATTTTGAAATAATTTTGTTATCAATATAGGGGAATTCTTTATCACAGGAAATTTGAAAAAAAAATTATTGAATACCGGGATTTTTGTTATCAAAAACGAAACTTATTTTTTTCTGTGTACTGTAAAGTACTTCAGGCGGTATGTAGTTTGTGGTTGAAAAGTATATTGTTCGGTAATGACAATTCATTACCAAGTTTTTGCTGGGTGTTTATGAATTAGGTTGTAGATATACATTAAATAATTATAACAATCAACAATTATAATATTCAATCTAAATCGAAAACCTTTATAAACATCTAAACCCCTTCCATTTTCATCAGACACTTTTCGTATGTTTTCCTTTTATACAATTACATTTAAAGTTTTCTAACTCATGTAATATTATCACACAAGTATCAATTATTTTGTAACATCTATTTAAAAATTAAATTGTCACAAAAGTTGTTAAGTCTTTTCAAATATTTATTCCTTAGTGCTTTTTGCTAATATCTGATAGTTTGCCTAAGTGTTACATGTATTTTACTTCAAAACTGTCAAAATTATTTGAAACTTTCTATAGATTTTTTATTCTTACCATTAAAAATACTATAAAAAACTTTACTCATCTACATAATCCAAACTACATATCGAGGGCTTATATTCAAATAGTGTTATCTGCAATTTTATCGAAAATGAGTTTATTATTTTATTTAAAAAATTTCCTAAAGGTGTTTTTTTCATAAATTTTTTATTGCGCTATCTAAGAACCCATTGTTTTTTTTAGTAAAAACAACCTATTGTTTTGTTACTAAAAATAATATGATTTGTGGTTATCAAATATACGTAAATACATACATATATACATTGTTATTTGTGATCAATCAACAAAATGAATTCCCTACCTTTGGGAACTCCCATACAAATATGGTGGTTTAATAAAATTGTTAAATTTAGGGCCTAATTGTGTAAATCACGTCACCAAAGTGAAATTTGTACAGAGAGCAAAAACAAAATTTCAAATATTTTATAACTTTGTTTTATTTTTCATAAAAATTTTGAAATTTTTGAAAGGTAAATCAACGCATGAATTTCTATGCGTTTGTTTGATGAAAAATTTTGTATGGAAAACAAAAACAAATTTTTAAAATTCTTTCAAATTTGTTTTTGCTTTAATATAAATTTCACTTCGGTGATGTGATTTAATTTTTTTTTCCGAATCTTTTTTCTAACATACCTATCTAATATCACCATTCCTTAAGGGGCTCCCATACAAAATGTACATTTTTTGTATGGGAGTCCCCTAAGGGATGCAGATAAGGGGCGATTATGTTTTGAGAAAATGTTGAAAGCAAAAAACCAATGGAGGTCAGTCATACATAGGGTTTGGGAATTGCCGGACTTTTGCACTTTCCAGAAAACGGGAATGAAAAAATCATGTTAAAAGTTAATTTTCTAAATTAAATAAATTTATTAAATGAAATTTGTGCGAATTTTCAATAAAAGCAATTCTAAAACAATTTTCTAAGAATTTTTAAGTGAATTCAAGCAAATAGAGTTTATAGTAATTACACAGTAGGAGATTCTATAAAGACTAATTGAAGAATACATCGCAATTAGCTAAACATTTTATTTTAATTCCTCCAAATAATTTTATAAAGAACTTGCTGTAATATTTCTTATTTTTCTTGAACAATTTCCAGGACGATTATTATCGTTAAGTACAAGCAAGTTACAGTACTATACTCAGCTGAGCTGAATTTTACATATCCTGAGCCACAGTCTCTCTAAATGTCTTTGATTATTCTTAAAACATCTCCTTCAGAGTTTCAATAATTGTGTCGGCTTATAATAAATGTTAGTAGTTTCAATTCAATGTGTTTAAGCTCAAAGAGGCTATGAGCTTAAAATTTCCACTACATGTTCCAAAATTTGTTCACTAATTCTGCGAAAAATCACTCAAAGTTCATTTAATATTGAATTATTTACTTTAGGAAACGATTAGAGAGCGCTTTAATCATTGATACTTATACAAAATATTCCACTTTGTTCTGTTATAGTGATTAAACGACATCTATTTCTAAATTCATCTTGTACTTTTCGAATCAAGCAAAAATTTTTCTTGCCTTAAGAGAAATGGTGTTTAAATGAATTAAACAATTTACTAATTTAACATTTATAATTATATCTTAACATATTGCAAATCTAAATTAATAACCTTAACTTACTGGATTAACCTAACTAATACTTTTTCTGTATGTACACATGTATTTTTCATAAATTATCGATATTTAAATTGCTCAAGCTTATACTGTCTCGTCCCTAAGCTGTTCATTGTGAACTATTGTGAATAAACTTAACGAATACTTAACGAATAGGTTAAAAAAAGAAAACTTAAAATAAAACGCGGTAAATTGATTATTAAGGGCTATGGCGGAAGTCGTCTCGATCGCTGCCTACACACATACATATCATAAAATTGTATAATTTTCCCCCAAAATTTATTCAATAAAGTGTTTTTTATAAAAGGAAAGTGTGTTCCATTTATTTCGTTAATCCCTGACGTTGGATATTTGCTCAATTCTTCCCTATGGTAAATTAATTCTCCTCAATTTGAAATTGTTTCAAAAATCTATTGATTTTAATTGTATTAACTTACAATTAAACAAATGGTATGACTTCAATTTCATGAAATTTTTATGAAACTTCTGTATAAGTTTGAACCGTTCACATTTTTATTTTGTATTAAACAAAATTATATGGACATTTTACTGCCTATTTATCGATGTCGATGATATTCTGTCTTTCTTACAGTTACATTTGAAATAAGGACAAAGTTTTAGAATTTTTTTTTGTTTCAAATGAAATTGTAAGAATGAAAAATGTCCTTCGACATCGATAAACAGGATTAGTATTTAAACAGACGATGAAAAACATACCAACTTTAAAAGAGAACTTAAACAATTTCATCGTGCAAATTTAGTCGTGTAGTCAGTCAAACGAACTTTTGCAATATATAAAAAAAACATTGAAAATTTTGATATTAAAGAAAAATAGGATTATAATACAAATTTCTTATATAAATCAAAATAAATTTGGCGGTCACTTACGCCATTTTCTAAATATGTATGTCAAAAAGTCCATATATTTATGAAATAACGTGTACTTTTAATTTCCGTTTTCCCGCAAAATTTTTGAGATTTTCCCGGGAAAACGGCAAATTTCAGACGGGAATTCCCGATTTCCAAACTCTAGTCATACATTTCATGGCCGTAGGGGGAACTCCTAGGCAATAGTGGGACTTTTTCCCTACGTATTTCTAGTCTGTATTGTAAATTTTGTATGGGAGCACCCTTATGCTGTGGAGATACGGGTTAGGTGTGCTCAAAAAATGTTTGACGCTAGAAAGCTAATGGGAGTTGGTCATACAATTCACTCATCTAGGAGCATTCTAGGCGCTACTGGTGCTACATTCGATAATTTTGATAAAACATATTACTTGTACTGGAGCCCTCCTAAGGGGTGGTGATAGGGGCAGCTAGTATGTTTTGAGAAAATATTTAAAAAAACTAATGGAGATCAGTCATATATTTAACTTCCCTATTGGGACTCCCAGGCAGTTATGGAACTTTTTCTTCTATATATTTCTAGTCTCCACTGTAAATTTTGTATTGAAACCCGCTTAAGGATGTAGGAATGTAGCTGGTGCTATATTCGATAATTTTAATAAAACATATTACTTGTATTGGAGACCTCCTAAGGGGTTTTGATATATATATTTCTAGTCCCCATTGTATATTTTGTATTGGAACCCACTTAAGGAATTCGGATAGGGGGTAGGTATGTTCAAATAAAATGTTGGGAAGGAAAAATAATTGGGGGCCGCTCCTACATTTTATCCATCCAGGATTAATTCTGTGGCAGTTATGAAGTTGTTTGTCCTGTTGAAATAGTGCTATCTGCTTATTTCAATATTCGAATCGATGAAAATTCAATTTGTAAAAAGTGCTATCAAAACAGTTTTTCTCTCTCCTGTAAAGATGTGATTTTGCAGATAGCACTATTTGAATATAAGACCTTGATATGTATATACATGCAAACATAGAAGTTTTTTAATGGATGTACTTATACAAAATGTATGAATTATAAGAAGACGTAATCAACTAAGTCGGCATTAATAATACTATACAACATCGAAAAAATTGCCGGGCACCAAAAAAAAAATAAAAATATACGTTTATGGGTACTCCAAAAGTTTACATACACCAAAATCAGTCGTTAGAATCTTCTTATTTACTTTTATATTGTATAGCGATGTAGGTATTATATTGTTAAAGGAAATTTTAGATGGCTCCAGCCTATCAGGAAAGGCAAGTAAGTGTCTTCGCGTAAGCTTTTCCATTAGTAATATATATGTATAAGATAAACTGCTTGCCAAAATGAAGCACCATTTTTCTGGATTAATAACAGTTATTTCTTGCAATTACAGCGAATATGCTGCATGGATTTCAACGATAGAGCGCCAAATTCGACATTTTCTGATCACGATTATCTTGAAAGAAGACTGGAAATTTACAAACATTTAAAACAAATTTTTTCAAATCCATGTGAATGTATTTTATTGCATCTACTTTCTATGCTTTCTAGAAAAGAAAGAGAAGAAAAATTAAAACAAAAACAATAGGTATTCAATAATTTACAACTTGAAAGTGATTCTTATTAATATATAATATTCTATGAATATCCCTAATATGATTTTTGCAAAGAATTTATTCATATGTATACACATTTAAAGATTTTGTTGTTCCCAGTCGCATGTTGCTTTAGTCGCATGTTACCAACATTGTCATCAACGACTTCTGTGTCTTTTGTTCTAAAATGTCATCAAGAGTTGGCTTGGACTGTCGTCAATTCGTCGTCGGTGATAGATACTTGTTTCACGCATGCATCGATGATGTCTCAAAGACTTGGCCAACGGTGATGGTATACTTAAAGTTAGTATTATAATAACTATTATGTAATATTCAATGTATTATCACGTACTAACTTCTGATGACCTTCAAAGAGTTGAGTAGCCAATATGTCATGCACCTTTTGGTGTATGTACGACACCATAGAATTTAAAGGTCAGAATTTTAAAAGTAAATATATAAATAAAATCTCAAAATTAACTGTTGGATTAATCAGGTTATCCACATTAATTTACAAATTATCCCAGTGGTAGAAGGAAGGAGTAAAGAGGACTTATATTATAAGGCCTTATATAGCAGGCTCTACAAGCAGTCAGACAAGCTAATCGCTTTGCGGATTCTGTTTATTAAAAAAATATATATATTTTTTTTTTACACGCGATATCATTGCGAACAAAGCCCTTCGTCAAACCATTACTCAATAGGCATGATTGAAGGCATTCTGTAGCAGGCTTATTAGTTGGTTATACGTGACAGGCCTTATGGAAGGCATGGTTTGGGAAGGTCTGCTAAAAAGCAAATCGCAAAAGCAAATATAGCGACTCTATATTTTTCATTAATGCGATTGTTTATTTCGAACTCTTTGCTTTAGGCCTTCTAGAAGTCTATTCTGACAAGGCAGAACAAAATTTGTTTTAGATCTTATATGATGTCTTTACAGGCCTGATTATTGAATGCCTCGTAAGCTTTACCGCTCCGGTATTGCAACGCAATGATCCCGGAATAATCCCAGTACCCATAACTGATAGACTATCGCACTAGAATAGTTGAACAGAGCAGAATTTCAAAAATTAAGATCTTATGTTATTATTATCTTAAACGAAATATTCCATTAATTTGTGTTCCTTTTCAAACTAAATTAAAATTATTGGTAGAAAACATCTACTATATATCATTGTACACAATAAAATTCAGTTGCATTCATAAAAACAGACACACATAAATGAAGAAAGTAAAAAAAAATCAATTGAATTCACAAACTGACAAGAACAATGCAGCTCTATAAAATAATTACATATCCATCAAATTAAATATTTTTTGCTATTCTTTCTTTTACCTTTTTCGTCTTCCAACGTTTAGTTCTTGTTTCCGGAAAATCTCATAATTTAACAATGCATCGCAATGTAACAATAAGAAGAGCATCAATTTTATTATTTCGAAATATATATGGGTGATTCTCAATCTAAACGAACATATTTTTTTTTGTTTTTGTTTCAATGTATCTCACATAAAAAAAATTAAAAAAATATTTGTATATAATTATTATTCGAACTGAAATAGGTATAAGTCGGAAGTTATTATTATTGGTTCAGTTCAATAACTGAATTAATGTATATTCAAATTTTTTTTAAGAGTGGAATATTAGAATATCTAATTAGACTAGCAGAACGGATTAGTACTACTAAAATCGACAGCCGCTACAATGTCATCATCAGCGTCCTTTGTTCACTTTTACCACGTTTAATCATGGATACTAGTATTAATTAAACATCAGCTACACTCTAAAACACTTTTGTTAAAAATTAGGTCGATAATAGTCGGCAACATTTTACAGATTATTATCGACCTAAAATTACACACGCATTATTTTTGAACAAAATGTTTTTACTAAAAAAAAGCGATTGGCTGCGTGCAGGTCTGAACCGCGATCTCCTTACTTATAGTTTGACGTATCTACCATTCAGCCATAGCCGTATTATACTTTATGTTACATTTTTTCCACTTGGACTAAATATGTTTAATTTGAAAGGTTTTTTCTTTAATAAAATAACTACAAAATCGATGTAATTTTAGACAAGGAGAAATTTTCAACACAAATTTCGACAATGATCGTAAATTTGAAGTAATGTCTTAGAGTGTAGTTAACCAAATTTTATGACGCAATAGAATATGAGTATCTTATTCGTTTATATTTCATTTATTTTACTTATGTGCATTTATTTATAATATATTAAAAATCTATTAAATCAAGCTAAAGCAGTTTTCGTTTTAAAATTTATGCATCTATTTTATGAGATAATTTGCTATACTTTCAACAAACAAGAAAAAATAATTTAAAATGAGAATCACCCATATACAAATATATGTATATCGTCACCTGAAACACAAGGCGCCCTAACTAACATTTTCATAACTTTACAGGAGAAGCAATAAATATGCCAAATAACGTAATTGGACAGTTCTTCTTTCTCTTAGATTTTTTTCATATTATCGCTAATTTTAGTTCGGATAACTTTGATTTTTTAGTAACTATGTATGTTGGTGAAATACATCAGAATTTACTAAAAAATTCCGACTAGAATCTTTTTTATGGATAGGGCTTTTTTCTGTTTTATTTAACGATATACATGTATTTTATTACACTCTCTTGATTCCACGTTTCTTTGCTAAAATATATCATTTAAACATGAAATAAATTTTGTTTCCATTTCCAGTAACTTTGTACATAAATACTGCTGTACGAAAATCAAAGAATCATTAATTAATGTCAAATCATTTTGAAATTGTTGTCAGTGTTAAATGAACATCTGAAATAGTAATGCAATTTTTTTTGTCTTTTAATTTGATGTCAGGAATAAGGGTTTTATATATTAATTTTTCTCACATCTTTTCAATTTTACGTAATGATGACAGTTGCTACATCAGGTAGTTGGCTTGTTAAGTACAGACACATGTCATTTGTTTTTTTGTCTGTGTTCAGTTAACTTTCAGCACATATGTACATATTTTTGTTAATAAAAGTTGTTCTTTAAATATTTGTTAATATTGCATTTTTACCATATTCTTTTTAATCCATTATCGTGATTAACTAAATAATCGAATGGTATTAATTAATATCCATCACATGTGTTTTTAACGTATGTATGCAAAGAATATTAAATGTACATGAATGATTTTATATGAAATTAAATAATAACACTGTGATACACTAAAATTATTCTGGAGTTCTCATGTACAATTCTATTTTTTTGGAGCCCATACAGAGCGAAAATTCCTATATATAAAAACAAACAAACAAAAAGCTTTGATTGTAGGTACGAGTATTGATAAAAATGTTCATCAAAGCAAAAAACAAAATATATTAAGAGCTTGTGAGTGTTTCATTAAATCAGATAGGCTAAGCTTCGGTTAACTAAGTTGAGTTCCAATAAAATGAATGCAAGAATTTAAATGGTAAAGTCTTGCATTCTATTTCGTGACAAAAATTAGTTAAATAGCTGATGTTTCCTTGTAAAAATCATCCATCTTCATAAGTGGTAAGAGTGAACAAGAACGCTGATGAGACGGTGTAGCGGCCTGTCGAAATCAGTAGTACTTATCCGTTTTGCCAATCTGATTTGAATATACCAACAATACCACCAATATACCAATACCACTCTTAATAAAAATAATTTGAATTTACATTAATTCAAATATTGAACTAAAAAGCCGAAATAATAAATCTGACACTTATAACTAATCAGTTGAAAAAATAATATAACGGAAAAAAAATACCTATAGTTTTTCTAGATCGGGTTTCTTTCTTTCCGTTTCAAATTTAAACAGTCATAGTTTCGTTGTTTCGGAATGAATTACTACTAAATCAAATTTTTTAGAAGATTTATGAAATGCATTTTTAAACGGCTAAGTTGTTGTGGTTTAAGTGTTATGTTCGTGATAAAGAACATTAAAGTAGACTTCCAAAAATATGATTCAAATATAAAAAATTTTGTAGAAATCCGTCTGGGAACAAAGCAGTTATGACTGTTTAAAGTTCTTCGTTTCCTATGAGCTTCAACAAAACAGAATTGGTTCATGAGACCCTCTGAATAATTTTTTCTCAACTTTTGTATCATAGTGTAATAGTTTGTAAAGCATAGTCGTGCATACATATTTTCCAGTATATTTACTAGGGCTAGGGTGCCCCAGTATAATAAAGTTTGCTATGTGAGTTCGATTTCCACCAAAGACTGTGGTCTGCCTCACTAAATAAAGAGAATATTTTTATTTTTAAGATCGTTAGATTAAGTTACAATGCAAAAAATTTTCTTTTTTTCGAAGTAAGTAACGAACGGAAGCACTCATGTAAGCCCTCTACAGATTTTTCTGTTTATACTTCTTGCTAAAAAGGATGCATGTTGTATTGTAGTGACTTTCAAATCTGTAACAAAAATAACAGTAGAATCGCGATAAGTCATACCCCGTGTTCCTATTGGAAAAAGGGTAATAAATCTGTATCTTTGAAACTTGCGATTCGACTAAAAAGCAACGTAGGTAACAATTATAGAGGAAGACTAATGCTTTAAGAATGTTGAAACTTGGACCACCCTGTTGAACACACTACCCCGGGCATGAAAAACCTTGTTGGCCTCATAACTTTTACAATTACTATCCAATTCTAATGAGTTCAAACTTGTTGTAAAGCTTAGAAATAGATAAAAAAAAAAACTTTATTTCATTAAGATGTCTTTAATATGTTTAGATATATTTGAATTTCAATTTAATTTTGTAGAGATATTTGGCTTTGAATTTTAAAATTTAGATTTTGGGCTCAAATTTTTTCAGATTTCGTAAATATCTCCGGTAATAGCATAGTGCAAATTTTAAAAAAATATTTTATAGTTTTTAGCAAACTCCTTGATAATATTCAGAAGAAATTTTTAAGTTATCTCACTTCACGTAGCCGTAAAAAAATAAAAACAAATATAGCAAAATTTTTACAAAAG
This sequence comes from Panzeria rudis, assembly GCA_956483635.1. NCBI lineage: Eukaryota > Metazoa > Arthropoda > Insecta > Diptera > Tachinidae > Panzeria > Panzeria rudis. The sequence goes on along the minus strand of OY101449.1, from coordinate 129,580,528 downwards.
TGGAGCTTAACTACTCTCAAACGTTTTCCTCAAAAATTTAGAGCTAATAATTTTCTTTTTCCATGTCACAAAAGAATAGGCGCCAAGAACAACTGCAGTTGAGATTCTACATTGAATAAAGCATCCAGGCTACATCCAGCATTGGACAAATATAGTAAATTTTTCTAGGAAATTCTAAATTAATCACTCAAGTTTCTTTACAAATTATATTAGTTATTCTCGTTTTATTAGGTATTCTCGTTTTATTTAATATAAATAATCTGGCTTTTAACTGTTACCCGCCCGCGCAAAAATGAGGCCAGGAGAGCATATTTTCTGAAAATGGAATGTATGTACCTGCTAATATGTAAGCTCTTGAATATGTGTTAATATGTAAGCCACATTTTTTACTGAAATTTAGTACAATTAAAAAATATAAAAGTTTTAATTTGTTCTACTTTGCTGTTAAATTGAAAAAATTACTAGTGATTTTATACGCTTATTTTGTCTAGAAATTACACTTTTAACGGCCCTCTTCACAATGTACGATTAAGAGTCAGCATGGGCTTTAACGGCCACTTTTGTATGCCAAACTTACCGTCAAAGTCCACGTTAACTTTTAATCGTATATTGTGAAAAGGGCCATAAGTGTCTTTTTTAAATTTTGTTGCACCTGTTTCTCCAAAAAAGTTGGCATTACTGAATTAAGCTTAGAAAAATCGCTAGGGAATTAAAGGTTAATTGAAGAGATATTAACTTTTCTTTAACTTAGCTAATTCCATTTACTACAGTAATCGCGACTCATAACACGAAAATCAACAACAAAAATTGTGAACATCTGTTCTAACACAGATTTTTTCATCTTCTCCAGTGTTTGCTTGTGATGTCAAAGTAAAGAAGAAAAAAGCTTTATTTCATAATGAAAATAACCCTTGTTTCTAAATGTTTGCTACAATTTCTAGGTACTCGTTATAATATTAGTATAATTAATTATACAAGTAACATGAACATGTAATTATGAAAATTGCTTAAATATTTCATATAAGCTCAATTCGTTGTTAGCATATTAAATATATATTTCTATGTTCTTTTTGCTTAGTTCCTTTATTCTATTCCATGTTACCTTCGAAAACAATATTCACTTGGAATATTAATGGAGATTAAAAACAAGAACTAAAACACTTAACATGTTTTCCTTATTACTCGTAGCAAAAGTTTTAGAAAATCTGAAAAATGAATAATAAATAAGCAAACAATTAGAAAATAATTTTGGTTTTCTCTTCAAATTCCAATTCCCTATTTTCAACACTTAATAAAACATTTAACTAAAATTGTAGTGGGTTTTAATGTAATTGGAGACATTTGGCAACTTTGTGATCAAATATTTCAACTAATTTGATTTTAATGTTTCTCTTTGCTTCTTTAATATTTTATCAGACCTTAGAGACTAAAGAACTGTTTTATTTTCCTTCTGTTCTACAGCCAAGACATGGGAAATAATATAATTGAACTAAATTTGCTCTTAGTTGTGATAATTTTTTTATGCTTTGTTCAATAATATTCTCAAGGTGTGTTTGTGGTTTCTATAGATTTATATTCTTATATTTGATTATAATAAAAGATTTTTTTTAGATAAGAAGAGATAAAATATACAACGTATGTATATTATACATACATATATTGTTGATTATGTATACAATGTACAGAAAAATATCAATTTGATAAAATTTGCACGTTTCTATTGTGAATTTTTTTTTTGCACTCTTTATGTGTATGTGAATGCATTTTATAAGGATTTGCTTGTACGTACATAAATGTTCTGTTATAGGTGTCTTTGTTGAAATATTCAATTATTTTTTGCTATACAATATTGTATGTGAAATATCTTTAAAAGATATTTATTTATTGATTTTACAGCCTGATGTATCTTTGATTTGAGCTTCTGGATATGAAACTAATGATTTACTTGAAGTTGTGTGTATTTCTTTGGATAAAAACTAATGATTTACTTTCAAAATGAATTTAATTTACTTTAAGGTTTTTAAAACAAAATCGAAAAAAAATAAAGAGAAAAAAAATTATCTCATATTACATCTAGCAAAATATAAAATACAACAACAATTTAACCCTTATGTGCGCGGCAAAAAAACACCTTATAATGCGCTGCAAGGTACTCGGGTACCTATATAAAAGTTACGTAGAAAATAAATATGTATTTATAAAATAAATATGGGATTGACAATATATATCTGTAGCCAATCTCATATATATTTTACTAGGTTTCAACTTGATATTTAGTGCGAAAGTGCTTCTTTTCAACGTAACTTTTATATAGGTGTTTTTTGTCGTGCACATAAATGATGCTTAATTTGATTAGAAATTTCTACGTCTACCACGTTTATATAGACTTTTATTTATTTATGAAGAGCTACTAATAACTAACAACAAATATAAGTACTTACAATGGCCTCATTCTCATATAAAACACGTACAGGTGCCCGGGTACCTTGGTGCGTATTTAAGGGTGTTAAGAGTAAATTGGTCTCTAACGTAAATTACAAAATTTTTTTTAATTATACGGCTGCAAAAATACAAACTTTTTTGAAAGTTAGAAGTTCTCAAAAAGTTTCAGATATGCAGATTATTAATTTCAATTAAAAATTTTTGGTTGAACACGCTAAAGGTATCCGGGTACCTAGGTGCGCACATAAGGGTTAAGACAATTTTATTTAATTTTTAATAAACAATTGTTTAATTCAAAAACTCAAAAAAAATGCATAAATCGAAATCAAAGCTTGAAATAGATTAAAACTGACTCGAACTCTAAAAATGTCAAAAACTTGGAGTAAATCAAGCACATCGCGAAAATGAAAATATTGTAAAGAAAGTCAAACACTCGCTCAACAAAAAGCGAACATTATGAAAACTTGCAAAAACTTGCTAAAGTTTTAAAGGTTACAAAGCGCAATATTGATTAAAATTCCCTAAAAATGTAATAAAATCAAAAGATTTGAAAAAAAGCGAAAAAAAGTTAAAATTCGCCATCATTTCGCTTAAAAATCGCAAAAACTGTAAGGAATGCATGAAAAGTCTAAGATTGCTTAAAAATCGGCAAAACTGTAAGGAGCTCAAAACTTACAAAAAGTCGCTTTTATCGCGAACTTAGCAAAAATTCGCCAGAAGTTGCAAAATCGGTAACAAGCCCTAAAATTGATTAGAAATCGCCAACACCATCAAAAACAAAAAAAAACCCAAAAAATCGGAAAAAGCGAAAAAATCGGAAAAAAAGCTAAAAAAATCGGAAAAAACGCGAAAAATATAAAGTTAGCAATATATTACTAAATGTATTTATTACAAATATCACTAAACCTGTATATAATAACAAAATTCGTTTTTCGACATAAATTATTTACTCAAAATGAATTGACTAGAGCAAATAAAAAAAGCATAAATGGACCGTTATCTGGACAATGGCTGAACAGAAGAAGAAAATATTTTTCCTGTGTTCAGCACATCCTAATTGCTTTAAAAAAAATACATTAAAAAATTGAAACATTTCAAAAATAAGAAATTTGAAAGCAGTATAATTGTATATATAAAACTTAAATCAAACTTTGGTCTATCTTTTGCTCTATAACTCCGAAGCTAGAAGCGGCACCACCTTGAAACTTTTCGAATGTGTAGAAAAGAGTTTTATAACTGACATCTATTATTTAAGATTTTTTTAAAAAACTGTTTTGAGACATAGCCCTTTGACCTCAAGACCTCTACAAATGGCCTTTGAGGTATAGATCATTCCAAAAGCTTTATTTTAACCTGAAAAATTGCATAAAATAAAACTTTTTCAGTTTTTAAGTTATACTTGGTTTTTATGGCCACTTTAGTAAAATTTTTACCATTTTCTCAATTTTCATGATAGTATATTTCAGAAACGGCAAAGTTCCGATGTCTGAAAATTTAAATTTTTGTAATACCTTCAATGGGTAACGTTTCTGCCGAATATAATCGACATCGGAGTTGGTGTTTCCGCAAATGGCAGTTTTTGTCGATTTGACATGGTTTCAAGCTATTTTGCTTTTGTATTGTGATTCTCATTTATTGTTTAAGACTCTGTCTATAACCATACGATGCTTAAAAACTTTTCAAACATGTTTAAATCGGCTTAACATCTGATAGATCCTCCTTTGGAGGACAACAAATGTTTGGCTGATTTTTTAAAAATCTACTGACGAGTTGGCATTAGCATCCAACGAAATGCCGGCATATAGATTAGCTAACTACAACATTAATAAAATAAAACTACAACATTAAATAAATTTATATCTATTAAAAGTTTCATATTTTCTAACAAATATCTCTTTTCTTTTCAGGTATTTTTTTAGTATTCTATCTAATATTAAAATAAAAAATTTGATGCTATAATTGTTGTCAGTTACCAATAAGTTAGTAAGTATTAAAAGAAAATTAAGCAATATAAAATAAAACAGAAAAACTTTTAAATGGCATGTTACTATAAAATTAAAAACATATATCAAATTTATAATTTGATTACGACTCTTTTTAACTACTAGTTTGCTTACTTCTCTCCATAACTTATATAAGAATTTATTATTAGCCTTTTTACCATAACCTAATTGCCCTGATCATATAATACTATACAGGAATTCTTTTAAAACCTTTATCAGCACGAATTCCCTTATTTCTTTAACAATTATGTCAAAATCTACTTAAAACTACACTTTAATCCCGACTTTAATTTCCTTAAATTACCTTCAATTTTTCTTTCTGCTTTCGCAACAATACAATATACTCGTACAAATACCGTATGACAGCAAGGGAAAAATTTAATAAAATAAAAGCAATGTACAATGTACATGTGTATGAATTAGTAGGAATAAACACATTATATCCCAATAAATGTGCACTCAAGGCCCATTGTTTACATCTGTGAGTTGTCACATTTTACGAAAAAAAAGGCACTCAAAAAGACAAAAATTAGATGCTGGAAAAAAATCAAGCTGTGCACACAAGTGATTTTAGTTGAAAATGACTAAAAGCAAACATGTAAAGTGAGATTGAATGTAAGGGGAAAATGATAAACATACAATAGAACAGAAGCCGTAAAAACCCCTAATTGTTACCTAAAAAGTGGTGTCAAAGTCATGCCAGAATGCCAGCGGTAAAAAAGAATAACATAAATACTTACTCTAAAAATTATATACAGAATGATACGTGCATACATATTTATGTATGAATTTTTGTACTCACTTTTTAATATGCCCATTTGTATGTACTATACATGTATTTGAACAATTCTTTTAATATCTTTTTGTGTGCTGAATTAATAAAAAGAAACAGATATAAATTCATTTGTGAATAATATGAATGTAGAAATAACTGCTATATTCTTATATTTATATACTGGCGAACAAAAAAGTACGACGATAATAGCTATTTTATTATAACGAGGTCGGTCACAGAATTATTTTATTTAGCCAATAAGTGTCAATAGCACTAAGTTTTAGAAAATATGTTTGCGGCAAGTGTTAAAGCCAAATCACTTAAAGGCATCAAAGATGATTTACTGAAATTCCAAGGAACATTTGCGATAGCCCTTAGAGCCTTATGTTTTCGTACACCAACAACGCCTTTACTACCTCAGCCATGACACCATTTCAAATCTAGAGCACAAAATCAATATATGATGTTCTACAGGAAAAGGTGCCTTATCTTCCCATAATCAGAATTCTAATAAAAAAAACGGCTCAATAACCAGAAAATTCCAAAAATTAGAATAAAAATCTCAAGTTTTGAGGTATTGGGGTTCAAACTTTGTCATTATATTTTTTTCTTTTATAGTTTTGATCTAATAATCGACTTAATATCGACTGTTCAATATTTGTCTGATCAGCGTTGTCAACTTTAACCTGAAAGCCGATAAAAGTTACTCCATCGGATTATGAAAACATTTTTAATTGCTTTTTTATCACTAAAGAAGACAGGAAAAGTGAATTATACAATTAAAAACAATCAATTTGCAATCAAATTTGGATTGGAACTCGAGCGTAATTAAATTCGCTCATTGAGTTATTAAGATAACACTGGTTCACAAATTTTCAACTTTTTGCCATCACCTCAAAAGTTAGATGTTTTGTAAGCTAATTTTGGGTCGCTGAATACGAATATGACATTCATTTATTTTTCTCAAGAAGCATTTTCGAGATATTCGCGAAAAACGTGTTTTTTCTGAATTTTATAAAATTTTGAGAACTGCTTATTTGAATTATGAAAATTTTGCACTGCTGCATAGATATGTATGTTTTTCCTCTTTCCCATATTCAAAATATTTCGACCGGATCAAAATTCACTGAGTTATAGATCATTAGATTTAAAAAAATATAATTTTTTCTATGTTTCTCCAAAATTTACCATTTTAAGTCTTACTGAAGCAAAACAAAATTTTTTAAATTTATTTTAGACCCACATCTTAAAGAAAATTTTGCTATAAATATAGCAAGCATTAAACTGGTTATATCTGACAAAAAATATAAGAAAGTTACAACATATTTAGTGAACACATCCAAATTTTAATTTTGATTCGTTGGTCCTCAGATCAGTGCGAGCTCTTGCTCGCACTGATCTGCACATATCACATATCAAAATTACCAAAATTATGTGTAGTTTTGAACACTGTATTCAAAGTTTAATAATTTTAATTTTTATGAAAGACTTTTGGCAAAACGAATGTTAAAATTTTGCTATGTGGTGCTTTGTACATATTAATTTTTTCTTAATGCTATAAAATCGTTCATTATTGATATTTTCAACTGAAATTTTGTAGTTATATAGGAATTTCTTCTGAGAGTCATTTCTGGGAATCATTAGAATTCCTAAAAAAGTTCCAACAAATCTCAAAAAACGAGATATTCTACACGTGGCCTCTCTACACTTTCTATTTATAAAAAAATATTTAATTTTGATCTAATAAAATTCCAAATGAATACATTGTTTGATTATAAATTTTTCTTTACGTTTTGTGTGTCGAGCTTGCCGTTAAAGTCCACGTTAACTTTTAATGATACATCGTGAAAAGGGCCGTTAATCAAATTATTATACTTGATTGAAATTATATTATTTATATTATTTATTATTTGTATTAAATTATTTAAATTATATATTTCTTTTTTAGTTTTAAGTATATAAATAAATAATTAAAAATAAATAAAACATTGCTCTTATTGGATTGCCCTCGTATGACAGCAATTTACAAAATATATGTAGTTTTAATTATTTCTATAGTCAAACTTCTCTTCTAGCCAGTACAAAGCCATGAACTGCATATTCAAACATTATTTAACAACTAAAATATTGGGTTTATCTCTTCAACAAGGCTGGTGCTATACGTGGCTGCCTACTGCACGCAAGCAATCAAGTAGAATCAATAAGATTCCATTTTGACAAGACTATTATCAGAGAAAGCTACGCTATAAATATTTTTAGAGATAAAGCTACGGTTATATTCTTATAAAAATTTTTATTAATAAAATTTTTTTTACAGAGAAGAATTCTCATTTATTAAATCTGTTATTTGAAATATTATCCCAATTTCATTTGAAATAAAATTTTATTTCTTGACGGTTAAGCAATCTTTATATGCATTTCATTGGTGCTTTACCAAATCATCAGTAAACTTCAACCATACTTTTGAAAAGTTCGAAACCTCTTATCTATCTTATGTATAGACTTTCAAAAACTATTTAAGAACTTACAAATAATTCTTTTTTCGAAAATCGCAAGACAATAAGCGTAGTAGTGCTAGAAATTTATACAAAACCCAACACACATTGCTTAACCCTCAACAAACAATTCTTTATATTAAATAAAATTGGGAGCATATCTCAAATAAAAATCTAACAAATGCTTTAATTTCGATTTAATTTTTCATTTAGCCTTGTAAATACTTTTATTGGCGCATTTTCAGAAATCATTACTAAGTGTTAACTTTTTTAAGTTCGTATTTAAGTTATTCACAGTTGGTTACTTTCAGCACAAAAAGTTTGCACTTAATTATAGGCAAAGCTGTAACTAAATGCCAACCAACTAACACATTCAAAGGACAGGTGATTACCCGCAATTCTAATGCGTCCAAACAAAAATACATACAAAAAAGAAAATAAACTAGAGATGTGTTTTGGGTCAACAAAATTTTATTGAATAACTTAATTTTTACAGTCATTTATTTTAATTGATTTATATACAAACTATAACAAAACAATTAATTTGAAGAGTTTGCCTGAAGTTTTTACAGAACAAAAACTGTTTATTAATAGCTTCATAAGCTTTTCAATTAATTGCAGAATATATCGGTCAAAATATTATCCACATTTCATATTCTCTATATTAGTGATGTTACGAATATTCGTATTCGAATCGCCGAATATTCGCCACTTTCATGATATTCGTATTCATGATATTCGATGTAGAAAAATATAGTAGATTCATATCGAATAAAATTGTTTGTTGGGTTTTGTAAAAGTTGCTAAGCCTACTACGCTTATTCTCTTTTAAAATAACTATATTTCATGTTGATTTAATAATATAGTACAGTTAAATCAAAATGAAGTTGATATTGAAATAGTACAAAGAGTCCGGTTGAATCAAAGTCATTTCAAGTTAAAAAAACGTGAATTTTATACTAAAATAACCCGAAGAATCATATTAAATCAAAGTTATTTTCAGTAGAAACAAAGTGAATTTAATGCAGCTTTTTCTTTATTATTTTACTTACTTAATGTTTATTCGTATAGGCACCAGAAAACAATTTAATATAGTTGGCTGTCCCAGCCAGTATTTTAGCTCGTCCACTTGCTTGGTAGTCAAGGCGCTAGCCACTGCAGCCAAAACAGCTTCAAACTTTACTTTCGATATACACTAACTAAATAAATACCATCATGAGTAACATGAATTTCATTTTCATTCAACATGATTTAATTAATGATTTATAATAATAAGTATTTGAAATTAAATGTATAGTCATGTTGATTTAAAATGAAATGTAACATTGATAATAATGTAATTTTAACAGTGAAAAACATTAAATCAAATAGATTTTAGGTCATATAAATAATTTTTCGTCCAAAATTAATATAAAACAATGACAATTTTAAATCAGCAGCAGGACATTGTTGCTGGTAAAGAACATCAAAATAAACAACAAGTCACACAGCTTAGCCCAACAGTGCATTATAGCTATGAATAAAGTAAATAAACACCAACACGCTTAAAAACAACAATTTCCCATAAATTTAATATAATTTTAAATCTAAATTGCACCATGTTGATTTTACATTGGTATTTTTTCTGTGTGTATGAAAGGACCTGCAGTTTTTACATGGCGCTGTTATTGTAGGGGGTCAACTGGCATACTTGAGATACTCAGTTCTAGGTTCTAGATCCAAACTTAAGGTACATGTCCTGTGGTGGTTTCTTTAATATAAGGTAAATTTACTTTAAACAAGTTTTTTTTGATTTGCAAAAAATCTGCTTGTGTAGTGAAAATAGTTGGCTAACATGTTTCTTCTAGGTAAGTGATGTGTCCCCTTTTCATCGCTTACGACTCTGAAACATATCGTACCACTCCCAATTTCACCAGTCATAGCACAAGTACTTTGAAGACAGTTGTTACAAAATAGCAGAAGTTGCTCTATGTAAACTTCCAAAGAAGTACTTTTAATATCATAAGTTAAGCTCCCGTACCATTTCCAAATCTTTATATCCCCATCACTCCTTTTTACTTAAGTGCAAAGGCATATCATTAAATACTCTTTTTCTTTTGTTCCCAATAACAAGTGAAGGAAAAAATTCAATAGAGTTGTCAAATTATTCTTGTTTGCTTTTTATTATTTCTCTGAAAACAAATTGACGCAACATTTCACTTGCAAAACTAAAAACTTTTTATAACTAAAAGGATTTACGCCGTATGATTTTTCAATTATATAATAGAGAAAGTTTGAATTACAATTTTTATACACATGCTATTATTTTGTATTTTTTTATGTTTTAAAGTCAGTTATTTTGTTTCACATTAATGTGTGCATGTAGTTAGTCATACAAGTAAACAATTTAAAGAATATTTACTAGCATCCTTCATGTTTCGTATGCTATGTTTTTTTATGCAACATGTTTACGTACAAATGTAAAAAAAAAGATTTATGACTATTTAATAGAGCTACTAAGAGAATTCACTTTTTTTACTTGAAATATGAGAACTCTCATTTAAAATCTCTTGCAACAATATTCAGAGTTTTCTGTTAAATTGTTGCAAAATTATCCACAATAATTAGAAGATGTAGATAAACGGATTTGATTGCAGGAAACTTGAAATTTGACTATTATTAATGTGTGTATGTTGTCTGGAAAGTGATGCATAGTACAGATTATAATGTTGGCTGATATCTCAATAGAGATAAAATCAACAAAAGTAACAGAAATGACAGCAACCCTCCGACACAATGGGCAGCGAAGTGTAAATATATGTTAGATTTGATTTATAATCGAAAATGGGGTGTTGCATAAAATTGCTTACCCAAAAATAAATTTGAAATTAAAATTGAACACTTGCATATGTTTACTTACTTATGAGCACTAAAAATTTTGTTCTGATAACAACATTGTTGTTTTTTTTGTGCTTAACATTTTGCCAACTTCAAACGGAACCTGGTGTAATAACTCAATTACGCACATTATTTGATTTCGTTAAAATGCTGTACAATGCAGCTACACTAGAATGTAAATGAATAGGGAAATAAATGTAAAAACAATTAAGGAAACTAAAGCAGTCTACAACTAAAAAAACAAATGTATGCTTGTAACACAACCTTACTACACGGAAAATATTACTGCCCGACTGAAAGTAATTCTGTAAGCGAGAAAATGCTAAGGAAGCTCTTACAGGAGCACATGAATTTGGAATATTTTCTCCTTACCTTATTCATTTTATCCATTCTATATTGAATTACATGCGAATAACGCGTCTTCACAATAATTGTAGAGCAGAAATAAATCAAATTTTTTCACTTACTCGTATGCGTTTGCTACAATCAATTCATTTCAAAATAATAATAAGGGTTCTACCCACTTTTGAATTCTTGGCATCATTCATTTTTTTTTTTGTTTTTTTCTAAACTGTTAAACAAAACATTGCTCAACTGTGGCTTAGTTATTCTATCCACAGGGGTTTCTTATTACTTTTTCGAAATGCAACATTTTCTACTTATTTTGTTGTTGCTGCTACATGACTCCTTCAGTGAACAATTGTCAGTTTGTAATAGGGATTTAAACAAACATTCATGCATACAAATTTTCGAAATATTAAATTGTAAGTATGTGTACTATTTATGTCTGTAATTGTGTGCATATAAAAATAGTATTAGCAATGGAATTAAGTGCAGCCAGTTGTAAATTTTATTGTCTGTATATGGGGTTGTTACCTTTACATTTCTATCATTCCTGCCCTTGTGTAACCTTTTTTGTGTTTTGGTTTCTTTAAATGTATGTTTGCTATTTCCTCATTTCCTACTCAGCCGGCTTCCTTTTGTTAAAGTTTTATTAAACTACTCGTATTAACAACGGTCCTCGATATAAGGATGACGATGATGATGTTATTATTATTGTTGCTGTTACCTATTTAGTTTTAATAAATCAAGTACATGATGTCAAGGATTATAGAGTGGTCTTAAATCATAAATCCCAAAAATATTACTTACTTAGGAAATTGTATGCAGCGGTCTTTAACGTTTGAAAAGCAATTGCTTAACATTTGCTTTTGTTTTATTTGAAGAAAAAAACACATACACATTTATTAAGATGTGGTAATTATAAAAAGGGTATTTTTAATAAAATTTGCATAAAAGTTTTTATTCCAATTTCACACGTATTATTTAAGTATCTGAGATCTACATTATTGTTAGTGGTGGATTGTGATAAAAGGAGGAGTATCGAATATATTCAAAGTGTTAAATTAGCATAAATTTGTACTGTTAGTAAAATTTTCTCTTTAGCTAAAAAAATATATACATATTTCTATTGATGTCATGAAGCAGATATATTCGAATGCACTTAGGTGTGTAATTGAATTATTACTCATCTAACATCCAAATGTTGCAATTTATCATTTTAAACAAAACAGGCTACAAGGGCCATTCCACGTACAGTCGAGAGGTAAAAAATATTATTGATTTTTCTGCTTTTTCCAACATGAAGGATATTTAACGAGGTATAGGACTTTAGAAATTATACTAAACTTTCAAAACGCCGTTACGCTTACATATATGGCTGATTCTTATTGTAAGTGTACATTTTGTATTTTTTATTTTTTACCAATGGAACTAATAGAAATATGAGAAGGTAAAATTCATATTATAGTTTTCGACACATTCAATGGATTCTGAAATGAAATTATATATTTCGATTTTTTAACATTTTTGTATATTGAGCGTTTCCTTTGCTGTGAATGATTTTTGCGAAAAACAGTAGACCACAAAAAAAGTGTAGTGTTCGAAAGTACTATCCATCTACTATCTGAAAAGAAAAACTTAAAATAATCGCAGGACGAAATTAAAAGTTATGACCACTTTTTTAATTTTGACTTGGGCTCCCATGGGAAAATAAGAAACTTTTACCTCTTAAAATTATTCTTTAGAAAAATTTATACATTAGCAACAAAAGCAAGCCAAAGCTACTTTTATACACTATGTATTTTACAGTGGGTTTGTCAGCTTGACAACCCGTCTGTAATTGTGCATGTCTGTCAAAATTGGTAATTTACAGGCGGCTTATAATTTTAGCTTTCACAATTATGTTTTTAGGTCCATCTGACATAACCTATATTAGTTTAAAACAGCTTTTTTGTAATAATTTTTTTTCGCGATAGTTTTGTGTTCTTGTACAGGGTGTTTTTTTTAGAGGTATAGAACTTCGAATTGAAATAAAACACAAGAAAATCGTTTTAATGTCCATCAATTTGGCTTTATTGGAAGGATAATTTTATGCCATTAATGTTTAAATATGATTTCGGGCATGTGGCCGCCGCGGCTGGCTCGAATAAAGCCAATTCTACAGGTCCAATTTTCAACCACTTTTTCGAGCATATGGGGCCGTATGTTGGCAATAACGCCACGAATGTTGGCTTCCAAGTCCCCTAACGTTTCTGGTTTGTTGGCGTAGACGAGCGACTTCACATATCCCCAAAGAAAATAATCCAATCGTGTCAAATCACACGATCTTGGTGGCCAATTGACAGGTCCATTCCGCGAAATTATGCGCTCATCGAATGTTTCCTTCAATAAATCGATTGTGACGTGCGCTGTGTGGCATGTAGCGCCGTCTTGTTGGAACCACAACTCATCCACATTCATGCCATCCAATTCGGGAACAAAATAGTCGGTTATCATGGCTCTATACCGGTCTCCATTAACGGTAACTGACTCTCCAGCATTATTTCGGAAGAAGTATGGCCCAATGACTCCACCAGCCCATAGAGCACACCAAACAGTCAGTTTTTGTGGATGTAATGGCGTCTCAAGGGTCTCATGTGGATTCTCTTCACTCCAAATGCGGCAATTTTGCTTGTTGACGTAGCCATTCAACCAAAAATGAGCCTCATCACTGAACAAAATTTTGCGATTTTGCTTGCGGTAAACTTCGCGAACTGAACCATTATTTTCGAAATAAATTTGCACGATTTGCAAGCGTTGTTCTTTTGTCAACCTGTTCATGATGAAATGGCAAACCAAACTAAATATTAATCACTTGACAGCTGACAAAATGGCCGCCAGTTAAAAAAGTGATGCCAACTTAAAGTTCTATACCTCAATAAAAAACACCCAATATATAATTTGTATTTAAATAATTTACAAACTCAATTTTTTTAACAATATATATAAATAAATAGATTTCAATATATATTTTTTCTGAATCGCAAACATAAAGATGTTTTTACTGCAACAAACAATTGACTTGCAAAACAGCCGATGTCAGGTGCTTTGTCAGTTCGAAATAGAACGCGCTCTAATTAAAAATTTTTACTTTGTAAATGCAGGCTGATATTTACAGAAGAAAATTTTCTTTGCTTTTACACAAAATGCATTTTGTAGTGGGAAATTTGACAAGCACACTGTAACATACATAATGTTTAAAAGTACTTTAACTCTTCTTTCAAATAAGACTAACTTTAGTATAATCGAAAGACAATGTTAAAAGTTATGTCAATTTTAAATAATTATTCTAAACTATCTAACACATTCTTCGAAAATATAACAACCCACAGTGCGGTAGAAGTAACTTTCTTTTAAAGCAAATCAGAAATTTCTAAACGGATAATTTTTCTACTCTTCCGCAGCTGTTAGCTTTTGTTACGATCCTAAAATTTATAAATTAATTATATTCAAGAATTTTGTTAACGTAACACTTAATACATTTTCTTAAGAATGCAATATGTTTTTCAAAACACTAAATATATATTTCGAATTTAAAACAATTCAAATATATGATCTTCAACGAGTTTTAATATAAACTCCTTAACTATGCACTAAAAATTTCAATTAAATTAAAAAAAATATGGAGAACTCTCAATACAATTTTTTTTTCAAAACACGATTCATTGAAGAAACGTTTCGCAATATAATACTATTAAACACAGTGCACAAAACTTTTAAATATTAACGGCCCTTTTCACAATGTACTATTAAATGTTAACATGGGCTTTAACGGCAAGTTTTGTATGCCGAACTTGCCGTTAAAGTCCACGTTAACTTTTAATCCTATATTGTGAAAAGGGGCGTAAGAAGTACAAGCCTACGCTATTATTTTAGTGTATGTTGTTAATGCATTTTCAATAATCAAACTGAGTAATGAAGCGTACTAAAATAGCGTAACGCTCAATACACAAAACTGTGCACAACAACAATTTTTAAAAACAAAAACTATAATTTCTATTGTGTTTTCAAACATTTAATGTGTGAAATAAGAAAAGCAAATACAAATATGCTAAAAAAGTTATAAATTCAATCTCATTTATGGAAAAAATCATAATTTTTTAATGTATATTTATCGTGTACTATTTGAATCCATAGACTGATAAATACATAAATGGCTACCATTCGAAAATAATGATATTGCCTAAGATGTATAAAAAATAGTGTCATACTATTAGCAATGCAATATTTTTAGCCTTCGCATTTCTTCTGCATTTCTTTTTATTTAATTCATTGTTTTTAATTACACACTACGATAACGAAAATGTTCCTCGTGTCTTAAGTTTTCATAATAATATTCAATCATTTGCATAACAAGTCATTCTTAAAATCCCCAATGAAATAAAACTATAATCTACCTTTTGGCTAATAATTATATCTACACATAATTGTAACAATTTTAATTAAACCTTATGAAAATATATGTAAGCATAGCCTTACGCACTAGTGGAAGTAGTACATTCAATAAGTCAATTAACACCTATTTGCTAAGAAAACTTAATCAGTATTATTCACAAGTCTGCTTAAATCCTAATAATACTAAAGTTAAATTACCAACAGCTTAGGTTGTTCTCACCAAATTAAGTCATATTTGTAGAAAACTAATAATGCACCTAGATAAAATAAAATCAAGAGAGTTATTTTAGTTTAAATTTGTTTTGCTGTACTATGAAATTATTTAGACCTTAATAAAATACATTGGATCATGCCCAAACCTAGTACATCCTATGAGAAAACAATTAACCATTTTTCTGTAGGTACGCAACTATAACATTTATACCTAACGCCGTAGACATACATGTATGCAATTATGTGGGTTTTAAATATTAATGTACATTATTAATTACTTTGTTACTAATTTAAATATGTATATAACACTTCATAAACTTATACTATAAATGTGTAGATAAAACAATGTCGAAACAACAAAAGCTTGAAGTTATGATTACAGATATATGTATATATATATATATATATATATATATATATATATATATATATATATATATATATATATATATATATATATATATATATATATATATATATATATATATATATATATATATATATATATATATATATATATATATATATATATATATATATATATATATATATATATATATATATATATATATATACACATTTCCTTTGCTAAAATAAAGTACCATAAATGAAATCAGTAGAAGGAGTGACGCCAAAGAGAGTTTCAAAGTATAAGGCCCGCACATTCTTTTATGTAACTAAAATCTATTCCTATATTTTTCTTTATTAAACTCCATAAATACCCTAAAGGTAAAAGTACCTGTCACACGACAGGTCATGTGACTGGTTCCCAACAACTAGGTTCGAGTTCCAGAAATTTATATGAAAGGGACCGGCAACTTTTACATGGCGTTGTCATTGGAGGGGGTCAACTGACATAATTAAGATACTCAGTGATATGTTCTAGACCCAAAGTTAAGCTCCTTGTCGTGTGATGGGTTCTTTAATATTAGTTAAATTACTGTACTTTAAACATGTACTTTTAATTTGGGAAAAATCTGCTTGTGCTTGTACAATGAATGTATTTTGCTAAAATTTTTGTTCTAGGTTTGTGATATGTTGTGATATAATTCTTTTCACCGGTCACAACTCGGGAACATTTCATGACATTCCCATTTTCACCAGTCATAGAACAAGTACGTTCCACACAATTTCCCGAAAGATAGTAAAGTTATTCTGTAACTCGCTAAAGCTAATTCTCTATCGCTAAAAGCCGATTTATCGAATGTCCTAAAAATTTAATCCAATAAAATTTTTGTGTATTATTACTCTAGAGGGAAAAGAACCAGTCACAAGACAGGTCACGTGACTGGTTCCCAAGGACTAGCAACCGGTTCTGATGGGTTCTTTAGTACTAGCTGAAATACTGTACTTTAAACAAATATTTTTAATCTGGAAAAATTCTGCTCGTGCAATGAGGGTTTTTTCCTAACATTTTTGTTCTAGCTTTGTGATATATTGTGATATGATTCTTTTCAACGGTCACAACTCGGGAACATCTCATGACATTCCCATTTTCACCAGTCATAGGATAAGTACGATCAAGGTAATTAGTAGAACATTTCCCGCAGGGTATTTCATTAAAAATTAATGTTTAATTTCAAGCTCTTGTCCTGCGCTTAAACATGCAAATACTTGCATGCAAGTTCTATGTAAGTATTATCAACGGAAGAGAAATTTCTATTCATTTCTTTGTCTTTCTCGCAGCTTAATCAAAAGTATGTTAGTAGAAAAGTTTGAGTGTATTGAGTTTCTCGAACTTGCACTTGCATGTGTAAAGGCAAGTCATTTACACTAAAAAGTAGGGATGTAACGATACGCCGTTTTGCCGATCCGATACCGATACTTAAAAATAAATATCGCCGATACCGATACCGATACGAATATTGAAATTGAGTTCAAGTTTAGATTAACAAAACTCAAGTGCAATTTTTTTATTATACAAAATTACAGTGTAAGAGATTATTAATATTTAAAATTGATATTGACCCAGTATAAAAAATTGGAAGTATTTTTAAGGAGCTACATTTTCTTTGCTTCCAAAAAATCTATATTAAAAATATGCAGATAACACAGTGCAACAGTCCAAAAAACACACGGACTTGACAGTATAGATTCGATTGTACTACCACGGGGTAGTAAAACCCTATACTTAGCTTGGCGAATTTGGTGACCAATTTCGTTTTATGGACCTCCAAAGGTTTGGAAAATCAGCGGGCCCTCAAAAAAAGGTGTCGTCAACTTTTGGCCAACAGAAAATTCAAACTTGGTGATACCGCTTAACTATATATAGCAACAATGTAGCTAAGAGTTCGCTAAACAGATTTTATTACCATTTTATGCCAAAAAATTATTTTTTCGTGCATTTTTTTTTTGGAAAAATAAAGTAAAAAAATTTTTTTTCACTTTTTCCAGAATAACTTACAGGGACTCGTAATTTTTTATTAACAATATTTGGCAAAGTTATAGCTACGGTAAAGCTGAACAATTTTTGTGGGCATGTCAATACAATCTGAATGTATTAGTGAAACACAACAGAGAAGTATACACTTGAATATACTATTTAAAAAAAAAAATTTTTTTGCATAAAAAAATAGTGAAAAACTACAATTTTTAAGGTAAAAGGTGGCCTGTGTGAGCTATTAGAGTGCCTAGATACGTGTAGATTGTATTGATATGTTCACAAAAGTTGTTCAGTTCTACCGTAACTATAAGTTTGCCAAATATTGTTAGTTAAAAACTACAAGTCCCTGTAAGTTATTCTGAAAAAAGTGAAAGAAACAATTTTTTCCTTAATTTTGTTAACAAAAAGTTCACAAAAAAATGTTTTTGGCATGAAATGTTAAAAAAATCTATTAAACAGACTCTTAGCTACATTATTGCCATATATAGTTAAGCAGTATTATAAAGTTTGAATTAGCTGTTGGCCAAATACTGATGACACCGTTTTTTGAGGACCCACTGATTTTCAGAAACTTTGGAGGTCCATAAAAAGAATTGGTCACCAAACTGAGTAAAGGGTTTTACTATCCCATTGTAGGACAATCGAACCTGTACTGTCCAGTTCTTGTGTTTTTCCAAAAGTATTTATTTGTCGCATAGTGTAATTAGTAGAAAAGCAAGAAAAAATTTAATTCCTTTATAATTTTAAAAAATACTCGCCATACTCGCATAAAAAAAATTGTTAAAATGGGTAATTTTTCATATTTTTTTCTTGAGGAAAAATCATTATAGAACACCGAAAAAAAATTTGTCCGAGAATCGCTTCCAATTCGGTGATTGGTAATCGAAAAACAGAACTTCTTGCAATGACAAGGATATGTAAAACTAATTAGAAGTGATCCAAATTTGCAATACTTCCGGATCGCGAATTCTACATTTTCATGACATTTTCTTTTTTTTTGCTGGAATATGATTTAAAAAACAACGAATTGAATTTGAATTCATGGTAAAATTAACAAAAAATAAATATTTTTTTACAAAATAATAGTATAAAATATTGTTAATTTTTAAAATTGATATTAATAAGATTTAAAAAATAACGAAATGAGTTTAGTTCATGGTAAAATTAACAAAAAAAATAAATGGTTTGTCAGAAAAAAACTCTGAAAAAATTTTTAAAAGTATCGTCGTATCGACAGTAAAATATCGCCGATACCGATGTATCGGAAAATCTGAAGTATCGCCGATATATCGGTATCGGTATCGGTATTCGTTACATCCCTACTAAAAAGCAACAAAAAATCGCATTTATTTTTCACTAAATGTGTTATTTGCTTTTACAAAAATCATCAATAGGTCCTATTTCAAGAAAAATAATTTTCTGAATTAAACTTTTTTTGTGATTATGGAAAAACAATATTACACAGCTTACACTGAACCATACTACCTGTATTGAAGGCATAAAAAGGCCTCACAAATCAAGGCCTAATCCAGTTAAGTATTTACTTTAACACAAGTTTTAGACAGGAAAATTGTTATAGAAATAACTTTTGCCAGCTATAATAAGAAATGTAAATTTGCTTTTACACTTTGGATCTTTGTTGTATAATAGCTAACATTTAGAGGTGACAGTCATCTGGGAGAGGGAGAGAGAGCAGGAGGCAAAAATAAAAACTAAACTCTAATGCTGTAAGAGGCTTAAGTTTAAATTGGTTTTAATGGAAAAAAGGCAACTGTAGATAAAAGGGAACAAAGAGGAAAAGCCAGTGACACTTTCCACGATGAAAAATTATCTCCTAAAGCGGACATAACATATAAAAAATTATCATTTTTATATAAAAATATAATAATCATAATGAAAGCTTAAAGAAGTGTTTATTTACATTAGTACTTTCCTGTAGATTTAAATTAAAAAAATAATTGTGTTAGGAAAGATTTAAATTTGAGAAAATGTTACCCAATAAACTGCGTGTTGTTGTCTCACTATATTGTAGTGTCAGTTCAGTATCAATGTCAGTGAAAAATGAGATATTGTTGCCTAAGTTTCAAATAGACGTGCTCATACACTTCCGGAATATTGGCGCTTTTTTACCATCAGTTCTGCTTCAGTGTCCGTTCCGTGATTTTTAAATAAGGAGAGCCCGTACACATTGGCTAAATAACTTGACCTAATCTAAAATTCCAATATATTTTCTATCCAATTAATAACATCTTCCAATATATTTTCCAAACGAATATATAAGCCCTGTACTGTTTATAGCCACAACCAATAAATAAAATTTCCTTTATTAAAACTATTATAAAATGCATACAAAATATTGCAAGTTAAGAAAACTAAATTTCAACGTAAACTTTATGACTTTAATATGTGCTTAGATAAAAGTTTTTTTTAAAGTGTGTCGAAAATGCAAAAAAAAACGAAAAAGAAAATCTAAATATTGTCCATACCGACTAAACTTAATATGGTGTATTGCCAAAACAAAGGAAAGTAAAGTGTGGCTTTTTCGTCGAATATATGAGCAAAGAGAAAGAACAAGCATATAAGGTAATGGTAACAACTGAAAATTTTGAAACCATTTTACTATCTAAACTCTAAAATATATGCGCTTTTTCCTTCAATGACATACTCGCTGATACTCGAATTAATGTTCTATTTACAGTAACATATATAACAATGAAAATGTGGAAAAAATGCCAACCTCAAGTGAAATTCTTTTATGTTATAACTGAATATATTTCAAAGTTGGGTAACATTCACGTGATGGGAGTGAATCACGAGTGAGCTGGCGTCTCCCCAACTTTGTTGAGCTATCAGCACTGTAAGATTTCAGACGGTTTTCAAGATATATGTCCTTGCAGAAAGTTTTGGCTTATATATTTTTCCACCGAGGCATTCGTTTAGACTGTTAGACTATAAACACTTACGACAATTTGGATTTAAAATCGTAAGCTTCGATATCCAAAATTAAGATACTTTTCATTTGTTGGTTTTTTAAAACTAGTCAAATTACTGTACTTAAACGAATGTCTGAATTTAAATTAAATGGGAAACAAATGACAATGCGACCAAAGATAATCTACTATATCCCTTGCCAAGTGCTAGAGCACCTCATCTAGACCTACTCTCCTGAGCACTCTCAAGATTGCCAGTAGTTCTGGTGTTGGCAGTTTCCAATCCTCTAATAGGTGCTTGCCCAATTAGCTATTTCTTCTGTGGCAGCGTTATGCCACAGTCCTTCAGAATATGCTCTGAAGATTCGTCATACTAATCACAGAATCTGCAGAGCCTGATACTCTCAATTCCAAGTTTGTTGAGGTGTTTTCTCCGTCTGCAATAGCCTGTGAGGAAACCTGTAAGCATTCTTCGATGGTTTTTAATTAGCGACACGAGTGCTATGAAACGATTTTGGTGATAAATTACAGTACTTTAAACAAATATTTTTGATTTGGAAATCATTTGTTGTACAGTACAAACAGCTATTAATATTGACATATACTAATGCACACACAACACCCTCCTTCGTCGTTATTGTAGCAGAACCGTCGACAAATTAAAAGAACTAATAAAATGGCTACATAGCTTAAAAACAAATTAATACTTCTTCTTGAGACCAGAGGCGCTGCAACACTGCTCTACAAAATTTTACAAAAAAAAACGCAATAGCAGGGCTATAAATGAATTAAGCTTTCTATCTTTCTCACTTTACCACCTGTTCTCTCTACACTATCCCTTTCCAAAATGAGGTAGCACAATTATTAATTAACTGGTAGGCATTAATTGGGTGAGTCTGATACTTCTCTTAATAAAAAAAAATTGTAGAGTAGTGTGTCTCTCAGGATCACGGCGGAAATTATATTGAATCCCTCAGGCGGTTGCGCAGTCGTGCCAATAGATTTTATATGATTAGTTTTTAAAAAAAGTATAATTACAGGATCATAAGGTATATCCGTGGCCTCAATTAGTTCATGCACTTTAATTCGTCGATCACTCTCCTAGAAAGAAAAGGACATGTCAGAAGACAAGTTATGCGACCGTTTCCCAAGAGTAAGCAGCAGGTTCAATCTCTGGGACTTTATAGGAGAGGGACCTGTCACTTTTACATGGCATTGTCACTGGAGGGGTCAATTGACATAATTAAGAAACTTAGTGTTAGGCTCTAGATCCAAATTCAAGGTACTTGTTCTGTGGTGGTTTTTAGGACTAGTCAAATTTCTCTACTTTAAACAAATGTCTTTGATTTGGAAAAAATGCTTGTACAGTGGGGCTATTTTGTTAACATTTATGTTTAAATTACGTGATGTGCTCTCTTTTCACCGCTCTCGACTTGGGAACATATTATACAACACCCATGAATAGGACAAACGCGTTGAAGACAATTGGTACAACATTTCTCGCAGGGTCAATTTATTAATGATTTCTGAAGTAATTATTCCACAGGGATGTACTATTTAAATTTTAACGAGAGTTTTAACACCGACGTGAGCGACTACGAGCTTAAGTACAAAATAAATTCTTGCATATATGAGCGAAAATATGTAACTATCTTTGTTACTGAGTGTGCCGCTATGAAAAAAATTACTCACCATCCCATTTCTTATGTTTTTACATTGTCGTGTACGTGAGCACTATCAATGCCTTTGGCGCTATTGAGTTGCTCAGAAAAACATTAGATTTAAGTCGGAAAAAAAAGTTAAGAAAAAGTGCAGTTTAGTAATAGAAAAACTAAACAAACAACTATGGAGGAAAAATCGCTTTTTCTAGTTAATACACACGTGTAAGGCATTTCGTGGACTTTTATTGAACCTGAACTTTCAATATGCTTTTTTTGTCTTTTGAGTTGTATTTTTGTTCAGTTGTATTTAGTTTCTGGTTCGCTATTTGTGTTATTGGCTCGTGCTTGTGGTTGTCGTCAGTTTGTTAACTTGTTTGCAAAGACACTGAGAAAAAAGTGATGGTCTAGTAATATGTCTATTATCTTCATATATGAAATAAGCCATAAGTTTAAGTGAAAAACATCAATTTACAAAAATTGTAATTTCCACACAAACCAGTACACACACACACAAACAGAAACTTGAAAATTTTATCATTTTATTGGCTCGTTCTTATGGTTGTCAGCAGTTTGCTAACTTTTTCGCAAACAACACTGGGCAAAAAGTGATGGTCTAGTAATATGTCTAGTGCCATATAAAAAAGCCATAAGCCATAAGTTTAAGTGAAAAAAATCCATTTACAAAAATTGTAATTTCGACACAAGACCAGCACCCACACACACACAGACACATGAACATTTTACTATTGTATGGAAATGGCGATTTCTATCAAATAAACTTCCATCACTAATAAGTGCAAAGTGCGCGTCATGCTTATGTTTCAATGAAACACAAGACAGCTGAATGATGAAGTGGGTTGAGCAGTGGGTACCTTTGAAAATAAATGGTAATGAAACTTCTGAGCTCTTAATTGGATTCGTCTAAAACCTCAAACATCTTCCGAGGAGGCGTCCAGCTTTGTACTCCGTACTTTAGTAGCATCGTAGATAAAATAGAAATGTGTTGTTTATATTTCAACGAAACCTAAGGCAGCTGAGTGATGAAGTGCGTTGCTCAGTGGGATCCTTTGCAAAATAATTAGTAGTGGAACTTCTGAACTGCTTAATAGATTTGTCTTCAACTTCGAACATCTTTAGAGGAAGAGCCAAGCTTTATAATCTATACTTTAGTAGCATCGTAGCTAAGGCAGGAACGGGGCTACAATGAGGCAAAATTGATACGTATAAAAAAAGTTTCTGAAACTTGTAACATTCTGAAATGCTATCCAATTTCAAAACTTTAAAGCGTTTTAGATTATACAAGAAAATAAGAAGATATAATGCCCTTATATTTGTTTTCGTATCCGTCACAGTTAAAAAGATATTTGACTTTAAAGAAGAACAAAAATTATTTTTTTTTGCTAAAAGGCATCATTAGATTCTTTGTAAAATTCTTCGAAGAATCCAAAAATGAAAGTCCCCACTGGGCGTTGCTTCACAGAAAATGCATACTCCATTCTGCTGGTGTAAACCTTTAGTGTACAATCTCTGCTTTGGTACCACCAAGCAGAGACAAAACCAGAAAAATACGCATTAAGCATTTCAAGCAGAATAAAATATTTTCATACAACCATATAAAGCTTTGGGTGCTCTTTCTGTTTTCCTGACATCTCAGTCGTTAACTAGAAATTCCTAATCATTTTTTCGAACTTAGCAAACTTTTTATCATGATTAACAAATTTGACCTAAGCACTACCATTTGGTTCAGTGTTTTCTTAGCCGCAATCCATGTTTGATTGTACACAAATGTTTTATATATTTTTTTTGTTTTAGTTTTCGGTTGTTTTTCGTTTTTCTTGGCATCCATTTCCTAGTGCAGTTCAAAAGTTTTTGTAGTGTCGTGTTTTTCTTTTGACTGTTCATTAACCATATAACTGCATATGTACGTTTGACCATGTAAACGTTTTGAATTTCATTTCATAAATTTAAAAAACAAAAAATAAAATTGTTGAATTGTTTCGACTCTACAGTGTGCTGCTGAGTGTAAATATAAATGATTGTTATATATCGTAGTTATTGCATTTTTATTTATAGTTTGAATTTGATTTAAAAATATTGTAGTTGGTAATTCTTCTGCTACCTTCGTTTATTTTTTTAACATGCCAAAGAGTGGGCGATGGAGAAGGCTCAAAAATATTTGTTTGCATCTGTAGTTCCCGGCAACAATGCCAGAAGTTTTAGTTTCAAAATGTTGTTGGCAATTATTTTGACCTGTTTAAAGCCACCACTTTGCAGTTTATAAATAAATTTATCAGTTTTGCAATATTTTCTTTTCTGTCAGTGATTTGTTAGGAAAATTATTTAGCCACACGTTTTAAAATAAATATCTAAATCATATATTTAAGCTTAAAAGCAATTGTGAAAAATCGCTATGCATTAAGCGCTTATGGCCCATTTTCTTATGGAAATAATATAATCGACCTTTTGTTTGAACTTTTTATTTGTAGCATGAACTAGTTAGTCTATCTTAAATTTTTTGTAATTGTGCCTTTATAAAATGATACTAATTTTTTCTTTTTTCTTGTCTCCTTTTAGGTAATTTTCTCCAAAACTTTTCTTTTTAAAAAATAGTTGGTAAGTTTTTTGCGTTTTATTGGATGTCTATGAAAACTACTTCATTGCCTTCATTACCTTCATAATAACTGCTATTAACTTTTTTTAACTTTTTCTTTTTTTTTAATTTCATTTGATCATCAGCTAATAAGTAGAAAAAATTAAGGAAACTACTTTCAAAAATGTTTTTAATTCAATTATAAAATTTAAGTGCTTTTATTTAACTAATTATGTCAGCAATAGTTAAATGAGAGCAGATGTTATATCAGATAGTAGTTCATTTTTATCGCCTGAAGTACGATAAAATATTTGTATTACGTTGAAAAAAGGTAGTTTAGAAAGTCGCATAAATTAAATTATGTATGGGTCTATTTGAGCCCTTTTATGTGATGGGGACTTAAACTAAGAAGAAAGCGAAAAATACTTAAAATCATCCTATTATTTTCTGGTGAAATTACACACAGTAGATCCAATTGCAAAAATAAAATAGGAGAACATATGCTTAAACAATATTTAATTTGAAAGACGCGGTGTAAAAGTTGCCTGCCTCGCGCATAAAAAATCTTGTCGGCCTTATAAGTTTTACAAATATTATCCGTTTTTAATGAATTTGTACTTGTTGTAAAGCTTATAAGTAGATAAAGAAAATACAGTTTGCTTCATTAATTTAATTTAATTTTATTTATTTATTTGTCTTAGATATTTGTATTATTTAAAAGATATTTGGCTTTGAATTTTGCAATTTCGGTTTTTGCCATCGACTTTTTTCTCTATTTCGCCAATATCTCCGTTAATAGCATAGTCAAAATTTTCACAAAAAAAAAGTATTGTATGATTTTTAATACAATTATTTATAACATGTAGAAAGAATTTTTTTATTTATCTCAATTCATCTAGTCGCAAAAAGGAGTCAAAGTTAAATTCCTCTACAAATTTCTCTTCAAGTTTCTCTACAAACTTCTCTACAAATTATACTAGTTGTATTTAATATAATTAAATAGGCTTTTAGGTGTTAACCGCCCGCCGAAAAACTTAGCCAGGAGAGCAGATTTTCTAAAAATAGTCAAGTTTTCAAAACCGTTTTTTTACCTCGATAAAACTATACTAAATTTCGTTTTTTTATTTTTATATCTTTAGTAAATATTTATTAAAACATATGGCAATACTTCTATGTCTAAAAAATATTAACGAAGATTGATAACGATGATACTAAGCGTGATTTTTCTTATGAATTTTTAATTAAAAATATATATGTGAACAAAATGCGGAAATCCAAAAGGTAGCTTGTATGAGTAATGTGATGGTACCATTATATTACTCATACGTAACATTTTGTTCTAAAGATATTCGATATTCGCATTTTTCCCCGTATTTACTTTACAGGAAGACCTCAATTTCTACAATATAAAAATATACTTATTTATATAACTCCTTTTTTGCCACATAGTGTAATATGACTATGACTATCAAAATGTTTCAGTTACGGACGACAAAGTGTTCCTTATCTCCTTCTTAATGTGCCCAACAATTTCCAGGAACATATCTTAATTTTAACCGACGTTATAACCGCCAAAAAACTAATACCGACTATATACTTGCTAGTATTTTGAAAACTTTAAACGCGTTTTGCCAAGTTTAATTTTTATTTTTTTATATATGATTACGTTGCAATAAAAGAGCGATATGTCCATTAATATAAAATATATATTACAATTGATTCTAAATAGTAAATAAAATGCCAACAAAACAGATATCAAGCGTGAAATTGGGCAAAAGCACATGGCACGTATACGCAATATGATAGTATGTATAGTAGCGTATACGTACCGTTTTTGGATTTTTGGTATATTAACTTGAACATAATACACTTTTTCCCAATTTCACACGAGAAATCTGTTTTGTGAGCATTTACAAAAATCGATAATCGACCATGTCTCAGAGTTCAATTCCGTTCGGAAACGGAATTCAACCTAACCCATTTTTGTAGCATCTAGTGTCTAAAAAAGAAAACTAAAATACGCAATTTTTTTAGGTGTGACCAATCTGTTGGCGGAGGTAGTATGCTGGAGTATGCTCCAGCTAGGGTTTGACATCTTGGGGTGGATTGAATTCCTTTTCCGAATGGAATTAAACTCTGTGACATGGCCGAATATTTGCAAAAGTTTTGAAGCCAAAAAAGTATTTCAATGCTCAAGATAGTAAAATTTAATACCCTGTAGCTCACCGTCTCTTTCAATAGTGTGGTCAAAACTTTGATATTCTTAAAGAAGAGACCCTCCTCTATGACTTCAACATTCATCGTTTTATAGTCGAATCGCAAGTTTCAAAGGTTTAGATTTGTTACCGATTTTGTTCAAATTGGAACTACAGTGCGACTTCATACAGCCAAACTTGAAAAGAATACTTAAATAGCAATACTTAAATTTTCTCATTCAAATAGACTTGCTAATACTCTTGCCCTATAAAATTTAAAAATTGTTACTTTGTTTTTTTAAGAAATACTAATAAAAATACAAATTTGAAATACTAATAGTCTCTTACACTATAATTTCATAATAAAATAAAATAATCACTATTGCATTCAGTAATCGCATCGTATCGTTTTTTTTTTTTCAGAATAAACTTTTAACAAATGTTATATCGAGCCATAACCGCCAAAAAAGCTCAAGCGACATGCTTTTCGAAAATCGTTTTTAAACGAAAATCGATTATTTACGATAAATCGGACTATCTGTTAAAGTTTCAAAGTCCTGCCATGTTCCGTTACGGAAATACAGCAAAAGAAATTTTAGCTTAAGTGCAGTTTCCCTTTAAATTTTTAATTTGTTTACATTTTTTTTGTTACTGCAATGTGTCGCTTAAGCTAAAATTCTCTTTTGCAAGTAGAGCAAAACTAGTGTCAAAAACGGCAAGGACCTCAATGAAACGGTTAAAGAACAGCTTGATAAAGATAATAATTACTAGTTTTAAAATAATTTGATTAAATTAATTGATTTTTCATGGCATCAATAATATCTTAAAATATCTTAACCTTTACAAACATGCGTTGTCTTATAGGAAATTTATTAAAACTATTAACATTACATATAACAATCCAACACAATCCTATATAGCCAATATAAGGGCTCTACTTCGATTTAAACCAAGGATAACTAAAAAATATTTCTCCTGTAAAATTTACTTTATGGCGCTTAAGCTTTTTTGGCGGTTATAGCACGATATATGAGGAGGTTATTTTCAAAACTTGATAATTCCACTTTTTGTGTTTATGTACAATTTGAGAAAACAATTTTTAGGAATGCCATTTTAAAGTGGAATAATCTACTTTTGACGAAATAATCTCTTTTATACTTATTTTGCGAATTTTATTTTTGCACAGTTTTCATTTCCTTGATAGCTTTTACTAAAATATTCAAAAATATATATAAGATTTTTAAAAACTTTGGTCTGATCGTGTTTTTTTTAATAAAGTGAAGTAACACAATCAGGCAATTAATGCCTACCAGTTAAGTAATTAATGTGTTACTTTCTTCGGGTAAGCGATAGTGTAGAGAGAACATGAGATGAAGTGGGAGAGATATCGAAAGCTTAATTCATTTACAACCCTCTCTTTGCGCGTTTTTTATAGAGCAGTGCTGTAAGCCCATGTGGTGTGAAGTAGAGGCATTGAGTTTTTTAAGCTGTGTAGCCATTTTATTAGTTATTTTTCTTCGCCGACGGTTTCGCTACAATACCGAACAAGGGGAACAGTGAAGTACATTCCCTACGGTAAATGGAACTGACACAAAACAAGTCACGTGACCGGTCCCCACGTGGTAGGGACCAGTCTGAGTTCTATCACTTCCTATGAAGCGGACCAGCCACTTTTACATGGGGATGGCCTAGGATGGGGTTAATTATTACTTTGTTGTATGCACCTTGTAACTTGTCTCTGAACTATCTTATGGAGTCCCAATCGGTGTAGAATAATATACATTATATATAAATAGTATTCCGAAATTCAGCTGTAATTATCGATTAATTTATTTTTTTTATTGTTACAAATCCAAGTAGCAATTGTATTTTATTTTTAGCGGTATCTTTGATAGGACTCGAACCGGCGACCTCCGGCATGACAGGTTAGTACACTACCCACTCGACCACAGGGGAACTTATATTTTAATGTTATAAATACCATTGAAGGGAGACAATTAATATTATATAGATACTATGTGATTTGCCTTGGATCCAGGTGCATCGAATTTGTTCAGTGCCGTTTCCTACAATACTAGCCGGAGTACCAACTAAGTTGAAAATTATTAATATGTGACCATTTACACAATATGTCTTTTTTCACCATTTATTACTCCTTATTTTTGGTACCATTCTCATTTTCTCAAGTCATAGGACGAGTACTTTTGACTCAATTGTCACCAAATTTTCCGCAGGGTTAGGATATGTTAGTATTAATCGCTGCCGGTGCTGCCAAGGTGATCAGTGCTATGTCTTCATTACTTTAACAGTCCAACAGCACCCAATACAATAACACGCGAATGCACATGCGAAAAATACATGATGTTGTTGGCTTGCCTGAAACTAGTCTTGAACTCTAGACCTAAGGGTTTGTAGTCAAACGCGCTAACTACTCAGCCAACAGCACCCTCAATGTTATGCCAAAAATAATTGTTTTCGTACTAAACAAATAAAGCTTTTTAGTATACCTAGAGGGAAAAGAACCTGTCACAAACCAGGTCATGTGACTGATTCCCAAGGACTAGCAACCGGTCCGAGTTCCGGAAATTGATATGAAAGACCGGTAAATTTTACATGGCGTTGTCAATGGAGATGGTCAATTAAAATACTTAGTGAAGTTAAAGTACTTATCCTGCGGTGTTTTTATTTTAAATCAGTAAAATTATAGAACATTAAACAAATATTTTTAATTTGGAAAAATTGTATTTGTACTTGCTAACAAGTTTATCCTAGGTTTTTTATATGTTGTTCTTTTTCTCATCGGTCACGACTCAGAAATATTTTATAACATTCCCATTTTCACCAGTCATAAGGCAAGTACGTTTGCTAGACAATTGCTATAACACTTCCTGCCGGGATCTCATTAAAATATTTTATAAAAATTTATTTTTTTTAATTTCAAGGAATTCAGATATTCATTTGTAAAAGACATATTTATTACTTGTGTATATTTAGTAAAATTTCCTAAGTAGTTAATATGGAACAGTAAAATCTATCAAGGACATTACATACATATGAAAAATTTTTTTAAAAGTTGTTTTTTTTTTATTATTTGTTCATGGCGATGGACTCTGTTATATATTCTAGAGCTCATTTGCTTTCACTATCTATCAAGTTTGTTATGATATATTGAATATATATCAAAAAATTTCATTCGCTGTAGTTTATATGTGTGCCTGCATTTCGTCCAACTTATCCATTGGCCTTGAAAATTTTTCAATATCCTATAAAAAGGATTAAATGTGAGGAAATAAAAACTAAGTACGCAGTTGCTCTACATTTTGGGTTATCGAATTATTCAAGCAAATAAAAATACCTTGAGTTTTGTCACACAGTGTTATCCATTCATAAGCAATCGATTTAATTACTTGTTTCTCTCTGTTGGCGCTCATATTCTTCACATTACTGCATATCTAATTAAATTATATTACCTTTTCTACTACTATTCTTCATTTCCAACACATACTATCTGCTTTATACAATTTCTCACGACATTTTTGATAGTACTTTCCAACAATTGTTTCTATACTACTTAACTATAATTAACACATTTCCTGTTGCCATTTATTACCAAATTATTTTATGATAAGGAAAAAATAATTAACAATTTCATTAAAGTAATTAGTAACTGATAAGTATGTGTGTTTTTTAATAGCTTTGAACCAAGAATTATAGAAAATTTATTTTAAATAGAAGGAAAAACTTAAAAAAAAGTAGCTTTTAAAGTGTTTCTCAAAAGTAGCTGTTAAGTTGTAATATAAATTTATTAAAAAATTTCGGATGCAGAATAAAAAATGTTCCGTATACACAAAGTTCAAAATAACGTCAAGAAAAATCCTTGAACTTTTATTAATAGAAATGCCAAATAATATTTCATTAATAAATAAATGTTGTTCATTCTCTTTGCAAGCTTATATTACAAATGAAATAATTTTTTTCAGTTATTTTTGCAACTCAATTAACACTAATTAACATTCATTTATCTTACAGCACATTTTTTAGATCACAATATAAAGCATTAACTGACAAAAAGAAATAGTAAGACAAACAAAGCAATTAGTTAAAACATATTATAATAAAATAAAATATATATGTATATATGTATATATATACATATATTAAATCCTTTTTATACAGCGTTTTTAATTTTATTATAAAATTCCTTTATGTAGGATGAAGGCACCACTCTTCTCATGCTGTCTTTACATCGTACTCTTGGAATGGAAGAGTATATATTGTTTGTAATGATCTTTGCAACACCATACGCGTAAAACTTCTTTAAATACAAGTGTCACGGTTTTAGTCCATCTCAAGATTTCCTTGTGTCCATTTGATATATAATACTGAACAGATTTTTTTTAAACAACGTAAAAAACTTAATCAAAAACAGCTCATTCGTTATCTTGCAACTGTTTATTGTAGGGGGCTGTAAAGTAGACTTCGTTCCATAGTACTTTCAAGCATACTAGTTTTATAGTTCAAGTATTTAACTGAACACCTGGCAATGTTTGATGAAGATAAATGAATAAACTCTTAGAATATTGCACATCGTGTATTATATATGTATGTATGGCTGTATAAATACATATCGTCACTTGAAACTCAAAACTCCCTAGCTAAAATTTTCATCATTTTACAGGAGAGGTAATAAAAATGTTAAATTATTTAATTGGCCAGCTCTTTTGCCTTTTAGATTTTCTTAACCCTCGACTCATTATCGCTATTTTTGTTTGAGTAAGTCTAATTTTTATAGTTGCTATGTATGTTGGTAAAATACATTGGAACTTTCAAAAAATCTAAAAAAATTTTTTGTTACATAGGGCCTTTTGCGTTTCATTTAACGATATATAAAATCGTATTTCAGTTATATTTTCATCTCTATTTTCTATAATCGTTTTTCATAATAAAAATATGATAAAAGTGGCAAACAAGTGATATGAACATTTGAATGATGTTTAAACTAAAATTGAATGATGACAGGCTTAAGTGAAAGGTAAAATATTATATAAAGAATATTAGAAAAGTTGTAGGAAATATGTTAAATAATAACAAAATTAATATAATTCATTAATAAAAATCACAATAAGTAAGTTGAATAGAAAAAAACGTCATTCCAGGCTTAAGGTTTTTCTTCTTACCTTCATTAGAAGTCGTGCTTAATTAAAAATTTAATAATGAATAATACAAATTTTTTTTATAAATAGATGTAACACAATCAGGCAAAGGAATAGTGTAGAGAACACAGGTGGTGCAGTGGGAGAGAGATAGAAGCCTTAATTCATTTATAGCTCTGTTAATCGTGGGTTTTTTGCAAAACAGTGTTGCAGATCCTCTGGTGTCAAGTAGCGGCATTTATTTCTTTAAGTTGTGTAGCTATTTATTAGTTATTCAACTTCGCCGGCGGTTCTGCTACAATAATAACGAAGGAGGCTGCTGTGAAGTGTATTATAATATGTCAGTATTAATGCCGGTACTGCCAAAGTGATCAGTGCTATGCCTTCATCACTTTAACAGTCCAACAATAACCAACACAATAACAAACCAATGCGCACCAGAAAAATTAATGATGTTGTTGGCTTGCTTGAAACTAGTCTTTAACTCAAGACGTCAGGGTTTGTAGTCAGACACGCTAAACATTCAGCCAACAGCACCCTCATTGAAAATTACGCTTTAGACAAGAAAAAATTTATTATATAAAAAATCAAGACTTGAATTGACTTTGTGATTGTAACTTTTTAAATGTTATATCAATAAAGGCTTAAGATTTGAAAAATTTTAACTCAAAACTTAAAAAAAATTATAAAAAATTCAGTTAAGTGCGACTTTGTCTCGTATATTAACAGTTCCGTGCGAATACTATGTCGTAAAGGTTTATTCTTTAGTTCATTTATTATGATTTTATTTATTAATACGAGAAGGTAAATCTATTTAAGCTCTATAAGCAATTTGTAGATTTTTTGTTTATGACGATTTTTCCGTTTTGGTGCTTTCTCGGATTTGGGGCTTTTCTCATTTTGGCGTTTTTCTGCCATTCTGACTATTTATTAATGTTTTTTGTTTTTTTGTTATGGCGATTTTTTTCGTTTTGGCAAAAAAATCGCCATTAAAGTAAAGGCCTTAATTGAGCTCAATTTCATTTCAATTAATTGTTTCATAAATTGAGTAAAGTTCGAAATGCAACCCTTTGTGACAAGTAGGCTTACTGCGAAGTATGTTCAGTGAGAAGCAAAAATAGTATACAATGGCAAGTCCATGGTGTAATAAGTATACACATGGCAGTATAACGTCAGATGATTATTTTTTGCTCTGGTAATTTTGTGCATAAGCTACGTCAAACACGTGTATTTTTTTGACAACCATTATCTAGTTTTGTTTTATTGTTATATTCGTTGCCCTTATGCGGCCACCTGTATATTAATTACACCATTGGCAAGTCAAATGCAAATTGAGTAAACTTAATTTACTATGTGTAAATACTAAATTTAATTGCTCAATTAAAATTAAATTGTCTCAATCAAAAATTCATGCCTGAACATTATTTTTGAAGGGCTACAATTTAATTATTATTTCAACCTTTGCGTTTGTTGCAAGTCTCAAATTGTTATGCTTCAAAAGATAAAGCGAAATTTCAAAATTACATTACCTGATGGATTACCCTTTAATTTTTAGTCTGTTTTTTAACATTCGTTACTGTTCCCTTTAAAATGCTACTCTAGCTGTGAAAATTTTAAGAGTTTGCCTCTCACGGCTTCCAAGATGCAGCTAAGTATCAAAATTACTTTGAAAATGTCAAGCGGTTATATATCAAGTGTCTGCATACTAAATTAGGATTTCAACATGTTTCGTTTCTCGCTTTAGGACACCCTTTATTTATTTGCTTTCATAAACTTTTAGTAGCGGCTATAGTTAAAAATGTTCTGTGCAAATTTCAGGTACGTACCTCTTACGGCTCTCGAGATCGAAGCCAGTGACTGACAGACAGATAGACAGAGAGACAGTTAAGGCACAAATATTAAATCAAGTCTGTTTCAAGATTGAAGTTGATCAAAAATCCTAATGACACAGAAAATAGAATGGCCTTCGATTGGGTGCATAGTAGACGTGATTTGGCTGGATGTATAATCCTTGTCTATCAAGCATCCAGTCTAAAGCTATCCGACACACTTTAAATAAAGCCTGCTCTTTTTGAAGTAGTTATGAAGAATTTTGTGCGTGAAGGGTCCGTTTTTCACAAACGTTCTGAACTAGGCTTACAAAATTTTGTGCTCATCATGCTTTTGACATCGCTATGGCATGATTTAGGCAAAGGGGTTTCGTTTTAGTTTATGTTGTTTTTAGAGAAAAAAAATATCAGACTACATTATTCTGAAAAATTTTAAAGTCTTCAAATAAAAGCATTTTAATCAGCAATAAGTTAAAATCTAATAAATTGTATGTACACCGAGATTTATGCCTGATTCTTTTCCTAAAAAAAATATAAGTAGTTCTTCGTGATTTTTAATTAACCGAATTGACTAAAAAGTAATAAAACAAACCCTAAAATTAAGATTTTTGGTCCGACTCCTTCCTTCCGAATCGCACAAAAATTGTTATGGCAGTTAACCCTTTTACAACCAACTATTCACCACGAGCCAAACGAACCTCAAATTCAGATCAAGCGCTTCAAAATACATGTGGATTGATGGGTCTAGTCAAATTTAGATCCCACTTTTTTCCGACGGTGTACCGGTATACCGGCACAAAAAAGTGGGCTGTACATTTGCGCAGACCCACCTACCTACAAGTATTTTTAAGCGCTGAATCCGCGTCTGGCTAGGTCAACCTCGACATTGCTGTTAAATTGCAAAAAACTACAGTTTTTCGAGATTTTGTATGGTTTTTTGCAACTTACTTGACATCCTGAGGGAGTACGATCCTCATGTCACTTGCACAGTATTCAGCTAAAAATCACTTTCTTACAGCTTCAAATCTGGTCACTTTCTCTAGCCACTACTTAATAAACAATTTAACCAATACCACCACTTTTTCATAATTTCCAATTTTCTTTTTATTTCAAATTTATATATATTTTTTTTTATTTTAACAAAACTTTTTTTCTCTGTCTGACACAAAAGCCAAATAACAATCAGAAAATGTGAAGAAATGAAAGAAGAAAAAAAAAAAGCAAACAAAAGAATCTAGCCAATACCAACCAGTTGGTTATGAAAGGTAATGGCAGAAAATTGTTTTTATGAAAATTGGGTCAACATGATGTTTAGCATGATTGATTTTATAATCAACACACAATAAAACTGAATTCAATTCAGCTGAAACAAAAACTTTCGGAAAAACAAAAGAAGGAATATTCAAAATAATATGGATTTGATTTAGTTTACATAAATGTATATTATTAATAACTATATACATATATCATATACACAATATGCGCATGCATACAAATGTATAGAAATTATTGTTTTTATGCAAAAAGTTTATTTCTTTGCGTTGGTATTTGTTTAAAATAGATAAGAAAATTAAAAGTTCACAAATTGAGCAGATAAGAAAATATTAAGAAAAAACCAATAGAAATAATTAAAATTTGTATAGGTCAGGCCATGAAGAAAAATAAGAAATAGCGTAAGAGAAATAACAGAGCCTTGAGGTACCCCAGGATTAATTTAGAAATCGTTTGATGAGATACCTGAGAAAGCTCGATATAAAACGAGAAAATCATCACCAACACCAAAACAAATACGTTTTGACAAGGGTGTATCGTGCCATTACAAAAACTATCACTACCACTACACTATATGTAGGGTATTCATTTTATACATCACCAAGTAACAATTCCCTCTCAGTTGGTGTAACAAATATAATAAGCAGACGAGATTTGACTACCAACAGAAATTTGGGGAAATTGAAGTTGCTGTACGTAGCCTTCGGGCAACAGAGTGTAGTAAAAACGAGGTCAATATAATTTTCATAGCTATAAACTACAAGTCAATAACTGTGGTTAGCTAGCTCATCAAGAGCCGAAGTATTTATCATGTCGGATCGTAGTATTTCCGCCGTAATTAGACAATAGAGAACTGAAGAATTTATCTCTTGTAACTAAACGATCGTCGTATTGCACACTTTTCCACTAACCGTATTTAGCCGATCAAGAGTCCAAGCATTTCTCATGTCGGTACGTAGCATTTTCTTGTCGTAATAAGACTATCGAGACCTGAAGAGTTTATCTCAGCGCATTGCATATTTTCCACTAACCATATTTAACCGACCAAGATCCGAAGCATTTATCTTGTCGGATCATAGTATACTCTTATCGTAATTTATCTCGGCACATTGCATGTTTTTCCACTAACCGCATTTAATCAATCAAAAGCCGAAGTATTTATCTTGTCGGCTTGTAGTATTTGCTTGTCGTAATTAACCGATCGATAGATGAAGAAGTTACCTTGACGCACACCACATTTAGCTGATCACGAGCTGAAGCATTTATGTTGGCGGATTGTAGTATATGCTTCTCATAACTAAACGATCGAGTGTTGAAGAATTTATCTCGATGTATTAGAAATTTTCCAACTAGAAGTAATTAGCCCATTAATATCCGAAATATCTATTTTGTCGGACAGTAGTTTTTGCCTGTCGTAATCAGACGATCGAGAGCTGAAGAATTTTTATCGACTTATGATACGTTTATCCACTAATCACTTTAGTCTAGCCCGCAACATCATTAATTGTACAAGCCACACTCGGCTGGGAAGGAGGGAGACCTAATAACCAACGGTAGAAACAAATATTTTCTTCTGGCATTAGCTGGACTTAAAAATTAAAATGTTAGAGCTAAGATTTTATTACTTATTATTAGTTCAATTTTATTGATACAAATAAACGCAAAAAAAGAAAATAAGAACTTTGGAAAGTGCTAAAGAGAATATTGCGATTGAGTGATAATTTTCAGGGTAACTAGCATCTCCCTTTATGGAAAATGGCGTAACATTGACAATCTTCCAACACGAGACGAGAGAGATTTTCCAATGGACGTGCAAGCGTCGAATAGCACTGCTTTTAGGGCAATGCAACCATACCGTTCATCCTAGGAGACTTATTTATGAGCTTTGTTTTTTTTTTTTCTTCTGAAGGGGTTTGCTTGAATTTGAAATGGTTTTCCTTCGTCCTACATCGAACTTCGTTCATAATCAGACTTTATGCTAATATTATTAGTACTAATTTTTTGATTACTCAAGAGAACGCCAAGAATTATTTATGTTGAGATAAGTAAAAACGTGTTTGACTGCACGCACTGGAAAGGATATTTTTCACATAGCTGCAGATGCTGTTTGAACCACGATCAGTGGTTTATTGCCTCTGAATATTTCTGTCTGAAATAATTGATTCATGGTGTCTTCATCTATTTAGTATTCCTTGTATTAATTTTATTCTCAATCAAGATGAAAATTATTTCACAGTCAAAGATTGATTACAATTCAAAATGCAAGTATGCCACCAAAGAATTCCATAAACGAAAAGTTTTTTCTTTTAAATTAAGCACGTCATATGTGTACGTACGTACACATGCATCTACGAAGTAAGCAGAATA
The DNA here is from genome assembly GCA_956483635.1 of Panzeria rudis. Classification (NCBI taxonomy): domain Eukaryota; kingdom Metazoa; phylum Arthropoda; class Insecta; order Diptera; family Tachinidae; genus Panzeria; species Panzeria rudis. The sequence continues at coordinate 129,542,567 of OY101449.1, read as the reverse complement.
AATATAAAACAATGACTGTGGGCAGTTAAAAAGTTGCAACATTTGATGAACATACACAAAAACTATTCAGTACATTGTTATTTAACTGATATACCATACAAGTTTATATATATATTTATAATTTATATAGTTGTTAATATTGACCATCATTGCGCGCTAGAAACTATAGAATGTATAATGAGTAAGAAGAGAGCAGATTTACAGTCATTCTAGATATTTATTATATTCATATATAAACTCCCACATTTCGTTAAAGATCTAATAGTATGTTGTACGTCTATCTGCGGCTTCAACCGTAAACCACATGAAACGTTTTCGGTTTCAACTATTCACTTGATGACGATAATGCCTTTGGCATTGATTGTAAGTATCACGTTTTTATTTCCGAGCTTCAAGTCTTTTTTGTTTTTTTTTTCTTACAACAATATTATTCTTTCCTCTGTGTGTTTGTTTTTTTTCTGATTCTTACAGTTTTGCAATCTATTTATTTAATGCAGTTTTCATTTCACTACTTCAACGTCTCTCTTCTGTTTTGTCGAAATAAAAAATAATATGAAAAAATATGCTTAGCTTAACAAAAAATCTGAAATATAATCTTTAATAATTCTTAAGCACATTTAACAAGAACAATCCAATTAAAGAAGCAGTAAAATAATAATAGATGGGAAAGTAGTTATGTTAAGAAAACTGGCAATATCCTATTGTTGGCTCAGCTTGCTTTTATATTTACTCTAAACATTAGCAAAATTAAGTTTTCTCAATACCTTTTAGAAAGAAGTATTTAAAGCTTAAAGTAGTTTTCTTCTTCATTTATTATTAAATGTTTACAGTTTTCTTCAAAAAAAGCACAATAGCATCACAGAGGCAACATAACTTGCTTCAGTAAATTGCTAAATTTTATTGATGCAATGAACATCTGTTGGCGTTTTCTTAGATATATTAAATCAAACAATATAGTTCATAAAACAATAAATGTTGTTTTTCTTTTATTCAACACGTGCACCATTTTTTATTTCCATGCCACTCAAAAATAAACTTCAAGTGGCAAGTGTAGGAATAAACTAAGTTTCTTAAGGACAAATAATTAAGTTTCTTAAAGAGATTGAAATTGGGTATAATTCTGTTGAAATATTTACTGGAAAAAGAAAATCAAATTATCCAAAGAAATTTAATTATTTTGGCTGGAGTTCGATTTTAATTTAATTTTTCAATTAAATTATTTTTTTATTTAAAGTTAAATGTGAAACATATAGACAAAGAAAATTCTTGACTGCACAAAGGGTTGAACTGACGTTTCGATAGCTTTCGCTAATCTCTTCAGAATTCCTTTCCGCTTAGACCACTCGACCAAAGTCGAGTCTATATTATTCATATTTAACTCTAAATAAAAATATAATTATAATAGAAAAGTTAAATTAAAACCAAACTCAAATTACAAAAGAGTCAGGTATTTGTTGAAAAATCGTTACAAATAACGCAAGACAAACCACATAAATATAGAAATAAAATCTTTAATTGGGAATAGAAACTAGAATTTCCACAAATTTTGATTAATTTTCATGACCAGTTCCACAGCAGATCAACTAACTTTTTGACGATGAGTTGAATCTAACCCAAACAACGTTATAGCTTAATTGATGTATTGTGCCACTTTTGTTAGCAGAACATTTAAGGCCAAACAATTTTCTTGTTCTCAAAAAAGAATATGCTAAAAATGCTAAAATTTTAAAATGAATTCAACTAAATTATCATTTTTTTTTTTTGCAATTCCCAAAGTACTTTTTAATTGCTGTCATAAAATTGTATTTATCACTTGATGTCATATTATAAATTAAAAATGTAAATGGTTTTGCCCTTTATATGACAGCTATTATATTATCATAAAGCTTGAGCAAACAATTGATTTTACACTTAAATTAAATTACAAATATTATACAGCATGAGCAACGAGCGGCTTCAAAAACTTAAAACAGGTGTCATTATACAACAAATAACACTACGCAACAGTAAATATGTTTTCGAAATCAAAATAGTTGTTCTAAAATAAACATGAATGTATCTGATCTAGGTCTATGTTCACCTGCTGAATTTAAAAATTAATATAATATATTACTATTAGCTCTAGATTTGAAGATATATTGAAAATTAAGGCACACTTTTTATATAGGCTAAAGTTCGTAGCATTAGAATTCGACATAATCGATATTCCAAGGAACAATAAAAAATCATCATCAATTTAATATTCAACATACACAGCAGGACAGAATCACGTTGTTTTCGGAAGTCACCACAATCCTATTTTCTAAGCTTTAAATAGAAAATTTGTATTCTAATTTCTAATTCAGCAGATTAATACACATAAGGTTTAGTTATTTTGATTTTCGATATATCGAAAAATGTTAATGTTTGTTGCGTACAGTAATAAGTTTGCAATTTTATTGAAACTGATTACAAATTGTTATGATATTATTTGCAAACTTTAAACATACATACATAAATGTCTATTGTTTAGAAATTATTATTGTACATACTTACCATATTCCATGTACAAACATGGCTTTTGTAACCAAGAGAACTAAAATTAAAATAATTAATTTTCTTTTAATTTACATCGAAATTTGAACGTAATTGGCAAATATTTTTCAATAATTTCTACAAAAATATATTAATTGAATTGTTTTTGTTAATAGCTTTTAAGCAGAGGTGCATATACATATTTGTGTTTGAAATAGAAAATAAAAGGTGAATGTAGACTATTTAGGCGCACGGTAGTGCGCTAACCCAAGTTCTGGCCACACAGTGTGTATATTACGCAAAACCATTCGAGCTGTTTTTACCCGCCTCATGACTTTGCTCCACTTATGTCTGTAATTCAACAACTAGATATAATTCACAATTTATCCAAATTGATTATTAGGCTAAGGTTCGTAACGTTATATTCAGAAAGAATTGGGCATGATTAATATTCCAAGGAACAAGGGAAAAATAACATCAACTTAATTTTTCAACGTACACAGCAGAACAGAGTAGCGCCACTTTCGGGCCGTTATACTTCCATCGTCAGTGCTCACGTGTATTTGCTTAGTAAATACCTCTTTATCTATCACCACAAAAAAAATGCATTTGCATGAAAGTCCGAGCCCTGGTCATTAGTAAAGCGAAAACTGAGATCAATCCGATGACAAATGTCATAATAGAATTTTGTAAAATTTCAAGTGTCATCAATGATATGACTGGAATGACATCAATACGATATCACTTATTACATATTATTACAGTTTAAAATATGTATAAAAGAAATAAGTAACAGTGTTATAATGTTTGTAATTTGTATTAAATGTCATCAAAGCTATGACTCAATATGATATCAATGACATCAATATGATATTTATTTTATTTATTTATTTATTTATTTATTTGATAACTAGCACAACAAGAAAATATATCTTATAAGTGACAGTGCTAGTGATATGAGAGCACACTCATATATACCAAATACAAAAGTTTTAAATGATATACAAACATATTTGGAGTAATAAGAGATTTTTGACATAGTAAATACATAGTAAAACATTGAATCTATGATTAACTCAGCGTTTCACTTATTATATATTATTAAACTGTAAAATATGTTTAAAAGAAATAAGTACACAATGTTATAATATTTGTAAGCACATTTTTTAAAAAGTTAAAATACATGACATTGCATTGATGTACACTCATCATCATTGCTATGACAGAGCTAATATTAAAATATGCAAGTCGTTTTAAAAATTAAGCCACTACATCATACATGCACAGACAAAATATTAAAGCAACCGATAGTATGACATAGTTTAATCATATTTATGACACCTACGGCCCTTTTCACAATGTACGATTAAGAGTTAACATGGACTTTAACGGAAACTTCGCCATACAAAACTTGCCGTTAAAGTCCACGCTAACTCTTAATCATACATTGTGAAAAGGGGCGTTAGTCATCATATTTATGTCGCATCGATAATGTTTATGTTGACTTTGTGCTGCTGATGGTATGGATGGTTACATAGCTGAAATGATAGAGGTGTTTGTTTATAAATGTGCGATGAATTTGGGAGCCTGGGATTAAGACCAACATTAGAAGGAAAAATAACATAACAAAAACTAAAACTAAAATAGAAACAAGTTAAAGTAAGAAAATACTAATATGTATAATTGTTTCAATCATTCTATTGATGACAATTGATGGAAAGGTTGACATCACAATGATGTAAAGTGTCATTTGGTCAAAAACGAACACAATTGACATAGCATTGATGCTATATTCTATTAGCGTTAAGGCGGTTTTTCTATCAGCGATAGCATATTGATGACATTTTGTCATTAAATTGATGTCAATGAGTCATTTAGTTGATGTCAATATGTCATTGCATTGATGATAGAGTTGTCATCATCAATAGCCAGCTGATGTATAACTTGACATTATAGTGATCAAAAGTGTCATGTGGTCAAAGACACTTGACATAGCATTGATGTTAAATTACATCACCGTTACAACGGTTTTTCTATCAGAGTAGAGAGCTAAAATGTGGTACAGAAGAAGGTCTTGATTACTAAGTAATCAGCCAGGGGCACTATGATCCCCATTATATATGTATGTCTATGGCCTAAAAATTTTTTTGGGATTTTGATTGTGAATCCTCCTGCAAATGTTATTGTTAGTAAAAAAAATACATTGTACGAAATACTAAGTTGATTACTTAACGGGAAGGCATGCCGCATATAAGGTGCACTCTAATGGGTAATTAGAAAACTGTAGGAAATCAAATCTTAGAAACAAGAAGAAAGATTCGCAAAAAACATAAACCTGAAAACAAGGCCAAGCTTCGGAAACCTCGGACGTAAAAGTTACTGAGATCAAATAAGGACCAAGTTCTTGAGAGGTACAATACCAACCCATTTCTGGGCAACTTGCTAGCTGGGCAACATTTTTAACTAAATTCTTTCCCATATTAGAAAGGTAAAAAGATATTGCCAAGCTAACAAATTACCTAGAAAGGAGATGGTATTGTACCTATGAAGAACTTGGTGTTCATTTTGTACTTTTTACTGCCGAAAATTTTTTGGAAAGGAATTTGTCCTTAATTTCACATTTTAGAGTTTGTGCTGATATAATTTTGTAATATTAATTGATGTAGCTGCAGCAACAAGAAAACGTTCTGTTGATAATTTTTAATACTTTTTTCAGTGATTAAAAATAAAGAAAAATTGCACTAACATCTCTTTAAATAATTGATAAACAAATAGATTTTCATCTACATTATCCTTGCTCAATCAAATATTAAATTTAAATTATTAAACACGAGGTTTGAACAATAAAATAAAAGTAAGGGGAAATATATAAATTGAAAATTTTAATGAAAAATGGCAGTGAAGCAGCCAAAAAAAACCGTAAATAAATTAAAGAAAAACAAGAAAATGCTTCTGAATGTAATTGCGCTGTATAGAATAATAATAAATCCATATTGCGAATGACAGATTTTTGTATGGACAAGTTTTATTTAATATTTTATTGTTGATTTTTAAATAATTTTGAAATAATTGAAACGTTTAAGTTGTTAACAATGAGAGAGATGTTAAATTTTTGTTAAAATAAATTTTAAATATTTAAGCATTAATCCTTAAGTAATTACCAGGATACAAATGGCACTAATGCAGCTGTCGGAGGTTTTAAAAATAAAAATCTATTATTGGTTTTTAGTTTTAAAATATGAATGGGTAATATAATGAAAAAGTGGCGCATGTAGCTATGTGTTGTGAGAATCAGACTGAATTAAAATAATGTATTGCCTAAACACTTCATAAGGTAATATATCGATTTTAATTGACTCCAATTATACCACAGAATAATATTTTCTTCACCTGTTCCATTTCGAAATTAAACTTTTAAAGTTTCTTAAATTTTTTTTATCCTTTTACTTTTCTTTCAAATAAATTTCATCTAAGATAATTTCATCAAGATACTTTTTTTTTTTTGTTAATTCGTTAAGTAGAAATTTATTTTACTTGTTGTTTTACTTGTCTTATAAAAGTTTATTAGCCTCCCAAAACAAAAAGCACAATCACCACAACCACACACCAAAAATATTACATATTTTTCAGATTGAGGTAGAGAAAGAAACCAGAAAAAAAATTATTGTAATAAATTGGTAGCTAGAGAAAAGTACAACAACCAAAAAAACTTATTGGAAATTTATTTATGATAACTTAACATAAAACCATAATATTTCGTGTTTCGATTTTATATCAAACGACAAATCGTTAAAAAGAAAGTCGAAAAACCGTAGAAAATTTGTAACAATAGTTTATTCTACTCGTAGCTTGTGTCGCTTTATACTCGTTCCATTAAACATATTATTTATGTGAGTTGGCTAAAATTTTCTTGCAAAGTAGTTAAGGAGGTTAACGGAGAAAAATTGAAGAAAACAAATTTAACTTAAATAAGTTTAAGTGAAAGAAGTTGACTGACTTTAATGCGACTATATATTTAACTATAAAGAAAAGTTGTGTTTAAAAGGAAAATTATTCTTAATAATAAAACGCTTAGTAACAGGAGGGTCTAGGTTTTTTCATTTTGAATTTCTGAATCATTAACTTTTTTGAAATATAAGTACTTTATAAATTACCTACTATGACAAATCGATATTAGCTGACACATTTATTTAATGATTTCAGTTATATTACATAAATAAATTATATACACAGGCGGGAAAGTTTGTTAAAGTTCAGCAAAAAGTGTTAAATTTACTATGAAATCTGGAACTTGATTTATTTTTTTTTTTAATAAACATAGCCCGCGAAGCGAATAGCTTGTCTGCGGAAAACACTCTGGGTCTATGGCGGGAGTCAAACTACTGGTCGGATTTCGAAACAATCTTTGCTAGTCTTAGAGATAATTTTATTGCCGAGTTTCGGTTTTTCGTTTTTACTCAATAAGGCAAACTGTTCTCCAGTTGTGCTAAGAAATAACGGTATATCTCAGCGGTCCAAATAACTTAAGAAACGGCTTAAATTTTTTTGGAACGAAAAAATTTACCGAAATTTGCAAATTTATGGGCTTTTCTTGTTATTTTAATAGTTATGGGCTTTTTCGATATCTTGCTGTTTATTTTGTTAAATACACGATTTAGATAAAAGTCGGCAAGGCAAAACTGTTGAAAGCTTTACAGACAGCAACTTTTTAGAAGAAAAATGTTCATGATGTGATCATATTTTACGACTTGTGGGTCAGCATGCCGTATAAATGTAATTTAATAAAATTTCAACCGCAAGTCGTCACAGGAAGGCGTGATCACAGTTGCGTGAAATTTTTTTAAAGTAAGTTTTGCATCAAGCCTTCAGATTTTGGGGGTGTGACCCAAAATATTTCCACTTTAAAAAATTCAGGACACTCTAATGTATATGTAGTAAATAATTATGCAATTTCCATGTAACATATACGTACTGATGTGCACTATCAAAAAATAAATTCCACTTGTTTGCAAATATTCAACTTTTTGCCATAATTTCAAAAAAGAGATGTTTTCTAGGCCAATTTGTGCCCGCTGAACATGGATATAGCACTAATTTAGTTTTCTTAAAAAGCGTTTTCGAGATATTTGCAATAAACGTGTTTTTGTAGAATTTTTATTTATTTTTAAAAATCTTTTGAACTTTTCTTCTGAATTTTACAAATTTTGCACTTTTGCATAGATATGTATTTCCTCTTTGAGTCAATGTATAAACTGTTTTAATCGGATCAAAATTCATTGACTTACAAGTCTTTTGATTAAAAAAATATGAATTTTTTACTGATATTTTTACTGATAACTGAAAGAAACATTTATTCCAAATATATTAAACGAGAAATGGTGAACATCAGACAAAAAATGAGAGAGTGACAAAATATTTAGTAAAAATATGGCAATTTGAATTTTCATACAGTTGTCCTCAGATCACTACGAGTTTTTACTCATAAATCCATTTACACGTTTAAGAGAAAAAGGTAGACATATGAAATATCAAAATTTACAAAATTATCAATTTTAACATTGTTGAAGCATTTTTTGCAAAACAAAGAGGAAAAATTAGTATCAAACATATATTGTTACAAATTTATTTACTGACGATTTCTGCGTTAATCATTACGTTGCAAGATGTTGTAGTAATTCTCAATAGTTTTTTTTTAAGTCTTTCTATAATTATACATATTTGAACACATTTACTCACACAGGAAATTTTCATATTAAAATCATTGAAAGCAAGGCTTGATAGCCCGCAATAGATTATTCTGAAAGCAAGGTTAATTACACATTCTTCGGTAGTGAGCTTGCTACATACATGTTTCATGTTCATTCAACATGACTTCACAATAATCTTCAGAGAACATTTTTTATTTTGAATTAACTACATTTCATGTTGATTTAATATTCCAGTACAGTTAAATCAAAATGAAGTTCATACAGCAATAATACGAAGCATCATGTTAAATTAAAGTTATTCCGAGTTGAAACTACGTGAATTTGATACTGAAATAACATGAATTTAATGTAACTACTTTATCATTTGTTTTACCTACGTGATGTGTATTCGCATAAGCATCACAAAAATTCTTGTTGTTAGTGGTTTCCCCATCCAAAATTTGAACTCGGGCCACTTGCTTGGTAGTCAACGCGTTAACTACTGCAGCCATAAGAGCATTAAAATTTTACTTTAGATTTATACTTAACAAATGCCTTCATAAGTAACGTGAATTTCATTTTAATTCAAATTGATTTAATCGATAATTTAACATAATTTTTTTTTTAAATTAAAGGCATTAAAGTCATGTTGTTTGAAAATGAAGTGCAACGTTGATAACAATGCTAATTTAACAGTGAAAAATATTAAATCAAAGAGATTTATGGTTAGATAAATAATTTTTGGTTTAATAATTTTGAATCAACAGCAGAAATTTTTCGCTGGGAATGCGAAGCTTGTCGGCTATTTATATTTACACGAGACAAGCATCAAAATAAACAACAACAAGTCACACAACTGAGCACAACAGTGCATTGCAGCTATGAAATTATTTTTCGTAAATTTAATATGATTTCCAATCAAAATTGCCACATATTGTCTTTACATTAATACTTTCTTCTGGGTCATTCAACAAATTTTTGTGTTGGATATTCGAAAATGTATTTAAACAAATTGTGTTACAGATTCCGACAAAAATTTTGTTTAATAAATTGCAAAAAAAATCAGCAAAAGAATAACTTATTTTGGTAAAATAATTTGTTAAAAAAAACTGGATGTTTCAATCAAATTGTTGAGAATTTTTTTCTATATCCTGCGGGAAATGTTGTACCAGCTGTATTGAACGTACTAGTCCTAAGACGGGTGAAAATGGGAATAATACAAAAGAGTGATCTAGAGTCGTGACACGTGAAAAGAGAACATGTCACACAACTAAAATAAAAATGCTGTCAAAATACCATGACTGTACCAGTAGATTGTTTTCCAAATCAAATATATTTGTTTCAAGTACAGTAACTTAACTAGTACCAACACAGGATAAGTACCTTAAATTTGGATCTTGAAAATGTCCTTGAGTCTCTTAATTTTGTCAAGTGACCCCTCCAATGACAACGTCATATAAACGTTACCGTTACCCTTTCATATAAAGTTCCGGAACTCAAACCGGTTGCTAGTCCTTGGGAAGCAGCCACGTAACCTGTCTTCCCTCTAGGGTACTTACAAATATGTTTGTAGGTCAGTTTCTAGAGAAAATATTTACTAAATTATTGAATTTCTTTACTGAAAATAAAATTTATTTTTTTTCTGGTATTCTAGCCCTGTGAAAACTTAGGACTATGTAGACAACTTTGTCTAACAATAAACAGACAAAATAAATATAAAAATAAATAGACATAATTAATAATCCCTCTTATTGTTCACTGCTTTTGCATTCACTGGTCAAAATTTGCATATCTAATCAACGAGAACAAAACATCTTTGTTCACACAATACGAAGAGATCCATAAATCTTTATTTTCATATTTCAATACTAAAACTTTTTCCAGCAAGCAAAACTTTCAAGTTGTCTGCTTAACTAATAATACGCTACTTTTTATGTAAATCTTTTAAGAAGGTTTGTTGTAAGAACAACACAAATCTTAAAATTGCTTACAATTTTCTTTTTGTTTTACTTTATTTTCTGTGTGATTTAGTTTTAAGACAAGAGAATAGAAAAACATTTTATACACTTTAACAGACAAATAAATTTATGTGCACACACTTTATATTTTGTTTTGTATATGTATATATTTTTACTGCTGTGTTTTATGTTTGTTTTGTTGATTAGAAACGATAAAACTTTACAACTCAAATGCCAATTGAGTCAGTTAGACTGGCGTAAAAATAAACACAACCACTCAACTATACAGCCAATATCCTTCTCCTCATTTATTTCATTTTAATATTTTGTTCTGTATTGAAAATTGAAATATAAAAAGTAGAAAAAAATCTTTAAAGATGTAGCATAATAAGATTTTTTTAATTAAAATTCATACAGAAAAATTGTAAATAGAAAAATATTCTTGTACAATTTTTAAATTGTATATTCAATTGTATATTTTCGCATTGCCTGAAAGTATCACTTATTTATTGTATTGCTAATGAATTTTCGTTCTCGTAAGACCTGGTAAATTAATTTTGTGCAATTATGTTACGTATTTTTGTTGAACTGTAGGGTTTTTAAATCTAAAGATATTCAATTATCTTGGCCTAAGTTCGTTAAATTTAATTTATGAATTAAATTATTTTTAATAGAAAAAATTGTAAAGCCACTAACAATTTGGAAAAAAAAATTTTTTTGACTGCATGGAAAGTTGAACAGACTTCATGATATTTCGACACCAACCACGATTTCGTCATCAGAATTGTCGTCCGCTTATACCTCTTCTTCATTTACATAGAGTTTTAGTTTTTCGCTTAATTTTTCAAAATTGAACTTTAAAATTAAGTTGTGAGTTTCACTCGAACTCTATGGGTTTATATCTAAAGAAATTTAATTATTTTGCCTTGAGCTCAGTCTTAATTTAATTTTTCAATTAAAATCTATTTTTATTTAGAGATATATATGAAGCATGTAGACAAAGAAAATTTTTTTTGACTGCATGCTTCACATTTTATCTCTAAATAAAAATATAATATAATTGAAAATTTGAATTAAAACGGAACTCAAGCCAAAATAATTTAATTTATTTGAATATACAATCTGGTTTTCGTGTAAGAGTACGTAGTACTGGGCGGTCATGCTAATATATTTCATCATAACTCGCGCACTATTCGTCCGCGAAATAAATTGTCTTTAAGTTAGTGATATATAATTTTTTTATATTACCAACTGTTTTGGAGCTATTCAGCAATTAGCGGCGAAAGTTTTTTTATGCAATTTTAAACCTTTATAATACGCTTTTATTTCGTTTTCAAAAGCTCATAAAAAAATTAAGAGGCCACATAGTTTCTATATAAATCATTTATCAAAAAGGTAGATATATTAGAAATGAAATAAGCCTAAAATCATTAAAATCGATGGACAATTGTCGGTTTTATTCAAAATTAAGTGATAAAACTTAATTGGAAAAAATTGAGATTTTCATACAACACACCTACAGACACAAATTGACATTTTTCTATTTTAAGGAAACTGTCATTTTTACCAATTGAGTTCCTTCACTTAATTGTCAATATTATCGAAATTTTTCCACCGATTTTAATCAGTTATAGCTTACTTTATTCCCAGCTCTGATAAGTAATGAAAATGTAAAATTTTTCCTCTCTTAACTTTTTTTATGAGTTTTTGAAAATGGAAAAAATTAGTAATTTTGCATAAAAAAATCGCCGCTAATTTCTGGGGGCAAATTACGGCATCCGATATCGATCGAAATTTCAACACAATTTAAATACAAATTTCGATCGATATCGAATGCCGTAATTTGGTCCCTGATGATTAATTTCAAAAGAGTTGGATATATAAAAAACTATATTTACACGACTCAAAGCTAATCCGACAAACCGTTCTCAAGTTATGATGAAATATATTAGCGTGACCACCCCATCTCGGATGTCATATTAGTCATGAACAGGGTTCGGACTTTTATGCAATTAAAAATTGATTTTAAGCGCTTAACATATATACTTAAAAATGAAAAATATGCGCTAAAATATGCATTTACCTACGGACAGAGTACCAAATCTAAAATAATAGTAAAATATTTTTTTCTAATTTTTTATTATTTAAAAAACCTAAAACAAACATAATTGGTTGTATTATTTAATGCAACCGAACTTTAGTTGCGTGCCAGTCAGGAATTGAAAATTAATGGTTGCCGAAAAGGCACTAAGTAGCAACTGAAATTCAAAGATCTCAGTTACCAGTTGCCATCAGTAGTAATATTTTCAGCAGCTGGCAACCCAACTGAGGCTCGGTTGTCATTCATAATCGGCCTATTCATATTTGTTTACAAAATTGACCAATATACATTTGAAAATTATTTATAACTCCAAAAATATGCATTTAATGCCGAAATATGCACAAATATGCACTTACCACCGAAATATGCAAAAATATGCAACTACATATCGAAGCCAATCTATTTTAAATTTGATGATTCGAATAGATAATTAGCCAATATCTCTTTATCTATCACCACAAAAAACAGGTATTTGCATGAAAGTCCGAGCCCTGGTCATGAACATAAAAAAATTGTATTTTGTTTCATATTTATATGTATTTTGTTTCATATTCTACACTATTCCAAATCAGTCATTATGTGTTTTTTTTCTATTACACCAAAGAAGTGCGCGGTGAAGCTAGATTTTTACATCTCATATGAATTCAATTATATGATTTGCTATTAGAATAACGATTGATCACTTAGTAATCATTAAAAAGATTTTAAATGAAGTCTTTTTGCTGATAGTTAAGCATTGCCTATATGCATTTCATTGGCGCTCTACCAAGAAAAAAGATTATTTTATTGCGAATCAAATTATACATCAAAGAAGAACATAACGAGATCTCATTTAAAATACAAAATAAAAAGTTTTTTATATAAAAATTTAAATTAATGAACAATTACTTCTAATTCTCCACAGTTGCCAATGGTATTCGAACATGCAACTTGATTCAAAATTATACATATATTATTTTCGCTATTATCCTTTCAGATAATGTGCTGTTTTTTTAGTTTTCTTTTTTTATTTTCCAGACTCTTTCTGCACATATTTAATTTTGTAGTTTTCTCCAAATAAATCTATTATTTTGGTATGCTGCACGTTGTTTTCAGCTTTAAACGTTTTCATGTTGACCATGTTTTTGGCCATTACTAATCATGTACAACGAGTGTATGCCATATAATATAAGCGAAAATGGGAAAAAAGGAAAATAAAATAGTTTTATTACTTTGGCCAGTTGGCCAAATTGAAACTACAAAAGAAAAAGCAAAAAACTAAGTCTGATAGTTTAAAGTTTTACTAATGCAAGTCTGCATAGGAAGAACGGTTTTAGCTTTAAAACACGCAATGTAGATAAGTAAAATTCTTAAAATTAATTTTGAAAAAATAAATAAATAAATAAGAGCAAAGTGCTTAAACATGTTAAATGACAGCTTTGTAAAACTTACAATATAGAGGATTTATATTTAAAGAATATCAGAGGTATTGAAAATTCTTTACTAAGTTATTCAAAAAGAGCTTCCATCTCCGAAATTTCTTCTTAATAAACAAATAGAAAAACATGTATATTAGGGATCTTAATTTAGGGTGACATTACGATGTATGGAGGAATTTTAATTTTTGATTTTTATGAAAGCCCAGGCGCTGAATCGATAACTCTAAGGTTTAAGGTCAAAGTTAAAATTTTGCAAAATTCCGCTCATTTATCAATATACATAATTAACTTTTAAACCTTCTCAAGAAATTTCAGTGAAATTTACTTTGATAAATAAGACATGTTTCTGGCATGAAACAACTAAAAACTCATTACAACAACTAGTTGCAACTGCAATTAAATCTATTTGATATACAACTTAGTTTAAGGCAAATTGAAATCAATCAATTTTGTAATAATTGTTTTTTTTTTATTTTGCTTAACAATGAAAATAATATTTTAATTTCCGTTTTCCTTTTTTTCAAAAAAAAAAAAACTATTTAATTGCAGATTCACTGGCACGTGCACAAGTAAATGTTGAACCCAATACAGCTGTACTAAATGAAGGTGATCCTACAGAATTGTTGTGTCGTTATGCTCATCATACAATAACATATTGTCGAATTGAAATACCCGGTGAACCGAAAGTATTTAATTTATCTCCCGATTGGAATAAAACTCCTGGCTTTACGTACTTTGGTAAAGGCTTGCAGGCGGGTGAATGTGGCGTCAGTATACAACGTGTTAAGGCTGTCAACAATGGTCAAGTTAAATGTAATCTTGGGGTGGAGGGTGAAGAATTATCTGGCACTATTGATTTAGTGGTAGCATGTAAGTTTTTCAATTTGACAAAACAAATTCCTTTAATATCATACAAGATACATTAATACAGGTAGTGGTAAAAACACAGCTGTTTATCTATTTTCATTATTGAAAGTGTCAAAAGTTGTTTATTTTTTACAACCTGTTGAAGTTAAAATTTTGAAAATAATATTATTAATTAAGTTGGGCAGAGTTGGGAGTAAGGTGCAGAATAAATGTTTTCCTTGTTATAATGTTAATTTCTGTAGAAAATTGTTCCACATCACAATCGCTATTATTTATTGAGGCCTATTTTTTGCAATTCATTACTAAATGGCAGTAGTGGAAGTGACAAATTTTTCACTATCATTAGTTTGGTGAAACTGAAAGTTTAGTGCAGTACTCCCACCCTTGGAATTTGTTTTGTGTTCTCGGAAAATTTTCTTTTGTGCAGACTCGCTTTTCTGGCGCTTTTGGCAACGAAACAACAATAAAAACCCATGTTGTTTTTGTCATGTTGTATTTGTTTTAGTATTACCACTACCTGTATTAATGTATCTTGGTATCATACAACAATATTCAATTTATTTATTGTGCTTCTAATTGTATTTGAATTTTTTATTTTTCTTAGTACGTCCTAAACAGCCATTGGTTGAACTGATAACTAAACCAGACCGTGAAGGCTATTTCAGCGAAGGTAGCACTTTCCAGGCTCGTTGTATTGTACCTGAAGGACGTCCAGCTGCTAATATTACCTGGTTGTTAGATAATCAACCTGCCGATAAGCGTGTTGGTCAATTGGAAGTTTTAGCCATTAACAATCCTAATGGTTTGGATTTGTCTACCACCATACAAGAGATCCAATGGCATTTGGGGCCCGAAGACAATGGTCGCAAATTGATTTGCCGCTCTTACCATCAGACAGATCGTGAGAATTTGCCTCCTCAAGAGGGTTCATATAATTTGCTAGTTCGCTGTAAGTATACTTTACAGATATTCACAGAGAAATTGCCTAGCAAAAAAAATGAGCTTTTAGATTAAGTAGTTATTATGCACATTTCAGATTCGATGGCAAGCGTTATCTTTTTAAAATGACTTTCCATTATTATACATAGCTTTAATATACAAATCGGCTACGATCATTCATATATAAGTAAAAATTTTTAGTATAATTTTACAAAATACATGAATAAAATTTAAATAAACAAAGTCTAATAAGATGTGTGAAATTCGGTACACGAAAATTTGACTTTGTGCTTATCAAAAAATATATATATATATATACATAATACAAAATAATCCTAAAAGCACAAAAATATTACTCATAGACGTGGAAATATTCAACTGATATAAATAATCAACTTCTTGTAAGTTTCAATTGTTCAATTCATATAAATTGTATCACATAAGACTGTGCAACTTGTGAAAAACTGCCTGTATTTATTTGTTACAATTTATACTTTACAACAACGCACAGTGGCTTAAAAACTTTTTTGTGGAAATAATTTCATATCTCGTGACCCCATGAAGATATTTTTCTGAAATTTTACACAGACAGAGTTGATGTGTTGTAATATTCACGTGCGGGCACGGCTTCTTGGCACAAAGAGGGGTCGTGGGCAAACCCGAAAAATTGGCTACCTCGGATGGTAAGTTTTTTTTTTAATCGCCAAAAGCTAGTTTATAGTCCGAATATTAAAATTTTTACGTAAAGATAGTCTTTGAGAATGTCTACAAAAAACATGGCTACATGTGTGGTATATCTCTTTTAGTTTTAGAGATAATTGCGCTCGAAATTTTTTTTTATTTTGGCCTAAACCTTATGCCCTATAATTTTTTCGAAAAAACAGCGATATTATTTAGATAAAATTTAGAACAAAATGCGGACAATTTCATGCCGATAGCTTCATTCGTTAGCAAATTACACGCATCGAAACATGACAGGTGTAAAAAATTTTAAATTTTTGTGCTTTTTTTTTCAGAAAAAGGTGGTAATGTTTTTCGGTCATATGAAATAAATTTTCTCTGGAACATACAAAGCTTTTAGCTATTTTTTAAAGAAAACCTAAAAAAAAATTTGTGT
The DNA here is from genome assembly GCA_956483635.1 of Panzeria rudis. Lineage (NCBI taxonomy): Eukaryota > Metazoa > Arthropoda > Insecta > Diptera > Tachinidae > Panzeria > Panzeria rudis. Next base: position 129,525,966 of record OY101449.1, on the reverse strand, counting down.
ACAAGAAAAATCTGGCCAAAAGAGGTAATAATGGTTCTCCCGACAGCCCTATACAAAATTGACCGATTTTGAAAAAAAAATTATAGTTTCCTTAAAAATTCCTCAGACTGCAAGCCAACGATCGCCATAAGACAACAAATATTCTAAGGCTTTAGATATTGCCTAAGTATAACAAAAGTTATTTATATATCACGCGGTAAGTAACGACAGGGCGACCATTGTTGTAAAAAACTAATTTTTTGGAATATATTTTCCCCGTTTTAGGAGTTCTGGTGTTTGAATACCAAAAATTTTATATATAATTTTTCTATCAGAAACTATTTCGTCTATATAAGTTCAAAACCTTAGCACAATATCTCTGTCCGTTCAAATTTTATGTGAATTCGAATATAAGACTATTTTCCAACCCTATTATTAAATTATGAAATTTAAGGATTAAACGGCGTAAATAACACAAATATTTAAAGTTTTTGCTGGTTCAAAGTAAAGTTGTTTCTTATGCTATATTGGGCGCTGAATTCGCTGAATTGTGATGAAATTTTGAACTTATATAGAAGCAAAAATTTTATAATATAACGGGGAAAATATGTTCCAAAAAGGAAGTTTTTTACAAAAATGGTCGCCCTGTCGTTATTTACAGTGTGATATTTTAATAAATTTCGGTATACTTAGGCAACACCTATGGCCTTAGAATATTTGTGGCGATACTTGCTTTGCACTCTGAGGAATTTTCACCATAACTATGTATGTGCAAAAGGGGAGGAACTATAACTCCTCCTAAAATGAACTCAAGATGTAAACTTTCCCAACGCCGATAAATGTATATATATATTTTTTTTTGGTATTGTCTCAGCCGCTAGAACCATGTAATTTTTGTTTCTTTTGTACAGTGTTTTTATTTTAAGTTCATGGGCTACCAAAATTTTGCTGGGCAATTTATTTAAACTATTTAAATTTTTTAACTAAAGAACTAAAAAAATCTTAAAAATTATATTTTAGCAATAATTTTATAAGTATAATATGCTCTCATTCTAAAAGAAATACTCATATTAAACCGTTTTCCTCTTTTAGATGCCCCCCTTCATCAAGAAGAAACTCTTGTTTATGGGCTGTACTTAGAACACACTGTCACCGTAAATTTGACAATTCGCTCAAATCCTGCACCTATTGTTGAATGGACTGTTGAGGGTAATGTGATACGTCAGGGTGAACAAAATGGTCGTTTCTCTGTATTTGAGCCTGTATACTTGGGACAAGATATGTATAATGTAACATTAATCATTGCTGGTTTGACCTTAGAAGACACAACCAAGACATATAATTTAAGAGCATCCAATGCATTAGGCTCAACAGACTATACCGTACGTATTAGTTCCTCAGCCACACCACCAGCAAGTGGTTTAGAAATTGGTGCTATTGTTGGTATTGTTGTTGCGGTGGCAATACTTGTCCTAATCGTACTCTTGGTATTGTTTGCACGTGCCACTGGTAGATGGTGTTTTGGAGGTAAGTTGTTTTGTGTTAAGAAGATTTTATAGATTAAGTTGAAGCTTTTGCTTACTAAAATGTATTTGGTATGTTTTACATACTCTTAACATATAACTAAATATATTTTCTTTAATATATTTTAGCAGTTTTCTTATCTATATAAAGAATTATTAGCACGCATTATTTTGTGTGAAAATAGTAAAACAGCCTGTGGGAATTGCGTATTATACTCTAACCATATACATTTTAGGAAAGAAATCTTACAGGAAAAATAATTATTATATTTATAATTTTAAAAAGTACTGAAGTCAGAACTTGTAGTATCGTACCGTAACTCCCAATAGGCTGCACTGCACTAGGGTTCACCTTAAGTGAAAATTCGAATAAACTCTAAAAAATAACTGAATTTCATTAACGCCCATATAATCTCAGGGAATAAAAACAAAAACCAATATAATTGTTTGTGAATGTTAAATCTAAGTGTTATATCTTTGAAGTTAGGCAAAAAGTTTTGTGCCAGAAACTGAAGTTTTTCGTAATCTTAAATTGAAAATTATTTAATTTCAATTCATTATGGATTTTTTGATTTATTGCCTAAAGGGCAAGTGATTACAATTGGAAGCAGTTGTGCTAGACTTAAGTTATTGATACCAAATGAAGTGGAACTTAAGCCCTTTTGCCTAACGTCAAAAATATAATATATAACAAATAGCTGTAGACACCATTTTGCAGCGAATGAAAACTTTCATTCTATCAAAACAAATTCCGACCAAAAACAAGAACGAAGTCTTGTTTTAATCAGACTTGCAAAAATATAGTCAGCTCCAGATAGGAAACATTCAGTATCTGGCGTAGTAAGCAAAATGTAAATTCTGATTCGCTGCACAAAAGATCACGAGTACCAGGGCGTCAAAAAGTTCTGTAAGAATAGCGTCTTGTTGCTAAAGCTTTCTTGATGCCCCTCGGGCAAAAAAGAGCTTTTATTCATTCGTAGAAAGAGTAAATAATTATTCTAGTTTCTCTGTTCCGACATTTTTGAAGAATTACCAAATGTTCACTGACCCGGTTGATAAAGCTAACCTTCCGACTGAATTATTTGCAAGTAATTCTCACTTACCGGAAAACAAACGACCGCTGCCCGCGCTTGTACCTATGCCAAAACTTTTCTTTCGGGCACGTGCAGCTAAAAATATTTTAGGGGCTCTCAATAGAAATGAGTCTCCTCAGCCAGATAGTATTCCAGTACTAGTTTTGAAACAATGCTCTTCGATGCAAGGACGTCGGTTGGCAGCCCCCTGCCACATTTAATATCATGCTGGTGAACTTACATTGTGTTGGAAGGTTGCCAATGTAACGCCAATCCCCAAAGAGAGAGATAGCAACCCTGCGCTTTTCAAAGTGATAGAAAGCATATTGAATTTCGATCTTGTGAGGTATCTGGAAACCAACATTTACCTCTGCAACCACCAATTTGGCTTTTCCAGAGGACGCTCTACGGGGCTTTCGTGAACTTCCTTTAGGATAAATTTTGGAGTGACACCATTTGATAAGGTAGCACACTTGTCGGTTTTTGTCGAAACTTAATGCTTTTGGTGTCGATGATAAGTTTTCTAGACTTATATCGTGCTTTCCTACACAGAAGAAACTTGTTTAATTTCCTGTGATAAAGATTTTTGTAAACTGTCGAATGGAAATGTGTTGATTCAATAAAAAAAATTTTTAAATTTTCTGTGATAAAGACTTTTTTCTATATTTGAAGAAAAAAAATTTTGAAAATATTTTAATTTTTCTCTTCTGATTTTTTAAAAAAATTGTAATTCCTACAAATTTTATTGAACTTCACGCTATTTTCGAATATTACTGTTGTTAAATATGTATTTACTTTTTTTGTGTAGGATCGCACTGTACTAGTTTTTATAGAGGCGATCTGTTCAAACGTGCTCAAGATTAGGGATACACAAGTCTAAATTATTTGTGTAACCCTATTTCTTATTTTTCTTAATGACCATCTCTGTCAAACTTCCAACGCTAAATACTTCTTTGCAGTTGATAACAGCATCTGCCATTCTTTCATGCTTATGCACAGATGTATGACTGAATTTGCTGTTCCATCTGTAGTTATGGGTGACATAAATACTAGGCAATCAGAAGCTCTTGATGTTCCTCGCATGAAAATCCAGTGTGACTTTCGATGGACTGATCACATATATGAAGTCTCAAAAAAAATCACTCAAGTGTCTGGGTTTCTTGAGACGATACTTCATGTGATCTGATGTCCTTAATATTTATACCACCTACATCCGACCGAATATTGAATACAAATCTTAAAATTTACCGACCCCGTACAAAAGATAGCGAAGAATATTATCAACAGTGCAAATAACTTCACCATATCTTTTGTTTGTTTGCAATAAAACTAAATGATATACTGTATAATAGTATATATAAACTTAATATGCAAATAGAGACTAGTGATGGTTAATAATTTTTTAGCATTCAACAAGTATAATAGTACAATACTAATTTGAGTAAAAAAGCATTTACATAAGTCTATTGTAAGGAAAAATATTATAATATTTTAAATTAAGTATTTACTTTAAGTAAATTCTATAATAAGTTTAATAGTGTCTGTTACTGCTAATAACCCTCTATGACACTATGATAGCCAACTCTTTTGACTCTGCACTAAGGGCACATATATACGTGGTCGATATGCATTACAAAGAAAATTCGTTCTCGAGTAAAATGTTTTATAAAAATGTTCCTTTTTAACGCCCGACCTAAAAAAGCGATGTTATAATTTTGTAATATGTGTATATGTATCTGTCTGTCTGTCTGAGCCATTGTAGAGCCCAAGCGGTTGGACTGATTGTGATTTATTTTTTTTTCTTTGAAAGGTGACTTAATCGAGAGTGTTCTTATGCTCTTACCCATATTTGAAGGAAATCAGTCGAGGCGCTTAGTAGCGATCACCTCTTTTCTCGCTGTATCCTCCTGAATCGTTTTCCATTTTCTTCAGGAGATTTAAACATTTTAATTTTGTTATTTCTAAGGAAATTAACATTTTTACAAAGTATTAACTCTCTTATAGCCAAAATAAGCTGGAATTTGTTTTATGATATAGTATTGCCTAGAGCTAAAAGAAAGATATAATAAATTAATATTTTTTAAATACTCAAATTTGCTTTCACTATCTTATTTTTAAATGTTATATCTACCGTTTTCTCTTGCATAGCGACTTGTAGTAAAATTTTGCGTATTAGCATCATAAAGATCGGCTTCGTAAGATATTTTAGCACTAATTGTGAATAAATACGAAATTAAGCCTTAAACGGGCCTTCAAGTTGATCTTTGAATTTTTGGTGCTTTTGAAAAATTACTGTAGAGTTTTACATTTCAGTCCGATCTATCACTGTTTAATGGGAGTTTTTCACCCCTTTTTTAAGAAAGGGACAAAAAGCTTCTTACATCAACGAATAAGAAGGTTAAATGTTGCATAAAAATCTTTCTCGTTTGGTTTTACATAAAAGAGGTAAACACACCTTATACCTGAAATATGAGTATTACAAGATTTCCTAATCCGATTCACTATATAATAATGTGCAAAATGGAGGAACTTTAACTGTCCCTAAAATTAATTCCAAGCGTAAACTTTCAAAATGCCGATAAACATATATTTTTTTGTCCCCTCTAAAAGAATCAGTCGTACAGTGGTAAAGATTGCTAATACAACAACTAAAATGTAACTGCTTTAGCTTTAACTGAAAGCATGATAAAACTTTGATAGCGTGGACGAGTGGACGCAAAGATATTATCATTAACGGTACTTTGAACGCTACCTTAACGTATAAAAGGTGTGCTGTAGCATGAAGAAGGTTTCTCCACTTTATAAGTTTTTCGAACATCAGCTTTGCTTTCTAAAAATTCTCTTCAGAGTCATGTAAAAGAACACATATTCTTTTTGATTTACAGACAAATATAGTCCGTTCACTTTTAGTTTACTCAAGAAAAATAGCACACATACATAAGTGTGTGACGTACATATATTTAGAAATTATAACCATTTTTTTCTAACAGAATCAATTTATTTCAAAAGAATATTAAAATAAGTATAGAGTTGTTTAAAAATAAAAACCGTAATTAATATTTGCACTTTATTATGATATACACTTCCTAAAAATATAAAAGAATTCATTTATATGAATTTAATTTAAATATTTATGCATATTTAAGTATTTTGCATGTTGTACATATAAAACAATTAAATCATTGTTAAAAAAATAAATAGAAAAATTCCCCCTATACAACAACAAAAAACAAGAGCTAACTAAATACCATTTTTTTAGTTCAGAAAAAAGTTTTAGTTCAATGCAAATTTTTTCAACTAAAGAGTTTATATTTGCTATATTTCAATCAGAACAGGCCTGTACTGTATTCCATACAAATTGAAAGTGTTTGGAACTCTCATAGCCTTGTTGCCATAAATATTTATTTGTAACAACAATGCTTGGATATTCCAAACATTTCCATTCCACATGGAATACAGAACAGGCCTGATAATAATAATTATTAAATATTATGAAATATAAAAGGGTTTTTAATTAAAATTTCGTTTCAGTTTTACAAAATCCTAATTTAAGTTGGAAAAAATAACAATTTGGTTTTTGGTTTAAAATTATACTAACAATAGATGCTAAAGCAATTAAAGGATTTTAAAGTGATTTTTTAAAAAAACAATATTCATTGTAAAAATCACTTGTAACTCCTTTTTATAAAGTTTTTTTAATATTTGGCTTTACTATGCTTTTTTTAACATTTATTATTTTAATAATTATGGTTGAAAAGAAAAAACGCAAATTTGCTAAAAGTTAGTTCTTGTTTGTTGTTGTTACAGGAGCCACCCTTAATACTGATATTGGACCCGATTCTGAAGCCCAAATTAATCCCCAACACAATGATGACTTTGATGGTAGAGAATTCAATAGTGGCGAGGAACACATTGACACTACACACCAAACAGAAGAACCCACACCGCCAGTTACCGACAAGCTGGAGACCCAAAAAAAGGCCGATCTAAAAAATAATAGCTCAAAAACCACAACAACAACAACAGCAACAACTGCCACAAATGGTAACAGCCATGCAGCCGATAACAAAACAAACACATCGGTCTAACATGTCCTTTTCACTAATTTGAATAACATTATAAACAAAATTAATAAATAACTTTTATATATAAAACTAGGAGACATTATGACAGACAACGACATTTTTTATAAACAAAATTTTATATATATTTTTAAAGAAATTGTTTTTTAACATTCTTAACGATAACTATTGTACGGCAGGCAATTGGTTGTAAGTTTTTGACAAGTTTGCTTGCAAAGCTTGTTGTAGCAAGTACTTTTCAACTCAAGGCTAAAAATATTTTCTAATTATTGCCTAAAATTTTATAGCAAGCATGACAAATTGTACACAGATATTTTATTCCAATATATACTTATACATTTTTTTTACCCAGTTAAAAAACCTTTAAGGATTAATTTTATTTAGATTTTTAAGTAAGTTAAACAAAATCTCAAGCATTAAGCACATTTTGAAAAGAGCACAAATTTTTTATATAAAAACTATACAAAAACTAAAAAACGAGAAGAGGAACTAAAATGATTAATTATTATAATTTAGAAATTTTTAACAATTTATTGTGAATGCCCATAAACATTTGTTATTCTATTCAATCATACAAAGTCGGATAATATTGTTGTAGAAAACGTAGTATACCTGGCATACTGCCCGGTTAGAGTACAACTAAGGTTGGGCTGTTTTGTTTACATGGCATAGGGGCGCCCATTTCTAACTAAATTTTAAGTTTACCTACTAGTGTCCACCATGACAGTACTAAACATCTTTTAACTATAACTTGTAAAATTATGACAATTTTCACACTGAGTATCCTAACCCACCGAGCTTAAAAATGCAGCAAAACTTTAAACAATATATAGTGTAAAAGCTTATATAACATATATTGGAATTGTTAACAATAACAAATAACAATAAAAAATAACAAATCAAATAGATTCTTCGAACCAACAGAGTTGCACTTAAGACCTCAAATGATTAGTCTGAAGTTGAACAATAAATGATGCATAATATGATTGCAAAATAAGCCTGAAAGATATATGTGGGTTAGGCCACTCTTTCTCTCATTTGCAGCATTATTACAAACATTATTCAATACAATTTGCCACTATATACTATATTATATGGCTGATTCTCATTTAGACGTATATTTTGTGTTCTTCCTTTTAGTTTACCAATTTCATATATATGAGAAGATAGGATTTTTATTATAGTTTTCGCCTCATTCAGTAGCTCCTGAAATAAAACTATATTTTTAAATTTTTTAACATTTTTGTGTCTTGAGCGTTAAATTTGCATTTTGCAAAAAAAAACACAAAAAATTAGTATAGGGTTTCAAAGCACTATACATCTACTCTCTAAAAACAAAAAATTATTATAATCGCAGAACGAAATTAAAATATTGACTTGTGTTCACGTGGAAAAATAAAAAAACTTGTATGTTTTAAAATACATCATTATAATTATTTATACATAATCAAAAATAAGGCTAACTCTTCTATCAAATAAGACTTATTGTAATAAAATCGACGAACAATGTCAAAAGTTATGTCAATTTCAAATAACCTTTTTGTAGCAAAATATAACAACCCACAGTGCAAAAAAAAATTTTTGCAAAGAAAACCAGAAATTTGTAAACAAATAATGTTCTTTATAACGTTTCTACCCTTCAGCTGCTGTTAAGTTTCTTTTTGACGTGTTAAAATTTATAGATAAATAATAATAAAAATATTTGATTACGTAACGCTCAATACATTTTTATGCGAATTCAATATTTTTCAGAACACACACTATATTTTGCATTCAATACAATCAGATGTATAACCTTCGATGTGTTTTAACATAAACTCCACAGTTATTCAAAAAAAAATTTTAATTATATTAAAAATATATGTATAACACTCAATACATTTTTTGGATACAAACTATGATTGATTGATGAAACGTTTTACATTATAGTACTATTTAACAAAGTTCACAAAAGTTTTAAATATTTGGAAGTACAAACGTACGCTGTTATTTAAGTAAATGTTGTTAATGCAGTTTAAATAATTAAAGTGAGTAATGAAGTGTACAAAAAATTCGTAACGCTCAATACAGATGACTGCGGACACCAACACTTTAAAAAATATATTAAAATGTTTTATATTTTTCAAAAATTTTATGAATGAAATACAAACATTATAAACCCTTTATAAATTTAATCTCGTTTTTGGACAAATTCATAGTTTCTTAATGCGGAAAACCAACACCATGCATTACGGACACCACATTTTGTATGAAGAGTTGAAAAGCAATATTTTTATTTTTCGTTTTTAACACATAATGGAAAGTCTTTAAAAAAATAACTTATGTACATTTATTAGCAATCTATTAAATCATGCTAAATCGGTTTTCATTTTAAAATTTTTTACGCGTTTATTTTATAAGATATTTTACTATACTTTTAACGGACACAAAAAAAAGCATTTGAAATGAGAATGAGCCATATATATGAACGCCAGAGCGTGCCCACGTCTGGCCCTCCTCGAATATTTTTTTTTATTATAAGCCAAGTATTGTGTTTAGTATGATATATGTATTTTGTAATATTTTTTTATGTACACAGTTTTATTATTTATCCCTTTAGCTCGAATAATTTTTAAAAATTTGCATGAGTTTTTAATTTTAAAAAATATTTCAACAACCTCAATAATATTGTTAAACCGTCCTAAAATATGTATTTAATTAAACCTCTCCAACATTTATGTACTTAAATTATAAATTCTTTTTATACAAATTATATCAAATAAACAAAATCTCTTATTACAAATTAATATAAAATTATGTCAACTGTTTTTTATACTATTTATAAATTTATATGGATATGTGAATTTGTCTATTAAGCTAAAAATAATAAATAAAGTTGTAACTAAATTACAAGAATAAGAGATTATTTTTTAAAATTCAAGACCACAGGATTCGGCTTAGCAAAGTAAAACACAAGCAAATGTTGTACAACAAAAATTTCTGAAAATGGATCCGTGAGTGCTGGCAGTAGTTCCCATTGTCGGACACTTTATGAAAATCAGTTTAATGCTCATTTGTCAGATAAAAATATTTGTACCAATAAGACTCAGCAAAAATTAATCTTATGTCAATACACGTGACTTGTCATGAGACAAGTCGCCTGACTGCTTCCCACACAGAAAAAAATAAGTTTCGTTTTTGATAACAAAAATCCCGGTATTCAATAATTATTTTTTAAAATTTCCTGTGATAAAGAATTCCCCTATATTGATAACAAAATTATTTCAAAATAAAAATATATATATAAATTAAAAAAATGTTGACATGGCTGGAATACGAACCCGGGCTTTCCGGACGTAAAGCATACACTCTATAGCTGAGCCATATCCCATTTATTTTTTATGGGATACAACTTGTTTTAAGTACTTATGTATAAAAAGAAAAGAAATAACCGGCATGGAAAAGAAATACTTACAACGAAATCTTTTATTATGTTAAAGATAAATGTTATTGAAATTCATATTTTTTTTTAATAACATGGTTTTATTGAATATAATTCTTGTCTATTTTTTTTTTTTTGTGCAAGGACTAGGAACCGATTCGAGTTCTAGAACTTTATATAAGAGGGACCCGTCCGTCACTTTTACATGTCATTGTCATTAAAGGGTTTAAATTGACATCATTAAGATTCTCAGTGATAGGTTGGTTGTAGGTCCAAACTTAATATTCGTTTCCTGTGGTGGTTTCTTTAATATTAGCCAAATTGTTTTATTTGGAAGAAAACCGTGTGTGGGATATTTTAGTAAGATTTTTTTCTAGCTAAGTGCTGCGTTTTATTTTCACCGCTCACGCTCATCTAACACTGACATTTCCACCAGTCATACGCCCAGTACGTTAAAGATAATTAGCACAAAATTTCCCAAGCTTAATGCGGTAAACTTAAATCCGTTTTCAGTATTTTTCTATTCGAGTTCAACAAGTAAATTACCGAAAGATGCGGATAAAATTTACATAATTGTGGATAAAATTAAGACATGTCAAATCGCCAAAACCATAAAACCATGTCAAATCGACAAAAAGAAATGTAATTTTCGGAAACATCACCTCCGATTTCGATGATATTCGCCACAAATGTTATCCATTAAAGGTACTAAATTTTCAGACCTCGAACTCATCCCGTTTCTTAAATCATGAATATTAAAAAATTAAAATTGGAAAAATTTTTAAATTTGACTAAGTTGGCCATAAAAATCCAACTATAACTTCTAAACTGCAAAATTGAAAAAGAGTTATTTGATGTTATTTTGCAGGTTAAAATAATACTTTAGAAATGATGTATATATAGATTTTTCCGCGAGTAATTCAAAGGCCATTTGTGGAGGCCTTGAGGTCAAAGGGCTATATCTCAAAAAAATAATTTGTAAAAAATCTTTTAAAAAAATAGGACAGTTATAAAACTCTTTTCCACACATTCAAAAAGTTTCATGGTGGTGCCGCTTCTAATTTCGGAATTATAGAACAAAAGATGGCCCAAAGTTAGATTTAAATTTTATAAATACACTGCTTTTCAATTGTTTTGATTTTTGAAATGTTAAAATTTTCTTCTTCAGTTCGGCCATTGTCCAGATAACGATACATTCATGTTTTCAATCTGCACTTGTTTTTAAATCGCCGTCTAGAGTAAAAGGCTGACTCAATTAATATTATTTTAGTTTTGTTCAAAAGGCTGCTAAATTACGCTTCTAATAGTGAATCCAAATTGATTATTAGGCTAAGTTTCGTAGCGTTATATTCAGAAAGAATTGGGCATGATTAATATTCCAAGGAACAAGGGAAAAATTAACATCAACTTAATTTTTCAACGTACACAGCAGAACAGAGTAGCGCCACTTTCGGAATCCGCTACACTTCCATCGTCAGTGCTCACGCGTACTTGCTTATCATTTGCTTTGATCGGATAAAAAATGAATGGGTTATAGTTGATCATATTTAAAGATTTATGAAGTTTTTAATGATTTTCGCCAGTTGTTATCATTTCGGAAAATGCTTTGTACCACAAATAATTATAAAATCCATAGTTTTATAATTTTATTGTATGGTCAATTCGATCTCAAAAAATGTAAGTCATAATAAACCGCAGTCGGATAAAAAGTAAAAATGCTATAATGAAAGAACGGAAACATAAGCATTTAAATTTATTAGCAAATAATTTATTTAATATTTTTATTTTATTTTTTTTTACTGGTACATTCACTCACGCCGTAGTGTAGTGTATAGTAGTGTAGTGGATAGTGTGCTAGACTATTAACCGGGAGGTAGCAGGTTCGATTCCTGCCAAGACCCTGGGTGTTTCTGCAGAAAAGCCGAAAAAGGCTTAAGCAGTGTGTGTGCTCGTTTTTTTAATTCAAATACCAGTGTTGTCATTTTTTCATTATAGCATTTTGAGTTTTTACTCGATTTCGGTCCATTATAGCTCAACATTTTTGAAATCGAATTGACTATTCAATTAAATTATAAAACTGTGTTATTATTTTTAATACAAAGCATCTTCCGAAATGGCAATAACTGGAATCAATACTTTCAATAACAAAAATCATTGCTTGGATGGTAAATCAACAATTTTTTAAATGAAAAAATACTGGTCACAAATACTAGTTCAAAATACTGGCCGCGAATGCCGTAATTTTCTGGGGAACTCCTGGGATTTTGGGGATATTTGGCCTAGTTGTTGGATATCTCCAATATGGTTTGTGTCTCTGATAAATTGTTTATTGTTTGGCTAACTGGTTCCTGGCGTTTCTAGCTGAAGGTGTCTCTGCTAATTATATCAATTCTTGTAAATGGTACGAAATTGTTTGACATGAAACAACATAACATAACATAGTGGTGTTGCCGCTGTGTAGTTTTTAGATTTTCACTGCTGCCGTATTCTTCCGGGGAACTCTTGGGACGTTGGGCATTCTCAGCCCAAATTTTGGAAATCTGCAATGTGTTTCGGATCTTTGCTAAATGGCTTATGACTTGGCTAAGTGGTTCGTAACATTTTTGCTTTCTTAACTTTTTTATTAGTTTTGAAAACGAAAAAAAATTATTTACGTGAAAAAAAGCAAGTTTTCGCCGCTTATTTCAGAATAACTCCGAGATAGTTGCATATATAAAAATAGTTTAATATAAATAACTCTTACTGCTTGTTTTATCCAAATCGGATAAACCGATCTCGATTTATGATGAAATATATTATATTATGATGAAATATATTATAAGAAACAAAAAAGTCAAAACACAAAACTCTTTTATTTTTATATTCCTTTTATACTCTCTTATTCACAATACTTATCAAAGGTTTCTGAAAGAAATTTTGTATAGAAATCTGCTTCACAAACATTTTATAAATATCATGATCATTTATTATGAATAGGGGCCATAGTATTTTGGTATCTCATAAGCAACTTAGAGCCGGGGCAAAATGAATTTTTTTTGAAAATTGGGGCTTTTTACTCTTAAGCTACCATAACTTAGTCGTTTACCAACCAATTTTCAAATGTCATGCTTTATTTCAAAGATAAGAATCATATCTGTCAAACGTGAAAATGTTTGTAGAAATCTGATCTAAGCAATAAATTTATGGCTATTTAAATATCAAACCCTAAGAAAACCACTTTGATTTCTATACAGAGTAGCGCCACTTTCGGAAGCCACTAAACTTCCATCGTCAGTACTCACGTGTATTTGCTTATGACCACTTGTCAGGCGGCTCGGTTGAAATTGATTTTAATTCTTATATATACAACTTTTTTGTGAAAATTGAATACGAGAATTAAATCACTCTCAAGCTGATATTGAAGTGCACTTTCCCAGCGTTGCCATCGGTTTATTTTTCTTCATTCCCATTTTTCTGATTTTTTGTTCTACTCAAGACAAACTTTTTTGGTTTGATTTTATACTTGAGTATATGTGAAAATGTAAACATGTGAAAACCTCAAGCCAGTAGCTAATTGTTTATTAATATGACTATTTCGAACGTATTTGCTTTGTGAATCCAAAATGATCACAGTGTTATGCATTAGTGGAAACTGTAAAATTAGTGAACTATCCCCATCTACCCCCACCACCCCCACCGACATCGTGGCATTCGGCTCGGTACTATTAATTATTCTTTTGTCATGGTTAGTCATCTGCATTGAATAGAAATAAGATGAAATGAAAATTATGGAGACAGTTTTACAAACATTGTTATTAAGTTTCATGCAGATGTTTTCAATTGATAAAATCCGATCTCATATCGATTTTTTTGTGATATTTATTCATGTTATTTTGTCTTGAACTAAAAATTTTTATACAAATACAAAATTTAAGCCTCTGTAGTTTGAACACTTAAAGTTTGGTCGTAATTTAATAACAAAAAATCTTTTGTTGTTTCAGGAAAATCTGTAAAAATGTCCACAAACGAAACGTAAGTATATAAAAATAAAAACAAAAAGCTATATTGCTCATGAACAATTGGTGAACATTTTCAATAGCTATAGAAAATTTTAATATGGTAAATGGTAAATTAAAAACTAATTAATTAAAGTAGCATATCATATCATATTTCACGGTTTTTATGTTATTTTTGCATGTACTTAATACTAAAGCATGACTTAGAATTAAACTAACTAAATTAACATTAAAAATTAGAAAACTTTCAACAATTGTGCACAAAATAATAGACTATACATACACATACACACGAATACTCAGACACACAAAGACACTCACAAACACACACACTCATAGAAAGATACATAAATACAAATAAACACATACATATGTATAGTTTCTTAAATAGTTTATCATATCAGCGCCTTATTAATCGAATGCATATTTTTCCGATAACCAACTGTTTTCATACTTAGTTTGTTTAGCTAAAATGTCTGCGTCCAAAAATTTTCGTTACTTTTCTGTGTATGTTTATGTCTTGAACAAATAAATAAAGATTGGATTATCTATACACTCTTTGTTAAAATTATAAAACTACTTTCATCGAACTATAATCAAATAAAATCTATTTCACTTGTGTCACATGCGCTAAAAACCCAAATTCAATTATTATCATTTATGCTCATCTAAATTCAAATAAAACAAATAAAATTAAAAAAGTATCAATACTTCAAGCTCACTGTCACTGTTAAGTCCCAAATTCAGTCTACTAAAACAAACCAAATAGAACTAAATTCAAACTACAACAAACATATGTAAGCACTAAGCTAATGTGCTAATTTTCCTTTTCTACTATTGTTTTTCGTTTTTTCTTTATGATTTATTTCCCAAATCTACATACATACATACTTACAAACATGACATGATTATTATGAAACACAAATACAAAATAATGTAAATGTCAATGAATAACTTAAAATAAAATTTCGAAATACACATACTTACATATTTGTGTGGATATGACATTGCTGGAATGAATGTTTAATTTGATAAATGTATGTTGTGTACACCTGTATAAAGGGGAGACAAGCAACAGCATGGGCAAAGTGTAGCACTTTTGGAAACTACTAATGGTGTTACAATCATTGGTAACAAGCCTACGAATGGCAATGCCACCATAAATACATACAATCATGATCATGAACAAAACGAGGTGGAAAGGCGAAATTTACGCAATAATGACAATGAAGATGATTCTTTCGAATATGGTACAGATCGCGAGAGTAGTGTTTATAATCCTACTACCATGCCTCTACGTTCCGTAATGGCTCAAGCTGGCGGACGCAACTCTCAAAAAAATTCCGAAGGCAATAATGCACATGATAAATCTGATCTTTTAACAAAGGGCAATCAATTGGGCATACCTGAGTCACGTTTTTCACGCTGGATTCCCAAAGATCAAAGAGAGATATTAGAAAAACAGGCTAAAATTATGGCTGAACGTATGAAACCAAAAACACCAGAACCTAAACGTATAATTGAATCAGCTGAAGAAACGACGCCAGACAAACGATCACCTAAAGCATTACATGAAATTACTAATACAACGAACGCAACAATTCAAAGTACTAACGTAGCAACGGAAACGGAAATCTAGTGATCTATTCTTATTGATGATATTGAAGATAATCTAAATATCTGAAATTAATTAAAATTAGAAAGTATGTTATTTAATTATACGTTTAAGCCTCTTAAGTAGTTTAAGTTTTAAGTTTTAAGTTTTAAAGATTATAGAACATGTATGGAAAGATAAAAAATTAAACACACATAGTGAAAGTGGAAAATTAAAAAGAGATTGTGAATAAAAAAATTAAAGCTTCGAAAGCAGTATTAAAAAATTATAAAAATTAAAAACATAATACTACGCCAATGCATATCAGAAAAATGCAGAATGTTGATAACTTGCCATGAGCAGGAATCGAAATCACGTTCTTAGTCATAGTTTATTTTGTAGCCAACAACATATATTACACCGAAAATAATCCATGCAACATTTTACGAAAAAAACTTTCGTAGTTACTTTTTTCGTATTATATACGAAATTTTCGTACATTCCACGAAAAAAGTTTTGGTCTAGAATTTTATTATTTTACGAAAGTAACGAAAACCATTCGTATTAACTTTTTTCGTAGAATGTACGAAACTTTCGTACATATTACGAATTAGGTTTAGTCCAGGGGCCGAATCGTCGCTTTCAATATCGAGTACACTATCGTATCGAATAAAATTTCGACACGTACCGAATGGTTGGATTACCGCATTCGATACTATCGAATCGAAATGTTTAAAAAGTGTACCAAGTTTACTTTATACCGGTTGTTGAATCGAGTAAAAATTTGTAATACATTAAAGAAAAATTCTGTGTTTCTAGCAGCTAGTACAACAAGCAAGTCGATTGGCCAACTGTTTGTTTTGCTTTTTTGCAAAACAAACACAACAAAAGAAAATATTGTATTCCATCGCTCTAGTCCTATCGAGTGGAATTTAAATAGCAGCTTCTCGATTATCGTATGCCGCAATCCCAAAAGGAAAAGTTTTCTATGAATTCTGCTCGATATCGAATGCAACGATTCGGCCCCAGAATTTATTATTTGACGAAAGTAACGAAAACTTTTCGTAGTTATTTCTTTTTGTAAAATATACGAAACTTTCGTTCATATTACGGAATAAATCTTTACACCAGAATTTTATAGTTTTACGAAAGTAACGAAAACATTTACTAGTAATTTTTTTTTGTAAAATATACTAAAATTTCGTAAATATTACGAAATCAATTATGGACTATATAAGTTGTTCATACAATTATTGAATCATATAAAATTAGGCGCTAAGTGAACCGTATACATATGAGTTGTAGACAGCGTTACCGTTGAAAATTGTCTAAAACCAAAAAGGGATTTTGTAACAACAAGAAAAATGTAAAAAAAATTGTTTAATTTGTTCGTAAAACACAACAAATATTTAGTAATATTCTCAAAATATTACCTTAAACTATGAAAGTATTTCGTAATATGTAAAACTTTTTTCCCTTTTCTACGAAACTCTTTCGTAGTATATAAAAATTATTTCTTAAAACACAAAACATACTTCGTAAAATAAACACAAAATTTTCGTTCGTTTCGTACATTTTACGAAAGAGTTTCGTAGAGCGAAATTAAAAAATATTTCGTAAAATATACGAACGATTTCATTCATATGTTGCATGTTTTTTTTCAGTGTATAAATGGCTTTTTTCTATTTTGTGTTTGGCGACCTTTTTAGCTTTTTTAGCTAGAGCATTTTTGCCGTTTATGCAATTTTTTTGTATTGTCGATTTTTTCAAGTTCGGCCACTTTTTTCAAGTTCATCGTTTTGTGTTTTTTTTTCAATTTGACGGTTTTTCGTTTTTGGCGAAATTTCCTAAGTTTGTCGTTTTTTTATTTTTGGCAATTATTTTAGTTTTTGGGATTTTTTTCCTTTTTGGCGATTTCGAAGGTGAATATAGTAATAATTCCACATGTAAAGTTGGGGGAACATGTCTGAGCAGTGCTACCAAACATATTCTAAGAATCGACAAAAATCGCAAACAGCAATTTCAAACACTAAAGACAACAAGAAAAACTGTGTCGTAAAAAAAAACCCCGATGACGACATACACACAAAATAACAACAACAACAATGATAGATAGAAGATTTTTGAGTGAATCAATTCGTTAATGGCGTTGCGTTAATTCTCATTCATTTGTTTAGAGTCTTTAGATAAACATTCAAACTTGAACACGCTTATTTATTTTTTATTTATTTTATTTATAAAATTTCATAAATACTTAATGGATGATGATGATAAATGACCCAGACAAAAATTTTGTTTGATATGTAACAAAAATTCCAGTAACAATTTTTGTTGAATTAAGTAAACTGTTTTGTTTAATATTTCTTAGTATTTTTAGACTAATTGTTTTATAAACTGAGACAAAAATATTGTTTGATATTTTTCAGAAAATACAGTAAATCTTTTTGTTTGATTTAGTAAATTGTTTTGTTTACAATTTGTAAATATTTTTAGAGAAATTGTTTTATAGATTTAAACAATTTGTTCACTGAAAAAACACGTTTTTTCAATGAAATTGTTGATACATTTTTTTCTATATTTACAAATATGTTTGTAGGTCCGTTCGTAAACAAAATATTTACTATTTTATTGAATTCCTTACAGAAAATGAAATTTTGTTTTTCTGTGCATGCTAAACCTTGTCGGCCCCATAATTGCTAGAAATATTATTCGATTTTAAAAAATTTAAACTTGGTCTAAAACTAATGAGCAGATAAAGAAAATACAGTATATTTCATTAATGGCAAGATTTTGTAAAAATGTTCGTTTCTAAACGTTTAAAATTTATATGAAAAGTAACGCAAATACGTTTCAAAAAAAATTTTTTCCATACAAATTTCAAAACGCAAAAAGCGGTTGTATTTACAAAGTCTGGCCTTAAGATATCTTTAACATTTTCAAAGATGTTTGGGCTTAAATTTTAAAATTTTGGTCTTTGGACTCGACTTTGTTCTTTATTTCGCCAAATTATCCGATAGATAATAGCATTGCCAAAATTCAAAAAAATTTATTTGATATAATTTTTAACACAATCTGTGAAAAGAAATCAAAGTCAAGACCTTGCGATGAGAGTAAAAAATGGCTAAAGTTGACTAAGTTTGAATTTATCAAATTTGCATAATATTTTTAAAACTTATGAGGCCGACAAGGTTTTTCACGCCCAAGGTAATAGAATTAAACACCTTGTAGCTCAACGTGCATTTCAATGGGATGGCTCAAATTTCAATATTCTTAAAGCCCAGGTTCTCCACTTTGATTTTCAGATATATCGTTTTGTAATTGAATGGCAAGTTTTAAAGATGCAGATTTAATACCCTTTTTTCCTATTGGAGCCATTGCACAGCTCCTACTTCAACCAGTCAAGGGACAAGTACGGGTAAATAATTGACAGTATGGAGCTGCAGGCATACATGGATCGCTATTTTTATTAGGGTTTTACTTCATATAAATCCCACTTTTACGAGTTTTTCACTTCGCTTAACATCTGCGGTTTAGTCAAATATGTTAGCGGCTATAAAATTAACTAAAATATGTTGACATTTTCTGATCTTCCCTCTTTATGATTCCTTGTTAGCTTTTATTAAATTGTAAAATATGCCTTTAAAGTCTAGTTCTTAATACAAAGTATTAAAATTAAATGTTTAGCTCTTTTAGTCTTAAGTAAAATCCACGAAATAAGATTTAATTAAAAACAAACAAAAAAATATTAATTTGTGTGTTTATATTTTTTATCATTTAAAATTTACAAATTTCACAATTTAATGTTCTAAAAACGAAAATAATACGGCGTCGTTACAAGACTGCTAAATTAACTGTAATTTAATTACATCTGTTAAAATATACAGGAATGTTAATTGAATTACACACTGTTTTAAACAAAGCAATTTTAGGATAAAACATAAGCTAATTATTAAGCTCTTAGCATATTTTTTTTACCTTAACAAGTAAAGGTTAACTTAAATAATAGCTTAAAGCAAATAAGTAAAAATAATATCTTTAAAAAGTCTTCCAAATGAATAAACTATATATAAATGTTAGTTTGAGAGATCTGTAATTAATAATCTTAAAATTTTATTTAATAAATAATCCACATATATGTTTAATTTAAGTGCCTTTCTTACACATGTGTAACTAAATACCTAGATGTATGTATGTAAATATATAAGGAAAATACTACAATTTATACATTGTTGACGCAAATGCAACAATTTATTTTTAAATTAATTTCCTATATTATTTATTAATGTATACTCGTAATCATATGTACATCAAAATAATGACATCTTTGTTTTAAATATTATGTAGCATTAAATTTTCACATTTATTTATAATATAACATAATATATATAAATATACTTTTTATTTATGTATAACTTATGATATGCATATGCTTCTTTTGTTTGAATCAGTTTTATATAGAAACTATTTTAGTGTAATACATACAATGATTTTTTTATATTTTTATACAATTAATGTCTTATTAATATGTTTTCATATGAAACAAATAAATAATTTTTAATTAATTTGTATTAATATATGAAATAAATTATTGAAAGCAAATTTGTAAACATGTGAATTATTGCAAACAAACTACACTTTATTTAATACCATCGATTAATATATTTCATATAATACAAATTTAATAATATAAATGCAAAAGTAAATAATTAATGGCTGCTAAATTTTATTTTGATAGTTTACCCTGTTTTACATACAAAATTCAACCGTTAATAAAATACTGCAATAACTATAAAATTATGTTTTAAATGTAAATTATTACTAATCACGAAGGTTTTGGTTTAAAGGCAAACTAATGTAAATAATAGATTTTGATCAAAAAAAAAATATTGAGAAAAAATAAATATATATAAAATTTTGTAAAAGCACATTCAATAAAATTTAAGTTTAAATCGATTTTAATTGCACATATCGATAAAAAAAAAATGGTTTGCTGCATAAATTGTTTGATTAAATTTTGATACATGTGATTAGCAGCGATAGCGTTTTTGCTGATACGATATCAATACTCAAAAAAATTACAGCGATTCTGATAAGTTTAGTGAACTTAAATCGGCCTTAGACCACATGTAGACTTTATGGTCCGTTTCGGGCATTTCTTGGAACGTTCTGAAGACATCTGAGATTCTCAAAAGCAATTATTTGTTTTCTTCCCTTGATTGGTATTTAGTATGTTAATTCCTATGCAACTGCAAAATTTCATTCGAAAATATTAATAACACTAGTTACAAAATTGTTTTCTAACCTAATTTGGGGTCACTATAAACGAATATGGCATTCATTAATTTTTCTTAACAACCGATTTGGAGAACTAGCTAAAACCTGTTTTTCTGAAGTTTTTTGGCTATTTCCAAAAATCGTATGTTATACAAGTTTAGCACTGTGTCATAGATGTGATTTTCCTTTTTCAGTCAACATATAAGCTACACAGAAAATATTATCACCAAAAATTTTTCAAAAAAAAGTTTTTCTAAAATAAAATTTCATTTTCAGTAAACGTTCTTTACTGAATCAGTGAATTATATGTTTGACTTTTATTAAGGTCGCAGCCACCATAAACAACAACAAAAACAAGTTGTCTGTGTCGTGAGAAAACAACTCTGATAACGACATACACGGAAATAATAACGAGAACAACAACAACAACTAAAGCAAAAGAAATGCGATTGTAACAAGTTTGTTTATTGGAGAGTACTGAGTAAACCAATTCGTTAATTTCGTTGGGTTAATTCTCATTGACTGTTTTAGAGTCTTTAGATAAACATACAGATTTGAATAAAGATTTGAAAATTTAACAAAGTGAAATTTCATAAATGATTGATGCCTTTTTACTTGACACAAGAGGCGCTGCAATATTGCTCTAAAAAACGCGCAATAGCAGAGCTGTAAATGAATTAAGCCCTCTATGTCTCTCACCACCAAAGAAGGTAGCATATTAATCAATTAACTGGTAGGCATTATTTGCCCGAGTGTGCTACATACTTCTCTTTAAAAAAAATAAAAACTAAAAACAAATACAACTTCTAAATTTAAAAAAAAAGTTTTACTTACTCAAACAAAAAGTTTATTTAATATATTACAAAAAATTCAGCAAGTATTTTTCTTTCATTCTGTAAACTATTTTGCTAAGAATTAGTAAATATTAATTAGACAAATTATTTTAACGATTTGGACAATTTGTTTACTGAACAAAAACTTGTTTTTATTGGAATTTTTGAGACATTTTTGTCTGTATTTACAAATTTGTTTGCACATCCGTTTCTAAACAAAATATTTACTAATTCATTGAATTTTTTACTGAAAATAAGATTTAGTGTTTTCTGTGTGTGTTGATTGGATCAAAATTCGGGGACTTAAAGACCTCAAGATTTGAAAAAAATTAAATTTCTCACATTTGTTTTAATTCAGTCGCTCTATTACAGTTTCAAATAATTTTAAAAAAATTTTTAACCCATATCTTGAAAAAAAATGTTGTTCCAAATATAGTAAGCGTAAAATTTATACTATCGGGCAAAAAATGAGGAAGGTACAACACATATAGTAAAAACATCCAATTTTAAATTTTCATTTCTTGATTCCTAGCTCAGTACGAGTTTTTATTTATTCTATGAAATTATGTTCGTAAGAAATGAATTTTATATTTTTTTTAATTTAAATGCAAATTTATTTTTGACACCAACACTGATAGAACATTTCTGGCGATTATCGCATCTACTGATCGCAGCTCAATTGCATCTATGCTTTCAGTATTTTCGGTGGTATATTTTTGTGTTTAAACATACATTTGAAAAAAGTTTCAATCAATTAATTTAATATATGGGTGATTCTCATTCTAAATGTATATTTTTTTTTAATTTTTTGTATTTAGCGTTACATTTGCTTTCGCGGTTCTTCTGGGAATGATTTTTGCGAAAAAAGCGAGTATAAGGCTTGAGAGAACTAACTATACATCCTCTATCTAAGAAAAAATTATAATAATCGCAGCATGAAATTAAAAGTAATGACCACTTTTTCAATTTGGAGAAATAAGAAATTGATATCTTTCAAAACAGTTTTTTATAAAGCAGGCTAAGTCTTCTTTCAAGTAAGGCCAATTTTAACAAGATCGACCGATAATGTCAAAAGTTATGTCAGTTTCAAATAAATATTCGTATCAAAATACGACCCACCTAATACATCCTTCGAAAATATAACAACCCACAGAATGATACAAGCAAATTTTATTCAAAGCAAATCAGAAATCTATAATCAGATAATGTTCTCTATATCGTTTCTACCCTTCAGCTGCTATTAGCTTCATTTTTACGTTCCAAAATTTATAGATAAATTACATTTAAAAATTTTTTAACGTAACGCTCAATACATTTTCTTACAAAATCGATATTTTTCAGAACACACATTATATTTTGAATTTAAAACAATTCAGCTGTATGATCTTCGATGAGTTTTAATATAAACTCCTTATTTATACACCAAAGAAATTTAATTAAATTAAAAAAAATATGGATACAAACCACGTTTTAACAAAATTCACAAAACGTTTTTAAATATTTAGAAGTACAAACCTATGCTGCTATTTTAGTGTATATTTTAAATGCAGTTTTAACAATTAAACTGAGTAACGAAGCGTACTAAAAAAGCGCAACGCTCAATACACAAGACTGTGGACAACGCCAATTTAAAAAAATGCAAATATTCTAAGACCGTTATAAATTTAATCTTGTTTTTGAAAAAATTCAAACTCTCTTAATGTGGAAAATCAACAGCATGCATGGCGGGAACGCCATTTTTAATGAAGAGCGTATAATCAATATTTTCGTTCTTCGTTTTTAACAGATAATGGAAAGTCTTACATAAAAAAACTTATTTATTTATAATATATTAAATCATGCCAAGCAGTTTTCATGTTCAAATTTATGCGTTTATTTTATGAAATAATTTACTATACTTTCAACGGACAGCAAGAAAGTATTTAAAATGAGAATCACTCATATATGTACATATGTATATTAAAAACCTACCAGAAAAAATGTCCCACCAAAAACCCCATTCCTAACCAAAGAACGAAACTTAGGGCCCTGACAAAAATAAGCCAACGAAATATAAATTAAATTTAAACGCAAAGTGTCAGAAAAATAATTGGAAAACATTGAAAAACACGAAGTGTACCAGAGAACAAGGATTAAAAACCATTTTGTCAATAAAAAACATCCTGGTGTGCATTTTCTGGTAGTATTTTGTGCTAAAAATATGCAAATATTTTGGTTTGCGTTGAGCTATAAAACTCTCATGCAGTATTTTCTTTATAGATGTGCACTTAAATGTTATAAAAAATACATAAATAAAATAAAAATGTATGTTTTAAAACAATTTGTTTATGTTTATTAAAGCACCGTGGGACACATGGTGACAGAAACGTTATCAGGTGGAAAGAATAATAAACATGAAAAAGTATTGATAAATAAAAAAAATTTAAAATTAAATTTATTTGCTGCAGCGAGAGTTGTAAGATAAGTTTTGAGGGGATTATTACAAAAACTGCTACTAATATAATGATACAAAGGCTTTTCTTTCAATTTATGAGAAATACTTGAACATTTATTCTAACTAATAGTTAGTTCTGGCAGCGTTATCCCGTTACAGATTGTATTACAAAATATTGTGGCTGTGAATTTGGAATTGTATCGATTTATGGATGAAAAATCTGTAAAAAAATATTTTAAAAATTATCTAAAAAAGTTAGACATTCTATTTATCAAGCGGAACATAACCATATATACTAACAGTATTTCATTGAACTCTTGAGTATAGCCTTTTTACACTAAAAAAGTAATAGAAACACAAGGCTGCATTTTCTACAGAAGTCGAACTGCTTACGAGATAGTCTAAAACTAGTTTTAACGGTTCGAAAAGTATACTATTTATCAAACTTAATCCAGTCATACATACTTATAATACATATTTCATTGAGATCTTCCTTAAAGTATGCAATCATTTTTAATACAAAATATAGTTTTATTGCTAAGTAAGTGAATAACCCAGTATGCATTTTTCGCCGAAATGTTTGACGAAAAAATCTGAGACTTTACTAGATAATCAGCCAAGTTATCTAAAATTCCCTTAGATATTGAACTTAATAGTCGACAGTATTCTGGTACGCAGTTTCGCCGTATTATCTAAAATATTATCCGATTAATATCACTCTTGTCTGCACATTATATGATGGCAATTTAATTTCCTTTAAAGCGGCCCACCCACCTGCAATATAGTTGTGCAATGTGTATGTCAAATTTGCAGGTGGAACAACATATTGGCAAATATCAAAAGACTTTTGATTTTTATTGTACAATCAATACAATTGTGTAATGTGGTGGCAACATTGCACATAGGGGCAAAAGTATATCAAACCACGCTGTAAATCAACCGCCATCGTTTAATAAGAAAGATTGTTACCAACGGACCTTTTTTAGAAACGTCAATGGCATATCTTTCATTCTAGGAGGTGATTGCTGTAACTTCTTTTAGAAGCACCCACCCACCACCTGCCAATATTGGAAAATATGTAAATTGTATAAAGTGCAAAATTTAAATAAAATGCAATATCGCAAAAAGTTAAACTTGGATGCAAATATAGACATTCTGTTCTTTATTGTGTATGTAGTAGATGTGGGGAATATTGAGGATCTCTATAACGTTTACGCTTTCGAAATATGAAAATGTAGAAAATATAGTCTACAATTATACTTTTCATATAAACATGAATCTAACCATGAATAGGCCATAATTTTAGAAATATTTTTACACAGATCCATTTTCTTAAAATAATACAATACAATGTGAAAACAAAATAATTTTTTTTTGATGAGAAACATCATTTTTTCATGTAAAACTTTTATATATAAAAAAATTAACACTTTGAAAATGAAATTTTTTATTTGACTTTGGAATCTACCCTGTGATTACACAAAGAAATTTTAAAATTTTTCATTACTTTTGCGCATTTTATACGACATTTCTGATAAATTTCGACAGGCCGTAAAAAGTGTCAGAGAAGTCCGAATATTTTCCGGGGTTTTGTCAGAGATTTTTCCGATATTGTTGAAAATTCCCTTATCATTTCCTCAGAACATTCGTTCAGAATTCGTGCGGAGCTCTATCAGAGATTTCGGCAAAATTTGCTGAACTTCCTAAGAGCAAAAGTCCGCTTTCTTGTCCACCATTTATAAGATTTACGGTACGTTTTCTGATAGTCTTCGGTTGCAAATTCGGACTCGGACCGAAATCGGCAAACTAATTTTTTTTCTTTTTAAGCCGGATAAAACGGACTTGAGTTCGTATGGTTTTTTTACAAGAGAAAAGTCTTTCGAAAGAGAAGTAAACTAACTTTTTTAAAGCATATAATAATACCTAACACCTTGCTCACACACGTCAAGTTTTCTTGTTCAAGTCTTGATTCAGCTGTGAGAAAGACAGAGAAATGAATACATATTTCTCTGTCGCTCTTCCAGCTGAATTGAAACTTGATCAAGAAAACTTGACGTGTGTGAACCAGGTATAACTGAAGACATAAAAGCAATTAAAGCATTAAATTTGAGAGAAAAAACTTATCACGCAACTCCTGTGGAAGAAATAAATTATCATATTACAAATACATTTGTTTTACAATGAATTTACATCACTAAACAATTGTATTTTTACTAACACACACATACTACTAAATACTATTATTAAATTATATAACTTCGTATATACATAAATGGTAATTGTTGTGAGTTGTTTTATAAAATTATTTATTTTTTTATATATATTTGTATTTGTATTTTACCGCAAAAATATTTTTCGTTTATTTCCTGTATACAAAACAAAAGCATACCTTAACTAAAACTAAATTTATATGTATGAATTTGTTAAAACCAACCAACATACAAACCATAATAAAAAAAATATAAGCAAAGACAAACCAAAATACATTTATCAAAAAATAAAACAAACAAAAAAACAATTCATCACTTACACCTGAATCATCTTGATTTTCTAATTAAACCTTCCTCCTTCACTTCACTTCACAATCACACGAACCATCTATACCACCGTCATCAACATCATTTTTGTCCGACGTCGTCCATCATGCAGTAGTGATACTGAAAGTGCTGACGTTAAGGCAACATCGACAGCAACAACTGCAACCACAGCCGCTGTATCAGAATTGGATGCAAATGCCCCTGTGAATAATGAAAGTGGCAGCGACAACAGCAGCCCCAACAACGGTGGCAATAAAAAGTCAAAACGTTTACCTTCACTTGCTGCTATCTTTAAGCGTATAAATGAAAGGGATACTTCAAATAAACGGAAGAGCAACGAACAGGATGTCAACAATGAAGGTGAAGGTTTAACACCGGCAAATACAGCAACGACAACAGAAGCTAATGAACAATTGGCAACTGATGGTAGCACCAACATAAACACTGATGGCAATGACAATCAACCTAAGGTACGACAATTGCTTATTTTTTATGTTTTTTTTTAGATTTTATTTTTATATTTTTTCTAACTTGTACTCTTCTATTCCCTTTTTATTATTTTCCAAAGCTACAACAAAATCAATTGTTAATTGTTGATAGGGGAAATTTTTTTTCCTATGATTTAAAAAAACGGTTAGACAAAAAGTTATTTCGTTAAACGTTTAGTAAGATGGTCTAAACATGATTATCTGAAAGAGGCATGAAAGCTCCAAAATTAAAATTAATAAATTTTATATTGAATAAATAGATATTCATTTCCGATATCTTTAAGAAATCCTTTAGCTAGTAGGCACAACTCGATTCAGCAAAATCGATTGATCTATTGGAGAAATGATGTCCTTGTTATTTTGCTTACAAGAAGGAGGAGCTTTTTTAATACTTCCGAAAGTTTTCTCGAATTGATATTTTTCTTCTGATTACTTTTACACCTGAAAAACCAAAAGATATATTCATAACTACTTGTCGAAATTTTTAGAATAATAGATTTTTATCAATTTTCTAGAGTCTGCCACTTTTTAACTGACTTCAAAAAAGAAAAACTTTATAAATTGTAATTTTTTATGTGTGTTCCCTCAGAACTGCTCCATTTATTACCCGATTTTTGGATTGTTTTTCCTTGCTTGAAAGCCAAAAATCGTAACATCGCAAAACCACTATTCGATATACTCTGAGGATAAAACTTTTAAGCCCAACCGAAAGCCAGCTAGGTAGTTAAATTTTACTAAGCAAAGCTAGTACTTTTGTTTTCAAAAGGACACTATTTTCTGTTCCAAATAATGATCATGTATATAAATAATTTCCTTTTTTATGTGGAAATAATGGCCATCGACGTTATTCTATGCCACCAAAACTACATTTCCCGTTTGAAAAAATATCTGGCGTCTTGCGTATCGTTTCAAATTCATGATAATATACGTTGAAAAATTATTCTCAAGCGGTACAAATGGGTCAAATATGTAAAAAGTTTATATTTTGTATGGGAACCCTTTAAGGAAAGGATATAGTGGGTAGGTATGCTAAAAAGAAATGTTAGGAAAAAATTAAGTAAGGTAGGTCTTACATTTCACCCGTCTAGGGGCATCCTAGGCGCTGCATGGGCCACATTTAAGAATTTCATTAAACTGTCATATTGTATGGGAGCCCCCTAACGGGTGGAGATAACGGGCAAGTATGTTTTGAGAAAATGTTTAGGACAAAAAACTAATGCAGGCCGGCCATACATTTTATCTCCCTAGAGGGACTCCTAGGCAGTTCTTCTTCAATTCTCCAGCATATTTAAGGGATGGAGATAGGGGCTAAGTATGTTCAGAGAAAATGTTAGGTAGGAAAAATTATGGGGATAGTCCTACATTTTACCGCAGTTGAGTTTCCTAAGAGCTGTGGTTCCAATAAAACTGAGATAGGGGAAAAGTCTTTTCAGAGAAAATGTTAGGTAGGAAAAATTGAGGCGGTAGTCCTAAACATGGTATGGTAGCCCCTTACGGAATGGAGATAAGATGTAACTATATTCGGACGAAATGTCGGGGTGTCCTAGACTTTACCCCTCTAGGAATGACTTCTGAACATGAAATTTTCAATATATTTTTTTGAAAATGGGAACTTATTTCTTCTATAAAATCAAAATTTTCACGGATGGCTCCAAACGGGGAAATAGAACTGGAAAACTTCAATGTAAGAGTTTCATTTAGGCTTCAGGATGGCTGCAGCGTCTTACAAGCATGAATCTCCGCTATCACTAGGGCGGCAAGATGACTAAAGTAATATAGGATATCGGAAGATGTCTATATATTTACCGACAGCAAAGCGGCCATCGCCGCTATAAATGGTGTATACACTACTTCATTGGTGGTTGTCGAATGCCGGGTATCTCTAAATGAGAAAGCGATACACTTGAGAGTAACACTGGGTTAGGTTCTGGAACATTCTAATTGTCCCGGAAATAATATTGCGGACGGAATTGCCAAACAGGGCGTGACATTGAGCACGTCAATGATCTGACACTTCTTTGGCATCCCTCTATCACACTGTAATCTACTGATATCACTTGATCATACAGGCTTTCGCAACATAGGTGGGCACCTGCCACGTGAGGTCCACGTGCCCACAATAGGATCTCAGCAGAACACGTGATCTGCTCAGGCTTGGTAAATGTCAAACAAAACTATTAGTTATAGTGCAGACAGGGCAATGGAATATTGAGAACCATGCTAAAAGCTGCGTCTAAATTACAAAACCTATCGCAGAGGTTGTAATGATGAGGAAGAGGAGGAAGCGGTTCTTCATCTTCTATGCCAATATCTAGCTCTAGCCAGCTTAAGGAGAAGAATTTTTGGCGCTAACGTACTTAGACAGTCTTGCAAACTTAGACAGTCTTGCAAATGTAATGCTAATCGGGCTATCCTCGTACTTAGTTCAATCGAAGTGGTTTGACACGGCGACAGGACAATCGTAATTAACGATTATTACGCCTTGTTTGTTCTAGGGTATTACAAAGTAACTAAATTAACGAACCCAAGTGAGTCACTTCTTGAATCATGGCAGCCCTCGCAACCTAATCTAACCTTCATCTATAAAAGAGGTGCCCTAAGAAGCTAGCCCTAGGTTGCCTTAGCCTTCACTCCAAAGTGGATTTATACAGGTGATATTATAAGCACAGCTGTTCTATTTTTACCATAAATTAGACGCTCGTATTTCAAAATATGTTGACATAGGGGCTGAGATGTCAAAAGTTATTGTAATGTTGTGATTGATTTAGAATCAACACCACCTATTTAAATTAATTCGTCTTGCTTCATTCTTCATTTACTGCCATAGAGGATTTTGTAGTTAAATCACCAGCAAGAAATTTTCTTAGGCATTTGTAGGCAGGTTTGGTGAAGACAAGACTAACAGGTCACACAATGAGATTAGTTTCAATTGACAGGGTTCCATAGCCACTGGTTTCATTGGTCCCAAGGACGATGAAATTGACTTTATCAGGAAACCCTCATTATTAATTCTACACAGGCACTTTTGGGCTCAATCTGACGAGGCTGTGCGGTCTTTAATAGTCACGTAAATTTTTCAGACTCCTGAATGAATGTAGCTTATTCTAGGCTGAGATCCTGGCAATTCTAAAGACCACGGAATCGTTAGTCGAAACTGTGATTTAAGGAGATAGTCAGGCGGAGCTAAAGGATGGGAAAAGACACACTGTCAAATCGAAACCAGTAAACGACTCCTTAGCGTGCTTATACATGAATATAATGTCAGACTATGCAACCACTGACGAACTGCCAAGAATATGTTCTACGTTGTATAGGGCTGTCAATAATGGATTGGAAATATGGTTCACTTACTATCTTAGAGCACTCAGTAATTGGGAGGTGGATAGAACCAATAATTCCTGTAGAAGTAAAGTTTTGACGACTGTGTGGTTAAATCATGTCTAGGGAATATCCGAACTACTATTATTTATGAATGGGAAGTTTCTAAAAGTCTAAATAAGGGCTTTGGCTGGTCACTTCTCGATCAGGACGAGAACCAGCATTTGTGAAACTAAACTGGTTACAGAAACTGTTCTGTGAATTATAACCTTGATGACAATAGCATCACCTGAACAGAAGGTGGATGAAATATGTGTTAATCGACAGAAAATTAAAAACCACTTGATATTAAGCTGAGAAAGTACCATTCTAGGTATAGGATTGAGAAGATTGCTTCGTATTATATTTTTAACGTTTGCTTCAGTATTTTCTGGAGAAATGTTAGTTTCCTCTACTCAACACTTGATTTATAATTTTTTTTTTTTTGCTTTTTCCCATGTTGTGTTCACACTATTGGGATTTAATTTGAAATCAAACCATTTAATTTTTTTCTCAAATTTTTTTTGTACATTCGTTCCCTTTAGTTTTGCCATATGCTTTTTGTTATTTGGAATTACGAGTACATAGTTTATCTTGATATTGGTTTTTTTCTTTAATTTTATTTTCCCCTGCATTAATTTTCTATGTGTTGATGTTGATGTTGATTTTATTTTACAGTTGTATTACCAGACTATATTTATATTAGATTTCAATTTGTTTATTTGTAATAATTGTTGTCAAGATACGATTGAAGTTATATCATATAATAAAAATCTCTCTGTGTATGCATGTATTTTTCTTTTCAAATATACTTTTTTATCAATTTAACAACGACAAAACCAAATAAAGGTTGTAATATGGCAAACATCAACACCCGAATGGACATTTAAATAAACTGAAATGAAAATAATCAAGGTAACATTTTGATAGAATAAACATTATGAAAATAATTGTAAATGGAAAATGTATAAACTTAAATACTTAGTTGTGCATACATACGTATACATATGTATGTGAATGTATTGTATATACAATTATAATTGTTTAATAGTGTACATCGTAAGGTCTGTCGATGTTTAAACTAGATAAAAGATATAGAAATATGTATAATAAATGAATATATTCGATATGCATATGAATAAATTATAAATATACAGACATATTTTAACAGATTAAAATAATATTAATTTACAAATTTTTGATATATTTACTTTTAAATGCAAACAACTTATACGGTTGCTTGTTGTATAAATCCTTTAGCTTTAGGCTTTTAAGATCTCATAAATAGTTTATCTCTTTAAGGTTTTTAATACAAGTAATTGTGTTATTTTAATATTCATTTACTTATTTCACTTCTAGGTTTTGATATTAAGTACTTAATTAAGCATAATCTTAAGGTATAAAATCTCTTTATACTATAAAAATGTAGCTACACAATATATCACCAAGTCTAGTCAAACAAAGATGGTAAAATGAATTAGGTTATCTGGCAACAAAGCAATCAAATCTTTGCTAATTATTTAAACCAATAGAAATGTTAGCATACAAAAATTATATAGTTCAAGATTATAACACTATGCAACAAGAAAAATGCTAAGGAGTATCACTATATGATTTGATGTGTTATGCCCCCCTAACTACAAAAACAGTCGAAGTTTTGAATTCTATGGAAATTTTTTTCCTAAAACTTGGGATTTTTGAAGAGGCCGATTTTATTGTAACTTAAGAAGGCATTCTCCAACTTTATTACAAATACCACTAAAAAAATTTTAATAATATTGCCTTTAAAACGTTTAAACCTTCTTTTAATATCAAGGTACCCAGGTACTTCAGCGTTTTAAGCTTAATTTTTTTACCGTTAAGAAATTTATTATTTGACATATTGTCAAGTTATATTTTAAATGAAATTTATTTGTTGATGGTTATTAAGCAATTGTCTATATGCACTTAGACAATTGCTTAGTAACCATCAACAAATAAATTTCCTTTAAAATATAATTATGACAATATGTCAAATAATAACTTTCTTAAAGGTTTAATTTGGTTTTTATTTTTCATTTTGCCTTATAATACTTTTATTGTTATCCAATGGATTTCTAATTGTATACAGGTGTAGAAAAATAAAATAGATTCATATCGAATATAAAATATTTGTTGGGTTTTGTATAAGTTTCTAGGCCTACTACACTTATTTTATTCTCTTGTGAGTTTCAAAAATAATATTGTTTGTAAATTCTCAAATGGTTTTGAAAGTCTGTGCATAAAATAAGAGGTTTGTAACTATTCAAAGTTATGGTTGAAGTCTACTGACGATTTGGTAAAAGCGCGAATGAAATGCATATAGACAATTGCTTAATAACCATCAAAAAATTAATTTCACTTAATTTTTTTACATAAGCTGATGATTCACACACTTGAAACTTCTTGAGAACTCGTAACTGTTAATAAGTTTTCGATTATTACTGATTTTGAATTTAAAAATTATTTTAGATAAGCGTTACAGACCAATTTACTTCTAACATCCTTAACAGTATGGCAAGGTACCTGGGTACCTTCATACTTTTTATATATAATTCTTCTGCAAGTGTGTATGAAATTGAACTATTCCCAAATGACGGTACTAAGTTAGATGAAATTTTGTGTGTGTATTTAGGTGGGTCCAAGAATGGCTCAGATTTATAATTAGTCCCGGTAGGCGGCGCTGCGATAGTGCTACAATTTTTTTTAATGCAACACCATGATATGGATATCAAATGAGAGGGTTTGTTGAGACGAGTTCAAAAAATTAAACGACGTCATAATTAATCCAATATGTCAAATGAAGCAAGTCTACTTGGGTCCAACTCGTTCGAACTCGTCCAACGGCTTGTTTTAGATAAAAACCTATGATCAGACCTATGTAATATCAATGGGTTTGATCGTAGGTTTGTGTCTAAAACGAGCTGCTTAACGAGTTCGAACAAGTTGGACCCAAGTCTAATATCTGGCGTTCAAGTTGAGTTTTGAGTTGAGCTTTCGAAATGTTAAGGAAACTATTTTTGTTAGACATTTTAGTCCGCTATTTCGCTGTTTAAGGGGGGTTTCTTTGACCCTTTTTAAGACAAACACAAAAATAGCTATGCAGCAAAGATTTA
Organism: Panzeria rudis; assembly: GCA_956483635.1. Taxonomy (NCBI): domain Eukaryota; kingdom Metazoa; phylum Arthropoda; class Insecta; order Diptera; family Tachinidae; genus Panzeria; species Panzeria rudis. Next base: position 129,492,242 of record OY101449.1, on the reverse strand, counting down.
TAAGGTTAAAATTGTATACAAAAATGTTCTTTGTAGTGTTGTTCATGAAATTTTTGTAAAGACCTGAAATCTAAGGATTACAAGATTTCTTACGCCAATTCGCTGTAAAGACTGATTTAGAACACGATGTTGTCGTTTCTGTCTCATAGCTTTGCAATGTGACAGAAATTATCAGCTTATTCGACTACATCTACGTTTTCTACATTTACGGTCGGCTAAATCAGCCTTAAGAAAGTGCAAAACTCCCACTAAAATTAATCTCAAGCGCAAACTTTCAAAATGTCGCTATACGTATATTTTTTTTCATTGTCGCCCTAAAACAATTAGTCGTTAGAATTATACAGTGTAATGAGTGAAAGTTTTCATTAAATCTGTGTTGAGGGAAACTTTGTTTCAAATTAAGTTTTCATTGAACTTGACCTATGTAATAATCTATTATTTTCGGTAGAACTTGAAAAGAAATTTACTGAACTTAAAATGTTTTAGTTTTCTTACCATATTTTTCATTTTATTTACAGAAAGATAAACAACTCGTCTATGCAGAACTTGTACTAAAGCCAGCCGAAAATAAACCTGTAGCAGTGAATGAACCTTCTTTACCAGCAAAAAGTTCAACTGAATATGCGGAAATAGTTTATGTCAAAAAAGACGAAAATACCAATAAAAAATGAAAAACAATTCTATAACATCAGTGAAAAAATAACAAAAAAATGTTTTCAGTTTTAAAATAAATTGAATGGTAAATTTTTAATATATATAAAACAGTTTTTAAAACTAAATGTAAGCTAACAAAAAAAAAACACTAATTATTTCACGATGTCGAAAGAATTTTTTCTTTCGCAAAATTACATTTAAAAAACAAAAACCCATTCCAAAACTTTGTTTGAGTTTTAAATTTTATTAAAGGAGGAATTCTTTCAACAGCGTGAAATAGGCAGCTATAAAAATTTTAAATCTCGCATTTTTTAAACGTTATTATAAAATTTAAAAGAGTAATTTCATTAGATAATTATATTTTACTAGAGTAGTCCTATAACGGTCCCACTTTAAAAGAAAAGTGTAAACATATGAGAAAAATATTAATTAGGGAATTCACAATAGCGTTCTAAAATGTGTCTTAATATATCGACGTCTTAATTTTAGTCTTTTATTATGGGTTGGAAAGTTTGTTGTTTTTGTTTTGTGTGTAAATGAAATTTACCACCAGATGATAAGTTTAAAAGTCCAAGAAGCATGTTTTTTTCAATACGGCAATATTTTAAATAAAGAATTTGTGTGTGGTTTAAGTGTGTTGGTGTTTATTTGGCTTGTTGATAGGTACCAAACACGAACGTGCTTGTGTTGTTGTTTTGTTTGTTGTTGTTTTGTTTGTCGTGTTCTATACATGTAAATAGTGAGAAATATTCGGCAAACTTCGTCGTTACTTTTATTACTTTAATACGCTGTGCTTTGTATCGTTGCACACAATGAAATTTTAAGGTGTAACGATATTGCTATTTCCAAATTTTAAGATACACATTGTGAATTCCCTAAATTATTTAAAAATACATATATTTATTGCCTTAAGATTATGTACTTCTGTCAGCGATATTCAAAAGTTTCAATAATCTATTCTTTAAATAATCACAGATTATAGCTACAGATACTTAGTTTTCAAGATGGGAAAAACCCGTATGGGACTTGTCCTGAGAAAAGTATCCTCTTAGGAAGAACTTAAATTTTAATCTTGGTGAGTTAAAGAGCTGAAGCAACACTTTTCCCCCTTAAAAAGTGACAATCAATAACAACTTAATGGCGTACGCAACAAAGTGTTGGCCCGATCCATCTTAAGACTTTGAATAAGTACTCTTCTGCACGATTCTTAGCTAAGGAGTGCGATAAATCTGGTCTATACAGTGTTGCTTATGACCAAGTTCTTCCAAATTGTCTTGCAATCAATGTTTCCAGCAGCTGTTGAGAAAAGGGTATTTTCATACAAATCTAAATAGCTCAAAAAGAAGTTCAAAAAATGCTAAACAGATTTAGAAAAAATTGTAGATTTTATGAACGTTAATTTTAAGCTACATATTACATTCGCTTCGTAATAAAATTTATGTTGCAAATTTTACAAAATTTAGCAATTTAAACCAGTAATAACAAAAAGTTTTTATAGATTTTAAACCAACATTAAATTATGTATATGCATATGAGAGAACGACAAAACTCACTTTTTCTTGATTTAATCATACATTAAATTTGTTATTCTGATGTAATAATGCATCGTTAAGTAAAATAAGCATCGCCATGTAATTTAAATGGGTTTGATCATAGGTTTGTTTCTAAAACGAACTGCTGAACAAGTTCGAACAAGTTATCCCCAGGTCTAATCGTAGTGATGAACGCTTTATTTAAGTATGCGTGATACACTTTGATCAAGCTTGTTCGAACTTGGCCAGCAGTTCGTTTTACACACAAACCTATGATTAATCCCATTTAAATTACATGGATTTGACCATAGGTTTTTGTCCAAAACGAGGTGGTGAATGAGTTCAACGAGTTGGACGGAAGTCTAATGTGTGAGTTGAGTACTCGAATATGTTTTATACACATTATACATTCAAATTTTATTCTCATTTACGCCCCTTTTCACAATGAATGATTAAGAGTTAACGTGTACTTTAACGTCAAGTTTTTATCGCGTAAATTACTTAGCTTTGATTATAGGCTTACGTCTAAAGCGAGCTGCTGAACGAGTTGGACCCAAGTCTAGACTAGACTTGGGACCAACTCGTTCGAACTCGTTCAGCAGCCCATGTAAGACACAAACCTATGATCAAACCCATGTAATTTAAACAGTGTTGGTAGGTTTGAGGCTAGAATGAGCTGCTGGATGGGTTCGAACGAATTGGACCGATTCTTACGAAAGAGAGCCTGAGGTTTCTAAGCCACATTACACAAATTTCTTTATTGTACAATAAATATCAGAGGTCTTTTGATTTTTGCCAATATATTGTGCCACCTTCGAATATTATATACACATTGGCGATAATATTGTACAATACGAAAAATTGCACAATTATATTGCAAGCGAGTGAGCCGCTTAAGAAGGATGTTTGGATGAATTGGTTATACACTGAGCCCCAGTAACGAAGTGGCTGTACTGCAACTCTGTAGTACAAGCTCCAAAAAAATCGGCGTATAGCAAACCTTCGTGAGCTGACTGCTGCAGGGGTTTCATAGAATAAGGCAATAAGAACAGCCGCCAAAAGAGTTCATTGAAAGTCATTAATACAAACGGTTTGCTCCCCAGCTGGAGAATAACAAAACATCAAAACGAATTTTAAAGAATTAAAAATATATTTATTTATAAATATTTATTTAATTCACTTGGTAAATTTAATTTTGGTTGCTATAGGCTTAGGCACTCTACTTGCCTGCATTTCGTTGGTGCTTATGCCAATACATCAGTAGACCTTTAACAATTTATTTATTTTAATCTTTTATATTCAATATTTACAACTACCGTTTTCTACTTACTATTATTATTAAACATAAACGACATTTGTTCATAGTGTCAGTAAATATACGTCAACTGGGCCAGTTATGGGACATCCCTCGTAAAAAATAAAAGCACAAGCAAAAAAAATCACAACATTATAGAAATTAAATCAAATAAATAAGAATTTAAATCATCACATCAAAAACAATTACATATAAATATTGTAATAATTTTTTATAATAAATAATTTATAAAAAGCCATAACTTTCAAAAATAATTTAAAAAAAAGAAAACATTAAAAATAAAATTCAATAATAACACAATAAAAACAATGTTAATGTATTAAGATTATAAAAAAGCTTTTTGCTATAAACACGATATTCAAATAAAGCCCATTTGAAAGGAAATTTTGTCTCTTAATATTAATGAGAAAATAAAAATTACAAGTAAATTAAAAATTTTTATAAAATATTTCATTTAGAATATGTAATATTTATATATATTTTTTAATTATAAAAATTAATTACTTTTAAACCTTTTTACATATAATATTTACGAAACAATAAAAATATTTTATTCAATATTTTCTTTTGAATATATTGTTTGTTTGTTTCTACATTCAAATCTATTTTCCATCCACTTTAATTGTATTTTAGTTGGTACCAATATTTTTAATACACATACGTACATATACATTTTTATATATACATATATATTATTTATTACTAATGATGTATTATTAACAGTAAGTTTAAGAGTTTTGTAAATTAAAAAAATTTTTGTACAAAACATTTTTTTCTAAAATAATAAACGTATTTTTTTGTAATAAATAAAATTAACTTTTAAAATTAAAAACATTGATTTTAAGTTTAGACTGATGTTTTATTTATGTATCTGGTCTGCTATCGGGTAATTTCAAAATAGTTCTTGCCAAATTAGCCGACTCCTAAACAAACAGATGGAATATATGTGAATACGTACAGAGGGATATAAAAGCAAAGATTCAAAAGAAAGAAACTTAAAGCATGTTTTTAAATAGATCTGCTTGCTAACAAAAAAAAACGAGGAACCAAAAGATGAGTAGACGGACATCGGATTCAAAAATGGAACAATGAAACATTATTTCTGAAAAATACGTCGAAAATAGCTTCTTGGTTATTAATGTTTTTCCTATATTGATAAAACCGTAAAAAATCTTTTGTATAAAATATTTTAGAACGCGATTTTTATCTTACATTTCTTAAGTTTTCTTTATTTTGTAAATGTTTACTCATTCTGACTCATTTGTCAGCTAAGTGATACTTTAATTTTATTTATTATAAATAAAGACCTGATTATACATGATACTTCTACAGTCTCAATCATCTATTTTCTTGTTACACAATTTAATGTTTTCTCTAAGATTTGTGAACGTTTCGTCAACTTAATTACCCAACAAGAAAGACAAATAATAAATTTCACTTCCTGCTTTTGTTACGCTGTTACTAAATTTCATAGTCGCCTTTGAAAATCAAATACAAAATTTAAGTAAATAACAAGAACAATAAATATTGCGTAGACAATTGTTAAATTATATAGCAACATTTGTTCTTTTCGCGGTAATATAGCACAAGATAGTAGACATTGATTGACAGGATTACCTCATTACTTCAATTAACTATCATGATTGTGTAATAGGAGCTACATTATTTATTTTCATAAACAATACTAAGGACAGACGGCCATAGAAAAAACAAAGAAAAGGAAGACGAATCTGTTCAACCAACTAAAAATAGACGTGACAACGCAAAATGGACGTGACACTTATGCAAATTTTGACGAAAATATCAGTACTATTGTTATTTTAAGCTAAAATCTAATGGTGATAAACTCATAAATTATACAATAAAAATTTTAAAGAAGAAAACGTAAAAAGTTCATTAACTTTAATGTCAGTGTAAATATATGTTTAAGGATAATAAGAAAATAGTTGTAAATAGAACAGTAAGTAGCAGGAATTAAATAGTAAGTGAAAATTAATATTCACTACACTGAAGAAAACCCATGCAACATATGCACGAAAACGCTCGTACATATTACGAAATATTTCGTAATTTCGCACCACGAAATTCTTTCGTAATATATATGAAATGTATGAAAATAATTAAGCAAAAAAAAACTAAAAAAATGTTGGCGCGACCAGGGTGCGAACTCAAAGCAAGTACTCTACCCACTGAGCAATTTTCTACTTATTTAATACGAGTTAAAAATGTATTTTATTTAGTTACATCTGAAAAATATGTCAATTTATAAAAAAGTAATTTTAATTTATTTTGTATTTCAAATATATTTTTAGCAAGGAAAACTTTTGCGAAAGGGTTTCGTTACTTTCGTAAATTCAAAAAAAAACTGACTAGAATTATACGAAAGTTTTGTATATTCCACGAAAAAAGTAAATACGAAAGTTTTTTTCATAAAATGTTGCATGGATTATTTTCAGTGTAGGATCCCATCAGGTGCACGAAATTCAATGACTTGAACCGTAATCAAGTTTGTTTTTAAGCGTTTCTTAGACAAAAAAGTCAGCACTGTGCACTAGAGATGCCGCCGCTTTGCGTGCTCTTGAATTTTATGGATATAAGTGTGTCAGTAAAATATAGTAATAGGAAGTTCTTTAGGTAGTATTTAAAGTTCCCGTTATACAAAATAATAAACTACTGCCAACGTTAAAAAAATTTAAAATACCTGTCTAATTTCTAGCAAAATTTATATTAAAAAAATGCGTATTTCTAGGGTTCCAGTTGAGTTCAAAAATGTATTGTCTTCTAAGACTTATAATAAAACTTTATGAGAAATTTTTTTGTAGGATATTGCAGCATGCTATCGTACCCCCGAAGGGGAGCTTTCTGTCCCTTTTTAAGAAAGGGTCAAAAAAGACCTATACAGCAAACCGCTACAGGGTTAAAATGTTCCATGAAATTATTTCTCGCGGAGTCTTACATAAAAGTGCTGAACACATGTAATACTTAAAACGAACGTTTTACACGATATCTTATTTCGATTCTCTACAACAATGACCAAAAGGTGGGGTTCATGTAAAAAAATTTGCATAACTTTTAAATTTATGGAGATCACATTATCAAACTTTTACGGTATAATGAGGACACCCTAGGCTAATTTTGTTAAGAAAATAAAAACAATAAAACATGTCGAAGTTTAACAAATTTTATTTTCAATTGGTCATTTCCGGTTTCGCACCTGAAAAAAAATTTTTTTTTTCAAATTTAATTTTTTTGTAAAAGATCAGACGATTTCCTATAAGAATCATTTAAATTCTCTTTCATTTTTTTATTTTTTTCTACTTCGAAACAATAATTTAAAAAATAAATTTTCAGGAACGGCAACATTTTAGCATCCTATAACTCGACAAATATACATCATACAAAAAAAAATATTTGGCACACCCACTCATATCTACTAAAAGTATAGGTATGCCAAATATCAAAGAATTTCGGCAAAAAACATTTTTTGACTTGTCCGCTTCACAAATAATGACTCATATGTTTGATTTTTCTAGCGTTTCCGATATTACTGGCACATATGTCATTGCCTTGTAAATCTTCGGCTCAGTATTCATGTTTGTGTTAGTACTCCTGTGTCCGTTGTATCTCGATATTAAATCATATGTTAGTCGTATAGGAAAGTGATTATCAATTTATATATCTCTAACATTTTTATTATTCTAACTTTTTCTTTATATACGGAAAATATTGCACAGAACTATAGACATTTAATTTATAAAAACAGAAACGGAAACGGAAATCAATGAAAAATATTTTTTGTTTGTATTTGATTGTCCACAGGGCAATCGAAAGAGAGGATGTCCTGCTCACACGTGGAGAAGACAGATTGACGAAGAGGTAGCGGCCATGAATAAAAGCTGGAGTGAGGTGAAAGCGATGGCACAAGACAGGCGTACATTCAACCAATTTATTGAGGCCCTATGCTCCTTATAGGATCGATGGGAATATATTATTATTATTATTTTTTGTCTGTTGTTTAAAAATTTTTTCAATATGACAATTTTTTAAGGAAAGATCTCTCCCTTTATGTTGTTCGCAAATAATACTCACATTCAATGTTTCATGCAAGATGATCACAACAAGAATAAACACGTATACTACATAAAATAGTATGCGATAGCAGGGATGGCAAATGAGATTTTAAAATTGTACCAATTGTAGTCTACAATTGTAGTCTTTTGAGTTTAATTGTACCAAAACGGATTTTAAACACAGAAACATGTACAGATAATATATCATTTTCAAACTTTAGTATGTATCATGATCAACAAGAGCTTGAAATTTCAGTGACTACATTTTGTTAGCTAACCTTATATAATATCTTTACATATTCCTCCGTTTAAGTCGAACTTTGTTCTCAATGCTTGCGAAAGTTTGAATTTAATTCAGATAAAAAGTCGCATATATACGAGTGTACGAAACAAATAAAATATTGTGCCAATAAAAGAGCAGCAATAAGGATATTTTCTGAAAAATACAGGCATTATTAATTGTACATAATAAGGCATTGGTGTACTATTGTACATTTAAAATTCGATTTGTACCAAAAATGGCACAGTTGTACGAACTTTGCCATCCTTGTGCGATAAGCACACAAACGTTGCGACAGTGTTGTACAACATGGCAAAAAATCAAAACTATTTGATCTTTCGTACAACTTAATACAACAAGCCCACAAACGTTACAATTTCGTGTACAACCTACTCAAGTTGTACCAACGGTTGTAACGTGTATGGCTTGCTTTGCCGCTTTGGCTTGATTAAGTACGGATGACTTGATTTCGCTTTTGAGTGTATTGAAGAACTCCGAATATTTGATTTGTCGTGGAATACAGAATGGGGGAACAACAAATTTGCAATATTAAATTACTCAATAACGTATTATGCTGTCTAGCCTTTAAGTTGACAATATGTCTAATAACTCTCACAAGTTAAGCTAAGCAATAACATTATGTTAGATTTCCAATAAGCAAACTAATCTATTAGGTAATTTGTAATAATAATTCCAAAATAGATGTTCCATTCAAATTTCAGCTACAACTCTGAAGAAAAATTATTAAAACTCTGTGTTTTAAGAATAATTAATTTTCTCTTTGCAGTCTTAAAAAGCAGTCACGAAATGTCTCGTTGTGCTGTACCTCTTGCTAATATTTTTTCCATACTAACATTTTGTCATTTCATTTGTCATCTTCAATATCATTATCATTAATTTGTTAACAGCGCTATTTATTCCGGTTATGTGTTAACGAATATAACTACGTCTCCATAGAACTTTGATCAAGTACACTACTATATATCTTACTTCTTTGAAAATTACATCAAATAATTTTCCTTATTTATTACGTAAATGCCAAAAATATAAAAAAAATTAAACATATTTTTCATAGGATTGAACAGTAACTGTCGTGACTCACAATGATACATAGAACTTTACGCAATAAACACTTGTATGATATATAACTTCATTTACTTTATGAAATTACGAACAAAATTGTTGGTAGCAGAGTATAAAAATGCTTCATCTTTGGAAGATTTATTTTTTATATGTTATGTGTTTTTCTCCTTTTTTTGGCAAACTTGCTGCTGTAATGGTCCAAAGGTGATTTGTGTCTAAAAACGAACGGATGAAACATTATGAATATAAATCATCGATGAGCGGGAAAAATAGACATTTCTATGTACACACACACACACTAACTTATCTTTTTAAATTAGGGTCGTGGTAATAAAACAGAAAGAATTTGTAACAATCAGCAGTTTATTTCATGTACAGACTGGAAAAATATTAAAATTTGACATATCTTGAGCTTTTAAGGGACATAAATTTTGTAATAAAAAGTGTTGTTTGTATATGTTTTCTCATTGTTGCTTAATAGGAAAAATAGCTTTTCGTTCAATAATCGATTAATACTATTTATTAGCTTAATTTACATAATAACATAACAAATATTAAGCAGGCTATATAAAAATATGTGATTACGTAACTAAATTAGAACATCCAAACCAGTCAATAGGATCTAAAACTTGTGATCTGGAAGTACTACAAATTTGAGCCATCATCACACCTATTCATTGGATCTAAAGGAATGCTACAAGTTGTTTTTTATATTATTTGTTGAGTTGTTAAACTTATTAATATTTTTGTTTACGTAACTCCCATTTTTTCTTTGAGAGTTTTTTTATAAGCAAAAAAATGCTGGCATATAAAATAGCTAAGCCCAGAACAAATAATAAATTTTCAAACAATTCTTCAGATTATCTTATGATCCTCGTAGATATTACAAAATACTACAGTTTAAACTACAAAAAATAAATTCATAAACAAACCCAACAAAAAGAAAAAAAAATTTTTAAAACACCCCCAAGAAGTTTTAAAATTCTGAAAGTAGCTTGAAAAGTTTGTTGTTCATGTTTTTGGCATTGTATGTTATTAGAAGTTTTTGTATGATAATGCTGGCACAAGCATGTATTACTTATACACATGCACAAATCATTTTACATAGTATTACATCACTATGTTGGAATGAAAATGTATTATTTGATATATTCTCTACTATACAAATGCATTTACAATAGTTTCACCTGTACCGCATGGGCTATTATTTTCTTTTGAAAAGTTGTGATCAATTCAGAGTAAAAAAATGTATACTTTAACTAGTATGTTCTTGAAATTTTTCTTGCTTATGTATATAATTCTGCTCCGAAAAAAAGAAACCATATTATTGTTGTGTTGTTCAACCAAAAATATTTTTTGTTGTACAAATACGTATGTATGTATGTTGGATGAAGCAGTTCAAGTTTGGCAATGTTACTAAAGTAGACAAATGTGTTTTGGTTGTTGTTTAGACAGCTCAGGAAAAAAGTAGAGAAGGTAGGTATGATTATAACAATAGCACTGACAAATACTAAAGAAATTGTTGTAAAGAGAAAGTTTTACTATACAACTAACTGACAAACATTTGCCTGATCAACTTATTTTCGTTGCTATATTTGGTGTTGTAGAAGAAATACTCATGTTATTTTATCTACTGACTTATTTGGCAGCTGAATGTATGCATTGCTAACGACCAAAAATTTACGAGGTATGCATGTTTTCTTAAAGATGTTTTACAAATGAAAATCCATAAAATAAGAAGGCAGAAAATGGTGAGTAAAAAATATTGGAAGTAATTTTTAAGATTTTTTAAACCAGCTTTCATTTCGGTGAATGGGAAGCAAAAATGAAACCTTCTTTCCCATGACACTGTTATGTTAAACACTTAGATTATGCACTACGTTCGAAACCAAACTTCCGCACTTCTGCCATGTGAAGTCCTAAAAAAATAAGTAATAATAATTTTGCTTTTGTTAAATAAATGTAAATATGTATGTGTGCATAATTTTATTGTAAACATGATTAATCTAACTTTTAACAAAATAATTGTCTTCGTTTTGACCTTTTATTAATTTTTCAACAAAACATTTCGTGTATTTTAGCTGTATAACCGTATGATTAATATTTATTATCAAAATATCACTATCGAAATATTAGTCATACGCCAAATTGCATTATCTATTCAATTTTTGCCTTTTGGATTATTGGAGTGTTTTTAGAGTTTCGCTACGCTACGCTGTCCGTCTGTCTGTCTGTCTGTCTGTCTGTCTGTCTGTCATAGGCTGTTTTCTCGGGAACCATAAGAGCTATGGACCTGAATTTTTCACAGAACATGTAAAACTTTTGCCGCTACAACAACAAATATATGACAGTTATAAATTAAAGGGTGTTCTAAGGCGAGCAATGAAACATGTTGAAACACTAATGTGATATACAGACACTTACTTATATATAGACACTTGAAATTTTCAAAGTATGTATAATAGACTACACCAATTAACACTGATATTAAAAACAATAAAAATTAAAGGGTTTTCTATCATTTAATGTAATTTTGACTATGTAATTTAGACAATTTGCTGTATCTTGGAAACCGCAAGAGGCAAACTCTAGAAATTTTTAAACTAAAACTAAAAAATTCCAAAATTAGAAAAATGTCAAAACGAATAATCGCCAAAATGAAAAAAGCGCTTAAAGGAAAAAAGCACCAACATTAAAAAAATCGCTAAGACGCAGAATGTCATTAAAACTAAAAAGATCGTCAAAAAACTAAAAATGCCAAAAGCTGAAAAAAGTCGACAAAACGAAAAAACACTATAACACAAAAAAAAATCGCTAAAACTAAAAATATAAACAACAACAAATAAATCGCCAAAAATGAATAAAAAATCACCAAAACGAATAAAAAGCACCAAAAACAAAAAAACCGCCAAAACTAAAAAAATCGCAAAAAACCCAAAACAATCGCAAAAACAAAAAAAGTGTCAAAACAAAAAAATCGCTAAAACAAAAAAAATCTGAAAAAAAAATCCTCAAAAACCGAAAAAAGCGCCAAATTGAAAAAAGGCGGCAAAACTAAAATAAGTCGCTAAAACTAAATTTCGTTAAAAAGCGAAAAAAACGTTAAAAAACGTTAAAACCAAAAAATCGCCAAAATTAAAATAATCGGCCATAACAAAAAAATTGCAAAAAACGAAAAATCGCCAGAAAAAACAAAACAAAAACACGAAAATTAAAAAAGCGCCAAAAAAATAATCGCCAAAAACAACGAAAAATACTTTAAAAAAATGTAAAAAAAATAATATTACACAAAAAGCACAGAATTACGCAAAAGCACGAGAAAACTGCCAAAATGAAAAAAGGGGCAAAAACGAAAAGGTATATACATACGTGTGTTCGTACGGAACCCTTCCTATGCGAGCCAAAGTCGCACTTTTCTTAATTTTTTTTGCTCGGAATCACACTTAGCACCAATTATAGGGCTTATTTAGAGCTATAAGTAACAGTTATTATAAAAATAAAAATCCGTTTCTTCACTGTAAATGTGTACGACGATCACGTTCGACACCATGAAGAAGCCCATATTTATTTTTAATGTACTCGTGATGATGCAACTGTGCATGGCCTGCAAGACATCTTACTTTAAACCCATTTTCATTAAAGAAACAATATTATTTATCTCTGTAATGCTTTACTGTTGGTTGAAGCTAATATATTCAATAGTTAATTTTTTTGTAGTCTATGCTCAAGATAATGTTTTAGAATATAGTTTCTAATACTGCCAATCGGCATGGTTACCGACTCAGTAGTAGAGGCGTACCATGGCAGAGTTGGCCCTGGGAAGCTTATCCGCCCGTTCGTTGACAGGGAAGTTGCTATGTGCGGGCAACCCGATGAGGGTAACGTCAGCATGACCTCATTATCTGGATAGCACATCTTTGCAGTGGCTAACCAAAGTACAAAAAGTAGTATGTTACCTTAGATACAGAAGTAGCGCATGACTGAATACCCAAGGTCATTCAAGAAGATTTCAAAGCCCACTCTGCAGATCATTCTTGATCCATGATTATATGACCTGAAGCTGAAATCGTTTTCTATGTTACCTTCCTTACACTCGCATCTGGAAGGAATAAGGATTTTTAAAGTACTATTAAAGTCCAAATGAGGTACCATGTAATCGGAGAGTTTTCGGAGGGCTAGTATTCTATTTGTAGTATATATTGTTACGAAATATAAATGCGAATGGCAAATTTAACTATAAAAATTGGCAGTACTCAATATCCTGCTCAGACAAACTGTGCTTAGTTTCTAGCCAACATTTTCAAGTTTCAGTTTTCTGGGTGGTCAGGAAAAAAATATTTTTCAATTGTTCTTAGGCTGATAGGATGTCAGATTTTTTGGCGGTTTTTTGTCAAAATTCTACAACTTGTTTCAAAATAAATACATAAAACAATTTTTTTTAATTATTTTTACGTAATCTACGCCCGAATTTCTACAAAATCGAATTTGTTCAAAATAAAAATAAAAAATCGTACATGTAATGGTTAAGGATTTTATAACCAACGCTTTCACAGTAAATACTTCTAATCCATTTGAGTTATTTAAAAGTTTTATGTAACATTAATTCAAAACAAAGGGTACCAAAAAAGAAATTACCATAAAATGAACTTTATACAAATTAAATATCTTAAAGTTTATATACACAATTACGAAAATAAACAATTTAAATTCAATTTAAGAAATTCGCCAACAGTTTTTTTGTAATTCTTTGCTTTTATTTTTCCCTAGTCATTTATCTAAGATTTAAAGACAATAGAACAGTGTACAAAATGAGAAGAGTGGCAGGCATACATACATAGAGCCTGTAACAATCAGGCTGGAATGCTTATTTATCTGGCCTAGTTTATCATTTATGAAAACAACAATTCATTTATCATTTTCAATTTGACACTTGGCTGAAGCTATCTTCTTCAGATCATAAGCAAACTCCTTATCACAAAGTTTTGTAACGTGGCCCTTACTTGTCTATATTTTAACTGTCTGTCCAGCCTGTCTTCCTTCCGTTTGGCTGAAAGTCTTTATGTTTGCTTTGAGTTCCGTTTGCTTGTTACTCGCACAAACACTAGTGAAAGCTTGCTGTCAGCCTAAATATATTTGTAAATTGTTATAATATCTCTAGACATTGAATAGATATGTTATTATTTATTATGTGCTATTGTCAGACAGACATATGACCATTTTCATTTTGACTGAAGCAAACAGAACTCAGATATACGATAGTATATGTTATGCAAACAAATCTTTAAACACCAGTTTATGTAATCGTGCTCATCATTATTATTATTATTATTGTTATTAGTGCGCCCGTTCTTATTGTGGCCATCATCGTCATCACCATCATCTGTAGAAAATACATCAACCGTATAATTTTTGTAAATAAGTATGTATGTGTATGAAGTTACAAAGAAAAAAACAATAACACAAATGCTGCTTAAGCTGCTGACTAACTGACTGGTTATGGTACGAGGAGTGCATACTTATAAAGACTATCAAAGCCATCGTCATCACCATCAATTTTTAACCATCACTTCCATAACAGTCTTCATCTCAAACATATTTACTCATTTCATTTTGTGAATAATACAAAGCAAGTTAACAACTAAGAAGAAGTTGGAAAACACCAAAAAGCAAAAATGTTCAACAGTAATAATGAGCAAAGACAAATGCAAATGTGTCCAGAATTTTCAATTATGACTAGAAACTATACTAATAATTTTTCACTCAAAAAAAAAAGAATTTTTTAGAAATACATATTTCATTTTATATAATTTTATTTGATATTTTTAGTTCATTTTCATGTTTGTAACAGAGTGAAAAATCGAAAATGGGATAGAGTTTTTCAACACTCAAAATCAAATCACTGAATTGTTTATAACCGATTTCTGCAGAATATTTTTGTATCGAGTATGTCGGTCTCAAATTATTCAAATGTGTTTTTTTTCATGCAAAAATAAAAAAAACCAAATTTTCTAAAAACTTATAAAAAGTTCAAAACTGCAGGAACAAAGTAAGCCATTATATCATGAAAATCGATGGATGAATGTTGATTTTAATAGCAATTCAGTAAACAAACCATTGGGTGGTTAAATTTTTTACCGAAAGTAAAAGGTACTTTGTGCTCTTAAGAAAAATAGTAATTTATTTTATTAATCTTTAGAACTTTATCGAAAGAAAAAAATTTTGTTTTATTTTGCATTAAAAAGGCACTTCTTCGATATTAATTTGAGAATAAGTCGGAAAGCATTTATCCAATCAAAAAAGTAAATTCCAAAAATTTTTAAGCTAACTTTGTCTTGAATATTTTGGCATTTTGATCGAAATCGGGGATACTGCTCTCGAGTAAGGCAGCTGCACAATTTCAAAACACAGTAACAGCAAAAAATTAAATTGTTCAGAACACAAATTTTTTATCGGTTATATATGTATTTATTGTATCTTCAATAAAATTTAACTAACAATAAGTGATCAAATCTTAACTCTAAAGCTTTAATTGTTAAGTCCAGCCAATGGAAGAAAAAATATATGTTTCAGCGGTTGGTTCTTTGGTTGTCTTACGTCTCTCGTGCTCGGCTGAGAGCAAGAGTTTCCCTCCTTTTCAGCCGAGTGTGACCTCTAAAGCTAATGATGTTTCGGGTTAGGGGATTTGGGTGCAAATAGAGTTTTTTATGTAAACTGTCACGTGTTTAGAAAACACTAGATAACTCTAGTGATAACTAATTTTCAATAAAAATTTAATTTCATTTTATATGAATATTCAGGTGTCGTACAGTATCTTTAATTCGTTTAAAAAAGGTTTCAGTATGGTTTTTTTTATTTTAATCTAAATTGCTAAAATAAACGCAAGAGCTCCATCCAAGCGCTGCTATGCATTTAATAATTTAAGTCCATATATTTTTCAACTTTAATCAAATGCTACTGAGAATGAATATTTATCATTTTAGACCATGTTATGTATGATATTGTTTTATTTTTATTATTTTCTCTTTTGCTTTTTACATTTATTCTTTTTACTAAAACTCATCATTGTTATCCCGACAAGTATTTATATACTCAAACAATTGCACCATGTTCTTGGTCGTACATTATAACGGAAGGATATATTAAGATGAGAAAGCAGCCAAAAATAGTTAGCCATACATATTAAACGGTATAAGGGCCATAAAATATTAGACCTTCATTAAGTGCATCACAGATCTATTTTTTAACTGCTTATCATGTTTGCATGTTCCTCCTTCCAAAAAAATTTATTAACGATATAAGGATCTTTGTTGGTGCTTTATCTGCAGAAACACCCAGGGTGAAGCACGATCGATTTAAACGTGCAACTCCCATAACAACGTGCAACGTCAACGCATGAAAAGTAAATATTGGGCCTGCTACAGAATACCGCCATTAGTTTTTCATTTTACTATTAAATATACTTACTCGTATACTGACATATCCTTTTTCCTTTTAACATTAAGTTAAATTTAGTTAGTTCGTTAGTAAAACAATTTAGCTGGTTACAAAGACAATGAAGATGTTGAGACTAAAGGTTCTTTGTAGCATTTATGATATAAATTTTATACTGTGGAACCGTTAATAGTTAAGCTATAAGAATGATACTCATATATTGTTTTAGTCAAAAATATAAGTACAGGGTTTTCCCAAATAGGAATATAGTATTAAGTTAAACTTATCTAGGCTAATGGTAGTGATTCAGCCCCGTCCGCATTCTATGCCCGGTATGTATTTTATACTAGAGTGTTAGTTAAAAATAAAAGTTAGATTTCTTCAAGTCTCATACAACAAATCGATGGGTATTTGTGAGAAAAGAGCATTTGTTCAAACTTTGGTGGGCGTGTGGTACGTCCTAATCTTAACTGCTTGACATGAACTTTTTTAGGGCAGTTTTTAATATATAAATACCTACCGATTTGGCGTATGAGACGTGAAAAAATTAAACTTTTAATTTTTTACGGCCACTCTAATGTTACACTGTACACTAAGTATGGGATAGTGTAGGACTTTTCGATTTCGAAATGTTAGGGCCTTTTTGTCCCTTTCTTAAAAAACAGGTACCGAGCTGATATGCTCTTACAAATGTTAGTCATAAAATTCCAAAGTTCCAAACTGAACTTTAACGCCAGAAATCTTTCATAACTTGAAATGTGTTTAAGGGTTAATTTCGTACTTATTCACAATTGAAGACAAAAACTCGTTCACTCCCGATAATAATGAGATTCCTTAAGAAATATATATTAACTCTTTATAGCAGATTATAGTGAAAGTATTGTATTAAGCTAGAATTCGGCACGGATTTTAAGCCCAGTACTATTACCGGGCAATGTTGTAAAATTTTTCGTAAGATCTACTATGATCGTGTCGTCCTATGGTAGCTGATTGCGGATTTACTGGCTTGCATTAAAATGGTTTTGTGACAATATATCAAGGTTAACATTCATTAATACCTCATTTTTGCTCAGACAAAATTATATTCAGTTGATAAAAATATTCAAAAGGTAAAATTCGTGAATATATGATAAAAAATATTGAGTTACATCCAAATCCCTAGCCCGCACCATGTTTACTTTAGAGGCCACTCACGGCCTCTGAGAAGGAGAGACACTCTTGCCCTCAGCCGAACACGAGAGACGTAACCAAAGAAGCAACCACCGCACAGTGGGGACTTTTGCAAAATAAATGGTAATAAATCTTGAACTTCTAAGCTGCTTATTGGATTTATCTGAAACTTCGAAAGTCTTTTGGGAAGGAGTCAGCACTTAAAACGCGTGTATTGGTGTTCTTCTGGTTAAAGCACGAGAGAAGTTACAGTGGGCCAAAGTTGACTACCTGGGACTCAAAAAAATTCTGAGGCTTGTAACTTTTTTAAATATTATCTGATTAAAAAAAAGTGCGTTGACTTAAGCTCAACAATCCAAAGAAAAATTATGTTAACATGAGTTTCCGCACCTCTTACATTTTAGAAGATATTTGACTCAAAGTTAATTTTAAAGTTCTCATAAAAAAATTAAGCAGGCAAAAATTTTAAATTAATATATTACAAATCATTACCTCGTTACATATGTTACAAAGCGTTACAAAGCCATATATATTAGCAATAAAATAAGCCAAAAATCATTAAAATCGATGAATAAATGTCGATTTTATTTGCAATTCCCTCTGAGTAGGGAAGTCACACTGAGTAGGGAAG
Source organism: Panzeria rudis (assembly GCA_956483635.1). Lineage (NCBI taxonomy): Eukaryota > Metazoa > Arthropoda > Insecta > Diptera > Tachinidae > Panzeria > Panzeria rudis. The sequence continues at coordinate 129,474,076 of OY101449.1, read as the reverse complement.
ATAAGAGAATACAAGTAGAAGTGACTTGAAAAATTTGGTCACACTGTGACTCGAGATTTCGCAGTAACAGTGATAAAACCACAGGAACACAAACATCGCTCATTTCTAGTATATATAGTCTTGCAGAAATGCAAGTACAAAATATAGCAGCGGTCCTTGTCAAAGATCATAGCTTTTTTTCTAACTTATTGAATTTGGAATTTATATAATTGTATAAATATTCTTCGATATCTTGTATATAAAATTTTGCAAACATTTTATATATACTCTTAACTCTACTAAACTGTTTTAACAAACACTTTTGCAACACACTATTAAAATGATAAGCCATGCAACTATACTCGTACATGATTGTAAAAGTAAATAGAATAGATTTTTGTATGAGTGAATGTATAGAGGAGATAAAACTCGCTTACATATTAATATTGTAGTCTATCTCTTTAAAATTGGTTTAGCAATTTATCTTTCTGTAAATGCAGATGTTATTAGAGTTTTATTTTTATTGCCAAATAAATCATACAAGAGTTTGTCAGTTATTTTTTTGGATGAGTGAGTTAAGTTATTAAATTGATATTTTAAGGGCGCAGATATTAGACAAAACAAATAAATGCTGAAAATGCTATTAAACTATTGCAGAAATTTTAACATTAATATAATAAATATTTCAAAAACAATAAATTTTCAAAATTAACGGTCCTTGTTAAATAATAAATAAGCACTTAACTAACAAATTGTGAATTTGTTATTAGATTTTCTCTTTTGATATGCATTAATGTTAAATAGTCGACTTGGAATTTCTATAACAGTAAGTTATCTTTAATTATATCAATAGATAGATAAAGCTACAAAACAAATTTAAAGAATGGGAAGGAGTCAAAATATAATTAAAAGGCAATTACACTTTTAATGAAATGGTAAAGCTTTATTATTGTGATTTTTAATTTACATGTTGAATGAACATTTTTCAAGTGTGAAATTTGTACACGAATTTTCTCTGGACTTTTAAATAAACAGAAATAAACCTTCGGCAACATTTTTTTAAAAAAGAAAAAGACACATATTATATAACACTGTACAACACAAAAAATATAATTTTTTAGTACATTGTACATGTACCGACGTTTTGAAAGATTACACCTAGGATTCAATCTTGAAAGCATTTCGTTTAAGGTGTAAGATGTGCTAGTCACTTTTATGTAACACACTACACAGAAAAGAATTTTACCAAAAAACATTTTCAAACAAAAGTTTGTCTAAAATAAAGTTTCATTTTCAGTAAATGTTCTTTACTGAATCAGTGATTTTTTTTTGTTTGAGTATTATATTGGACGCAAACACCAAAAACAACAAAAAAAAAACATTTTCCTTGTCGTAAAATAACAACCCCCATGACGACATACACATATATAACAGCAACAACAATGATAGCAAAAGGAGTACGCGGTCCAAATTCACACAATTAGCATCAAATGTAAATTGTAACAAGTTGGTTGCGTTAATTCTCATTCTATTTTTTAAAGCCTTTAACTAAACGTACAGAGTTGAACACGTATAACCAAATGAAATTTCATAAATGCTTAATGGATCATGATGTTGTTATATAAAACTTAAAAATAATAAAAACTAATTTTTCACTGACTCAGTCAAAACGAGTTTTTTATATATTAAAAAAATCGAGCGAATATTTTGTTTGAATCACTAAACTATTTTGTTAATAATTTTTAAATATTTTTAGTCAAATTATTTTATAAATTCAGACAAAAATATTGTTTGATATATTACAAGATAATAAATTATCTTGTTTAGAATTTGTAAATATTTTTTGTCAAATTATTTTATATATTTGGACAATTTGTTTACTGAAAAAAATCACTTATTTTTAAATGAAATTGTTGAGGCATTTTTGTCTGTATTTACAAATCCGTTTCTAGAAAAGATTTTACTAATTCATTGAATTTCTTTACTGAAAATGAAATAAATTTTTTCTGTAGATGAGAAATATTTTTGTGGAACTTTTCAACACTTTAACTCTTCGTTGCATTGGTCTTTTTATCCCTTTTATTTCATTTAGCGGCGATGTAGAGGTATAAAATATTCCACAAAATATTTGCCGTAAAACTCAACTGTTGGTATTCAAAGACACCTTATCTCCAAACTCACCTGGAACGCCAGAAATAATTAATGGTTGGGTTAAATTGGTACTTATACTTGGCGTAGAAAATTGTGTAGGCATTACGATTAAGGTTGCATTCAGAGTTCCTATGTAAAACATCACGTGGAATAATTTTGTAGCACATTTCTGCCCGCTAATCACCGCTGAAGGGCAATTTTGTACCTCTTTTTAAGAAAGGTACAAAAATATGCATACAACGATCAGTTAGAGAAATGCTTCTCATAGTGTTTTACATAAAAGTGTTAAGCATATCTTATACCATAAACGCAAGGCTTGCAAAATTGCCTATGCCTAGTAACTATAACTATGTAAAAAATGGTGAAAAATATAATTCCACTAGAATAAATCCCAGATGTAAAGTTACAGAACGCCGATACACGTATACATTTCGTTAGTGCTCTCAACTAGAATCAGTCGTTGCCATTATGTATTTATTTTTATTTTGTTCCGTGTAATTTGACCATGTGAACGTATAAGTAATATAACTTCATATACATGCATAAGTATAATACTCATACGTGCATATTGCGCAAAGGGGATGTATGAAAAGTGAAATCAGAACTAAGTAAATGTTGAGTTTATTTTTCGAATGAAGATACTAATTGCTTGTACTACAGCAATAGGTTTCAAAGCTTAAATTGCCACATACATGAAACACTTAACACAAAAAATGTAATAAAAATTAGATTCTCATCTTAGAATCTGTAAGCATACTAGTCTTGGATACAACAGAGTTATAAAACTCAAAAACATTACACTAAAACTTTAAACTTTAACAAAGAAAGTTCCAATTTTTACATATTCAAAAACATAAAGTTTTTCGACCATAATTGCATAATAATGCTCTAAAGACTAACAGCAAAAACAAAAATAGCAACAACAAAAAAGAGGAAAACAACAATAAAATGAAAAATTAGCAATAACAAAAATATTTTAGTCCAATTATTTGTAAAATTATCTCACCCATCTTACTTAATCCAGTCACTGTCATTGTTTGAGAACAAGTCTATATTTTGAATTTGGTTGTTTTTTATCAATAAAGGAATAGAAGCCAAACATTTTACTGGTTTGTTAGTTTATTTTTATCTTTTTTGTGAGTTTTTCAATAATTTTTGGCGTCTGTAACGCTGTCAACAATACTCCGGATTTGGCAAACAAAACCATCTACATATTTTTAACAATTCTATTTTTTCTTGCTGTACATGAGTGTGTGTGTGTGTGTCTGTTTGTGTTTTCGATATTTTCTACATTTTGTTGCTACTTTTTTAAAAAGCAATTGCTGACACCAAAAATCGACTCAAACAAACCACAACGAACGAAAACTATCTGTATGATTTTCTGTATGTATTTTGAAAATAAATAAGTGAGTAGGTATGTGTACAGCGATGTAAATGTGTTTACATGTCTGTTTTAGTTAGTATTTTGTTGAATAAAAGAAAGAAATATACGATTCTAGTTTTAGATGCCAAATAGGTTACTTACCAATCTAACAACAACATCCAATACCTAACAATAGCAAAAATGACAATGACAACAACAATTCGAATGTTTTGCTAGTGTATGGTTTGGCTGCTTAGAAAAGAGACCTCTTACTTGCTGTTGTATGAATAGGACTTACAACAACAGCGACTACTACACGTTGTATTTTATGATCACCAAAAAGAGTCTACAAATTTTCAGTAGGAATTATAACAAAGTTTGTATGTGTAACTATAGTTTTAGTTGTGGTCTGCTTCTAAAAGGAAATTGTATACTCAGTATTGAATCCAAATTAAATTCGAAAAATATCCCAGTCAACTTCATGAAATTACTTTATATGTGACAAAACAGAATTGCGAAAATATTGTTAAAATTAAATAGAAAAATTAATGATTAAATTAATTCACAGTGGGTCAAATCATAATACAGATACATGTATTTCGGAAGTAATATAGCAGTTTTTGAAAGACTGGCCAGGTCGCTAAAATTGTTCACAAGGAGTTGGCAATGGGGTATTTCAAATTAATTCTTTTTGACTATATACTCACTCCATAAAAGCATTTTTGTATGAAAACATTTCGGCTGTTTTCATTAACTGCCTGTCCCACAGTAACGGCTGGTCAATTTCATTCTCATATTTTTATTGAAAACAATAATAAAAAAATTTAATTTGTTTTTGTTTTCAATATAAATATGAGAACGAAATCGACTTGTCGTTATTGTGGGACAGGCAGTAAGTACTCTTCTTCTGAATGATACAAATTTAGCACTATTGCGTAGATAGGTCTACCATCATTCAGCCAATATATAAACTGTGTTGATCGAATCAAAGTTCAATAAGTTACAGGCTTACGATTTGAAAAAAATTAAAATTTTTCAGGTTTTTCAAAATTTAACATTTGAAAACAAAAATTCTTAAGCTCTTTTGGCAAACATCTTAAAGAACATGGCATCCCAAAGGTAGTAAGCGTAAAATTGTTACCATCGCATAAGAAATATGAAAGTTACAGCATATTTGGTAAAAACATCCGAATTTGATATTCCATTCCTTAGATCATCACGAATTTGTATTTATAACTTCATTACTTTTACACGTTTAAAAAAAACGTACACATAATGCGTATCAATATTTACAAAAGTAAGTGCACTTTGGAACAGTGTATTCAGATTCTGGGAATTTAAAATCGATTTTGCTTTAAAGAACATTTTTCCTTTTGAAATAACTGCATTTTATGTTCAGTTAATGTTCCAATATAATTAAATCACATATTTTCCAACTCGGAAAGAATATTTCCATCTAATTTTGTTAAACAACTTGAAATGTTGTTGTCAACTAACCAAGAAGCGATTGTGATAAGCCATTGCTATTTGGATACGATATCTTATAAATAGTGGACCAAAGCTTAAGCAAACATAATTTTTTTAGAGCTATAAGGACACAAAAAGCAATTGACAATGGTGACAATCGATTTTTATTTGGATTGAGAAATTTTCTAATGAGTATTCCTCACTAACTCTTAACAATAATTGCTTAGCCAAACATGATTTTTTAGAGCTATAAGGACACCAAAAAATTTTGACATCTGGAGAGAAACAAAATTACAAGCGTTGAAAATTTTTCATGATAGAACTGAAATGTGAAAATCTAATCTTGTTAGGTTAAATAAAAATACTCCTCTGCTAGACATAGTAGAGGAGTATTTTTATTTGTCCGTGAAAAAAAATCGACTGATCGAATTATCGGCTTAGATATACTTGATTTATTTCTAAATTATTTTGGTCCTAACCCACTGTGCAGTAGTATACGAAAATAAACATTTGTGTGTGTGTAATTTATTTTTTTGAACAATCAAAAAGAATCTATAGAAAAAAATAAAAGTGTAACTGGACTAAATTAAAAACAGTTTCTATCATTTATAAAAATTATATGTGCACTGCACTCATTGTCTCAAAAAATCAATCTGTGGACTATTTTTTTTTATTTTATATTTTGTAATTAAAATTTTAACTTTTTTCTAGATATAAATGCCATCTGTTGAAGTTTTGACCAAACATATAAAATCCACACAGGAAAAACAGATTCGATAAGACAATCGAATTTGTTGCCAATCAAGTTTTGGCAGTTGAACCAATTATCATAGAATTCTTATTGAAAAACAAGCTATTTTATAATAATAATAATAATAATTGCTAATGCGAACCGTTTAATCGGTTACGTGTATCACTAATAATAAAATTAACCACTAATTAATTCCAATAACCGATAAAAAGTAAATAATAAAAAAAATGAATTCCAAATACCAATAATTTGTACTAAAATCCAATTCATAATATTTTATTTGGCTGTGCTCATCATATTCGTTACTTAGTCAAGACAAAAGCATACGATCGATTGATAAACTCAATTTCAGAATTCTGAGAGTCATATCTTTATTACAATTATGCTCTTATGTTAATGAACATGGACTGTTTTTTGAAAATTGATAGCTTGAGCTCTATTGATAAATAAACTTTAAATTTTGCTTAAAATTATTGAAAAATATTCTTTAAAAATCAAAACCAAAAAATGTTTGCTGGTACATAAGTTCATTCGAACATATCACAACAAAGCACACACGTACATACATCTGTATATTACATAGATCCAATGACCTGGAATGGTGTACAACAATTTTATTGTTCAATCACCATTTTGAAAACAGCTTCAATAAGTTTCAATTTGTATTTTTCCCTCCATTTCAAAGAGATTTAGATTTACTCATCGCTTACAATGTTATTTGATGTGAGTGAAAGTGTATGTGTAGATGCATATATGTAGTGGTATATAAAATTTCTTACCGTGAATACATGTAGAAAAATAAAGTATACCAGAGAATCCCTGTCGGAAATTGAGTCAGCTTTAAATTTACTTTAAGCTAACAATTTCGCAACTAGTGCTTACTGACACCTGGACTACTTTCCAATGCAAAGAACTAAAACTAACTATTTTAACATTGCGATGTCTCCTAGGCGATAGTCAATTGTCCCACCGCACTACTTTTCAACTTACTTAAAGTTGACTTTATTTAAGTCACATGGTAGTTAGTGCATTTTCAAAAAGATGTTGCTGGTGTTCGAACTATTTATCACACGTTTTATAGTCAACGCGCTGGCCACCTACACGCAAAGAAAAGATATGGTTGTGGCATGGTTGCGTCAACAATGTCATGTTTCCCTATATAGCTTATGGTTGTATCAAATAAGTTATTATTGTTTTAAAGAATTGTGAACCTTAATTGGTTTACGACAAAAAACTCATGCTTACATTTAATCATGACATTATAATCACTCACATTAATAGCAACATGGTTGAATCACAACAATATTATTATTAAAAAAATTTGAGCCACAGTCATGATATGTTTAAAAATTCAACAACAGTATGGTTCTATAACAATAAAATATGATTCTTGCCCATACTATTTTAAAACAGTTTACTTGCTTCCAAAAAAAGTTTTGATTCTATCCCTTGGTTGAATGCTTTTTCGTCAGTTTTTTGTTTTGCTTCAGAGCTGTTGGCTTATTTTTGTGTGTCGCTTGGTTTGAAAAAATAAAAATAATAATAAATTACAAATAACAAAAAGTGATAAATGCTAGCAATTAATATTCGGCCATGTTCTGAAAACCATTTGGAAACGAAAAAAAGTGTTCTTTTAATCGGACAATTTAGTGCATTCGTAACTTAGTTCGAATAAAATATATTAAACATCTGAAACATAAAAATTAACTGAAAAGCTGCAATATTTTAAAACTAAATGGTTGTGTAAATAAAACATGTGTCAGCAAATATTCATGTACATAATATATCTATGTGAGAATAGATAACACTTTTTATTTCAGATTCCACACACTGACCAGTTAAAAAATAATAAAATTTTAACCATATGTATGGTTGTCTCGAACCATATATATGGTTAATTAAAACCATATATTGTAATTTTGAACCATATATATGGCTGTCCCGAACCAAATATATGGTTATTTTGAACCATATATTGTAATTTTGAACCATATATACGGTTGTCTCGAACCATATAAATGGTTATTTCAAACCATATATTGTAATTTTGAACCATAAATATGGTTGTCTTGAAGCATATATATGGTTAATTTAAACCATATATTGTAATTTTGAACTATATATATGGTTGTCTTGAACCATATTTATGGTTATTTCACATCATATATTGTAATTTTGAACAATATATACGGTTGTCTTGAATCATATATATGGTTGTATTGAACCTTATATATGGTTAATTCAAACCATATATTAAAATGGTTAACTGAAACCATATATTGTAATTTTGAACCACATATATGGCTGTTTGGAACCAAGTGTATATGGTTGTGTTTAACCATATCATATTTAAAACAATTTGTTTTTAAGCCATAAATTCAACCATATATTCAATCATAGTATGTTGCTCTTCGATTATAGTTGCCTCAACCATGTTTTTTCATTGCGTACTATCTAAGGTACTATTTAAAATAATAACAGCAAAAAAAGTTAATATAAACTTGAAATGAGTTTCAAAGTAGCTGAGAGTAAAGTTGTTGGCTCTCACCAAATCCGATTATGTACTCACTCAACTTAGGAATTGATTTTGGGCTAGTTCTGGATTACATTTTAGTTACCTGTCAGTTAGTCTAAGACTAGTGATTTTCCGACTAGTGATTTTCCGACAGGGATGTTACTAAACACGTATGCTTAAACATGCTTGTATATGAGCATGACAGTGTAAGTAGCTTTTTAAATCCTGAAGATGAGCATGTGTTCCATATGGTGTTGGAAATTTAACTTTATGTTGCTCATATCGTTTTGTATTTCTTTTTCATCATTTCATTTGCAATATTATTTTCGTTTATACAAGTAGACATTTCCAAAATAATGTTTTCGTTTTTGTAAATATTTATTTGTACATCCCGTAAAATTTATGGTTTCCCAAAAAGTTTTATGTTTTGTTTTGATTTTATACAAGCTACTTACTACGTATAGGACAAAGGCTATATTCGGCTTTACACAAGCTTATATCATCTGAACCCAATAATTCAATCCTTACAATTATTACATGTATTATAAAAGAAATATCTCTAGACTACTTTTTATTGCTTTATGTGTATTTTTTTTATATTCCGTTTGCGTTAAATAGATTTGTGTTAAATCATTTATTATATAATTCCAAAATAGGTAAACTGCCAATGATTATATACAGAAAAAAAAACAAACTTCATTATAATGAATGAACAAATTTTTAAATTTAGACAAAATATTTTACGAAATTTACAACATTTCTTACTGAAAAATAAAATGTTGAAAAATCGTTGTTGTATTCCACAATGAAAAAACCTAATTCAAACAAACATACAAACACAGATTCAGTTTTATGTGGGTCATTCTCATTTACAATGCTTTTTTCATGTCCGTTGAAAGTATAGTAAAATATATCATAAAATAAAAGCATAAATTCGAAAATGTAATCTGTTTTATCGTGATTTAAAATATTATAAATAAATATACATCAGTTTTTCTAGTATAAGACTATAACGTGTCCGAATTGCATGCTGTTGATTTTCCACACTAAGGAATTATGAGTATTTAAAGAAACGAGAGTAAATCTTTTACGGTTTTAGAATATTTACATTTGCTTTTCTTATTTTCCATATTAAATATTAGAAAATTAATAGGACTTATAAATTTTTTTTATAGATTGTTGTTGCCCACAGTTTTGTATATTGAGCGTTACTCTTTTTCATTTTGCTTCATTACTCAGTTTAATTGTTGAAATTGCATTAAAAATATATACTAAAATAACAGCGTAGGTTATACTAAAGTATTTAGTGCTATCCATAGTTTTTTTTTTAATTTAATCGAAATTTTTACGTGTATAAATAAGGAATTTATATTAAAACTCATCGATGATTATACACTTCAATTGTTCTAAATTAAATATATACAGCCATGTCACAGAATACAATTCCGATCGGAAGTGGGTTCAATTCCGTAAGTTGCTTTTTCAGGAAACGAAAAAGAAAATTTTCTTCGTAATCAAACCACTTTTAAATTTCAAAGTGGAATTGAAAAACATTTTTCTACAAACTTCATTTGCAGTAAATATTAAAAAACTTCTAGAAGCGTCAAATAAATATTTTATCATGAGCTTTCCATCTTAATAAAAAGCTTAATCTTAGCTTTGCATTTAAAAACAAGAGTAAACAAACGCCTCAAGGTATAAAAACTTTATCATTGTAAAAACGAAATACATACAAACTAAACGGAATCTAAAGCACCAAAAATGTACTGTTTCGGAGTGACAGCTATGGAATCAAAACCAAGCCAAACGGAATCTGTGACACGGCTTATAGAGAGAGAGAGAGGGAGAGAGAGAAAGAGAGCATTATCCGTTTACAGCAGGGATGCAAAATGAGATTTTACCAATTATACTAATTTTCAAGAAAAATTGTACTTTTTGCAGTACGATTGTACTAAATTCTTGTTCTTTTATTTTAAAATATTTTTTGCTCAAAATTACATGTAGATGTGTGTAAAAAACTTAGCAATCAACAAAAAAGGCACATTGAAGTACATTTGAGTTAGCTAACTTTCCGAAAAGTAGATAAAATTTTGAAAAGAATCGCGTTTTTCGTTTTTTTACGAATGAAAAACTGATGTAAAGCACAAAATGTTGTGCTTAAAAATAGCAATTCGGCAAAAAGATCCTAACTTCCCCAATCAATTTCATATGAGGGAAGTTAAGGTTCCTTTCTCTCTAAATGTAGAGGTTGGAAAAAATCTCTTTTTAAGTAATTTCGGGGGTCTAAATTGTAGCAGCACGAATTAGATGATTTCAGCAAATCCTTTATTCAGATTAGATTGGAGACAGTCAAAACAAACAGTGTAAACCTCTTTGTTTTTCATTATATTTTGATATCCTTTCCATATTTGCAGGTGAATGTGGAATGGATAATATTCCTCTAGCGATTCTTGAAATATCAGCTTATTTAGTTCATTTTTCATTTATACCTTCGCCCAAAAGGTACATATGGTGTCGTTTTTTGAAGAATTAATAAATCGCACCGATTTTCCTTCTTCTTGAATACTCAAGAGAACACTGAAGATGCAACATAGCCGAAACTAATCTGTTTATCAACCAAATTTGACATGGAATGACGGAAAATCGTTCCAAATTTCAACAAACCCCGTCACTGTCAAAAGTTTGAAAATAGTGCTAAATTAGTCACTTGGGTGCTTTTGTACTTTTGACTTTCAAATAGTGCTAAAAAAGTACAATTTGACCAACTTTTGCATCCCTGGTTTACAGATTTGTGATTTGACCAACTTTTGCATCCCTGGTTTACAGATTTGTGATTTGACCAACTTTTGCATCCCTGGTTTACAGATTTGTGATTTAAAATATTTCGATTCTTGCACACTGTGGATTGTTATATTTACGAAGAAACTATTAAGTATGTAGGTCGAATTTTGGTAAGAATAATTTTTGACATAACTTTTAATAATATTAGTAGATTTTTTTAATTGGTTTTATTTGAAAGAAGAATTAGCCTGCTTTAGGCTCATGTATAAAGCTTTGTAAACTATTGTAAAAGATATTAAGGTTTAAGACTTTCATTCAAAATTAAAAAATCATCATAACTTTCAAATTCTTCCTGGGATTTTTCGCAAAAATCATTCTCATAACAACCGTGAATGCAAATAAATGTAAAGCTCAATACGCAAAAACTTTAAAGAGTTGATTAAATTATTTTATTTCAGGAGCCATTGAATGAGGCGAAAACTATAATATGAAACTTAACTTCTCATATTTTTATTAGTTAAATTGGTAGAACGGCCCATTGAAATATATATACTTAGGTAAATCCTGCACAACTCAATGTATTTTTTATTTTATAAGGATAGAAAAAAAGCAAATCATATTAATTTCTACTAGTTTTTCTACATTGTTCTTCCAAGGAATTTTTCAGTTTTATCTCTTATATATAATTAAAATTTTTACAATTTTTCACAAATCAATTTATATTTTGTGTTGTTACAAACAGCATAACAAAATAATTATTGTTAACGCCAAGATGTGTTAGCACCCAAATGTTTCCACCAGAATAATACCACCAAATGTGGTCATCAAATGTTACCTTGAGGACAACTGGGTTGCGCTTCGTGCCACTTTTACCAATAAAACTCACTTCGCTTTTATTTTATATCCGTTCTTTATTGAGGTTTATTTTGTTTTACTTTAAATTTAGTTCAATTTTCCACACTTTAATTTATAAAGGGATAAACTAGTTCGCCTGTTGTCTTCGCTGTTCAAAATCCAAGTAAGAGTTCAACGATGGAAATTACCAGGAGCCGGCTAAAAATGACCGAAGCCGATAAAAACTGGCGGCGGCAGGTGCATTCGGGCGGAGAGTCCAGAGGAGACAAGTATTACAGGAATCTACACGTGCGAATTCTTTCGATGGGTTTACAAACAACTGAATATCGTTTACACGTATTCCTGACATGAACATACCGCCCACCTTGCGCTATTAGCACAACAAAGAGCCACGCAAGACAAATATTAATGGAATTCATGACTTTTATTAAATAAAGGGGGCAATGAAACATAAGGCATTTGGATTCAGTAATGAAATAGTTTACAAAGTATAATATATATATATATGAAAAAGAAGAAAAAACAGTTATACAATGTTGAGCATCATATCCATGTATACGCTGTAATCTTTGGGCCACAACCGAACTTTCCTCTTGAACTACGTCTAGCGATACTGTTTGGGACCTTCACCGAAGTAGGCTTCGCCAAATAGGGTTTGCTGGATGTATATTTGTCCTGGCTTGCCCTCAGCACGGCCTTCTAAGATTCTTGGAACCACATCAGCCCCAATAATCAGATCGATGGTGAGTGCCTCGTGCCAGTTTGGATCAGCGACCACTGCCCCCCGTCTATTCCGCTTGACCCAGTTGTTACTGATATGGGTTGGGGGAGTGGTCCGGAACGTGTACTCTTCTAATACGCATGAGACCGTGATTTTTTTGTGGTTATACACTCGATGGGCCAACGTCAAAAGCGTCCGGTTTGAGACAATACTGCAGCCCAAGTCGCGTGCCAACTGCTCATGGATTGAAGTTCGGGCGGCATTTGGGTTCACTCTTATTCGAACGGGGTAGCGGCGACTTGAGCTCTGATGCGGGTATAGCATCGCTTCGATGGTCATGGGGAACCAGATATTTCCAGAGGCTACTGGGTGCAGTAATGTGTTGTGCAGCCGGAAACATCGCTTGCATCGATCCACACTTGGGCAATCAGCGAATGCGTGCGACTGTCCCAAACAGCTTTTGCACAGTCCGTGCTCCATCACCGTCCGTCGCTTCAACTCCACTCGCATCGTCAGAAAACGAGTGCACTGGCGAATTGCATGCAGTCGCGAGCAAATCGGACAGCCGTAGTTGGTGTTGAACCATGATTGGGCCATAGTATACTGTAATAGAAGATTTGACTAAATGGAGTAAAGAAATGAATGGGAAAGACGGGTCTCAAAGAAAGAAGGTTTTTTTTTTTTTTGTTTTTTGTTTTCTTTAGATATCGTATTGATTTGGTAGGAGAACCAGCTTATGTATTGGCCTGGTAATAGTGCCGCTCTGAGTTTTGACATCTACTACGCGAACCTTTGAGTCTTTTCCGGGGTACACCTTAACAACCCGGCCTAAGCGCCACTCTGTAGGGCAAAGAGCCTCGTTTCGTAGAACAACAAGGTCATTTTCTTTCAAATTTGTTTGGGGGAATTTCCATTTCGTACGTTTATGCAGCTCCTTTAAATATTCGTCTTTCCATCGACGACAGACTTCGTGCTGCATAGCTTTAACTTTGCGCCAACGATTAGTAATGCTTACCGCCAAATTGAGCTCTTCGGGCTCAGCGGGCGTGAGCAACGCCGAACCAATCAAAAAATGACCAGGTGTAAGAGCCGACAAATCTTCTACATCTTCAGACAAAGGGCCTAGTGGACGCGAATTGAGGCATGCTTCGATGGTGGACAACAGAGTTGAAAATTCTTCAAAGGTATATTTTAATTGGCCAGCCATCTTTTTTAAATGGGTTTTACAACTTTTTACTCCCGCCTCCCAGAGTCCGCCCATATGAGGGGCTGCAGCGGGAATAAAGTGCCAATTTAAACGGCGATGTCCGTATTTTTCGACGACAGTATCACGTAAATCCCTGACGTGTCTTTCGAAATTTACGTCTATTTCTTTCGCCGCACCAACAAAATTTCTGCCATTATCGGAATAGACGCAATTTGGGCAGCCTCGACGAGCGACAAAACGAGCCAAGGCAGCTAAAAATGCGGAGGATGACAAATCACTAACGGCTTCGAGGTGAATCGCCTTAGTTGCGAAACAAACGAAGAGACACACGTAACCTTTCGTAATTCGACAGTAGCGACCAGTGAAGCTTTTAATTTCAAATGGGCCAGCAAAATCGACACCAGTATTTGCGAAAGGGCGACTCAGTGTAGTTCTTTCTGTGGGCAACGCAGCCATAATTTGTCCCTGTCTCATTTTTCGATGCAATACACATTCCTTACAATTATTTATGCATGTTTTTATCAGATTCCTGGCCTTAAGTATCCAACATTCGTGTCGAATAACGCTATGGACCAGGGTTAAGCCGCCATGGTGAACCAATTTATGAATAAATCGCACGTACAGTCGTGATAAGGTACTACCATAGGCTAAAATTATCGGATGGCGTTCATTATAAGACAAACTGGATGAGGAGGCAAGGCGGCCATTGGCACGTATTATTTGATGCTCATCTAGAAAGGGCGTAAGAGACAAGAGAGGGCTATTCTTTTCGACGCAATTTTTATCACGCAGGCTTTTGAGATCGTTCGCGAGGTATATCTCTTGAGACAGCTGAAATAGGCGATTTCTTACAAAGAGCAACTCTTCTGCCGAAAGTTTTAGCGTCGACGACTGGGCCTTGGTAGTTGCGGTCTTTCGCGCAGCGTTGAAAAAACGAAATATGTAGGCGATTACATGTGTAGCTCTAGGCAAGTCAGAGAACCTATCCAGTATATCTTCCTTTTCCGCAGATCTAGTAACGAGAGCTTGAACATTTTTTCGTTCTTCAGCGGTTTCGAATTTTAGTGTGGAGGATGGCCAAGAAGATTTTTCTAGTTTTAGCCATTCTGGGCCATTCCACCAAAGTTTGCAGTCTTTCAACTCCGCAGGGGTCAGCCCCCGGGTTGCTAGATCTGCAGGATTGTCTTGCGACACTACGTGGTGCCAGTTTCTATTGCCGACCTTTTCTAATATCAGCGCAACTCTGTTGGCTACGAACGTTTTCCAACTGCATGGGGGTTTTTTGAGCCATGCCAGCACTATCGTCGAATCGGACCACAGATACAGCGTAAAATTTTTCAAGGAAAACTGAGGCATAATGCTGTCGATCAGCCTAGCTAATAGCACTGCGCCACACAATTCTAAGCGTGGTATGGAGGGTTTCTTGATTGGGGCCACTTTCGTCTTTGAAACTAATAGGTGCGAAACTACTGTATCCCCCGCTTGAACTCTAACATATAAATTTGCTGCATACGCCCACTCTGACGAATCGCAGAAGCCATGGAACTCTATGAACGCAGTTGTAGTATATTGGATCCACCTCGGAACCCTAAGTTCTGTAATGTCGTTGTATCGACTAACAAACGCGTGCCAATTTCGTAACGAAACTTCGCTGATATTATCATCCCAGCCTATTTTATCGAGCCACATTTGCTGCATCAATATTTTTGCTGTTATGATAACTGGCGCAAGCCAGCCGGCAGGATCAAAGAGCCTAGCTATCGTCGAAAGTACTTCTCTTTTACTATACGAGGACTTAAGTGGAATTTTTTCTGCCGTGAAATAAAAGTAATCAGCTGAAGCATTCCATCGAATGCCTAGAGTCTTTGCGTTACTTTTATCATCGAACCTTAAAAAATTCTCATCTAATAAGTGCTCAGTGGGCAACCCTTCTAAAATTTCCTTCATATTAGAAGTCCATTTCCTTAAATCAAACCCAGCGGACTGTAAAATAGATATAAGTTGATTTCGGGCCTCTAAAATGTCTGGCAAACTATGAGCACCTACTAGCGCGTCGTCTACGTACATGGACTCTCTTAGAATTCTAGCACCTACGGGATAATACTGCTCTTCGTCGTCTGCTAGCTGTAACAGAGTCCTAAGGGCCAAATAAGGAGCACAATTTACGCCAAAGGTCACCGTTTTAAGCCTGTAATCTTGTATCTCTTCATCAGGAGAGCTACGATACACAATTTGTTGAAAGCGAGTGTGTTCTGGGTTAACGAGAATCTGTCTGTACATTTTCGAGATATCTGCGTTAAAAACATACTTAAAAAATCTCCATTTCAGTATCAGGAGAACCAAGTCTTTTTGCAGAATAGGGCCTACATGTAATATGTCATTCAAACTTTTACCGCTAGGCGTGATACTGGAGGCATTAAATACCACTCTTAGTTTTGTTGTGGTACTTTCTGGTTTGAAAACACCATGATGGGGCAAATAATAACTTGGGCCAGCTACAGGACTTTCAATTGGTTCCATATGTGCCAAAGTTAAATATTCTTTAACGACCTCATCATACAACGTTTTGTTTTGGGGCTTTCTCAATAATGAACTTTCGCTTCTATTGAATTGGCTAAGAGCTATGTGCCTATTTGGACCTAGTGACGAAATGGCAGCCTTAAAGGGCAAGTTCACTATATACCTCCCTTCAGCATTTCTCACAGTGGTAGAACAAAATATTTTTTCACACAGTTTATCCTCTTCTGAGACCACACGATTTTGAGAAATTTCTTCCAGTTCCCAAAATTTTGTCAGCTGTTCATCGATAGATACTTTAGTAAAATGAGTGAGCCTGACAGTACTATTATGACTTGTGGGACCAGTTACCACCCAGCCAAAGATAGTTTCTTGCGCCACCAATGACTTAAATATACCATGATGTACGCCATTGCGTAGAATCGATGGGTATACATCACCTCCTAACAGCATATCAACCGAGCCACTTCTATAAAATGCTGGATCCGCATAATCCAAATTCGGTAGATTAAAGTTTTTATTAGGGGTGAACGACATAGTTGGAACATTTCCAGTGACTTGAGAGACCACCAAAGCAGAAACTTTCAAACTCAAATTGGGATTTATTAAAGAAAATACGGAAAAACTGGCCATTTTACTAACTCTGCTAACAACTTCTCCACCTAGACCTGCGACCACAGCTGATACGGGTACAGTGGACAACTTGAGCAACTTACAAATTTTTTCAGATATAAAACTCTCATCTGAACATGGATCAATTAACGCTCGCACTTTAAAATTGGAGCCATTATTGTTAATATTAACCCATGCAGTAGCCAGTAAAACCTTTTTTGAAACTGAATGGTGGTGGTTTTGAACAACATTCGAAGCAGCATTAAAAGCATAAGCAGCGCTAGATGTAGAAGGCCCATCAATTATTTGAGCGGAAAACTGCGGTTTATTTTTTGATGGTTCATAATTTTCGTGAACTCTTTGTGCCGGTTTATTGACAAACTCTCTATGTAAAAGAACGTGATGTTTCTTTTTACACTTCGAGCAACCGTTATTACTAGGACAATCTCCAAATAAATGCCCTCCTTTCAAGCAGTTGAAGCAGTATCTGAATTTTCTCAAACTTGAAACGCGATTTTTATAATCCATGCTCAAAAATTTTACGCAAGAGCTTAGCTCATGGGCCTGTTTGCATAATCTACATTGTGGTATATTTACTTTAGTGTGATGTGCCTTTAATTGCTTGGACCTAATTGGATTCTGATTAACAAAATAGTTGCTGGTTTGGGGACCACTGGCACGAATATTCGAAACGCTTTCAAGAGCTCGGAACCTATCAGTTAGAAACTCATTTATTTCTTTCCATTTAGGAATCTCAGACTTATTTTTAACAGACTGTTCCCACAAATTCAATGTTTGCTCGGGAAGCCTAATGGAACAATGAAACACAAACAATGGTTCCCACGCATCGATATCAATATTGTATAGCCTCAACGTAGACATACAATTATTTATTTCTCTTTGGAGCCGTTTAATTTCCGAAGCAGATTCCTCTTGACAATGAGCCAAATTATATAATAAACTCATCTGCCCATTGAATAGTACCCGTTTATTTTCGTAGGTGGCTTTTAAATTTCCCCAAGCAATCGCGAAATTATCAGCAGTTACAGTGATATTTCTGTTAACCTCCCGCGCATCACCACTTGTCTTTTGAAAAAGATAACACAATTTTTCTACAGGGCCTAAACGTGCATTATTTATATAAATTGTGGTAAACAAATCTCTAAATGTGGGCCATGATTCGTAATCACCACGAAAAACCTCAATGTCGCATGCTTGAACCGGAATGGGAAAACTCTGATTGGGAACCACTGCAGTAGAAGCTTCTGCATTTTCTTTGCGCAACCCACGGCTGGCTCTCGCTAAAATGTTTACGCATTTCACATGAACCTTATGGGCCTGGGTATGTGTCTTGGTGATCGACACTCCTTCTTTCTTTTTTTCCCCTGGGTCCTTTGCGCATAGCTCATAAATTGTCCTATATGTCGTCCATAGTCTGCCTAACTCTTCTTTTTCACATTCTATGGCTTCCACTGTATAAGCTGAAAAATCTTCCCCTTTGAGCCTTTTCTCAAATGCTAATATCTCTTCTACTGTTTCTGTAAATTCCTCTATTGACGCCATTATAACTTGCGTTAGAAAAAAGTTGCCTTTATTTAGAGGTTATTTCTTCACACAAAAAGTTTAGGGTTAACTTGAACCACCAACTAAATAAAAGATGGCCACTCAAAATTAATCAAATATGTCTCTTTGAACAACAAAAGGCAGATAAATCACGCGGTTTAATTATGATCTATTTGTTTAAGTGCCAACAACAAAAATTAACGGGTCGCGTTAACGGTGATCGTAAAAATTATCACGCGATTTCAGTGAGCTGACAAAGGGAAAAAATGGCTACCAAATCTTACAATTTCCAGGCTATTTAATTTCAAGTATAATTACACAAAGAGCCAAAGAAATCAAATTTCATATAACTGCCGTAAATTTACGATGCTTTTTATGCTTTGGTTCTTTGTGCCACACAACAGAAATGAGTCAAGCAAATTAAATGAACCACACAAACTTTGAGACACGTTTCTTCACTTTTATTCACAAAAATTTCAAATTCAGAACTACGTACCTCGATTGCTGCTATATTTAATTTCTGGCTGGATTCCTTTAGCGGAGAAGGACCAAATGTTAACGCCAAGATGTGTTAGCACCCAAATGTTTCCACCAGAATAATACCACCAAATGTGGTCATCAAATGTTACCTTGAGGACAACTGGGTTGCGCTTCGTGCCACTTTTACCAATAAAACTCACTTCGCTTTTATTTTATATCCGTTCTTTATTGAGGTTTATTTTGTTTTACTTTAAATTTAGTTCAATTTTCCACACTTTAATTTATAAAGGGATAAACTAGTTCGCCTGTTGTCTTCGCTGTTCAAAATCCAAGTAAGAGTTCAACGATGGAAATTACCAGGAGCCGGCTAAAAATGACCGAAGCCGATAAAAACTGGCGGCGGCAGGTGCATTCGGGCGGAGAGTCCAGAGGAGACAAGTATTACAGGAATCTACACGTGCGAATTCTTTCGATGGGTTTACAAACAACTGAATATCGTTTACACGTATTCCTGACATGAACAATTATACCTATCACAATATTTTTAACAACTAAAACAGCTTATAGAAGCGGGCATGTATATTGGCCTGCGTTTATTTGGTTAGACTCAATAATTTTCATGTTTACACAAGTCTTTTTTTTTTATAGTTGTAGATTTAAACTATTCAACCGTTTTGTAGAGCACTCTTTCAATTTATTTTTCATTTCAGAATAAAAAATAAATAAAAATAAAACGTTCAATAAAGAAGTACTTGCACGTTGATAGCATGCACATCTAAAAAAAACACCAACAGTAACAAAAAGTAAATTAATGTAATATAAAATTCTTTCAATGGTAGAATTTTCAATATAATGAAAGTTTACTTATAAAGATGTTTCCTCTATTTATTACCCTAGCAATTAACTTTACTACAAGAACAAAAATGAAAGCATAAAAATGTGTTTACTGGATTTGAACAATAAGTTTATTTGTTTAATGCAAAGGAGGTTAAGGCACAGTAATAAGATGTACTTATAAATAAATAAATGAATAAATAAAATATGTATGTACGTATATATGGCTGATTCTCATTCCAAACGTACATTTTGTATTTTTTACCACTGTAACTAATAGAAATAAGAAAACGTAAGATTCATATTATAAAGGTTGTCTTTATTAAAATAAAGCAAAGAAAAATATTTTTAATATCAACTGAACTGGCTTTAGTGGATAGATAATAATTTTGATTTGCAAGGTGCTCGATTGTCTTTGGTTTATCGGCGTAGACGAGTGACCTTACATAACCCTAGAGAATATAATCCAATTTGTTTTTCATTAAACTTTGTTCAAGTCTTTCATATAAATTATTTAAATTTCAACGATTTTTATAATAACAAACACAACCCGCGAAGCGATTAGCTTGTCTGCGGAAAACAACCAGGGTATATGGCGGAAATGGAGCCCATGACACACAGTGTCATCATTTCATATGACGAGCGGCCATAAATAGAAGGAGTCGTTGCACAACTATGAAATTTCGCACACTAATTTATATTTATAAAAGATAAAAATACTAAAAATTTGATGCATTTCGAGACAAGGATTCGAGTCCTTCTCATATATCCTGAAGTTAAAATATGTTATAAAAGACGGAAACCATGCACCAACTATTTGAAAATTTGGGGGTGCATTATATATATTGAGGCTCATATATCTACTAAATTTTGCCTGATTTGGATTAAGGATACACTTAGCTCAAAAATATCCTTTGACAAAAAACGTTAAAAAAAACTTTATTGCTTCATATAATTTGTAACTCGCTATGCAATAGATACATATGACATGTTTCGAAGGATCAAGACAATTAAAAGCGAAAAAATATCCTTTTAAAAAGTTTTTAAAACTTACAAAATTAGTCATTAGTTGCTTTATTTTTAGATTATATTTAATCAAAGCATTTTGGCTATTAGTTCTGAGTCCTAAACGACTTTTAATAATTTCCTTTAATTTTAGATTGACATTTCCTGCGAAGCTATTCTTTATATGAAGCCAAAACTTAAACAAATCACATATTTTCATTGGAGGTGACACCAGAAATATGGAATAAGTTAATACTTTAGGCAGTCTTTGGCACCTAATTTTACTTTTTTTATTGCACTTACTTGTGGCAATTGAATTTTGCAAAAAATTCTGCGAGACCTTGCGAGACTTTTTTTAAATCGTCTGCCAAAGTTATGATATAAAAAAAAATTTAATAGTTTTGTATATAATTTTTCCATGGTATTGCGATTGCGATTAATATTACTAAGTAAAAATTGTATTACCGTACTTAAAATATATCAAACTAACTAGTGTGGAACCTTTTTTTTTTTGCATTAATCGTTGGAATTTATTTATATAGTACGTGTAAGCACATGACAGTTTTCTATTTATATCAACAAATATTTAAGTAGTTTCGAAAGTTCCACTTTGATACTTCAGAACTTCGATAAAAGTTAATATTTTTGCGTAATTTTTCTACACTTTCTTAGTTGAAGTGTTTACTGTTACATACTGTAAAAAAAAGTATGGATATCAAAACTTTCATATTACTGCTTTTAGCCACCACACAACACTGTGCGACATCTGGACAGACAGACCGATTAACGGTTAACCGAATGAATACCCTAGTGTTTAGTACATAATTTTCTATATAACTGCAAAATTGCATTCGAAAATATCAATAATCCACGATATTGTAGTATTAGGAAAAAATATAATATGCACAAGACACCACATAACAACATTTTTTAAAATGTTTTGCAAAAGCTCTTTCGAAAATTGGTGAATTGTTAAAGAATAAACATTCTATTGAAAACTACATATAATTTTATAAATTTTGATATGTGATATCTACCTTTGTCTTTTATATGTGTAACATTAATGGACTTATAAGTAAAATCTCGTACTGAAATAGCTTTACTTGCCCGGACCGTCTACTTAATATTTGGTTTACGTGCACATAAATCTTGAACAACGGGGAAAACTAGTGTTTTTTGTATAAATAAAAATTTTTTTATGTTGTAAAATGTTAGATTATTGATATTTTCAAATAAAATTATGCAATTATAAAGGAATTTATATACTAAATACCAAGGATGAAAAAATAATGAGATTTACCTCTGCGAACCCCGAGACTCCCAAAGAAATTACAGCGGAGATAATTTTCTGGAAAATGTTTAAGGGAACATTAGACTTAAAAATGATAACAGCTTTTTGATTTGAGAAAACGCGCCTTAAAATGATATTTGCAATAAAAATAGATTTTAGTCTGAAGTTTTATTATTTCGGCTTCTTAGTTGCAATATTTGAATTAATGTAAACTAAAATTATTTTTCTCAGCAGCGTTCTTGTTCATTTTTACCACTTATGAAGGTGGATGCTTTTTACAAGGACACATCACCTATTTGACTAATTTTTGCCAGCAAATAGAATACAAGACTTTTTTTCATGTAAATTCTTGCATTCATTTTTATTGCGACTCAACTTAGTTTTGCGGAAATTTCAATATCTGATTAATAATCCAACAATCACAAGCTATTGTTATTTTTGTCTCGCTCTTGATGGGCATTTTTTCAATACCTACAATCAAAGATGTTTGTATGTTAGTTTTTTATCTAAAATACAGAAAAAATAACTGAAACAATATAGCATGGATAAAAAACTAACACACAAACAGCGTTGATTGTAGGTATTGAAAAAATGCCCACCAAGAGCGAGACAAAATATAACAAGAGCTTGTGAGTGTTGGGTTATTAATCAGATAGGGAAACTAAGTTGAGTCACAATAAAAATTAATGCAAGAATTTACATCAAAAAAGTCTTGTATTCTATTTGCTGGCAAAAATTAGTTATATAGCTGATATTTCCTTGTAAAAAGCATCCACCTTCATAAGTGGTAAAAGTGAACAAGAACACTGATGAGACGGTTTAGCGCCCGGTCGAAATCAGTAGTACTGATCCGTTCTGCTAATATGATTTGAATATTCCAACACTTCACTCTTAATAAAAATAATTTGAATTTACATTAATTCAAATATTGAACTAAAAAGTCAAAATAATATAATTTCAGATTAATTCCTATTCAGTTCAAAATAAAATTACGTAAAAATAATAGATTTTTTGAAACGCTCTGACTAATTCAATAACGAAAATTTTGAACAAAATTTCAGTGATCTGCTTCATAGTATTACCTTTCAAATAGCTAAAAATGTGAGGTAAGTTATATTGTAAAAAATTTTATAATTACGAAATAATTAACGAACTTTTTTGTGCAAAAAAAGGGGAAAAGCAGCTTTTTAAACATTTTAATTTAAGCTGCGTATAACTTTTGACTCAGTAGCCATTTTTGAACAAAATTTAGTCAGGATATTAGTAATCAACAAAAGAAAAGTTTTTGCAAATCGGAAAAAATTTTACTTCCCCATTAGCAAAACCGTGGACGAAGGTGGGTAAAAAAGTTAAAGTTTCAGTTTATTTCAGTCGAATATTCTGTAAGCAGAAACCCATATATATAGTACACTTTTTTAACTTTTCGATAGGAGAATCTACGTGTAAAACTTATTTTTTATCAGATCAAAGACATCAGCTTGGCATAGGTTTAAATTTTTCAGAAGCCGGAGAGGACCCACTTTTGGGTCTTGTTACTCCTCCCCTTTTTAGATGTAAAGCTCAACCTCCAAACTTAAGTTCAAGTCGTGTAAGCTGAAATTAATTACTAACCGTTAATTTTTCCAATGTCTCTTTTTTTCCAATTCTTTTTTAATAATATATTACGAACTTTAAGCTTTTAAGAAATAACTTTTGGATAAAAATACATAAAACTCTTTATTTCGATCACACTAAATAAACTCTATTTTTGATTGCTTAGCTGGGAAGGGAAATAAAAAAGACCAATCGAAATCAATAAGACAATATTAACAATGATTATTTATCCCTAGTCATCTTAATGATTTTGAGACTTGTTATATTTGTAATTTCAACTATGTATTACATAGCAAGGTTTTTTTTTTTTTGTTTACTTTATTATATAATAAAATATAGTAATATGTTACTAAAACGGTTTTAAATCTGATATGATTGTTATTATAAAAATCTAAGTTACTATTTGCAGTCAGATACGTCCACATAACTTTTTCTGTATTCATTCTCATGCACAAAATTTTTACTACACAATCGACGCACAAGTAGACGTTATTTATAATCAATGTATTTAAGACTACGATCCCTGCAGGCAATATTTAACTAGATTCTATCCTATGCAATGCAGTCATGGACCATGTCATTTGCAAATAAAAGCTTATAGTTAACCAAGAAGTGTTTGGATTTTAACGACTGCATAAAGTGATCCATCAAATAGTGACATGGAGAACTTTTAAGACTACTCCAATGTAATACACTCATGGGTCACGTCATTTATAAATAAGAGCTTGTAACTAAGCGACAAATGCTCTCTCTCGTTTTTACGATTTTAAGTAGTATATGCAATCGTAAAAATACGAATAACTGGGTGATCCATCAAGTGGTGACGCAGACTAGTTTTGAGAGTACTCCGATGTTGTGCAAAACTGGGTTATATGGTCCAGCCCTGTGACATCGTAATGTTAAACCGACCTTGTTTTCTCCATGCATTTGGGTTACCTTTGGACTAGTCCGCTATGGAGTATACTTTAAATGAGTGTATGGACTAGTCACGCTATCTGCAGGGATATATGTATGTATGTAGAATTAACATGGTTTATACATATGTACATAGAATGCACTTGTGTGTTTAAACAATAATTTTACATTTGACCGTACGTACGTACGTACTACGCATGGTAATAAATCTAATTTTGTGGAAAACGCACATACGCAAACATTTGCACTCAAAAAATTTTTAAATGTCTATATTTTCAGGACAAAAAACAAAGCTTTTCAAACAACAAGTTTTTCTTTCAAAAATTATGTTTGATACCAAAATATGAATGAATATAAAGAGTGCAACTAAAATAAAAAATAGCTTTTTTTAACAGATAAAAACTTTTGCTCACTTGTTACACTAAGCTTTTGTCATATTCAGCATATTCAAGAGCGCAAAACTTGAAGGAAGCTTTAGGCTTTTAAGAGAATAGCAAAAGTTTGTTTAATGCTAAGAGAAATATCCGGTTGAATTAAAGTTTAGTACTTTATACCTTGTCAATGGGTCGTTGTCTTTTGTTGTTTTTCTTTTTATTCTTGGTTTTCTACTTATAACACAAAAAAAAACAAATTTACACTGTTGTGCTCCCATCAAGGTCAATTTCTCACATATCAAATGGCTCATCCTTTTTCGAAACGTTGTTGCTGTGTTACATACACAAACAAATTAATATACATAAACATATATGCATATGTATATAATCACATACATGCTACCGTGTTACTTTAATTGTTTGTTTGGCAAAAAAAAAAAAAAGAATATCTTAAAATTTAATTCAATATATCTCAGAAAGCTTTTCGCTTAAAAAGAATAAATGTTTCATATAAATCAAAGCCTAAAAATGGCAAAAAAAATACTATAGAAATCAATTATTCAAACGCAACAAATATTTGGCGATATATCAAAAAAGTGGGTTTTTGAACTTCAAGATAAGCATTTCAAATTATTTTCATTATTTCAAGAACTTATCTAGGCTACTTTATATGCTCGTTACAATGGTCCACCTTGGCTTCGTATGTGAAATTTGAGGATGCTGTTGGCTGAGATGGTTACCGCGTTGACTAGAAACCCTAATGTCTTGAGTTCAAGACTAGTTTTAGGCAATCCAACAACATCATAAATTTGTGGTGATTGTGATTAGACTGTGAAAGTGATGAAGGCATAGATAGCACTGATCACTTTAGC
This sequence comes from Panzeria rudis, assembly GCA_956483635.1. Taxonomy (NCBI): domain Eukaryota; kingdom Metazoa; phylum Arthropoda; class Insecta; order Diptera; family Tachinidae; genus Panzeria; species Panzeria rudis. The sequence goes on along the minus strand of OY101449.1, from coordinate 129,448,230 downwards.
AGTACTGGAAGCGAATAGTACTGGCATATCCTAATGCACATTACAATACCCCCCTTCATCGGTGATGTAGCAGAATCATCGGCGAAGTAAAGCTACGCAGCTTAAGCAAATTAATGCCTTTACTTGACTCCAGAGGGCTGCAACACTGCTCTACAAATTTTAATAAAAACGCGCAATAGCAGAGTCGTGAATGAATTAAGCCTTTCTCTCCCACTTTACCACCTGTTCTCTCTACACTATCCCTTTCCCACAGCAGGTATCACATTAATTAATTAACTGGTAGGTCTTAATTGCCTGATTGTTTGACTTCTCTTTAACAAAAATAAGGGGTGTTATGTAAACTTATTTGAAACAGTCAAACTATTTTTTTTAATTTTATTTGTTCAAGTACTAATTGTTTAAATCGCACATATTTTGACCAACTCTGACTAATGATAATCAGTACAACGGTGTCTTATTTTATAGTAATCGCCTTTATAATTTGAAAATAATGTCAGTGCCACGAAGAACCCGTAGGACGCACAGTGTTTCCAATTGGAAAAAAAAATTTTAAATCTATATCTTTAAAACTTGTGATCCGATTACAAAACGATGTGTGTAAACATCATAGAGGATGACATAAACTTTCAGAACTAGGAAATTTGGAACGCTCTGTTGAAACACACGTTGATCTACAGGATTTCAAAGTCGGGCATGAAAAATTTTGTCGGCCTCATAACTTTTCCAAATATTATCCGATTTGAAGGAATTTAAAATTGGTGTAAAGTTTACTTAATTAAAATACCTTAAACATATTTTAAGATATTTGACTTTGAATTTTAAAATTTTGCCAATTGGGCTCGACTTTGTTCTCTATTTCGTAAATATTTTATGATTTTAAACACCGTTGTTGATAACAAGCAAAAAAAATTTTAGTTATCTTAATTCATGTAGTCGTGAAAAAGAATCAAACTAAAGACTTTGAAATTAGAGTAGAAAGTGGCTTAATTTTGACTAAAATAGAGTTTGATTGTTCGACGATTTTCTCAACAATTTTTCAAAACTAAAATTTTTCATTTTCTATATTTCAAAATAATAGACTTCGAAAATTATTTCAGTCGAAATTTTGAAATCGATTACAGCATGCGTTGGACATGCAGCATTGGACGGCCTGAAGATTATTTTGTTGTCGAATTTCGGTTTTGTTCTTTACTGAATAGAAAAACCTCTTCTCAAGTTATGCTACTATATGTGGTGAAAGAGCCTTTATTTTTTACATAACGCTATATCGCGAAAAGTAGAGCTGATGGAAAAAAATGAAGTGTAGATTCGTGTTCACCATTCCACATAACTAAAGAAACAACTTTAATTTCTAGCGAACGAAAAAGTTTTTCGAAATTTGTAAACATGTGTAAATCAATAGGGTTGGAGACAAAAATTAGTATAATATTTAACAAAAAACGATATTTGTAAACATGTGTAAATCAATAGGGTTGGAGACAAAAATTAGTATAATATTTAACAAACAATAATAAAAACCTAATTAAGTTTGTGAACATAGCACAGTATATTAATCTGCCCTCACAAAATCATATAATTCAATAATAACTATTGCAATTTAAGAATGCTAGTACTATAGTATAAAATTAGGCGCTAAACACCAATAACAAAATGAAAACTTGAATATTTATGAACTAACCTTCCTCTAACTGATTTTAATTAACTCATTATTTATGGTTTTTAAACATAATCTAAACTGACCACAATTGTTGTTACCAATAACATTCGAAAATTTAAATTCATTAAATATAGTGACTATAGTCTAATTGTACGAATGTATATATAATTATATAAGCAGTGCTCATTTGTAAGAGAGAAAATTGAGTTTGTATGCAACATTTTAAAGGATTTACCTATTAATTTTAAAGTAAATGTGAATTATTTCATATGAAAAACTAGTTATATAACAATAACTTTCGATAAAGCCTAGCAATATTTCCAAGAGCCGTCTTAATGTAGATACACATATAGTTCAAAACATTGTACACTACCGCTTTCATATGTATGTTCTGCAAATAAAATTAGATACAAATATATTACATACAATTACTAGGGAGACCCAATCAAAGGAAATAAAAGTTTTATCTCCCAGAATTTTTCAATGTAATCTCTTCATTAACTTCAAAACTAAAAGTAAGCAAAAAACCATATGGCATAACATCTCAAAAAAATTTTAATTCTTATTTTTCTACGGAAACCCCTTACACTTAATTTTATGTTTATTTTCATGCATTTATTCCGCATTTTAACTTCCTGTTGTAAAATGTCTGTAACCATTACACACCCAATTAATTTGCTGGTGCGTAGTGAAAATACTAAATATTTTATTTTATTCAATTTAAAATAGTTTGCGTTTAAAATATTTCTGTTTGAAATAACACACACACTTACTTTTAATTTTCCTCTAAACTAACCACGAAATTTAGAACGATGCACATAGTTTAAATTTATAATTATGTGTGTATGAATATGTTTTGAATTAATTTTAAATAAATTAAAGTAAACATTTTTGATCTACATACAACAAACAAATAAAAATCAATAAATAGTTAACGTTTTCATAATGATTAATTTATAAAATGTAATCTATTGAAAAATGGGAAGTGTTTTTAATATCATCAATTTCTTAAATAAAATAGATTTAGTATTTTAGGCACAACCATATTTATTCGTTCTTTTGTTTTTGTGTACTTTAAGAATTCCATATTTTTAGTGTTTCGCTGATGACATTTATACATTGAAAACGATTTCTTTTAGCTCATTTTGTTCACATATATTTTTTGTATGTTAAAAAGTTTTAAACGTGACAATGAAACAAAAATGATTTGTTTTTGATTTTCTTATTCTGATTTCGACCCTGGCATACAATACCAGCAACTTTTAATCATAAATCGATTTAATAACTTTTCTTGTAACTAAATATTATATATAGTTTTGTATAATATTAGCATACATATACTTTTTCATCTTAATAGATGTTATTTGTTTCAAATTGTTTTTGCTTGCAACATCACACAGTTGGGTAGAATTAAAATATTATGGAAATAAACGGATAATCTGCTCAGTATAAAATTTAAGAAGATGAGCTTCCAACATTGCTCAGGAGCGGAGTTTTTCTTATTTTTTTCTCATCCGATTCCTAAAATATGTGCCCTCATATCCCTTATACGGCTTTAAAAAATCATGTTTGGTTAAGTACTTATCTTTCATAGTCAGTGAGACATACTCATTTGAGAATAAAAATTTCCGATTTCTTCAAAATCTTGGTCCAATATTTTCAAGACATCGAATACAAATAACAACCGATTATCACAATTCGATATTTGTTAGTTAAACAACAAAATTTCAAATGGCATGAAAACTATTTGATGGAAGTATTGGTTCTGGGTTGCAAAATATAAAGCATGTAATAATTTACCATTCAAAGAAATATTTGGCTGTACGGAAGATTGAACTGACATCAGATGTTTCGGTACCACCACAGTATTTTCAGTTCTCCTCCACACCAGCGATGCCATTTATGAAGTTTTTTACGATATGATAAAAAACGATATGGCATACTGTGTTGTCATATCGTAAGCTTTTTACGATATGATAACACTGCGATATGACACATGGCGTTGTCATATCGCAGTATATCATATCGTTTTTTGTCATATCGTAAAAAATCTTCACATATGGCATCGCTGCTCCACACTGCCAGTGAAGGCAGCACCAACCAACGAGCGAAACTCATATTTACCAATTAACAGATGAGTCGCCATCTCGTGACTATTCTCAACTATTATCGATATAAAGGTTCGGAACTTCACTATATTTTCTTTATCATGTTCAACTTTTTAAGCTTTTTTTGGTTTCTGTCATTACCAGCATGAAATATCATCAGTATTTTCAAATGCAGGGCTTTTTTTTAATTTTTATTTGTGCCCGACTTTTTTGAACAGTATTTAGCTAAGTGGCTTTAGAGTTTTAACAATATATGATAACACTGCGGTATGACACATTGTGTTGTCATATCGCAGTGTTTTCATATCGTAAAAGACTTACGATATGAAAACGCAGTATGTCATATCGTTTTTGTCATATCGTAAAAAATCTTCATAAATGGCACCGCTGCTCCACACTGTGAAGGCAGCAACAATCAAAGAGCGAAACTCCTATTTACCAATTAACAGATGAGTCGCCATCTCGTGACTATTCTCAACTATTATCGACATAAAGGTTCGGAACTTCACTATATTATTTTATCATGTTCAACTTTTTAAGCTTTTTTGATTTCTGTCATTACCAGCATGAAATATCATCGGTGTCCAACTTTTTTGAACAGTATTTAGCTAAGTGGCTTTAGAGTTTTAACAATATATGATAACACTGCGATATGACACATGGTGTTGTCATATTGCAGTGTTTTCATATCGTAAAAAACTTACGATATGAAAACGCAGTATGTCATATCGTTTTTGTCATATCGTAAAAAAACTTCATAAATGGCATCGCTGCTCCACACTGTCAGTGAAGGCAGCACCAACCAACGATCGAAACTCATATTTACCAATTAACAGATGAGTCGCCATCTCGTGACTATTCTCAACTATTATCGATATAAACGTTCGGAACTTCACTATATTTTCTTTATCATGTTCAACTTTTTAAGCTTTTTTTGGTTTCTATGTATGAAATATCATCAGTATTTTCAAATGCAGGGTTTTTTTTAATTTTTATTTGTGCCCAACTTTTTTGAACAGTATTTAGCTAAGTGACTTTAGAGCTTTAACAATTATGTTATGAATTTCGTCGAACTATATCGTTTTTATCCAAAGTTATTTAAAAAATTTTTCTTTGAATGTTCAATATTTATATACTTTAGAATTTCTTTCTTAAATAAAAAATAATTTGATGGAAAGATTAAATTAAAAATGATCTTAAGCCAAACTAATTAAATAACTTTGGATAAGAACCATACAGTTCGACTAAAAATTCATAACTCAATTATTAAAACTATAAAGGCACTTAGCTAAAACATGAATGTGTACTGTTCCAAAAACTTGGGCAAAATAAACATTCAAAAAACTCCAGCATTGAGAATATCGATGATATTCCACGCTGGTAAGACCGAAATGAAAAAAGCTTAAAATAGTTGAACATGCTAAGAAAAGACAGTTAGTGAAGTTCCGAACATTTAGAAAAAAGTTCATTAATAGGTGCCACTCGCCGCGAGATGGCGACAGTCTGTTAATTGAGCTTACTAAAATTAGTAGGATTTTCGCTACAGTGTTGTTGCTACTGTTACTGGTCGTGTAGGTAAAGTGCTCTGATGAGTAGACATGGTAGTCTCGAAACAGCTGTCAGTTCAACCTTCCGTGCATATAAAATTTTTCTTTGAATGTTCAATATTTACATGCTTTAGAATTTCTTTCTTAATTAAAAAATAGTTTGATCGAAAGATTAAATTGAAAATGAACTTAAGCCAAACTACTTGAATAACTTTGGATAAAAACCATGCTTAAGTTTGGCTTAAGCTCGTTTTCAATTTATTATTTCTCTTAAATTGTTTTTATTTCATAAAGAAATTTTAAAGCATGTAATAATTGAACATTCAAGGAAACTTTTAACTATACGGAGTTAAAGTAAATAGGATTTTCGCTCTTTGGTTGTTGCTGCCTTCGCTAGCGTGTTGTCTAGGTGGAAAAGAACTCTGGGGAGAAAACTAGTGGTCTCGAAACGTTTTATGTCAGTTTAAGCTTTCGTTCACCAAATTTTTCTTTCAATGTTCAATTATTACATGCTTTAGAATTTCTTTCTAAAATAAAAATAATTTTGTCGAAAGAATAATTAAAAATGAATTTAAGCCAAACTAATTAAATAACTTTGTATACAAGCCATACAGCTCGACTAAATCCATAACTTATTTAGTTAGTGAGTTATACTCAATTGGAAATTGAAATTTGTAAATTTTTTAAAACTCGGTCCAGTATTTTCCTGATATCAGATCCAAATATCAAACAATTTTTAAAATTGTTTTCTTGTTCTTCGTTATAGAACAAAATTTTTAAATTCAAAATCAAAAAACTTGCGTTTTCGGCAATTTTCCCAAAAAAAATTCAATCACTATTTTGTATATAAAAAAGTTCTTTTGAAATATATAGCAAATGTATACTTATCTGAAAGGTATCGGCACAGGCATTAATCAACGTTAAAAATAATTGAACTTGGTTCTAAAAGCCCCAAGATGAGATTCAAAAACAACTGCCACTCTTCAAAACCCTTATGCCTATGCATTTATTTGCCTAAGTTTGAAATGAGCTTTGGACTAAGTGTGGACGCTATGGGCAAAATTGATCAAAATTATATTTTTTTTTAATTTCTTGGAACTTTCTTAAGAACTCTGAGAATCTCAAGCGCAAATCTTAGTTTTTTTTCTTGCGTGGTATTTGGTACATAAATTGCTATATAACTAACTGCAAAATTTCGTTCGAAAATATTAACAATAAACGATTTTATAGTATTAAAAAAATCTTTAATTTGCAAAACAGCAAAAATTCTTTTAAAAAAATGTTAACATTATTAGAACGAATACAGAGTTAAGAAAACTGCACATAATTTTGTAAATTTTGATATGTGATTGTCTACTGGTCTCTTTTAAACTAATAAAATTAATGGACTTTTAAAAGTAAAAACTCGTACAATTATAACTTTAGTTGGTTTATAAATTGTAATATTAATCACTTGCTGAAAAATCAAAATTTCTCACTCATCGATACTTTGGAATTAGCTAAAAAGTATTTTCTTTAAACAGCTTCAAATATTTTTCACTGGGTAATATTTTTCTAAATTTTTTACACTTCATATTTTTCTTGAAATTTTTTGTTTATATATTTTTCTATCTGTTTTGCTTGTTACAAAGATAATTTGTCATTTATTATTTGTTACGCCCTTCCGCATAATGCCACGCATTGAAAAAAATATTTTAATGTTTCGTGTGATTAACAGCAACATACAAACATGTATAGATTTATGTACTGATAAGCTCCTTATTGAACTGACCCATTTATAACTTTCATAAACCAGAAAAAAGTTTTGTTAAAAAATTATTTTACAAATTGTAAAAACAAAGACGAGGGTAATGCAATTAGTTCAAGCAGACTTGAATTAAAATGGTTTCTCAGTATGTGTGGTATAAATATATTTCTTGATAACTAAAAGTATATAAAAGAAGTTTACTAAAAGAAGACATTTTTGGGGACTAAAATAGCAAATATTTTATTGAATCCTGCTTAAAAATCCATAATATATTAGTATGGAAATAGATTATAAATCATTCTATTACAAAGCTTTTTAGTATTACCCTCATATTTTTTGATTGTAAGGGTAGGAAAATAATGAGAAATATTGAGAAAGACTACAAATTATTAAAGTTTAAATACTATGCGATATACTCGTATAACAATGTTTTCTTTTTTTTAATATAGATAATCGTAATTAGATTTTTGTAATAACAAAATACAACGAAATCTTGTTAAAGAGAGAAAAAGTACGTAGTTAAGTATTAGTTTTTGTAGTAATTGAAAATTATATAAAAATCTCCAAGAACCAGACGATTTGCTAAAACTTTATGTACATTGAATAATTTAACAAGTGTCTTGTTTTTATGTAAAGATTAAACGCACAAAAACATAAATGTTAAAATAAGGTTAAGTTCCTATCCAAAAATTTCGGCCGTAAAAAGTACTGAGATCAAAATAAGGATCAATACCATATAATTTCTAGGCAACCTATAAGCTAGGCAACATTTTTCCCATAATTCTCTCCCATATTATAAAGGCAAAAAAAAATATTGCCAAGCTAACAGGTTGCTTAGAGATAAGACGGTGTACCTATCAAGAACTTGGTTCTTATTTGATGTCACTAGTTTGTACGGCCGAAATTTTGGTGACATGTCAAAAGGTCCAGCGATATAATGTCCATGGACAATATGCTAGGGCTAAGCAATATACTAGGGCTAAGCGGAGAGACAAAGCGGAATAAAACCCTGCAAGGGACCATTTTTGACAACAAGAGAAGTCTATGGGAGGAACTGCGTGAGGATATCAATACAAATCCATAATGCATGGGCTGCAAAATAGTAAACGATACAGATGATACAAAGGATATAGATAAAGGAAGAACAGATGAAAAATATTGTAAAAACGCTTTTCCTGATTAATGAAGCCCCTGTTGATAGAAGAGAAAAGGAAAAAGGGATAAATATTCCTTTATTTACCGCACAGGAACTAGGAGCAGCCGCCAAAAGAAAAACTATAGCCAAAGAAGTCACTTGGACCTGATATGTACAACAAGTGCCTCGTGAAAGATATTTCCCCAAAGGCATGAAAGCTACAGTAACTAGTACTTATTAGTAAAGAGAAGGGCGATCTAGACTTTGCATCAGATCATCCACCACTCTGCATGCATTACAGTGCAGGCAAACTTTCTGAAAGGCTCCTAAAACCGAAGAAGACTATAACTATCGGAGGAGGATTCTCGGTAAGACAACATGAATTCAGACCCGGGAGAGCCATCATTGCATCATTAAATAGAAAACTCATTCTCTTAGCCACGCTAGATATTAAGAACGTTCTTAAGAGCCTATAATGGTCAAACGTTTTCCAGGTCTTTGAGACGCGCTTCCGGATACTAACATTTATCTCGTGTATAATAAGAAGCTACTTTGTGGACAATTAGCTCATATATAAGGCGAAGCAAGAACAAAGAAGCTCACCAGTAATATTTGCGGCTATGTAGGGACCAATTATTAGCCCAGACTTATGGAACATTAGCTACGACTTTATATTAAAGATTGAAATATCCCAGGACACTTTCCTAAACTTCAAAAAATCTTATTTTCCAATTGCATTTATATCTTTTTAGAAAAAGTTAAACTCTTATTGCTTATAGTTGCTTATAGTTAGCGGTTAATTAATGTTAACAAAAACAAAATGCATTTTTAGTTGGTCTGAAGTATGTCCTACTAGATTGCAATAACAAATGTATCAAAAGAGAACACCAAAAAAGTAGTTTTGGCTAAAGGAAGTGATCGTCTGAATCATAGTTCGATGATGTGATTTACTTCGAAGTTCGCTGCTAAGAATTTGTTTTTAATTTAAATACTTACGTTTTATAAAATACTTACACCAAACGATCCAAGTGTGGCTTTGCTTTCCTGCTGTTTTGGCCTTTACCAATACCTTTTGGCCTTTATCAACACCCATGTGAATCACACGTCGTGGATGTTGCTCTCACTACACGGGACTAGTTTTGGTTGCCTTTTGCTTGCACGACTTCGATATTTGCTTGGCCGTCCACATCCACCATTTATTCATTTTTCCTTTTTCCTGCTCAATAGACCACCATTTGGAGATGCGATGAGACTTTTCTGTGGATAATTACAGAACACAGCTTTCTATCTAACTATGGATATATGGCTATAACAGTGCTTTTCTCAATACACTATAATTTACTTACCTTCTTCCTCCTACTTAGTTGCCTCGAGTTGATTTAAGTCCTGATGTCCTGCGAAGCAAAATTTCGCCTCAACTTTCTTGTCCAATTTTCACCAACGAAAAAGACGGAATTCAGCCATTTGCTTTTGCCTGATGTTAGTTTGTCATTTGGGTTCCTGTCAACTTCATTATATAAATTGACGAGTTGATATCTCGTCATCTAGCAACCTTCGACTGCATTCGTTAACAGCGTAGTAATTACCCAACGTCTTCACGAGCCATCGACTTAAAAATGACATGAACATGACGCCGGCAGAGCAACTGCAAAAAATTCATCAACTTCTTTGTTGTGGTGAATACGTACGATGTCCATGTTCTGCCTTAGCAATGTATTTGGTGGTAGTGCAATAGAAATGGAATATTTAACAATTTCTTTCTGTCAGTTTTCTTTCTATTAAAAATGGTTGTTGACAGCGAATCTCATGGCGAACATTGATGCTCAGCCATATGTTCGGGCATCGATGGCAGAGCATGGACGAAACATTGACATGAGCGGTCTACATCAGCCATATGCGATGTCCGACATGCTGTTCATACCAACTTCATGGCTAATGTAGACCCCCAGTTAGAAAGGCAGTAGCGCCAAAACGTTATACCCTTGTGTGTTCACACTGAATAGAATGTTACAAATGTTGCTTTAAATTTTTGTCAAACTTTGAACACTAAAATTTCGATTAGTTGATTGCTAATATTATTAATATTTGTTTTAACATATTAAAAATTAACATAAATTAGTTTAGTGTGCTAAATCTGGTATTGTTGATCAGTTCTTAAATAAAGATTTGCATTACATCCAGTATATCGACACCACACCATCATTGAAAAGCTCAAAAATTATACAAGGTGTATTAAATAAAGCTTTTTTACGAAAAACTTGGGAAATATGTAAAACTTGCCCAGAAAATACGATATTGGTACTTAAACTCGTAAGCCAAAAAGTCCTTAAATTATTCTTCGTATTTATACTTTAATAAATATGAAAAAAAACTTGAAAAAGTTAATCATAAACAAATGAAAAGTTAAATGCGGGAAATAAAACTAATTAATTTTATTTACTTTTTGAATTGACCAATACTAGCCTGGAGATACATATAACCTCATATAAGAATAGGAAACAAAAGCAATTAAGAGTGTTGGAGTATAAAAGAACTTTTTCCCCTACACAAAACAAATATTAGCACACAAGAAAATGTAGAGCGAGAAAACTTGCACTCGTAATAAAACTCAATTAGTTTTTATCACTTCGTGAAAACTCACTTTATTTACACTTATTAATATTAACTATATTATTTGAAACATGTTACTTTGATAGAAGCTAGCTAAGTAAAGTTTGTAAAGACATACAAATTGCTTAAGATGAACCAGAAGCAGATGTTTGTTAAACTTACGTATGACTTTAATTTATCCTTGTTACTTAATGCTATCAAGACTTAAAATTATCAATTAAACACAATACATATTACATTACAATGAACTTAGGCAACCTAAAATCCTATATAAATTTTTATTTAGTCTAAATTTTTTATATATTATTCCCTCTGATATAATGGTGTCGACTATAAACATTTTTATATTTATTTCATTAAAAATATATCATTAAAAATGTTCGCTACGCTTTGCTTAAAGGGCAAATATCTGCTTTTTTATATCAGCATCGTTAACACATACTACGATTTATTATATAATATTTTACATATTGATATTACAATCAGTTTCTTTTCATATTTTTTAATGAAAAACAGCACAAATACAAATTGCATTATCCAAGCTATTCAATATATTTAAAAATCAGCTTCTTTCAATAGCAATTTAGCAATCAACACGATTTCATCTTTTACTTTTACAACTTCATCATCATCATTATCATCATGGCATACAGACACCATGTCTAATGCAGGAGCAATATATTTCTTTTTTTTGCGTTTATTTTTATTTATTGTATCTTCAAGAAAAATTTATCTAACAATAAGTAATGAAATTTTAATTCTAAAATTTTAAATTGTAAGTTGCAACGACTTTATTACCGGGGTATACTCACCTTGTCCAGCTCCCTTAGAAGAAAGTTGAAACACCACTCAATTTTCAATACAATATGTTTGTTTTTATTATTATATTCTTTATACAAAATTTAATTATATACATTTCATGTATTTCTCCTGCCAACTTCTTGTTGCTACCTGTAATCTACTTCCACTGACAATATTTGTCGTCACAAAGTCTCAAAATATTTGAGTCTGCTGTTGATTTTTATGTTGTCTTTTACGTCTCTCGTCACATATTTTGAAAACACAGTCTTAACCATCGGAGCATCTAAGTCTTTATAAATGCGATGATTTCTGACATATCACGGGCTGCTGCAATCATATGGAGAATTGTATTATTTCGCCTTTCCGCAGTCATCCTGTCTCAAATCCCAGAAGGTATTTCGCTGGGGGTCTTAAAAAATGAAACAATGATACTTTTTTGCACCGCTCTAAATACATAACCCGTTTTTGTGTAAAACTGTTAAAAGCAGAGAACGAAAATACTGGTTATACTCTCTTCATACAAAATGGCGCGTCCGAATTGCATGCTGTTGATTTTCCAGCAGTTTTAAAAAAACGAGAGGAAATTTATAACGGTTTTAGAATATTGGCATTTACTTTTCCCATTTTAGACATCAAATATTTTAAAACTAATAGGAATTATAATTTTTTTTCTTGTCCGCAGTTTTGTGTATTGAGCGTTACTCTTTTTTAGCATGATTAATTACTAAGTTTAATTCTTGCATTAACAACAAATATTAAAATAACTGCGTAAGTTTGCAATTCTAAATATTTAAAAGTTTTATGAACTTTGTTAAAGATGTCTTTACATGGTAATATATGTATTATGTATTATGTCTAAAAATGAAAAAATTCTTATCAACTAAACGCAAAATGTATTCAGTGGGAGAGAATACGGATACAAAATTTGACAAGCGTTCGGTAAATGTTTATTTTCTAAACCATTTAAGAAACTTACGTATTATCATCATGCCAGAGGTGTAAACATGAAAAATACTTACAACAGACTTTTGTTCTCTTTTTGTCAGCACGAAGAGAATTTCATAATATTTTAATTCTACAAAGTCTTTAATACTTTGTATTACCGTGTAAAGATAGCTTAAATAATATTATATTGCAAAAGGTTTCATCAATCAATCATGGTTTGTATCAAAAGAAAACAGTATTGAGTGTTATGCAAAGTTTTTAAATTCAAATGCAATTTTTAGTGTATTAATAAGGATTATATTAGGGATGGGCAAAAAATGTCGATATATCGATATTTTCTTAAAAATATATCGATATATATCGTCGATATTTTTAATTGCGATAAATCGATATTTATTCCAACAGTATTTCATTCGATATTTCTAAGGTTTCGTTTTGTTTTTCGTGCAATTTTTAACAACATTTCGGCACAGTCTTTATCAAATAGAATATTACTAACAAAATCTTTTGTTTTATTAAAATATTTTTTCTATTCGAAAAATTGTCATTCTTTGAGTGTAGTTTTGTTGATGTATGTTCCATGGAATATTGGTGGAACAGTAAGGATCTTGGATATTAACTCTTTCCAGCTTAATTATTTATAAGAAAAGTACTTTTTTTGTTTTATTTAAAAACAATTTGGGCACTACGTATGAACTATCATTGTTGAAAACATCGATATTTCGATATATCGATATTTTTTATTTGATTTTTATCGATGCCGATCGATATTTAAAAATATATCGCTATCGATATATATCGATACATTTTTTCCCATTGCCCATCCCTAGAGTATATGTTAAAACTCATCAAAGATTATACATCTAAATTTTATTAATTCAAAATATAGTGTGTCTTCTAAAAAAATAATAAATTCGTAAGAAAATGTATTGAGCGTTACTTAACAAAATTCTTAAATATAATTTATCTAGATTAGAAATTTAAGATAATCAATAAAGAAGTAAAATTACTTGACAATTAAAAATAAATAATATTGGATAATAAACAATTAAAATCAAAAACAAAATAAAAGCTTATGTATAGCATTAGAAATTTAGTTTATTCACACTATTCTTAATTGTTAAGTTTTACGCAGATGTGATTGAAGAGAAACTTTCCTAATGCAGCTATTTATTTCTTTCTTTCCTAGAAATTCTGCTAACAACGTTTTCAATCACCATATTATCCGAACTTTTATATGGCCTGTTGAATCTATCTGACGATACCAATAACTACATTTTATTGGCTAAAAATATCTGTTATGCAAGATACTCTGCCTAAACAGTAAGTTCTATGAATGAATGAATTAAGCTAAACGGGAAACACAGGACACTGCGACCGAGGTAGATATATTGTATCACCTGCTGTTAGTTGATTGATGCTGTTAGTTGATTTCTTGCAAAAAGTGAAATTTTAAAAATTTTGAGTTAATACCATCTTGTTGATCAAGTGCGATATAGAATTTGTATAAATTTGTTTGTTATCTCAGACACATTGGTTTGTGTCTGAGATAAAATAAATAAATTTTCACAATTTCATTCACAGTAGTATTTCATTTCAATTAGGGAGTAACGAATACCGATACCGATACCGATACCGATATATCGGCTATACTTCAGATTTTCCGATACATCGGTATCGGCGATATTTTACTGTCGATACGACGATACTTTTAAAAATTTTTCCAGAGTTTTTTTTAACAAATAATTTATTTTTATTCAATTTTACCATGAATAAAATTCAGTTCGTTATTTTTTAAATCTTATTAATATTAATTTTAAAATCTAATATGTAATATTTTATGCTGTTATTTTGTAAAAAAATTTTTATATTTTGTTAATTTTACCATGAATTCAAATTCAAGTCGTTGTTTTTTAAATCTTATTTCAGCAAAAAAAGACACTCCAAAGAAGTCATGAAAATGTAGAATTCGCGATCCGGAAGTATTGCAAATTCGGATAATTTCTAATTAGTTTTACATATCCTTGCCATTGCAAAAAGTTCCGTTTTTCGATTACCAATCGGTGTTCTATAATGATTTTTCCTCAAGGAAAAAGGATAAAAATTACCCGTTTTCACAATTTTTTTTATACGAATTTAAACTCAAAACTTTATTTTCATGTAAATTTTATTTAAGCTATTAAGTTATTTAGAAGAATATTAGTTGATAAATGTCCATTAAAAAATCGATTTTTTAAAAAGCATCACGAGTATTTTTTAAAATTATAAAGGAATTAAAAATTTTTTCTTGCTTTTCTACTAATTATCTGCATATTTTTAATATAGATTTTTTGGAAGCAAAGAAAATGTAGCTCCTTAAAAATTACTTCCAATTTTTTATACTGGGTTAAAATCAATTTTAAATATTCTCTCTTACAATGTAATTTTGTATAATAAAAAAGTGCACTTGAGTTTTGTTGATCTAAATATGTTGATCGAATATTGAACTCAATTTCAATATTCGTATCGGTATCGGAATCGGTATCGGCGATTTTTATTTTTAAATATCGGTATCGGTATCGGATCGGCAAAACGGCGTATCGTTACTTCCCTAATTTCAATAGATATTCTGGTATACTCAGTTCTTCGCTCAATATACAAAAATGTTAAAAAGCTGAATTGATTAATTTTATTTCAGGATCCATTGAATGAATCAAAAATTATAATATGAATCCTACCTTCTCATGTTTTTATTCGTTAAATTAATCAAATTAAAAAGACAGTGAATGTACACGCGAAATGAGAATGGCCCATATACATACGTATGTATATATCGTAACAGAAAATGCATAAGCCTTATCTAAAATTTTAAAACGTTTACAGGAGAAGCATAAAACTTGTTTAAATGAAAAATGTATTGACAATTAGTGAAAATTTTTAAATTTTTTAGTGCAAAATTTTACAAGTTTTATGCTTCTCCTGTAAAACTTTCAAAATGTTACATAGGGATTTAGCATTTTCTGTGACGATATATTGTTTACATTATAATACGCGCGGTTGCTTTGCCCATTGGATATTCTAGTATTTATTATACTTCTTTAAACTAAATAAAGGTTTTGCTTATTTTACAACGACTCTTTTTATATTTTTCGTCCTAGCAACAGCAACTTAATTTTTTCATTTTGCACTTCTTCACATTCCAGTTTAAAACAGGCTTTTGAGTACATACATACATATATTGGCAACATGCATCTATGTCGTATAATCATTAAATCTGTAGGATTCCATTCATTTATGTTGCTCATACGTACATTGTTAAATCTGGAAAACGATCGATTTATTATTCTCTGTCTTTGTTTTAATCTTTTTTTATATTCAATTGTGCCTTTAGCAGTTGGATTCATAAGCATAAAATTTTATTATTTCAATACAAGTAGTACAATAAAACCACTGTGTGTATTGCTCTTTTGTCATTATTTTTTTCTTATTTTTAACTTTTTCTTTTATTGCGGCTATATATTCTTCGTCTGTACAATGAAGAATGTTAAGAAGTCATGAAGACCAACGTATGCATGTATGATAACGGACATTATGTATAGGAAGTTATTTTTTTTTTCTTACAAAAATAATCGATTAAAGACATGAACTACACAAACTCTGGAATAAACGCTAATTGAAAGTCATAGGGATGTCAATAACAATAACAGTTACTTGCCAGTGCTTTTTTGTAATCTATTAATATGAGTATGGGCTTTTAAAGGGACAAGAAAATGACTTGTAATGTTTTTTCAATTGTCAAACTGTATAAAAAGCTAACCAAATTGGGTGCTTATGACACACATTTTGGCACATCAAATGCTATTCAGTGGCTTGTTTAATTTGAGTTTTCTTGTCTTTCTAGACAAATTACACAGTACAGCACAGAAAAAATTACATGGTTTTAACGACTGAATTTGGCAGAGGGAACAATGGTATTTTGGTAGCAAAAAAGAACTTTTTCGACTATAACTTTTCAAAAAGTTAATGATGCAGTTCTATAGAGAACTGTTTCACTCAGAAAAATCTAGAATCGTAAAAGGTAACATTTCGTGCTAGAAAAAATCTGTAGAAATACTCAATATATTACTACGAAAACTGATGAAAATTGTCATGCAACTAAAGCACGATTGTCAGATCTTACAATATTGTGAGGAAAGTGTCCTTAAAATGTCTGACAATCATGCGACCTGCAAATTTTTGTCTGACAACGTTGGCAGAAAAAGCATTGTCAATCAATTTTAATACTACATGCTGACAGACATCTCACAATCGTCAGATTATTGTCAGAGATAATTTTAATTGTCAGATGTGCGAAGTTTCTGCATCTGACAATGGGATCATTGTCAGAAACTTCTTTATATTGGCAGCACTGCACACATCTGTTTTTAGAGAAAAAGGAAAATGAAAGAGACTATGTAACTAAAATAGCTAAATCTGCTCCTTTAAGCTTAATACTTATTTATATATTCACTTTTTAAAGTTAACACAAGCACAGATGATAAATAATTGATAATTTCTGTTAAATAATCTGAGTATGGCAGCGCCAAACGTCAGATCTGACAATTTTTGCATATAACAATCGTGTAAACTGCCAATTTTTTTACTGAGAATATTGTCAGATAAATTTATTGACAGACAATTGTCTGCCAATAAATTGCAAGCTTTTCTAACAACTTTAATACAACCGTATGAACTAACAATATACCTTGAGCTGACAATTTGTTATTGTCACTACATCGTCAGCACATTGGCAGATCTGACAATATTGTAAGATCTGACAACCGTCTGTACAGGACTTAAGTATCTTATGCTTATAAGACATTTTCAATGCGAAAATTTAATGCTGTTACTTATTGAAATACGCCACCTTCTTTTTAATTAAAAAAGAAAATTATTTGGATTGCATATGTAGGTTAGTAGACATGAGCGACTTAAAATGGACCTATAAAATTCAGTATTTGCAGTTTCATGAGAAATAAAAAAGTTAGCTCCGGCTACCTCCGTCTTCTTACTGGAACCAAATGAAAGGTGACAGTGTTTTCTTTAAATTTCCCAAAAAAAAAATCCATCGACTTTCACCGATCGCTGAAGAAACTTATAAATTTTCAGAAAAAGGTCGCGAGTATTGCAGTGTAGTTTTGTAATAAAATCTGGTGCATACATTTAGGCTTAAACTTTTTTAGTGATATCCAGTGGTAACCGCCAAAAAAGCTTAAGCGCCAAAAAGTAAATTTTGCAGGAGAAGTATTTTTAATTATCCTTGGTTTAAATCGAAGTAGAGCCTTATATAGGACTGTAGTGGACTGTTATAAATAAATTTCCTATAAATTAAAAAATTTCCTATAAGATAACGCAGGTGTTTGTGGGGGCTAAGATATTTTACGATATTCTTGATGTTACTTAAATTATTTTAAAACTAGTAATTATCATCCTTAGCAAGCTGTTCTTAACTGTTTCATATATTCATGATATCCTTGCAGTTTTTGCCACTAGTTTTGCTTTACTTGAAAAAGAGAATTTTAGCTTATGCGACACCTTTGCAGGTACAAAAATATATATGGAAAATGCACTTAAGCTAAAATTCATTTTTTTATATTTCCGTAACGGTACTTGACATGACTTCAAAATGTTGACAGATTGTCCGAGTTATCATAAATAATCGATTTTCGTCAAAAAACTATTTTCTAAAAGCATGTATCTGAGCTATTTGTTAAAAAATATAACTAGTACTTCATGTCTTCGATTGCACTAAAAAATTTCAATTAAATTAAAAAATATGGATATCTCTCAATACATTTTTTTTTGGCACAACCCAAGATTAACTGATGAAACATTTTGCAATATAATATTATTTATGGGATATTCAAATATTACGTAGCTCTATTTTCGGAGTTTCTATACCCCCACTTCTCTTTGTAGCGCCTTTTACAAAATGCTCAGTATAAATTATTTAATACCTAACAAATCCTTAATCCTCCCCTTCCCTCCCCCCCCCCCCCCCCTCCCCTCGAGCGTTACGTCACAAAACTTTTAAATATTTAGAAGTATTAACCTACTCTGTTATTTTAGTATATATTGTTAATGCTTTTTCAATAGTTAAGCGGAGTAATGAAGCGTACTAAAAAGCGTAACGCTAAATACACAAATAATGGACAACAACAATTTATTTTTAAAAAATGTATAATTTCGATTACTTTTAATATATTTTATGTGTGCAATAACAGAAGCATTTTGTATGAAGAGAGTATAAACAATATGTTCGTTTATTTTGTGAAATATTTTACTTTCAACGGACATGAAAAAATCATTTGAAATGAGAATCACCCAAATATTTTTTGGGTGCCCTCTACAAGCATCAGTCAATTGTACCTTGTAATTTTTGAATAATATTGATTTTTGTTGTATAATATTATTACGTTAACTAAATATATATTTTTCTTCGAAAAAACTTTCCTATTTGCCGCAAGTAAAAATGATTTTTGTTTAGCTCGATATTAAAAATTTCACAATCAAAAGAGACAAAAAAGAACGTAAGAAAACATAGCTATAGTTCAAGTCAATGTCATTTTAGACATTTTATCAACTGTCACTTTTATAACTTTTAAATTTTTAAGCCATACGTCATTGCTAGAGCAACAGGAAATAAATACTGTCCATGTATTCAACGTGTGTATGAGTACTACTCATACACAAGTCTTGTATATGTATGTTTGTGTATAAATTTTTTATTTTTTTTTATTACAGAAAGAAATCAACTTACGCTTTCTGTCAAACGAAAGATTTGCAGTAATCTCTGTTGCTATTTTATAATGTTATTAAATAAGAAATAAGAGAAAACAATTTAAAATATTATTATATCATTTTTTATTATTATAAATATTTAACATGTACTGGTCCCAGTAACATATTTAATATAAGTCCGTGCACAAGTTGCGTGCTTATAAAATTCTTGAAAATAAAAGAGATGTGAACGGAAACTTAGACATTTTAAGTGAAATATTTATTGACAGACCTTAAATACATTAATTTCCGGTTTATTTAAAATTGTTAGCAAATGCAGAGCAAGTCAAAATGAAAAATAAACGTTTTATTTAAATAAAAAGCTATGTTTGTTTTACATTCCAGCATAAAGCACTACATCTAATATTTAAACATGAAAATTTCCAAGCTAGGATTTTGTAAATAAAAAAACGTTTTTTTTTATTAAGAACAAAATTAGTAAAATATTGTGAATTATATATTGAAGCAAAAACCATTTTATTTATTGTAAAGAAAAAACTGCGCTTTTAATTGAATTCATCATAAGTTATGTATGAATTTATTTTCTTTAGATCTATGACAACGAAATTTCCTTTAAAATCTTATATTTTAAAACCAACATTTCATTTAAGTTGTCTAGCACACCAATATCATAAAACTAACCAGCTTCAATTTTACAAAAAAATATAATGGATTTTCCTTTAAAACTAGCATTAAATAGAAAACTTGAAAAAGGTATATATAAAATTTACACCTTTTTGCAACATTTTTGTGCTCTATGAAGCACAACAACTTTATAAAAAGTGCAAGGTTGTAGTAACTCATACGAATTGTTGTTCAGTAGATGAAAAAATCAAACCTACACACGTGCACACAGCAAAACCGTTTCATATGTGTGTATAAATGTATAAATGTGTGTAAAGGATGTATTATTTATGCATGTCAGGTATAAAACGGTTTTCGTAATTGTACTTTTTGATGTAAATAATTGTAAAATGAATGCTACATCAATGATTTATTTAGTACTTTTTTAACTTGCAGCCCAGTCCAAGGAAATATTCTTCTTTCGAAAGTTAGAAGGCCCACCTAAGTAGAATGCCTGTCGATCGCCCTAGTCTGCCGATCGTTACTAGTGTAACCAGCCTCGAAATTTCCCTATGGTTTCTGTTTTCTAATTTTGCTGAGCGCTTGCCATTATACCAAGGCGATATTACCTTAACTACCTTGCAACTACAAAGTCTTTTAACTCTATTTTGCACATTTAATTTCCATGACAGTTTTGAGTTCAGAACATCAGAACATCTAGAACTTTTGCGATAGGGATAGTATCCGATATGAACAGTTCCTAATTCATACAAAATTGGACAAAAACATAATGAGGACTTAGTCTGAGGCCAAACGGGCTTTTTTGAAGCGCGGCGTTTCTGTTTTATATAAATTTGAAGTTTTAAAAAATTTAGAACTTTCAAATTTAATATAAAATTCAGAAGCACCGCGTTTTAAAAACACCTGTGTGGCCTCAGCCTTAGGGTAAAAAAAATTGGTGCTGTATTTTATAGCAACAAGCTACGAAAAAATTCGAATTTTGAACAAAATCCACAAGAGTGTGCTTCGCACAAATTGCCTTTTGAAAAATTGACATTTTTACTATAAAAATTTTCAAAACATCTTAGAATATAGTTTGTAATTAGTATACCAAATCTAGTTGAAAACGCAGAAAGGATGTGCATATCGCCCATGTACTGTTCTTAGAAATATTATGATTTGACATAAGCTAGTCTTCCAAGAACAACCAAAATTAGCCACAGGTCTCAAAATATAGCTCAAACCTTATGTGCAAAATTTTATTGCAATCGGTGCAAGGCTATATGTTCCTTCCACATATCGTTTCTCTAAAAGCGGATATTAGTGGTTTACTGAAAACAACCCTCGAACAATGAAGCTACAAAAATACCGTTTGCAGTCTAAGTGCAAGATTTTGCTCGATTTCAGAACATAAAAAATTACCAAACGAAACCTTATACCTTCTCTATATACAATGGAACTTTTTGAAGATGGATAAAAATTAATACATGCGCAATTAAAAATAGACCTAAAAAAGAAAATAAAAATGGCTGGGGCCTAAGTGTCTATTCTGAGATGAATTCAATTGGCAATGAGAAGCCGAAGCAATGGAGGAATCGCCCCATCTTGCGTTGTTCCTCTTCAGCACCGTCTATGCTTAAGAAGGCAGCCTAGGTAAACTGCTTATGTTCAAGGGATATCTCAATAAACTTTACCACCTCGTGTAGGACTTTTTTCCTATAGGCATACATACAGACTATCTAAGAGCTTTGACGACCCAATGATTTGTTTGAAATTGCTCGACCTTTACTCCATGTGGATGGAACGGCGCACTGTGTTGCGGCTAGTGGAAAAGTAACTTTTTTCCGATTATTTTTTTCAGTATTTTTAATGATGCAATTTTGTCACAGACATTCCAAGTAAACAAAAAACACATAAAGCTTATTTTTATGTTGGCCCGTTGATTTTTAATTAATTTTTGAAGTCAAATATACAAAATTTTCACGAAAAGAGGGGATTTTAGGGCTGTATTTAAAATGATCTCATTTGATTTTGGTGACAGATATTTTGATTCGGAAAAAATCTGCCTTCGGACAAGTATCTTCTGTAAAAAAAAGGAATGTTGTTTGAGACATTTTCATATGCACCTTTTTTAGAGCGAAAACCCGACTAAAGGTCCATTTTTCCTTAAAATTTGGGTTAGGTAAGCAATATCTAAAAAGTCCCAGAGAGTCCCAGTTCCAAACCACTACAGAAATGTTACATAATTTGTTTTCAACGAACTGTGAATAAATCAGCTGCCCATACCTGCCCTCCTGGGAGTTATAGCGATTTTAGTATATCACTCTCAGTATTTATTCCATAGAAATAGAACGGAAATTCTCGGAATAACTTATTGAATAATTTAATCATATTGGTTTTCGGGTGACTTTCCGTCATCCCACGTCAAATTTTTATTATTTTCAGACCGGTTTCGGCTAATCGCCATTTTCATTGTTTTCTTTTTTGTCACTAATTAGTCCGCATGTGTTTCCGTGAAGACATATTACATTATCTGCTCGCCAATTCTGATCCCGCAATCACAAGTAGGAGAATACAAAAGGAGAAGAAACACCTGGAATTATCAGAGGAAGCAATGAACTTATTGGTAGATGACTGATAATTTGTAATTTTTCTCTAGAATGCAATAAAATATGCCTGTGTTATAAAATAGTATCTTCAAAGTTTTTTTTTTATTCTACATCTATTCTAGCACTCCACAAAAATGAGCATAACTCTCTTAAAACTGAAGCTATTGACTTCAAACCGGTATCAAATTAAAGCTTTTATTGCCACCTTTCAAATAAAAAATGAAATATATATTGGTTTTATATAAAATTTCAGAGTTTTTCAACAAATATCGAAAAATCATGAAAATTTGACGTTTATAATTCTTGTTCGGACCACCCTATAATTTATTTTAAAAACTAATCATAGGGTATTTATCAGAAATAAAAGAAGAATTAAAATAAATTTGTTTTTAAATTTTTCGAACAATTTTTTTTTTTTATTATTGACTTTTGTTGAAAATTTGACCCAACAATTTTTTTCGGTGTAAATTTTTTTTCACTCATTCTGTTTGGGATCTTATTCTGACCAATCTGTAGAAGTTTCTCATCGATACAATTAAAATTACAGTTTAGGCAATATGATTTCCAAAAAATTCCGGTTTCGCAACACTGTGCGGCGCTGAAAGAGATGTAACGTGAAAAATCTATATACCCAAGGTGTACTAATACATTTTTTTTTAATCTAGTCAATAGTTTCCGTGATATTTAATAAATGTTCCGAAAAATCTAATGCGAAATTTTAATACCCAGTAAAAAATGCTTATGTTTTTTAAAGCAATAAGGCGCATAATAATACGCTTAAAAGAAGAGCTTATTGCAGAGCAGTGAATGTATATGAAAGAAACTATACAAAAAAACCGATTTTTCTCTACTGGTACAATGCAGGTTTTTAAGCGAGAAAGTTCTATATACTTACAGCTTTAGTGCTGAAAATAGTGATGATTTTCAGCGCTTCAAAAAGCGCTTTTTATATAAAAAATGTAGTACTCCAAACCGAAAACTCCCCATACAAAAATCAGCAGCGATATCAGCAGGTTTGTAAGCACTACTTTTATTCTCTCATAGCAAAAACCTGCTTTATTTGAAGCAATTTTTTATTGGGTATTGGCCGGCATTCAAGATTTAGCCTTTTGTTTTTCTTCACATCCACAATACGATCATCTATAAGACACCCAATTGAGCGTAATAATATTTAAGCCAAATTTAGTTAATTAGCAATTAAGTTTTTAACAAAACATGATCCTAATATTATGTCGCATTATTTGAAATGTTGGTGCACAATTAGAAAACTCAAACACATTACTAAATATTTTTTAATACGTACACGAGAGTAACATATTTTTTAATTGGTGTCTATTACAGAAATACTATAAGCACATACTCTCAATAAAGAAGCACGTTAAGGTAAAACATGACACCTATCACAGAGTATCATAACTAGGCAATTGACCCCTACAATGACAATGGCGTGTAAAATTTACTGGCAGTCTCATATAAAGTTTCAGCACTTATCGCTACTACTTCCTCTCTTCTTCTCTTCTCTCGCGTGTTTATATTCTTTCAATATTATACATCAATAAAAAGCAAAGATCTTTCCCTCTTAATGTTATTAGTAAAACAGCGCAACAAAGACTTTTTTCGTATTAGGTCCAAAGTCGGTCAGAATTCTGCATAAGATGCCAGATTCGTATCCGAAGTCGGATAGAAAACGTACCATAAATCATATGACCGTAAATCATAGACCTCTTTGTCTGAGGGAATTCTAAAAACTATCCTGAAATGTCCAAGAGAATTCTTTACGAGTTCTGCCGAATTTTCTTGGGAAATTCTAAAGGAGTCTGAACAATACTGATGCACAAACTCTTAAGAGATAAATGAGAAATATTACGAAAACTAAAATCAGACAATGTGCAGAAAGAAGTGACAGCTAAAAGTCGTAAGACGTAGATCAGAAAAAGTGGCGGCTATTCTGCTAAACGTATTAAGGGAAATTAAATTACCTTCGGATAATGTGCAGACTAGTCTGATACTAATCTAATAATATTTCAGAAAATGTGCAAAAACGTCGTAGCAGAAAATTGTCAAATATCTAAGGGAATTTTAGATAACTCGGTTGATTGTCTCAGACTTGTTCTGACGTCTGACATGTCGGCAAAAAATGTGGGTAAGGTGCGACATTGGTATAGGTGGCTGCCTGCTACACGCAAGCATTCAAGTAGAATCAATAAGAATCCGTTTTGACAAAGGTGCGACATTAGTCTTGCACAAAAACTTTGATGTTCTAATAACTGAAATGAGGCAAGGGTTGAACTACATTCCATTGCACGAAGATGCTTACCAGATTTGGTTCACTGACGGCTGCAAGCAGGAAAATAGAGATAAGCGAGCAGGGATATACGGCCCAATTTTCAGATAAATTTTCAGATAAATGGGTAAATATCCTACAATTTTCCAGGATGAGGTCTACGCTATGTTCATTTGTGATAAAGAATTTTTGAGGAGAAAATGAAGGAGCCTTTGAATCTGTTTGATGCCAGATATCCAGGCAGCACTCAAGGCATTAATTTATTTATATATAAGGTCGGGAGCTATTGGCCATCAAAGTAAACTATATATCTGTGGCAATAAGGAAAATGTGCTTAAGTCATATATTATAGTTTTGTAGGAGATCACTTTTAAACGTTCAAGTGGATTTTTAGAAATCTATTCCTATTACGCTTAAAGTTGACAATTCGTTATTCGATTCTTTTAAGTTAGGAATATATAGTTCTATCTACTATAAGAAAGATATTTAATTTAAAATTTAATATACTTCAATTAAGCAATTATTCCACATGAGATTATGAGTTGAAAAAAGATAAGCAGCAAGTTATTACGCTATAACTTCCTGAAAAATCTTACGAAATAAATGGAAATGTTACCAGAGGTACTTTTGAGTGTGGAGAATACAGTAGTTATACTAACTCAAAATTAGCTTATGTTGATTTAAGCACTTATTCTTTATTGCCACAGATATAATGTCAGTTTGATTCCCGGTCATGTTGGAAACGAATGTGATGAATATCTAATTAACAGAATAACAGGATACCCCAACGTAGATTTATAGAACATGAACCTTTATTTGGTATCTTACATGGATATGTCAAACAGAATAATAGTTCTTGGGCCCAAATGGAGTTTGCTCGCCTTTGGGAAGCCCTTTACTGTATCAGACAAAAAAAACGATATCCCAAAACAAGTTCCAAAAATTATAGCTACTGTACAAAAATGACTTCATGCTACTTAAGGGTGCTTTATCAGAGATTGCGGTCTCAAGCGATACCAATTTATCATTGGTAACTCTGAGACGAAATTTTGTAGACTCTGTGAGTCCAAGTAGATATGCTGAAATATATTCTTTGCAATAGTCCGGCTGTAATGGCTCACAGAATGAACTTTCTTGGAGGAATACTGATGACTCCCAGCGGAGTATGTTATCTCTTGTAGAACGATTTCCCATCAACCCACTTCAAATTTGATTGATAATTAGATCGGTTCCGGCTACGTGCCATCTTCAGTGTTCTCTTGAAGGAGCATTCAACAGAACACTAAGGATGAGGAAAAACAAACCCCGTCTGAAGAAAAACATAATACTATACAAACATTCATTGAGCAGAGTATATAGCTTTCCACGTAGTCTTAATTTGCTTTAATTAATATTTGGAAGGCATAAAAGATCCTTTTGGATTGCGGTGCTTATGGTCTATAAATAATAATAAATAATATTTTTCTTATGCTCAATTTTGTATTTTGTGGACGATAATATTGTGTTTGTGAAAAAAGTCAAAGTTGTTTGGTCGTTAAGGTCTGTGTCTGCCTTCACAGATAAAAACTATTTCACTTCCGTTCAACTACAAAATGATTGTATGTAGTATATACTTTAAAAATAGTTTTCAGCGCTCTCAGCTCACAGCCTGTTGTACCACAACTATTTTCACCGCTCAAGAGACAATTACATTCAGGACAATTTACAAAACTTTTCCGCAGGAATGCGCCTTTGTTTCCTAAGTTTTATTGGTACATTTTCCACTCATCTCTAGTATGAAATTCTTATCGTCGATACATCACAGACTTTTATGTGGGAAAGAGCAAAAAATGAAAGATGCACATTACACACATGAACTTCATTGTATTTATATGAATGTCAGAGAAAATACCGTGTAATGGAATGATTTAACAAAATGTTCTGATGAGTAAAACGATGATGACGATATAAAATAAATACATAATTTCAACTATTCCTCATTTTCTCTAACTACGGCATTTTTTGCATTTTCTTTTATTACAAAATATCGTTTTTATCGTGTATATAAATTTATATAAACTGTTAAACTGTTAAGAGAAATATTTATTAAGTAACATAAATCATATGCCAGAAAAATACATTCAAAATATATAAATGTGTGTGTGTCTGTATCAGGACAAATAAATATGTTTGTATGCACTAATAATTATAATGCAATATTATATATAATAAGAGTAGAATAAAAAAAACAAAAGAAATAAAAAATAATTGTAGAAAAACTGCATAAATTTAATATATAACAACTGTTTGAATTTTGTTGTTGGTTTATTTTCTGTTTGTTAGTCGTTAGTCTTTAACAACTGCATTTGATTGTGAATAATTTATTAAAACTTACAAAACTATTTAAGTTTTTATGGACAAAAATTTTATAAAATTTATATTAAAGTTATTTCTGGCAAAGTTTTTCTTAAGGCACTGTTCAGTACAAATGTAGTACAAAAGGATATATGTTTCTATATTGAAATTTTTTCAGAGGCAGAAATAATAAGAATTTAATAATGTTAAACAGAATTATTAAAGTCCGAAATAAACTACTTAAAAATAATTAAAATAGAATACAACAATTTGGAATTTTTTTTCAAATTACGGGGTTCTGAAAACCGATTCTAGTAGAGGAGACTAAAATATATGTGTGCGTCAGCGTTTTGAAAGATCACATTGGAATTTTAGTTTAGAGGGTTAAGTTTTCCACCATTTGGCCTGTTCGTGCAGCATTTTTTACATGTGATGTGTAGGGTATATTCCCACATGCCGGTAATTTTAGGCTATTCTAACAAATTGTGAAAAACACCCCTAAAAAGATTAGAGCGAGGATAAAATATTCTACAAAAATTTTGGTAATAAAATTTAAGTATACATTTTTAAAGACAACGAAGCTCCAGACTCAACTTGTGTACGAGAAATCATTGAAAACTTAAACTGTGTTTAAGGGTTAATTTCATATTTATTTACATTTAGTACTAGGCAATGGAAATCTTGTAACAGAAAATATATAGTCAAGAATTGTGTTCCTGTTATTGAAAAAAATATGAATTTCAATAACATTTGTCATTAACTTAATACAATATTTCGTGTATGTATTTCTTTCCCATGCCAGTTATTTCTTTTCTTTTCATACATAAGTACTTAAAACAAGTTTTATCTCATAAAAAATAACTGCTTTACGTCCGAGAAGCCCGGGTTCGTATCCCAGGCATGTCAAAATTTTTTTTAATTTATATTTTTTATTTCTTTTGAAATAATTTTGTTATCAATATAGCGGAATTCTTTATCATAGGAAATTTGGAAACAAATTATTGAATACCGGGATTTTTGCTATAAAAACGAAATTTATTTTTTGCGTTTAAGGTATAAGATATGCTCAGCACTTTTATGTTAAACACCACAAGATAAAATTTTTTGGGATATTTAAAACCTCTACACAAAATAAACTAAATTTCATTTGCTGTAAAGGATTTCAATGAAATAGTAAAGATTTGGTCTAGGAACGAACCTACAAACAAATTTGTAAATATAGACAAAATTATCTAAAAAATTTCATTGAAAAAAACGTGTTTTTTCAGTGAACAAATTGTTTAAATCTATAAAACAATTTGTCTAAAAATATTTACAAATTGTAAACAAAACAATTTACTAAATCAAACAAAAAGATGTACTAGATTTTCTGAAAAATATCAAGCAATATTTTTGTCTGAATTCATAAAACAATACGTCTAAAAATACTAACAAATACTAAACAAATAGTTTTTTTTTTAATATATGTATCAAGGAAAATTTTTGTCTGAGTCATCATCATCATGCATTAAGCATTTATGAAATTTCACTTTGTTAAATGTGAATGTTTATCTAAAGACTCTGAAAGAATGAATGAGAATTAACGCAACGACATTAACGAATTGATTCACTCAAAAATCTTCAGTAAACAAACTTGGTACAATCGCATTCCTTTTGCTGTCATTGTTGTTGTTGTTATTTTTATTTATCTCGTCATCGGGATTGTTTTTTTACAGCACAGGTTTTCTTGTTGTTTTTGGTGTTTGCGTTCTAAATAAAAGTCAAACAAACAATTAATAGATTATGGACAGAACATTTACGGAAAATTAAATTTATTTTTAGACAAACCTTTGTTTGAAAAATTTTTGGTGATAATTTTTTCCGTGCACCTCTTCACTTTACGGGTCTTTTTGTCCCTTTTTTAAATCAGGAGCAAAAAACTGGCCTTAATCGGTAGCGCAGCGGCTTGAAATGTTATACAAAAATGTTCGTCGTGGTGTTTTATATAAAAGTGCTGAGCACATCTTATACCTTAAATGTAAAACTTGATTTCCCATGTCGAGTACTAATTGTAAATAAGTATAAAAATGTTCAATGATTTCTGGCAAACCAGTTGAGCCTAGAGCTTAGTTGTCTTTAAAGGCCTATAGTAAAATTGTATGCTCAACATTTTTGTTGAATATTTTATCACCGCCCTCTCCCTTTTTATGGGTGTTTTTCTTCATTTGTTAGAATAGAGCCAAAAGTTACCGTTATGTTGGGGAGCTAGAGGGTTAACATGTATTACAAAATATTGGCCTTAATATTTCCTACAAAGTTGCTGAACATACCCTACACCTCACATGTAAAGAACACATATCGGTATATGAATATCATATACCGATATACTGCACGAACAGGCCTAATGGGGGTAACTTTAACCACCCCACCCCCACCACTCTAAAATAAAATTCTGATGTGATCTTTCGAAGCGCCGACACACTTACACCTTTTTTTTTGCTTCATCTACCTGAATCGGTTGTCAGAGCCCCGTAATTTTTTTTCGTGTTGTATAGGTATAGGTAATTTTTACTGAGTTCATTCATAAGCCAATCAGCAGCCTGTATTCAGTTGCCGCAATTCTCACTATAATACTGCAGACTATAATACTATGAACCTCAAGTTCACTGAGTATCTCCCAGCTGATTATGCTGTAATTAAAGTTTGTCGCTCGAAAACTTCTACTTTGCAGCAGTTTTCAGACAATTTGCATAAATTTATTTCATTTCCGAATGCTCTCCACTGTGCAACTTAAAGTCCATTATGAAAAGCAAATATAAGTTCGAAATTAAATCAACTTGAGATATCTTGAGGAAAACAACAAATAATTTATTTCACAACAATTTACATGATAATTAATTAAAAATTTTCTTTGCTTTAGTTTTTTTGGGTGAAATAAAGCAAAAAGTAAAACTTATACATTCCAAACATGACAACAAAATCTGAAAACAAAAAGAAAGTTTCAAAGTATTTGTTGGACTTCAAATCTCAACAATAGTTGAAAGAAAAAGAAACAACACAAACTAAACAAATAAATAACTTCATAGTTAACAGTGTGTATGTAAAAATATTAGTTTTATTTTAATATTCGCATCTCGTTTTGCTTTGTTTGCACACACATTTTTTGCTGGAATAAGAGTATCGCAAAAAATCTGCAAGAACTGGGATAAAAAATTCAATATCCAAAAATGTATTTTTCTACTGAAACAGTTACATACACACTCATACACACTAAAGCTTGTAAGCAACGCAGTTATCTGCAGCTTGTTATTTCCGTTTCCGTTACAAGAAACATTAAAACATTTCTCTGTAGTTTATTAAATGGCCATTAACATTTCTTAAAATATAAACATGTTCTTATATTGTATTTCTTTTAAACTTCATTTGTATAAATTAAAAAACTACAAAAACTAAAAAAGCAAGCAACTTTTCTAAATTTACAGATTTCATTTTACCTTTAAAAAAATATAGAAAATAAACATTTCAAATCTTAAAATTTTAACCATAAATATGCAAAATAGTCTTGAAACTAACAAGGATTTGGTGTCACTTCATATCATGGCGTAACGAACTTTCCATTTTTCTATGTGACATCAAGTTTACACTTTTTATGAAAAAGACTGAAGTTTTTCTACATAAATATTTCTCATCTTTTGCATAGTTGAATAGCAGCTACTAAATTGGGCGTAAAGGTCGGATAGTTTTTTACCTCTTTTAAAACGTATATGCTTTTTAGCTTAACTAGACACTTTTTTTTGTTTTTTCGATGGTTATATATGGCTATATGTATGTATATAGATATCTATATATGTATGTATATATTTTGCAACGTTATATATGGTTAAATTCCTCTACTTTTGAGTTATTCACAGTATTATCTATCTAACGAAAAAATGTATTTTTTATAAGCGCATGTCTAAGAATGCTGTTGTGTGTGTTTTATAATATATTTTCATTTGCAGCACACAAGTTTTAGAAACGTATCAGAAGAACTCAAACTACACATTCTTTGTTTTATATTCAGTTATCTAAAAAATAAAGTGCTAACAAAGATTTAAAATGGAAATTGGTTTATTTTTAATTATTACACTTTTACAATCGAATTACATTCGTGAATTTACAAATAAACTAAGAATTTAGACAAGGTCATAAAAAAATTTATGCTCGCTATAGCAAATACCTCAAAATAAATTGTCTTAAAGATTTATTCGCACTGTACACCAAAATCTAAAATGATAAGGTTCTAGCGGTTTGTTCTGGTAGAGGGTACCCAAAAATATATACTTGTATTGGCGCTTTAAAGGGGGTCGACTTTTTACTAAAAATCATAGGGTGGCATAAGAACTTTGTCCCTGAAATCATGACTCTAAAATATATTTCGAGATTGCGGAAATTCCAAAATATGTTTTATGACTTTAAGGTGTCCGTAAAATATAAATTTGTAGTTCTATAAATAAGGTTTAAATTTCACGTTAAACGTTACAAAAAAATCTTTCTAATTTCAGCAACATTTATACATATTAGTAAAATTGGGCATCTTCAATTTTTCATACCTTAACTTCGAAAAGAGATATTTTATCGCGGTAAAAAATACTCTAAGTTTGAACCACGACTCTAAAGTACCGCCGTACAAAATTTTATGAAAATCCGTTCAGTGCTTTTTGCGTGCAGTTTGCTCAGACAGACTGACAGAAAAACAGACAGACAGACAGACAGACAGATAAAAATTCTAGAAGTTCGTGCTTTGTATTCTACATCGATTACTGTTTACGCCACCATAAAAATGTTCAGGACACGCCCCTTTTACTATACGTATAATTACTTATAACTTTTTACAGATAACTTTTTTTTTGAAAATGCTATAAAAAAACTACTGAATTTCTTTTTTTATTTGAAAGTACAATCCTTCCGGTTAATAATGGAAAATAATTTCATTCAAATGGCTGCCTCGGCTGGCCATGCAGTAGCCTACACGATCGGTCCAATTTTTAAGAACATTGTCGATTGTGTGCAGCTGTATTTCACCAATGGCTTCACGAATATTGTCCTTTAAAGCGTCAATTGTCTCTGGCTTGTCGGCGTAACACTTATCTTTGACGGCACCCCACAAATAATAGTGCAACGGTGTCAAATCGCAGCTCCGAGGTGGCCAAACGACATCAGCTCTGCGGCCGATAATGCGATCTTCAAAAACAGGGCGCAAAACATCGAGTGTAGCTTAGGCTGTGTGGCACGTAGCGCCGCCCTGTTGAAACCAAATGTTTCCAATATCCTCGTCTTCAATTTTTGTGAACCAAAATTCGTTCAACATGGCCCGATAACGATCGCCATTGACTGTAACGGCCACTCCTTGCTCATTTTGGAAGAAAAATGTCCAAATTATGCCTCTGGACCAAACTCCGCACCAAACAGTGACTCGTTTTGGGTACGTCGGCTTTTCAATGTATGCGTGCGGGTTTTCTGTGCCCCAAATGCGAACATTTTGCTTGTTTGCATACCCGCCAACATACGGAGCTGACGGTGCTTCTCTTCTTCCAAAATACGTACGCAATTTTCGCACACATTCTGCAACATTACCATGATTTTCAAAGTAATGTCGCAATATTTTCCAGCATTGTTCAAGCGTATACACAACCATATTCGTTCAGCGGAAGGATAAAACTAATTATCTGTCAATTCAGACATGAGCTAAGTGTTACCATTCACGAAATAAGCACTAGTTGAAAAAAAAAAACGTTAGATGGTGGACCCTTTATATGTCCAAACGCAAAATACTTGGCGGTAGAGACATTGACAATGGATTGCCTTTTGCCATATATGATTAAAGAGTGAATGTGTTACAGAAAGTTTTTTTACAAATTTTAATATAATGAAGATACTTTTTTGACAAAAATATGGAGTTTTCAGCTCAATTTCAAAATTTTTAATATAAGGCCTTTTTCCGACTTCAATAATGCAGATGAAAAAATGTTGAGTCTTAGTTAGAATTTTCACACAAATAAAATGCGGCTTTTTTAAATTAAAACCGAACTGTAAACTAAAAATTTAGAGGCAAAAAACTAAAAAAAAGAAAGGCAAAAAAAATGGTTTATGTATAGTCAAATATTTTTAAATCTATGAGCGATAAGGAAATACATGCTAAGACACTATTTCTTTGTACTTTTTAGCTTAAACCAAAGCTCTTAAAATTTTTTTAATCGGATATTATTTTAAAAAAAGGTACTAGCCCCAAAAATGTATTTGAGTCTCAGGTGGTCAAATTTGCCCACTGTACCTCCTCTCGTGCTTAAACCTGAAGGTCGGCAAGATACGCGCTGTAAAGTGTAACTCCTTCTCTAAACATGTTTCCAATGTTTCCACGTTCAGCTAAATCCAATCAGCTGTTTAGAAGTTTCAGATTTATTATCATCTATTTTTCGAAAGTACCCACTGTGCAATGGTCATTTTGCATAAACGTCCCTACTTGCCTTTATTCCAAAACGCTTTATAATGCAAATCTAAAGCATCTATTATCCCAATTGTATTGTAAATTATTAAAATTATGCAATATATAAGATACAATCTAAATTTTAGTCATGTGCACCAGCTTGTAAATCAAAATTATAATAATAAACTCCTTATTTTTAAAAATTATAAGCTAAATTTATTATATTATTAATACATATTATCAAATTAAACTTTCTCTTCTACACTTACTACATAAGTTCATATATAAATAACCAGGTTAGTGAAGCGTAGGCCATAAACACTAACAACAACAGCAACAATAACAAATTTGTAAATGAAAATAAATAAATTTAAATCTTGTTAATGATTTTAATACAAATACAACCTAGAGGGAAATTTTCCAAAAAAAACTTGCTAATAAAATCAAACTAATATAACTAAAGAAATAAATAAAATAAATTTTCAAATAACCAATAATCATGGCTTAAAGTGATTGTATATTTAATGTAAAAATATCTATACAAACGATTTATTGTAATCTAAATTAAAGCTGTTAAAAATTGTGCTTAAAGTACATACTTACTTTGTATTATGAATTTAAAGAACTTGTTCAAATTAATTACATCCGTTCGATTTAAAATAAAGTGTTTTCATTTGGAAAGTGCTGCAAATTTAATTGATAAGCCACAGTTGTTGTTAGTGTTTATCTACTGAATTGTTAAAATATTTCACAATCTATAATGGAGAGCATTTTAAGTTTGTTAACGCTTTTGTAATGCAAAAAGCGTTTTTAAGATATTCGCGTTTTTTTGCCCTTTTTAAAAGAGGGGCAAAAACCTTTCCTTCAGCAGCAATACATATAGCGAGATGGAAAGTTTAATGAAAATACTCGAAATAAAATTAGCCTATATGCAGAAGATTTCTACCCGCTATGTTGCCGCTGAAGAGGGGGTTTTTGACCGTTATTTAAGAAAGGGACAAAAAACCCATAGCACAGAAAGTTAGAGGTTAAATATATGTGACCACAAGGAATAATAGCTAAAGTCTATTTAGGACAAAATTGTGTTATTACTATCATTCTACTCCTTGCATTCAAATGCACCTCCATTCAAAATTTTATAATTGTAACTCAAAAAATTAACATTTTATACCCAAAAATCTAGCCAAGCAAAGTCGATATTCCGCTTTTACGATTTTGGAATAACTGCCTATCTATCACAAGTTTGCTCAAATAAATTTTCTCAGCTAGTTTCTTAAGTAGAATTAGGATTTTATTCCAAACCGTGCCGTAAGTGTATTCATACGTGAAAATTCTGCCTAACTCGAGTTTAGCCATTATTCCATTTGATAAATTGATATTTTTTAATTGGGTTTGGTTGATAAACTCGAGTTCAATCATTATTGAGCTATTTTCCAAATTTAAGTACATTCATTATGTTTGGAATAACAGCTTAAGTAGAGATAGGATCTAGAAATTTAAAAACAACGAAAAGGAAAAAAACTAAACTGTTTATTTTGTTTATATCTCTTAAGTTAGCTGTTTTTTTCCTTATAAATTAAATTACAAATTAAAATATTATAAAATTGCTAACACCAAGCGTACAAAGGTTAGCTTAAGATATATTCTACAAAAATGTTCCTCGTGATGTTTTACACAAAAGTGCTGAGCACATCTTTTAACTTAAGCGTAAGGCTTACAAGATTTCCTATGCATTCATTATAACTATCTAAATTTTTGCACAACTCTTCTCTAATGTAAAAGAAATCACTCTTCCAAAAATAAGCTTTTAACGTTTTTTAGTTTGGCCTGCTAATTTTAAAAATCGCACACTGCGGAAGGTGGCGTAATTTGTGCATATCTAATTTTGTATCTAATTAATGAAAATATTACTTATACGTCAATATATCGACCAAATGTCTTGTACACTTTTCGACTTTCTACGAGAGCACTTAATGCAGGCGCGAATGAGTAATATAAAAATCAGCATCTAAGTATTTTGGAAATAAATCAGGCATATCTAAACGGCTAATCATATCAAAATAACATTTCATATAGACATAGCAGAGATATATTCCCGTTTATGTTTCCAATATTAACTATACAAATTGCTCAGGAGCGGAGCTATGAGGTCTTGAAATAGGGAAATTCGGACATGTAAAATTTTTTAACGGTTGTAAATTGTTTTTATCCTAAATAAGATTTAAAATACGCATGTTTGGCTGTACACCAGCGTTGCCAGTTTAGCCTTTTCGAGGCTAGATTTAGCCTTTTATTTTGTCTTTTAGCCTCGAAATTTGCGTCTTAGCTTCGAGGCTATTTTTAGCCTTTTTTTATTTTTCATTTAGCCTCAAAAAGGCTAAACTTTTTCTCCATATTATAAAAATTTTGTTCTAGTTTTCTTATTATTAACTCATTATAATGTCAGCTTTTGCAATAAACTAATATTTTTTGTTGAACTGGAGAAATTTCTCTATAAATTGGTTCCCAAATTATTCTTATATTCATACTAGTTTCTTTGTTATAGACTCTTAAAAAAATTATGCACTGGATAAAACAAGGTGCATATAAAATTCTGTACATTTGTTGTTTTTTCATTATCTACTTGAACTACCTTCTTATTTAATAATATTATGTCACAGAATGAAACTTTTGTCATGACTTTTGATCACCTCTATATATTTTGATGTGTTATGTTAATATGGGAAAATTGTTATTTTGTAAAAATTTATAAAAAAAATCGAAGAGATATATTAAAACGGCGTAAAGGGAATGTTCCTTAGAGCTTCGCCTTAAAATAGTTTTGGCTAAGAAAAGTGATCGTTTGAACCATAGTGCATAGAAATTAGCATAGCTTTTAAACTTATGGAGATCCCATTATAAAACTGTTACAGTATAATGGGGACACTCTAGTCTAGTTAAAAAAATATATAAAAAATTAATAGGGTCCAAGTTAGAAAATTTTTAATATCAACTGGTTATTTCCGGTTTTGATTATGATAAAAAAAATTTACATGGCCGAAGTGCCTTACTTTTAGACTTCATAGGTCCGCTCCTGAGCAATTTGGAGAGTTGGTATTCAAAACATAATCGGAAATACTCCTCCGCTATGTCCATGACAAATTTTATTCCGATAGAATCAGCCACTAAGAAATGCCTGATTTATTTCCAAAATATTTTGATTCTGCCCCATTGTGCAATGCCGACTAGTTCCTTTTCTACTGAACAACACAACATTTATATTTGCTGATTTTATTTGATCACATCCATTACTTTTCGCTAATACCCAGAATCGTCAGATTGAGTTTATTTAGCTAATTGGAGCTCTAATTGTGTAAGTCTTGATGTTCCTTGAGAAAAGCGTTCTAATATTACATTTACTCGTACTTAGCTGAAAGCTTGAGCCTCAACGTTTTAATTAATATGGTTTTAATATAAATTAACAGTATCTTATTTTAAATTAAGAAGTATACTCTTGTTATACCTCAGAAAATAGTTCGTCTTTTTTATTGCATATAGGAGATATTAAAGCTGTAGACTACTACAACTATTCTCAGTTTTGCAATTTATCGACACTTTTTTAACTTCTTTTTTTTATAATTTTAATAAAGCCACTCATGTGGTTGTGTTATTGGTTGAATCAAAATGAAGTAGCTGGTTTCATTTGCTCTACTTCAGAAAACAGAAAAAAATATGGTTGATATTGTTAGCAAAAGTCAATAAATTTCCATTTTGTCTACCATAATTTAAATCAACAGCCATATGCTGAACTATGACGGATACTTTATCTTCATTTCTCTTTTTTTATGTACGTAGTAGAGATATAGAAATGGTATATGTGTGTGAATATGTGTGAGAGTATATGGTAATTTTAAAAATGTGTCCTTGTGTATGATTGTCTGGTAGCTGCCTTGTTTCCGTCATATCAATTTCCGATTGTTCAGTGAGTTAAAATGATCAGTTCAGTTTGTTTACAGAAATTTAAAAACAAATTGAAACAATGTAATTAAAACACGTTTAAAAATTTTTTGATGATTCCTTTTATAGACTTTATTCTAAAACATTTTTAGTTTATACTAGAGGCAGCAATCGTGTTTAAGATACAATAAGATAAAATATATTTTAAAAAAAGGTACCAACAAATACAGCAAAAATGTTAAATAAAATATTACAAACAAAAATCAAGTTATACGAGGTGCTCTGTGGTGCTACAATGAAGTTAATAGCAAAATGTTTTGTTACGCCAATGCAATGTAATAAAAAAAAAGATTTTTAGTTTTACTGTTGCTATTATGTGCTAAAAATTGCATTTATATTTATATACATTTTTTTAATATTTCTTTTTTCATGCCATAGCAAAGTGCATCGTAAAGTGACGACGGCGCAAAACAATTACAATAACGATAAAATGAGATAAAAAGTGTAATATAAAAATTTGTGTTGCTGTGGCAGTCAACGAAGAAAATAACAGCAGTTAACAACAAATGTAACAATTTTCTTTTATTTCTTCTCTTTTATCTTGAAATGAAAAGGCTAGTAAAAAATCATTAAAAATCATTTAAATTTAAATTAGTTGCAAATTATCAGTATACAACTACTTTCACGGTATATAAATATTCTCTGCTTACACGTTTATGTGTATCAGTAGAAATATTCTTGCTAAACATTAAATTTATACGTTTCTTTGTATGTATATATCTTCTTAATATGCGAATTGGACATTTTCCAAAAACGAAATGAAATCAGTTCAAAAGGAGCTGGAGTGCCATTCTTTTCCTTTTCATGCCATAATTTGTTCGATACAGTTTTGGTTTTAAACATAACTGACCAAGAAACAAAGCTAAAATTACTTCGATAAGCAAAAAAGAAAAAAAACAAACAGAAAACAAATTTGTATATATCAGCTCCACTTCAATTTTACATAGTTATACTATCGTGGTCTATCCTTAACTGATGTAAGAACAACAATTGCAGAATGCAAATGTAATGAAAAAGAAAACTATAATGAGAATTTTCTGAAAAAGTCAGTGAAGCATTTTGGTAATAAGACCAGAACCTCTCCACTAACAACTTTAATTATACAACATGTAAGCATCTTAACAAAATGGTAGATACATATCTATGCAACTACTAAGCTTAAAACTAGATTTGACTGAAAAAGAATTTTAGTTTAAGCATCAAAAACTCTACAGTGGGCCAAACTGATTGCTTTTGGGTGTGTACATTTTACGCTCCATTACCAATAATTATGATAGAGCTAACTACACAGAAAAAACTAACCTTCATTTTCTGTAAAGGAATACCAATGAAATAGAAAATATTTTGTCCAGGAATGGACCTACAAACCAGTTTGAAAATATAGACAAAAATATCTCTAAAATTTCATTGAAAAAAACATGATTTTACAGTGAACAAATTGTTTAAATCTATAAAACAATTTGTCTAAAAATATTTACAAATTGTAAACAAAATAATTTACTAAATCAAACAAAAAGATTTACTAGACTTTGTAAAAAAGATCAAACAATATTTTTGTCTGAATCTATAAAACAATACTAACAAATATCAAAAAAAAAAAGTTTAATAAATTAAACTGGATTTTTTGTAATATATCGAACAAAATTTTTGTCTGGGTGATCATCTATAAAACAATTAGTCTAAAAATACTAACAAATATTAAACAAAATAGTTTACTCAATCAAACAAAAATATTTACTGGATTTTTTGTAATATATCGAATTAATTAATTAGTTTTTATCAACATTTATTGTTCGAAATACTCCACTCTGCACTAGAATAAAAACTATCCACATACAAATGTGAATAAACAATACAACCGCAATACTAACAGTTTGATTTTGGTTTCCTTTTTTCTTAATATTATACTTGTGAATATACAAATTGTTTGCAAATTAATATAAAACAATTTTCAGCAGTATTAAATATGTAAACTGATTCCTTCATTCCACATACAATTATGCACGCATATGTATTTGTATTTATACACATATATATATATTTATATCAGTATGTATATCAAGCAGAACAAAACCATAATTACTTTGTATAAATAATTTGAGGTTGATATGCAAACAAATTCTACACCAGAAATAGAAACTATAGCATATTTGCAAATCATTTTTAGGAAAATTTTAGCGTCGTTATTATTTTACGCTTGAACGAAATAACGCTAGATTTATAAAAGCACCCTGCAGATAACGCGACTAGTCCACACCGAAATTTATGAAGAAAACATGGTCGATTTAAAATTACGATGTCCCAGGGCTGGACCATATAATCCAGCTTTGCACTACATTGGGGTAGTCTCAAAACTAATCTATGTAACTACTTTATGGAGCACCCAAGAGTTCGTGTTTTAACGATTGCATATACTAAGTGCAATCGTTAAAAAGCGTACACTTGTTGCTTAACTACAAGCTCTTAGTCTTAAAATACTCCACGTCACTATTCGGTGGATCACTTTGTGCAGTCGTTAAGAGCCGAACACTTGTCGGCTAACTACAAACTTCTGTTTGTGAATGATATGGTCCATGACTGCATTACATAGGACCATGTTGTAACTACTCCATTTCAGCTAAAATGGACCACGTAGCCCAATATTATCCGTAGGGCATGCTATTTTGAATATAAACAAGCAAAATTATAGCTGGGTTTTGTTTTTGGAAACATTTTTTAATATCGAAAACACGAGTGTATAATCAGGGTGAAGTTTCTAGGAAAACGTTTCGTAGTTTGCACATTTTGGAAATACTAATTTTGTCTAAATAGGCAAAAAACATTTTAAAAAACTTTTTTTAATTATAATATAAAGTTATTATCATTATAATATTAATTATAAATACTTCTAGACTAATCTCAATCTTATAAATTTGGCCTATTATCTGATCGTTTGATCTTTTCCTGTATCGAGCTGTAATATATGTAGAAGAAATATCCACTGAGCAAGCTTTTCTTATCAGTAATCAATCACAGAGTATAGAGATTAATACTCTTCTGCGACAACACCATGTTGAAATGGCAGGACCCATTCATATAAAGTTTTACAGCTATACCACTTATAAACCAGTTACGGGACAAGTTATGTGTCGCTTCTTTTTTTCTATAGGGTGATGATCTTAATCTCTTATGTTAAATCAAAAGTACATCTACAAACCATTATTAAGTTAATTATACTATTTTCCATATATATTAACAATTTCAAAGTTACTACATTCCTTTGTGTAGTATATGAGTAATTCAATTTAGCCAGGTGTTACCATTTTACACACATTTTTTGTTATAAATCAAGAATATAATTTTTTTTTACTTAAAAAAACGTTGCAGCTCGCAAGAACATTAAACTTGAAGTCGTTGAATAACGCGTAGACACTGATAGAACACGATGTCTGCTCAGAATGGTCGTCAGAAAGCTGCGACGGGTGTGACCTTGCAAATCTCAGTTTTAAAGAATTTGACTTTCAATATAAATTCTGTAAAATTTTGACTATAAGGTACACAATATTTTTGGTATAGATATCTGTTTAAAGTGTTTTTAATTGTATTGTGCATTTACTGTTTGACAAAAAATTATTTTTCTTATAAAAAAACTATTTTTGAAATGGGACGGGTGTGACCGACTGGTGTGACCTAGTACGAATATTTTAAAAATTCGAAGAAATAAAACTTTTCATTGATTTAATTAATATAAATAAAATAAAGATAAGCTCATAAGAAAATAATAAGACATTAAATTATTTGCTATCCGTTCTATTATAGACAGCAGATTACTCTAGCTGAATATATTTTTAAATTCAATAAAAAGCAAAAAAAAAGTATATTTTTTTCAGAGATAACGGTTTTTATTAGTAATGAGAAAGGGAATAAAAGAAAATCTGAAATAAATATTAAACATACAAAGAGGGAGAGCAAAATCGTCCTTGCATGATCGTTTAAAAGTGCCTCAAATTGATTAAAAAATATTAAATAGTATAGTTTTAATTTTTTTTACTTAAAAAAACGTTGCGGCTCACAAGGACATTAAACTTAAAGTCGTTGCATAACGCGTAGACACTGATAGAATACGATGTCTGCTCAGAATGGTCGTCAGAAAGCTACGACGGGTGTGACCTTACAAATCTCAGTTTAAAAGAATTTGACTTTCAGTATAAATTCTGTAAAATTGTTGACTATAAGGTTTAATTGTATTGTGCATTTACTGTTTGACAAAAAATTATTTTTCTTATAAAAAAAACTATTTTTGAAATGGGACGGGTGTGACCGACTCACACCCGTCGGTCACCTAGCCTAGTACGAATATTTAAAAAATTCGAAGAAATAAAACTTTTCATTGATTTAATTAATATAAATAATAAAAAGATAAGCTCATAAGAAAATAATAAGACATTAAATTATTTGCTATCCGTTCTATTATAGACAGCAGTTTACTCTAGCTGAATATATTTTTAAATTCAATAAAAAGTAAAAAAAGTATATTATTTTCAGAGATAACGGTTTTTATTAATAATGAGAAAGGGAATAAAAGAAAATCTGAAATAAATATTAAACATACAAAGAGGGAGAGCAAAATCTTCCTTGCATGATCATTTAAAAGTGGCTCAAATTGATTAAAAAATATTAAATAGTGTAGTTTTAATTTTTTCTGTAATTGTCATTCTCTAAAAAACATCAATTAAGAGATTTTTACTAAAAATTAGAAAAAAAATTTTCCTTGCATAGGGCCGTTTTACGTGGAAACACTCATATGAAACTTTATTTAAATCTATCAATCTATTTTGATAGACATTTTATCTCAATTTGCCATTTAAATTTACAACAATCATATATTTTCCGGACACTTACACATTTCATTAACATGGACAACTTTGGCCATGATGCATTTGAAACTTTCTACATAAATATGCTTCATTCATATTACAGCAAAACTCAATTTCGCTTGAATATTAATACTTTTTTTAATTTATTATACAAATTTTAATTTGTTGGCAAAACTTTTATTTAACTTTTTTTCATAAAAAAAAAGTTTCTTTTTTAGGTTGGATAAATTAATTTTTTAATTGAAATAATTGTTGAAATAAATGTCTAACACAACCATTAAGAGCATGTCCTTTTTTGGTATATAAAAGTGTTGAAATAAAAATGCCTGATACGCAAAATAACTTTTGGGAAAAAAAGTTAAATAAAATCACTTTAGTAAAAAAGCGAACAATTGCATTATAATTAAAATGCTCTAAAAAAATGTACAATTGCTTAAATGAACGTGTTGATTTGCAAGTACATAATGCACAACTTCGAAAAGTTTAAAAGTTTATAAAATGTCAAATTTGAACTTTGTAGT
Source organism: Panzeria rudis (assembly GCA_956483635.1). NCBI lineage: Eukaryota > Metazoa > Arthropoda > Insecta > Diptera > Tachinidae > Panzeria > Panzeria rudis. The sequence continues at coordinate 129,405,273 of OY101449.1, read as the reverse complement.
AATAAGTTAAAATGTTAATAAGCATACCCTTCGCTACTTCTACTGTGGCACTTTAACAAATTATTTAAACATGCCGATGTCATTGGAGGCAACTACTTACCACTTTGGGCTATAAATAACATCTTGAAAATTATAATATTTAGAATCCATTGAACACACAGAACATCAGAGCAAAAACTTTTGTAATTTTTGTAATCGGTAGTACTCTACTAATGGGTTACAAAGTAATGAGTGGTACTTATATATCTTATTAATATGCTTCAAATTAGAACTACTACATAGTTTTTAGCAAAACTAGTACGTATTTTTTTCATTATCTGTTGATATGTAGTAATAAAATAAGTAGACAACGACTTTTTAAGTCAACATGTGTTTGTATACGAAAACTAGTTCTTGTCGCTTAAACTTATAAGTCAACAATAGCTCCGTGGGTAGAGTACTTGTCTTCAAATCGGAACGAGCACAGGTTCGTATCCCAGCTGGGTAAAAAAAACTTAAAAATATAAATAATATGTATAAAATACTAAATAATAAAATAATAAAATAAAAATAAAATAATGTGTATAAAATTTTTTTAATTTTAATTTGTTTATTTGACTACTTATTTTTCAGCTTGAAGTAAGCCAAATAGTAACTAGTTAATTACTGTGAAAATGTAAATACATTTGTAAGGGGTACCACTTATTTTTTGGACTTCTCAAACAAAAACAAGTAGTTATCGAATCAAATTGTAAGTAGTTACGACTGAAATCGTCATGTACTTTTTTGAATACCAGTAAGTAAAGTTTTTGCTGGGCATGCCCATATAAAATAATCATATTTTCAAATTTTCCTTTTCTTAAAAAAAATTAATATAATATACATTTTAACTTTATTAATAAAACCTTTTCCCTTATTTAAAAAAAGAAGAAAAACTTAACACGTAACCTCTTTATACGGCCAAACAATATAGCAAAAACTTCTCAACGAAAATATTATTTTTGCTGTATTTAATATGTCGCATATATTATTTATTATAAGACATTTCACCATACAAACTCATAAAACATATTTTTATCGTAAATAAAATTTTTTTATTGATTTTAATGGCACGAAAATTAATTTTCTTTTAAAATTCTGCAACAGAAAAAAATAGGCGAACAGTTAAAAAGTGCGCAAAATATAAATCATGATGATATAAAATAAGAATACAAATATTAAAAAAAAACACACACACACACAAAATAAACGAAAAGTGTAAGAAAACCAAAGATGTTGCTTGTTTCTTGTTGCAGTGGCAGTAGGAAGCAATTGCAACAAGAGTGCCAAGAACAAAAATTACAACAGAATAAAGTATCTTGTAAGCAGTATGTAATATAAGTTAGTAGATTAATCGTAAATGCATTAAGAAGCCATAAAAAAGTGCTTTCAGTTTTTTATTCGCTTTCTGTAGAATCATGCTGCACGCGTTTCTTGCTTAATTTTAAAAGTGTTTGTTTATTTGTGTGAATGGGTGTTTGTGTGAGTTCTTCTACAAATGTATGTGTTGTTTCCTTTTTTTAAGTAGCAGCCGGAAGAAGAAAAATGTACAAAGAAAATAAACAAACAAAACTTAATTTCCAGTATTTCAATTTACTTAATACGATTAAACAAAAATGCATTAAAGCTTTTTTATATTGTGACTTGTAGTCAAATTTTACGTAAGATATAGTTTTAATACAAGGGGGTGAAAAGCAAAGGGGTACAAGCGCCAAAACTAAAAAATTTAGTTATATGCAGGAATCTATGCTTAATATCAATATCTAGCACTCTATGAAAACTCAGACCTGTACGATGACCTCAAAAGACGGTAAGTATTAGAAACCAAAAATATTACGTATGCAATACATGGGAACAAGAAAATTTGAAGCTTAATTAATAAGAATTTTATTTTTTGCACTTGTACCCTTTTGCTTTTAACCCCCTCAATAGTAAATCAGTATCAGATTGGGCATTGTTTTTTTTTTTTTGGTGGCACAGTGTAATCTTCCTATTACCCAGTTCAGACATGGATTTTTAATTGAGACGATTTAATTTTAATTGAGCAATTAAATTTAGTGTTCAAACACAATAAATTAAGCTTACTTAATTAGCATTTGACTTGTAATAAGTATACAGGTGGCCGTATAAGGGCAACGAATGCAACATTAAAACAAAAACTAGATAATAGCTGTCAAAAAATACACGTGCTTGACGTACCTTATGCACAAAATTACCTGAGCAAAAAATAGTCATCCAACGTTATACTGCCATCTGTATACTTTTTACACCATGGGGTTGCCACTGTATACAATTTTTGCTTCTCACTGAACATAGTTCGCAGTAAACATACTTGTCACAAAGGATTGCATTTCGACCTTTACTCAATTTATGAAACAATTAATTGCACAATTTATTAACTGAAGCCTTGTATGGTAAATTGAGCTCAATTAAGGCCTTAATTGCGTAAATTACCTAACTTGCGCAATTAAGGCGTATATCTGAACAGAGTATAACTATTAGAGCACATAATTAATTTGTTTCCTATATTTTTATTTATATTATAAATTTTATTTCTATTATAAATTTTATAACAACACCAAACTGAACAATCTCATTCAAAAAGATGTCTAGTGTCATTCCTGTCCTTTAATCTCTTAAAGTTTGATCTTCGATAATAATTTAAAAAATCTAAAAAGCAAATTAATATGTTCGCTTTTATAAGTCACTTGCACAAAGTAAAAAAATACTTTCCATACAGAGAAATTTCAAAAATAGATAAATTTTTATTTTATTGATGATGAATATAGATTTTTTTTATATTAATTTAATTTCCGCTATTTGAATTTAGCTTCCGTTGTTTTTTTTTTAGAATTACGATTAAAGGAAATTAAAAAATGTATTTTTAATTAACAAACAGGCGCGAAGTGGGCAAAGTACATTAACACACAAACTATTTTTAAAGAGAGTTTAAGTAAACTGTTTTTCGCACAAATCACTAGTAACATCATTGATGAACTGAACTTAAAGTAGTTATATTTCTGGTTGATCATTAATGAATTTAAGACGTGGTTGTCTATAACAAATATTGCTAAGAAACAACAGTTTTAGAATATTAAATTTACTAATTATACTTCTTGGTATATAATGAAAATGCTATGCTCTTGGAACAACTTTCATTTTTTTCTGGGTATGTATGTACATTAGAGTGGTCGTTAAAAATTAATATTGGGATTTCTCATAGGTATTTATAGAAAATTATCCTAAAAAATTTCAGGTCAATCAGTTAAGATTAAGGCCCACCAAAGTTTTAGCAAATGCTCTTTTTATATCGGATAGGTCTCATAACTTAATAAATATAGAGTTCACAAACAAAAATTAGAGCAAAGAGTTGTTGTCTGCGAAGTTTCCAACAGCTTTTGCTTTGCTGACTTTCATCTTAATCGCTTATTTAACAAAATAAACAGCAATATCGAAAAAAGCATATAACAATTAAAATTTCGAAATGATTACAAAAACTAAAAAAATTATTTTTCATTCCCTAGAACTGGAAGCTGTTTCGAATTTGCGCTCCATATTTTTCATTAGCTCTAGTATTCGAGAATTTTCAAATTATTTATATCTAACAAATATGGCTCACGGTAAACCTTTGAATGATAATATCGATAAGGGTCGCCAAATTTTCTGACCAACAAAATTATAATGATGGGATAGTTTCGATTAATCGTTTGTTTAATTTTTTAACTCTTCTGCTGTGCGATGTTTTATGTAAGTCGATATTTTAAAATAAGTACACACTTAAAACACGTAAATTTTTTCAAAATTGTCATTTCTAAACGTTTAAAATAGGGATGTAACGATACGCCGTTTTGCCGATCCGATACCGATTCCGATACTTAAAAATAAATATCGCCGATACCGATACCGATACGAATATTGAAATTGAGTTCAAGTTTAGATTAACAAAACTCAAGAAGGGCAATTTTTTTATTATGCAAAATTACAGTGTAAGAGATTATTAATATTTAAAATAGATATTAAAACAGTATATAAAATTGGAAGTAATTTTTAAGGAACTACATTTTCATTGCTTCCAAAAAATCTATATTAAAAATATGCAGATAATTAGTAGAAAAGCAAGTACAAATTTGTATTTCCTTTATAATTTTAAAAAAATACTCGCAATGCTTTTTAAAAAATCGATTCTTGAAGGATGTTTATCAACTAATACTCTTCTAAATAACTTAATAGCTTAATTATTAAAAGTCTTCTAAAAGCTATATATTCACTTAAATTTACATGAAAACAGTTTTGTGTTTAAATTCGCATCAAAAGAAACAAGTTCTGAAAATGGGTAATTTTTCATCCTTTTTTTTGAGAAATATTTATAGAACACCGAAAAAGATATTTGTCCTAACATCGCTTCAAATTCGGTATTGGTAATCGAAAAAGAGAACTTCTTGCAATGACAAGCAAATGTGAAACTAATTAGAAATTATCCAAATTTGCAATATTTCCGGATCGCGAATTCTACATTTTAATGACTTCTTTGGAGTGTATTTTTTGCTGGGAATAAGATTTAAAAAACAACGAATTGAATTTGAGTTCATGGTAAAATTAACCATATATAAATTATTGTTTTTGCAAAATAACATCGTAAAATATTATTAATTTTTAAAATTTATATTAATAAGATTTAAAAAAATAACGAAATGAATTTAGTTCTTAGTAAAATTAACAAAAAATAAATAATTTATCAAAAAAAACTGAAAAAATTTTTTAAAGTATCGTCGTATCGACAGTAAAATATCGCCGATACCGATGTATCGGAAAATCTGAAATATCGCCGATATATCGGTATCGGTATCGGTATTCGTTACATCCCTAGTTTAAAATTTGTATGTAAAATATGGAAAACTCGTATCAAAACGAGAATATACCATCAATAAATAGTATAATAGTTTCTCCTTCAATATGCTTCTTAAACCTTCAGTAAATATATTAGCGTAATACCCTCATTGTGTCACCTTTTATAAATTAAAATAGTATTACTCACTTAATTGCCACACCAAATCCTTGACGTACAATTTCTCACAAAATTAAAGACTGGCTGATTTTCAAGCATTAACAAAATTTTCATTTAAATCAAAAAGGAATTTTCATTTTATTCGCAAACAACATGCAAAAAATAGACAACAGGCTTTCATTTTATGATTGCTCTGTCAGCCTTAACATCCCTATATTGTCTCTTGGAATATTTTATGAGGCCGTTAAATGAATATGGACCTTAATTGCTTGAAGGACATGTGCTTAAAATGTTGCATTTGCAACATTGTCACCACGTCGAAAAGCCACTTACAAATATTAAACGATCAAAACAGTAATACGGGGGGCGGCTAACTTTATAAAAAAAAACTACATTCAATATGATTATACTCGTACTTACAACGACATAAACCGAACAAACAAAAATACTTTAACACTTACACTAACAAACACAATACATTGATAGTTGCAACTTGGAACAACAACACTACACTTGCCTGTATTGAAGCCATCCATCTACTAACTGCTGAAGCCATAGTGACAATCTGCTCTTGTAGTTTAAAAAAAATTGTACGCAGTCAACATCAACAGCCAGCACAATGACCAACAAACGAATAATATGCCAGCAGTTGGTATCGCGTTTCTGATATTGTTGTTGTTATTGCAGTGTATGTGGATGTTACAACAAATTTGCAATTCATAGTGTCGCATCATTCTAAAGAATAAAACATGCAGCAACAACGAGTACAACTTCATGGCCAGGCCAATTTCCATGTACATACACACAAACATACACACACACACACATCCATATAAACAGCTACTCTAATATTGACTGATGAAAAAAAATATAAGCCAGTGTAAATAGTGCATTAAACAAGGCGAAAAAATAAAGGATCACTTTATAGAAGAAACACGTTCAACTATAAGGCCTTCAGTGATGCTGCACATTAAAATATAATTTATTATTGACAGAGACATTATGGACTTCGGGAACATCATTTGAACTTGTGTATAAGCAGCTATCGCCTGCTAGGTTTTAAGACCATGTGGCCTCAAACTTATCATGTGGTCTATACTCCAGATTGTAATTCTGTCCAGATGATTTGACACATCTTCTAACCAGCCTTGTGATAATTTTATTGGTTCCTCTTGTATCTCACAACCCATAGTGGCGCAGAATCAAAATATTTTGTAGTCGTTATAGTCCTAAAAAATCAAGTGTGGCTAAGTACTAATGTTATTTAAAAGCTAACATTTTTTCAACACCTTCCCGACTAGAAATTGTCATGCAAACCCATTTGGGGTCTAACTGGGATCCTAAATGCAATGTAACGCAGAAACGTATTTGGGATCCGATTGGTTTCCTATGGGGAAATATCAAAGTCTTGCAAAAATTTTCTCAAATCGGAAAAATAGCAAACTCTAATATTGAATTAAAATTGCTGAAGCTATCCAAGGGACAAAAGTAAGCAACAATTGCCTCTATTGAAGGTGAGTAACAAATACGACTAAAAATCTGTGTTAGATTTTCCCTACAAGTTCCCAATAGTTTCCCACTTGGGAAGAACTTTTGTTAAGACACTAATTTGTGGATGGACCATCCCAAGAAGTTCTCGGTCAGATACTAAATGGGATAGCACTTTTTGGCTTGCCACATGTGTTCCCAATTGGGCCCAAATATGAGTATTGGGAAAATTTCTAGTCGGGTTGATTGAATTGATTTCCTCAAATATTTGTTAAACAACAATCTTTTAAAAAAAAAGTTTAGTACGGTCGATAGAATTTTGTATGCAAAGAAAGGAGACTTATAATACCTCTATAGTTGGCGCATACAGTTTTGTCTCCTTTCTTATGCATAGGACATAGGACACGCTAAGGTTCCCGTCATCGCGTATGTGTTTTTCTAACCAAATGATTCTAACAAGTGGGTGCATACTCCTTAACAACTTGTCACTCCGGCCTTAAAAAGTTCTGCGAGCAAGCCATGGGCACCTGCAACTTTGTTGTTCTTCAGCCGGGATATTGATTTTCAATCTCATTTTGGCTAAATGGTGTAAATTCGACACCGTCGTCAATGATTGGTTCAATGGTATCTTCGTGGTCACTATCATCTGATACCAACAGCATGGAAAAATATTGTTTCCATGTCCTTAGTACACTTTCACTACCTGTCACTAGGTTTCTTTCTTTACCTTTACAGGAGAAACTACCAGTACAAAAGCCCTCTGTTTGGTGTTTTACTTTTTGGTAGGATTTTCGAACTTCATTTCTACTTCTGTACACCTCGATCTCTTCACACTCGCACCTTTCCATTTCTCTTTTCTTGTGACGGCGGAATAGACGTTTCTCCTCTCTCCTTTTCTCTCGGCCTACTCCTCTCGCCTACTCCTCGCGTTACAGCGGACTGCAGTGTTGTCAAGTATGCAGCATTTTTCTTTGCAGTTGCATTGCGATACTCCTAGTGTACCACGGTTTTTTTTTTTTGGGGAGGCTTTTGAAACTCAAGTACGGATTTGGACGCAGCTTCCATGGAGTGTGCAATACGTTGCCATTCTGCGCAGATATAATCGGGTCAAGGACTCCTTCTTTTGGGAAAAGGATTGTCTAGAGCGAACAGGTGGTGAATTGGGAGAGAAAGTTTAATTCATTTAAAACTCTGCTATAGCGTATTTTTCGTTAATTTTTTGTAGATCAGTATTACAGTCCCTCTGGTGTCAAGTAGAGGCATTAATTTGTTTAAGCTGTATAGCCATTTATTCGTTCTTTTACTTCGACGACAGATCTGCTACAATACCGCCGAAGGAGGGTGCTGTGAAGTGCATTAAGATATGTTAGTATTAATCGCTGCCGGTACTGCCAAAGTGATCAATAACAGGCCAACAACAACCAATACAATGACACACCAATGCGCATCAGAAAAAATCATGATGTTGTTGGCTTGCCTGAAACTAGTTTTGTACTAAAGACATAAGGTTTTGTAAACAAACGCGCTAACCATTCAGCCAACAGCACTCACAATTTGATGTCGGATTAAAAAGTCTCTAAAGGAAAAAATGAAGCCATAGTCGAGACATGAATAACGATATGGTATGATCGGGCCACAAATTCCGATGCAGTGTATAAAAAACTAAAAGGGCGGCTTCTATGAGAGTGGAGAAAAATTAAAAATATATTTGTGGAATTTTTTCAACTAATCTTTAATCATAAGGGCTGAATAGCTCAACTTTTTTTTGTATGAAGACCAAAGCACTTTACTCAAGAGAACACTACAGATGACACATAGCCGAAACCGGTCTGATTATAAACCAAATTTGACGTGTGATGACGGAAAATAATTCCAAATTTTCAACTGTTTTTTCATAACTGCTCCATTTTGGCGAACCAACTGTGAAGAATGTCAATTAAACTGTATGGCATCCGATCGGGGGTTATTTGCAACTTAAACAAACTTTTTTTTTGTTTTCTTTTGCTTGAAAATAAATAAAATATTTTCTTCCCGACTTTTGTAAGAATTCTATAAAATTTTGAGAAACACAACTACTGTCTTTGTTAACAATGCATTCTTAAGCCAATGTTATTATTTGTTCCATCTTAATCATTTTCATCTTAAGTAAAATGGGAGCAAAAGCAAAGTGTAAAATAAAATTTTAAACATTATACGAAATACAATTTTCTGTTTTATTTTCTAAAACTAAAATCCAATTTCACTAAAGCAAACTAGGCAAAGTACAATTATTCATCTTAGAGTAAACCTCTAGTGCCAGGCACTACGACACCAGGCAGTTGAAAAAAAATGTATTAAAATATAACAAACGCACAATTTGAACAGGAAAAGGCACTACAAGCTATATAGATATAGCTGTAGCAAAATAAAACCAAGTTTTATATTTAAACAAACAACTGGGTCAAGGATACGAAGGATAGCAGTACAGTTAAGCAACACCAATTTAACTGCAATAATCTTCTTCTGTTGCTTCTACTCTAAATGTGGTGCTTCTATAAACACTACAACAATAATGCCCTTAGTATCCTTATTGTTCTTTGTATGTGTGTGTGTGTGTGTATGTTTGAGTGTTTGTAAAAAAAACGGTCCCAATATAACAGAAAACAACTTCTGGTGTATTTTTTATATATTTCTTGTATACACAGGGTGATAAATTAATAAAATTTTCATTTAAAATGTTTTCAAAACAGCAAACAACATAACAGCAACGTACAAAATGAACTACAAAAAAATTTACAGAGAAATACGAAAAGCTGCATGTACTCGTATTAAATAAAATTAAACTTTGTGCAAGTAAGCGAGTATAATGTGTAAATTTTAGTGTTTTTGTCACAGATTCACATTAAAAAAAACATCAATTTATTTAAAACAAAAAAAAAAACTCTAAAATATGAGAACAAAACAGAATTTTAATTTTAACAAAAATTTGAATTTCCTCTTCGGCTAAAACGACTTTCATATTGATACTAACAATTTTGTTGTTTTATTTTTGCACATTCTGTGCATTTGTCAGATCAAAGTCAAAAATTAATTTGCCCAAGAGCTATTCCATACATTACAGAATAAGGAATATATCTGTGTTCATTTATCATAACATCTTAAGTCTAAAAATCGTGTTGGGAGATATTAACGATTTAATGTAAAATCTGTTGTGTTGGCACTCTAGAAAGCTAAAAAATAAATCGGGTTAACTTTTTCGAAAATTGGAGTATTTGAAAACGGATTGGAGACAAATGTGGATTGTAAGAAGACAAGACAGAATATGAGCCTAACTCAATTTTGACTTAACTCGACTTAAGATGTTATGATAAAACGACACAGATATATTTTGCATTAAAATAATGGAAATCCACTTTATTGAAATGTTTCAACCGGTTTGCCACACTCAACATACCGTTCAATATTTTTATGTTAGGTATAAAACACGAAAACAATTTCAATTTAAAACAAACAGCAACAAAATTGATAGAGTTTTTATATTCTTTATATAAGGATTGCACCACAAAACCAAAGTGGATGAGACATAAGGAAAGTGTTTGTTTGGCTTTTACTTTTTTCCCCAAACTATGTTGGTCTCTTTGTTATAGGCTGAAATAAAGCATAAAACAAGAAAAAATAATTTAGTTTGGTTTTTATTCAAATTGTTAATTTGATTTTATTTTGGTTTATCAGCAATATTATTCTTTTAAATTGCACTTTTATTTCTTTGCCAAATAAATAGAAGAAGAAACACGAAACCACTAGAATAAACTTTTAAGGCCACAATAATGTTTTTTTTTCTTTGAACTTATTTTGCATCCTTTTTCTTAATCAAATTAATTGTGGTGTTTTTGTTATTTTTAATTTCTTATTTGCAATGTAATAAAAACAAGAACATCTAATGAAAAATTATTTTTAAAAAAGTGAAAATATCATGTAAGGGAAAACAAATTAATCAGCACAAAGTAAAAAAAGTCAACAGGATAAATTTTCATTTTAAATACAAAAATGTGAATTATAAATAAAAATTTTTCAAATAAAGAGCAGCGGTGAAAGTTAAATCAAATTTGAATTTTTTTATTTTATTTTCCATTTTATTCAAGAATCCCAAAATATATGATATTGAAAGTGTGGACCTGGTAAGATTTCTTTCGCTTTTTGTTTAACGTGCACGTGTGTAATAGTCAGAAACACTTTATATGAAAACTGCAAGCATATATACTGTAAGAATGAAGGTGAAAGTACATAGCATGCTTTCAATGCGCTAATGCGTTACAGACTTCTGTCAAAAACGTTGAAATAGTGTGTTTTCATAAGGAAAGTTACTAAGAGAAGTTTGCGAAGCGCGTACCTCGCAAAAAGTTGAACATTCTTGAACTTTCACGCGTTGGATACAAAATGACTGGTAGTGTTGCCAGATTCATATGATAAAATGTTTGTTCAATGGAAATAAATTATTAGAAATTAATTTTCTATTAAACAATGAATGAAAAATTCAATAAATATATAAAGGAAAATAAAACGTAAAGGTAAGACAAAATATAGCCGATAGAGGCTTGAAATTTGATAAGCAAAAAAGCATCAAAAGCGTGGTGTGTAACTTGCCATTTTTAAAGCGTTAAAAGTTCAAAAAGCAAGAAAAGAGTTGCCGCGTAACGCGTGGTATGTACCTCCAGCTTGAGATCCTAGCACAATCCAATTTCTTTTTTGAAAAAAATTTGTAATTTTCTTTGAAAAATACAAAATGGTATTCACTTCTTGAACATTTTTTGCTCTGTAAAACGGTGATAAGCAGGGCTCGGACTTTCAGCCAAATGCATGTTTTTTGTGGTGATAGATAAAGAGGTATTGACTAATTATCATAAAATTTTAAGTAGTTTGACATCGATTTGTAGCTGCATACTTTTGCATATTTTGGTGGTAAGTGCATATTTTTGTATATGTTAGCAATAAATGCATTTTTTTGGAGTAATACAAATTTTTTAAATGCATATTTCTCAATTTTTGAAAAAAAAAATATAAATAGGCCGATTATGGATGGCAACTGGCAACTGAAAGTTGTCAATTTCAGTTGCTACATAGTGCATTTCTAGAAACTATTAATTTTCAGTTGCCGACTGGCAACGCAACTAAAGTTCGGTTGCATTTGCATTAAATAATAGACCAAATTATGTTTGTTGTATGTTTTTCCCTAATAATAATAAAAATTAAAAAATATATATGTATTGATATTATTTTAGTTTTTGGTGCTTTGTTCGCAGGTAAATGCATATTTTTGCCGAGCCCTGGTAGTAAGTATTATTCTACAAAAAATCACCCTTCCCAATTGCAGAGGGCATTGCACTTTATAAAATTGTTCTCAAGCAAGTCATCAAATCAAATCAACAAATCTTTAGAACTTGGAGTCGAAAAACAGAAAATCTGGCAAGTGTTTTTTATTTTCTATATTTGATGAAAAGAAAAATTAAGCAATTTTTAATATTTTTAAAGCTAAAAGCTAAAAATGGATATTGTTAAACATATAGATATTGTCGCATTCATCTATACATATAATAAAACTGTAAAAGAGGTGTGTCTGTACATGAAATATTTTTTGAAAATTTTTATGGTGGCGTAAACAGTAATCGATGTAGAGAACAAAACACCAAATTTTCGAATTTTTGTCTGTCTGTCTGTTTGTCTGTCTGTCTGTCTGTCTGTCTGTCTGTCTGTCCGAACACGCTTCACGTAAAAACCACTGAATGGATTTTCATGAAATTTGGTATGGAGGTACTTTAGAGTCCTGATTCAAATATAGGGTACTTTTTACCGCGATAAAATTCATTTCTAAGTTAAAATGGAAACAATCGAAAATGTACCCTATTTTACTAATATAAATGTTGTTGGAAATTAGAAAGATATTTTGTTTTTTTTTTACGTTGGTAGCACTGTTTATTTTGCATAACGAGAACTTTAAACAATATATAAAGAGCGCTATATTATTATATTTTATAGACACCTTATAGTCATAAAGCGAACTTTAAACGCGCGAAGCAGGAAAAATGTGCTTGAAGCAGTTTGGCGCGTATACTTAATATTTCAACAATACATTAAATAATGATGTTCATACGTCATCCAGTATTGAGGCAAACTGCTTCAAGCACTTGTTATAATTTTTCCTATAATAAATGCGTCATCATTTGGGAGCCTCTGGTGCTAGATTTGAGAATTCTTCATCCGCTTGAGCCTGGTTTTAATGTTACCGATTTTCGTAAACACTGCATGGAAAACCGTTGAAATACGCAATATCCTCTATAAAAATCTGTCTATTAATGCTTGAATATACATCGATGCTATGCCAACGGCTTTTGAAGAACTAGATGCTAATTACTGTGGTCACAATCCATAACAAGCTAATTCGACAAGATTGAATTCATTGAGTGATCCTGTCCATCCATGTATAAATGTAGTTGCTATAAATTTTAAAACTGTTAAAGAAAAATAAGCTGACGCCTGATTGTAAGCGAATTTTTGAGACTTTAAACTGCTCTCCCGAAAGAAGAATTCAAAACAGTTTAAGCTTGTGAACACAGATATCACAACGATTCTTTTTTTAATTCTCACAAGGATTACTTTGAGCATCACTTAGCAACAGAATCAGATGAACATGCTGAACAATTTCATCATGAGCAAGAGGATTTCCTCTCTTATAGCCAAAATATGTGGGATATGTTTGATAGCGATATGTTTGATAGCGATATACATAGAATTGCTTAGATCTAGAAGAAAAATAAGTTTTTGGCGATCAAATTGAACTTTGCTGTATTGAAGATTTATAATAGAAATAAGATTTATGTGTAAGTAAATTTATGAGTAAGACACTTCGCTATATCGCTATTTAAGGGGAGTTTTGGTAGATTTTCAAGAAACAGGCAAAAGGACCCATACAGAAAGGAGTTATAGGGTTAATATGTTTCAAAAAAAATTTTCTATCGTAGTGCTCTACACAAAAGTGCTGAGCACAGCGTATACCTAACATGTAACGATTTCAAGATCTTTATATGCCGATTCACTATTACAATCTACTAAAGGGGGATCTTTAACTCCACCTAAAATCCTAGAGGCAAACTTTTAAAACATCGATAATCTTGTTATTTTGAAAATATTACTATTTTGTTTTACAATGTTGTATAACGCTAAACTTATATAAATGACGACCTTTAGGCTTTTTTTTATAAAAAAAACTTTATAAATTTTAATATTTCGCTACTGCTTTGTGCAGCTTCTTCAGGATTACAAAATAAATTAAAGTACAGTCCCTCTTTTAAAAATACGTTTTTTTTAAGAAAAAACACAGCCCGCGATCAGCTTGTCTGCCGAAAAACAGCCAGGGTCTATGGTGGTAATCGAACCAACGACCTATGGGCTGACAGGCTAGCGTCGCCCACTCAGCCACAGGGGCATCCCCCAGCAACAAAAAGGATGGAGGTTATCAAATCGTCATGCATTTTGTATGTATGTTCCCTTAAACCTCCGCCATTTAAAAATCGATTTTGACTTTTTTCTTTATTTAAAAGGATTTACTTCCAGATTCCGTTGAAAAGTGGGCATGGTCACTCCCATGCAAACAAATACATACTTCTTTTCTACTACTTCACTCAACCGATTCTTATACACAATCATTAAACATCGCGCTTGAATACTACATCATAAATAAAAAAGTGGGCACTGCCACTCGCATGCAAAGTAAATATTATTTTACTTAGCCGATATTATTCTACTTAACCGATTCTTATGAAATTTTGCATCCATATCTAGTTATCGTTACAACACAAGGTTATGTTAAGAAAAGTGGGAAGTACCTCACCCATAAAGAGTAAATATTAATTACAGCTACTTCTACTACCCCGATTTTTATGAAACACGCATAAATAATTCTCTTGAATTACAACATTATAGTCAAAAATGTGGGCAGGTCCACCCCTGTTATTATTTTACTCTTTTATTTACAAAATCTTTCATTGCTTGTGTAATGCCTTTTGATTCCATTCTATTCCAAGCAAAGCGAACTGAGCTAAAAATCACCTTAATTTACTTTTTATTTTTGATAAACATTAAAACGTTTAAAAGTAATGATGTGATAATTTGTTAACTGGCCTCTCATTTAATAATATGTAACAAAATATATACTTAATTCAGCGCTAACTTAATGACCCACTTTGAACATGACGTGACAAATGTATATACATACATATTGTACATACATATGTATATATCAGGGTATTCAATCGGTTAACCGTTAATTGATTAACCGGTTAATTACTACCCGATTAACTGATCGGTTAATTTAAAAGGGGCTATTTTCGACTAACGATTAAACCGGTTAATCTCAGTCGATTAACCGATGTAAAAAAATGTTCTTCTTTTGTAATATTATAACATATTTCTTTTTTATGTTGAAGTATTTGTTTCGGCTAATATATACAAAAGGTATGTGTTTAGAAATTATTTTGTCATACAAACAAAGGAAGTGTGTTCAGTGATCTTAACTTAAGTAAAACTTTACAACCTTTGGACGTAGCTATAACAGAGCTTAGTAAAGACTCGGCTACTCTAATTGAACTTGAGGGGATTATTAAACTTTTGAGTAATAATTTAGTATAAAAAAGCCAATTATACTATTGCCAACGATTTAATTAAAAATTTAAGGATTAGATTTAATAAGAGACGAATTCAAGTTTTATATACATACACTTATTTTATACCTCTCCTCAGGACTATTTCCTTCTAGCAACAGTGTAATAACGGCAACTAAGGAATTCGGAAATGACCTTTTTTTGCAGAATGTTTGGTGCTGAGCTTAGCCAAAATGATTCAGATGTTGACCTGACAAGAGAAGAAACTATAGATACAATATGTTAATAGAATTAAGCGAAATAATTAGAAGTGCTAAAGATTTAAAAAAAATTAAACAATAACTCTAATGGCATAATGGAAGATTTTATATGTTTAGAGAAATCCAGGAAAAGAACTGAGAAATTAGATATTCTGTATTATGGATTGCTTTCGATTTCTCCAACTTCTGCGATAAGTGAAAGCCTTTTTTCCAAGTCAATTTTTATCAAAAATAAGGAAAACAATCGCTTCTTTTAGAAGATCTTCTTAAGAACTGAAAAGAAGAATTAATCCATCTGTACTTAAATTAATCCCAAGCAGTGCCAAAAGTATGGTAGTCCCGGTTTTTCTGCTATCGAGTACAGAAAGATTGATTAAGTCGGAGAATGCAAGTGCAAAATACTTAATTTTAGCCTGACTAGCCTTTATTCATGTAAAAAACTTCCTATTTTAAGTACGAATATGTTTATAAACTTTTTACACAGTAGTACTCATAATGTGTTGATGTTTGTTTGCTTGATGATAGCCACAAATCACTGTTGTGCGCTCCGACAAGTACCTGACAAACGTCGTATTACATGCTTGATTCAATGCCTCCCGTATACTTTAATCCACCCCGCCACGTACTTGAATCAATCTTAACTGCGTACTTTAATCAATCCCGCCGCGTACTTTAATCAAGCCCAAACCAGCCTTAATTTTACTTATTTAATCCTGGAACAGAACAGACTTGAGAATTTATATTTTTAATACTTATATATAAATTTAATATTTTTACTTACTTGTTTTAATTTAAAATTTATTTTTGTTTATTCCTAGTATTGAACTTAGCTCATCTCAACTCAACATAGAAAGAACGACAGCTGAAATCCAGTATAAACTAGCACTATGTAACACGACGTTTATAGGCTATTAGTCGGCACTGAACGAATAAAAAGAATAACCAACAACAAGACAACAACATAACCACAACATGCGACTGAAGCTATCAACAAGCAAACAAATACCAACACACTACGACTGTGTATTGTATAGTATTGTCCTGATCCACTCTTAAATTGTCCTGGTTTTTTGATACAGGTCAATGTAGCCAAAATTTTATTTCTGCTGATTTTTGTTATGAACAGTGGTTAAGCTTTCTGTTATAACGCTGTTTACATGAAGCAATTTTACCAGCATTTCGTCACCTTATTATTGGTTTGACTCATAAACATAGAAAAAAGCATTAGAAAGTAGCAAACCAATAATAAACTGACGATTTGTTGCCTGAGGCCAGGGCTGCCAAATGATTTTTATTAAAAATCTGCACTTATCGTGGAAAAAATCGGCATTATCGGCACTTCAATTCGAAAAATCGGCAAGAAAATTAGCATAAATATAGCTAAGCATTTTTCGTGAATTTATTAATTTTTATTAAGAAAAAATAGCAATCGCCAGTAATTTCATGTGGCTTATAAACATAAATGCATAAAAAAATTATTTTACAAGCTTAAATATATATCATGAAATATAAATGATGTTCAGAATGAATACATTTCCGAATTTATAATTTGTGCTAAGTCCCTTTTAATATGAGTACCAAAATAATTGGTTTTATGAGTTATAAATAATCTGTAGAATAAAGAATTCGTTCTAAGGTTTAATTTTCTAAGGAACATCGAAATTTAGTTTAGTTACCCGCAGGTTGGATTCCTACCAAGACTCGGGTGTTTCTGCAGAAAAGCTTAAAAAGGCTTAATCAGTATGTGCGTTTGTTAAATTGACGGAGCTCAATATTTGTCCGATATTTGCAGACAAATGTGGGAGAACCATAATTTTTTTAAAAAATGCTGCTAGAACTGGAAAAGCCTTAGTGGAATCGCTTCGTTTTTTTCAGAAATTTTTTGCCAAATATTATATAAATTAATGATAGTATTTTTGTATACTTGTTCAAATGCAAGAACTTTCAATCTATAAAATTCTGAAATTTCTAATAATATCAAAAATAGTGGTGACTTTTTTTCTTCATTACGATATTTGGATTTATTAAACTTAGTGATTTACAGTTACCATCAAAATCAAAGTTTTCGTATGAAAGTGAGCATTTCTATATAAAAATTTACACAAAGCCTGTGGCTTATGTCTTTCAACTACGCGATGAAATAAACACAGGCCGCCTCGCCAGCTCATATGTTTATTTGCGCCCCTCGTAATTTGAAATGAATTTTTAATTTTTGTTTATTGTTTTTTATATATGAATTACATGTTAAGTTTTGTATCTATTGTTTAATTGTTGGACTTCAATTTGAAATATATGGTTGATACATGTATTAAAATAAAAATTTGTTGCGGCTCATTTTTATATGATTAGTTCTTGGAATATATAAGCTTTTGTTGTACATTCGTTTGTGATATGTATTATAAATATCCTAGTCGATGGGTGCAGACTTCTGCCAGCCCTATACTAACAGTAGTACTCGCACATAAAATAAAAATCGTCGTACACAACTTAAAAATACTCAAAGTAAGTAGAAAATACTTGAATTTAGTACGGCGTTTTTCTTTCTGTAAACTATTGCAATAACTAAATAAAATGATGTCACAAACTTGTTTATTTTTTATTAATATGATTATTTCGAACGTATTTGCTTTGTGAATCCAAATTGATTATTAGGCTAAGGTTCGTAACGTTATATTCAGAAAGAATTGGGCATTTTTAATATTCCAAGGACATGGGAAAAATTAACATCAACTTAACTTTTCAACGTACACAGCAGAATAGAGTAGCGCCACTTTCGGAAGCCGCTACACTTCCAACGTCAGTGCGTATTTATTTTTTAATTAATACATATTTATGATTTTTTTCTTGATTTAGTTCAAGAATTGTGGTTTTTGTTATGTTATTGTTTTTTTACTAATAACCTCAAAGTAATTAATATTTTAAGCAGTTCTATTTATTGAAATTGCTTAATTTATGAAAAAACTTTATTAATCGGTTAAACCAAAACCTCGATTAATTAATTAATCGATTTTAAAGCAAAATTCCGATTTGAAAGCAAAAGTCCGATTAAATGATTACCCTAGTATGTATGTATGATTATATAGATATTTGGCAGCCTTTCCTACTTTTATTTGCACCATGAAATTACAAAACAACAATGACAAAATAAAAGATTGATACTAAATATTAAGTACCAACTTGGTGAATAACACTGGAGTTTAATGATAATGATCATCATCATCGTCGTCGTCGTCACCGACATCTGCGTGTTTGTAGTATTAATGCCTTTTATTTTTTTTTGTTAACAGGGCACAATTTTTTATTCCTTTTAAGCTTATATCATTTTAAACCCTCATGATTTTTTTCCATCAATTCATTCTGTATATTTTTTGTAATGTTTTTTGTATCTTGTATTTAATTTTACTCATGGTCATGTTAAAGACCATTAAATACGATGTCATCCCCTCCTTATATGGTATGGGTGTATGTGTATCTGTATAAATGTTTTCTCTACCTACAATTTATGTGACATTATAACTGTTGTTAATTTTTCTATAATTTGTCAACTACAATGATCAGAGGTCAAAAATGTTGGTGTTGCTTGTATTAAACTTTGAACTGACTCATTAATACGCTTCATTTTTTTTTTTTTTGTTTTTTTGTAGGATGCTGTGACAATAAATTTAAACAAAATTTGTTTAAGGTTAGAGAAGTGCTATGAAATATGTGAGTCAGATGTAAATAAAATAATTATTTACAATATTAAAAAAACTAATACCGAAACCAAAATAAAGCAAACATGTATACATACATATAATTATAATTTTTATATTATCTATATTTTATCTCTATAAAAAGTAGTACAAACTGCAGAAAAATGAGCATGACCATATACAAAATTGCCCAACTCTACCTGAAACATATACAAACATTGACACTTTATTTTTGTCGTTTCTTTATAAGATTATTCTCATGTCATTTATCAATCAGATATTCAGTTCTTCTTATGTCACAGTCATTTCTTCCTTGTTTATTTTTACTCTTTCAAATGTGCTTGTGCAACAGCCATATAATTTCACTGCAAGTCTTATGCTTTTATTCACTTTGACGTTTTCATTACAAACTTCAGCCAAGGAAAAACCGGTGGAAATGTACATGAGCAAAGGAAGCCAAATTCCTGGTTTCTTGTTTTTTATCTCTTTATCCATTTTAAAGGAGTAATGCAAAGGAAATCTTATTATTTATTATCTACAACATTATTCTACATGTGGAGAATTTAATTTTGTACTTTTATATTTTTAAAAAAACATTTTTGTTACTGACTGGCACAAAATCAAGGAATATATTTTTACTTTATTGTACTAGCGGTAGGAGCTAAGGCGGCTGGAAATAAGTCCCACGAATTAAGTCTTCAATATGACAATAAAATAAGTGCCCAGTTTTGGTGGCTTATTTCATTGGCTTATTTCTTCATTTTTTAACATTTTAATAACACAGAAAAAATTTAACTTCGTTATGATGAAAAATGTTACTGTATTTACAATATTTTTTTTTAAATATATGTTGAAATTTTGTTTTCATAGTCCATAATGAAAAAAACCAAATTCAAAAAAATGTTCAAAAATTTTTTTTTCAAAATCAGTAAAAAAAATTTACAAATTCACACAAACTTTTTATTGAAACAGACCACATAATGAAAGATTTTTGTATAATCAATTGACATATTTACAAAAATTAAACTGGGTTTTGTTGTTGCTTTTAGTGTAAGTAAGAGCTCAAAATTAAACATTTACTAAATCAGATAAGCTATTTATAAAATTTAATAGCATTAAATTAAACATTTTAAAAACCACAGAAGAAAATGGGTGATAACTTCAAAACGACTGGACCGATTTTCATCAAACATAGGTTAGAAGATTTTCGATTAAAAAACGCAGTTTTTGATCAGATACGACAAGCCGCTACACCGTCTCATCAGCGTTCTTGTTCACTTTTACCACTTATGAAGGTGGATGCTTTTTACAAGGAAACATCAAATAGGGGAAATTTCGGCTAACTAAGTTGAGTATCAATAAAAATGAATTCAAGGATTTACATGACAAGTCTTGTATTCTATTTCACGACAAAAATTAGTTAAATATCTGATGATTTCTTGTAAAAAGTAAAAGTGAAGAAGAACGCTAATGAAACGGTGCAGCGGCCTATCGAAATCAGTAGTACTGATCCGTTCTGCTAATCTGATTTGAATATTCCAACACTCCACTCTTAATAAAAATAACTTGAATTTACATTAATTCAAATATTGAACTACAAAGCCGAAATAATAAATATTAGACTTATACCTATTCAGTTCAAAATAAAATTACGTGAGAATTTATTTCTTTTGCAATAGCTACCCATTTTAGAAGTTAAATAATTTTACTTTGAGATCATTACTTTTAGCTGAATTTTAATTTCGTCTTATATCTCTTAGCAATACTCTTGCTTTTGTTTCACATATAAACTTGTATAACAAACACACATGGGCTAATGCTGCTTCATTGTATGTCATAGAGAATTTGGCGGGATAAAAATTTAACCGAATGCTTTTCCTAACTCTAAAATGAATTACATTGCTATGTTTTTTTTTTGGCTTGTTTTTCTTGTTACTTCTGTTCAAAATACTTGAACTTATGTTTAAGGCAGCGTCATTAGTAACTAACTATGTAAGTTGGTTATCGTATATACATGATGCATATCTTCAACATTTCCGCCGCATAAACTAAACGGAAAAATAAATATGAAATAAAACTGCAAGTACTAAAAGAGAAATAGAGGAAAAGAACAAATAATAAATGTAATAATATGTATTTAAAAATTGGATTAAATTAAAATTTAAGCAATAATATTTATTAAAGTGATAGTAGAAACTTTATTCATATAAAAACTCATTAGCTTAATCTATCTATATAATTAATAGGCGAGACCATATTTTATGCTGCAGCTTATGCTCACATTATACAGCCAATTTTAACAAAGTTTTATTTCGGTTTTGTAAATGGAATTTTTCCCCCCATTTTTTGTGCAAAGCAGGTCAAAACAAAGTCACAAACAGCTGCATAGAAATTATAAAGTGATGGTCTTATTATTTATCTATAATTCTGTTTGCTAGTTTCACAACAACAAAAGCATTGAATACAGGTCCTACCTGCTGAAAAGGGTGATTTTCAGTAGAGTACGCACAAAAAATTTTAAGAGTGCTATTGTTGCGTGGGTATATGTATGCATTTGTTGTTTAATTTTTATAGTAACCATTTTTTGGGAATGTTTGTTTTGAAATGAAAACCAAATCGCTTAAGAAGTGCCAAATGCAAACAGTGTTCCGTTGTGTATTTTTTTGGAAGTTTGTCTTTAGCAAGAGCAATTTTATTGTGGTTTGATTTTTGTTTATAGCTATTTTGCACAAATCAAGTCATTGTGCATTTTTACAAGAACAAACGGGTCAAAACTTAATTGTTTTATTGCCACTTAGTGTATGTATGAATTTAACATTATTTCTCTTAGAAGTACGTATATTTTACTTGATTTTCTTTTGCTGTAGTTTTTGTAAAAATAATCTAAGAATGAGTTACCAATAATTTTTTGGGGAATTTTAGCTTCCAAATTTTAAAAAGTAAAATAAAACCCACGCGCCGCAACAAGAAAAAGCGCTTTAGTTAATGGAAAACAAATTTATAATTCTAATATTTCCGTATTGCTTCAAAATATTTTATTTGAAATGCTCTTTTTAAATGGTTTTATTTATATATAAATTTGTAATCTAAATATAGAAGTTATTTTTATTGGAAATTAAGAAATAGTCCCATACCTGAGTAATGTTTTCAAACATCCAAATCATGTGTTACATCCACTTCATACAAACAAACGCATACGGGGGCGTATGTTGAATAAATACTCTCAAGTAATTTTATTTTATCCGAATAAATATACATACTCTAAGTATAAAAATACTCTAAGTATAATTATGACAGATACTTAATACTTCCAATACTCATGTGCGTTTCTATTTGTAGTTGTTGAGTATTTAAGTTTTTCGCATGAATGAAGTACAGATGCGTTTGTGTGTTGGAATCGGATATAATTATACTTGTTTGACAGCAAATATATGTGCGTACGGATTATTTGTGCAACAATTATGACTATAAGCAGTTAATAAAATTAAGAGTAATTGTTGTCAGACTCTGGTGTGTAGTTGATTACACTATTTTTAACAAAACTCAGTTACCACTTCTATTAACGTATAAGTAATATGTATTTATTAAGGTAATATAACTCATACGCTAATATTAAAAATAAGTCGAATTCGTTTACACCCAACATAATATACAGTAGACGGTCGTAAATTAGGCCACTTTGTTATAAAAAGCAACATAAAAGTGCATCTTCGTTTGGAAAATACACAATAAGGACTTCTGCATGTACACACGTTTAAAATATCACTTAAGCACTGCCGAAATATGACTACACATTTCAGAATTCACACACCAATAAACAAAATGTACAAAATGGACATTAAAAATTACATGTGTAACATGGGACTCTACTTTTTTTACTATGTGGAAGCCAAATAAAAGCTATAAAGATCATTTTTCTGTGTTAAAAACAAACAAAAAATAAAAACGCTCTGAACGTTGGTTCTTATATCCGAATAATTCGAATTTCCGAGAGTTCTAATATACGAGCGTCTACTGTATTTGTAGATCTAACCAATTGCATAGGTTAGAATTGCACAAACGCATAAAATACAGTAATGTTAACTAATATAATTGTAGTTTAGTTAATAGTGTGCTTAACGGAACGTCTTAGTTTCGATACCTGCCAAGGCTTAAACAGTGAGTTTGTTTACCAAAAAAATTATTTAATTTTCTTTGAAATTGTTTGATCTTGGACTTAGCTTATTTTTTCTCATGTTTATAAACCGGACGCCTTTACCATCTCAGCAAACTCATCTTGTTAAATAACGAAAGCACAAAGTAAACATAGACATGTGGTGAGTTGCTTGATTGAAATATAGTAATTTTTGTAAAATAATTATTTTCAATGTTATTATTTTAATTTGGCAATTAATTTCGCCTACAAATATTGGTAATTTTAAAAACGAAAATTGGTAAAAATTAAATTAGTAATTTTAACCAGCAAAAATAATTGTAATTTTTGGTATTGAACATAGGTTCTCACAATTCTTCGCATGTTTATAAACCGTATGTCTTTACCATCTCAGCTAAGTCATATTGTTAAATAACGATAGCACAAAGTAAACATAGACATGAAATCAACCACAACTTTAAAAATTTATTTTAACCAATGCAGGTTTTTTCATGGTTACATTTACTTACAATTTTATTTTTAGTGTATAATGCCTCCTTTACAGTACACAGAAAAAATTAAATATAACTTTTAGTAAAGAAATTCAATGAATTAGTAAATATTTTGTCTAGAAATAAATTTGTAAATACAGACAAAAATATCTCGACAATTTCATTGAAAAAAAAAGTTTTTTTTATGAAATAAATTGTACAATTATATAAAGAAAATTGTCTAAATATATTTACAAATTTTAAGCAAAATAATTTACTGAATTAAACAAAAATATTTTGTGGATTTTCTGTAATATATCAAACAAACTTTTGGTGTAAGTCACTAAAATTTTTTTTATATTTCTAAGTTTTATATAATAACATCATCCATTAAGCATTTATGAAATTTCACTTTGTTAAATGTGTTCAACTCTGTATGTTTATCTAAAGACTCTAAAAAATTAATGTGTTGCTTAAATCAGAAATCTTCAGAAAACAAACTTGTTACAATTTAAGATTGATAATAATTGTATGAACTCTGATATCACGTCCCTTTTGTCTAACTGTTGTTGTTGTTATTTATGTATATGTCATCATGGGAGTTGTTTTTTTTTCGATACAAAAAACTGGTTTTTATTGTTGTTGTTTGGTGCTTGTGTCCTAAATAAATGTCAAACAAAAGATTCACTGATTCAGTAAAGAGCTTTTACTGAAAATTTAAGTTTTATTTTAGACAAACTTTTATTTGAACTTTTGTTTTTTGTTGATAATTTTCATCGCTTTTTAAAAATTGCTTTTTTTGTGGAAAGTTAAATCGAGAATTCGACCTTCGTTTAAAAAATTTGCTCAGATCGGACTTAAAATGGCGATTCAATCCATAAAACACAAAAAGACCCAGAAATGAATATGTTAAAAACTGGAATTACGTATTTTAAGGTGGGCTACCTTGTGTATTGAAAAAAGTTTGTCATTAGGGGTAGAATACGATATATCAGAATTCATATCTAGAATTTGACATTCAATTAAAAACCACCAAAGGCTAAAATGAAGCTGTAGCCAAACCATGTACAACGGTATAAAATACATAAGTATATTCCGATTGAACTGTATTTTTAGGCGTGACAGATTTTTTTTTAATTTGAAGCTTTAGAAATTGTCATTGAAATATATTTCATTTTACGGGCTCACCGGCACAAATTTTTTTTCGATCCGCTCTTCTTTACACCACAGGGCAGAATAAAGTTATTTTGGAAATGAATCAAGCATTTCTAAAGGAATTGTTACATTTATACAAAATTTTACACAATGATATCAAAGAAAAATTTGGGGTTAGCTTTTTCAAAGGAACTCTCCACCTGATACAATATTTCTAAATAGAACACCGCATATATAGAAGTATTTAACGGTTGTCTAACACTCTTCTCTTAGTTGCTTCAATTTATATGATTGATTTTTAGGAATACTGTTAAAGTTTTTGAAAATTTCAGTATTAATCTAATTTAGAAATATAAATTTTTCTATTTTTATATTAACAAAAATTAAGGAATTACATGTATGAATTTTGCTGCAATGTGTTAAGTATTTTAATAAACGTTTTATCATCAATAGTTAGATGGATATTAAAATGAGCACGTTTTTAATTTTTTTTTTTTTTTGCACAAAAGAACCAAAATGCACGTTAATGTTATTATTTATTTATTTATGATCATATAGATGAAATCGTAAACTGAAATTGTTGTGAAAAGCATAACAGAAAGCATAAAAGAAAAAAACAAGAAAAAACTATTATGCACACAATCTCTTCGCTCGAAAACAAAAATTTTTTTAATATTATGTTACGGGCAACCGCATTCAAGCATGAAAATGCATTAAAAAGCATAAGAACACCCAACCAATGAAAGGAAAAGTGAAAAAATATAACTTTTAAAAGAGTATGAAAAGAATATTACAAAAATACATAAATAAACCACAAACAGAAAAGGAATTTTAAATATTTCATATCTATTTGAACACAAAACATTTTATATACTATACATACATACATTGTAATTATGGGAAAAGATTGTAATAATAGAAAAACCCTTTAAAGAATTTTTTATACTGTGATTATGAAAAAAGTCATTATTAAAGTTGCTTCAAGTATTGTAACTTAAATTTAGGTTTTTGGCTCTTTCAGTTAGTCCTCCAAAAAAAAAATTTAGTCCGCACAGTGGAAATGGTAACAAATGCATAATTTTTAAACCTCAGTTGGAACTTGAAGTATTCAGAGAAGAGGTGAACGAGTTCTGACAAGGCACAGTTAAAGCACAAACGACACACAGTAACTTTTGATCAAATGATTTTGTTTATACAGTTTTTTTCTGTTGGATAGATGAAACTTAGGCTAGGTGCTCTCACAGTTATGAGGTTCGGGGACCCTTTATAAACATTTTTGCTTCCACGCGGACTCGCTGTTGTGATTTTTTAAAACATGCAATAAAAATAAAAGAGTTGTAGGGAACGAAAAATGTATCTATTATATCAAATTTTGAAAATAGCTAAGTTTAGAAAATATATATATGTAGTTGTTGTGAGTTCAGCAAGTCAACATGTGGCGCGTCGTGACAGAATGGACCTTATCTTGCAAGAAGTGAAATTTTAGTCTCTTATACCATTATATAGAGGGCAAAATTCTAACGAGAACGCCGAAAAAATCATTAAAAAAAATTCTGAAATTAACGTTTTTATGGCGTTATGAATTTTATATTTTAATTATATTTTTAAGATAACTTAGGTTAAAGTTTAGCGTAGGTAGAGGTTTGACAAAATGGATTTCTCTACTATCTGTCGGCTAAAATTTAAAATTATTCTACTATTTTACTTTTTAATTGATCGGGATATATCCAAAACTTAAAATTTTGACCCAAGCTCGTGCTGCGCTGAAAATGTTATTCTAACATATGCCTGCAGTTCACTAGTGCTTGTGCCAGCTCATCAGTAGACCTTCAACCATATGTATTTGAAAAGTTTTGTTTCAATACACTTACACTTTTTCACTAATACATTCTTACTTTTAAAATTTGATGCGAGCTTGCTATCGAATTCTTTTTCAAATTGCCTTGAAGTTGCGTGCGGCCTATGTCACAGCTTTAAATTTTTGTTAATTTTGACAAGCAGTATATGTAAAAAACTTGGAAGCAAAACTTGAACGTGTGACTGCAGCATAAATGATGAATGTGGACTCTAAGGCATATAGCAGGTAAAACAGTTTTTTTATGTTAAAATGTATAATTATTAAAAAGCCGGTATGTTTAATAAAATCCATCCCATCCAAAAATATTTAAAAACAAAATAATATAGAATCAATTTTAGCCGAAAAGCAAAAAATTCTGTGTTCAGACAGTGCAAGTCTTATGGCGTTTTCTTTTCTGGAAAAAATTTAAAATTTTGTTAGTTTTTATCAAAAAAAATAGCAATTTAGCATTCATTTAAAGCAAAAATTTTGCTTCGTGAGAGATGACACAATAATTTCTAATAAATTGACTTCCTCGAAAAATGCTTTTATTGCAAATTTTCATTAAAAAGTGCAAACAATGCACCATTTTATGTAGAAAAGAAAACGCTATTAGTGTCATCTACTTTCGTAGGATTTTTCTGTTGTTATCAAACTTATTGTCATTGTGTTAATGTCATTTTTAAATCAATGAAATTTTAAATATAATACGAACTACTACAGAATTGATATTAAAATTTAGCCCTATGGGATACAATTTTCATAACACATATTATTAAATTTGTTTTAAGCAAATTCCCCTGCAATATGTACATCCATGCATATTTATATGTATACATTAGGGTGGCAATGAAATATTTTTTTGTTAAATCCAAGGAAATTTAATTACATATTTTGGCTTTAGTTAGGTTTTAATTGAATTTTACAAAGAACTCTGATGAGTAGACAAGATGGTCTCGAAATATGTAAGTTCAACCCTCCGTGCACTGAAATTTTTCTTTATCTACATACTTCACATTTTTCTCTAAATAAAAATATAATTTATTTAAAAAATTTAATTAAACTTGAACCCAAGCTAAAATAATTAAATTTGATGGATTTAACCCATACAGTTCGACTAAAATTCTTAACTTAATATTAACTCTAAAGGCACATAGCTAAGAATGGAAACTATTCAAACAAATGAACATATCAAACATTCACATACTAGCAATCATAAATGCCGACAGTTAAACATTCTAGAATATAAAAAATCAAGAAGCTTAACACAAGACATAAAAGAAATATAGGAGACATGGGTCTATTCACATATTACGTAACGCTAGTTGCGATGTTTTTACATCAAACTACCACGCCCTTTCGTAACGCTTTTTTCTAAATTTTCAGTACAAATTATCTACTCCGTAACAAATCTCTCACCCCCAAATGAAATGAGATATCTAAAAAACAAATCTAAAAGTGACTGTATGAAGGTAAATGATTTTCAACTACTTGACTGGAAACTACCGACATTGATCGAGTGGTCTAAGCGGTAAAGAACTCCGATGACTAGACCGGGAGGTCTCGAAACATATACGTTCAATCCTGAGTTCAGTAAAATTTTTCTTTCTCCACATGCTTCACATTTTCTCTAAATAAAAATATAATATAAATTAAAAATTAAATTAGAACCGAACTTAGTCTAAACTTTGTAATTAAATTTTTTTGGACTCAACACATACAGTTCGACTAAAATTAATAACTTAATTGCTATTTTTTGTTAATTTAAATAAATTCGGTGCGGATTATTGTGGCATTTGGTGTAAAACTAACGTGCTAAAATTTTTCGGATAACTTTCAGCCGTGCCCCATTGAGTTCAAAGCTAAATGTTTGTGCAATGTACCATCATTTTTAGCTACACCCAATCAAAAATTGGTTTTTTCAAATTATGCTTCATTTTTGTAAATTTCACAATATTTTAAATTTGTCCACAATGTACGTTAGGGTGACAATGGGAAAATAAAATCTAACCCGTTCCTCATCGAGGTCAAAGTTCAACTTTCCTAAAATTTATTGAAATTAACGTTCGACCTGTAGTGGTCGAAGCTAAAATTTTTTGATATATCCAAAAAATTTTGCATAATTTCCAAAAACAGTCTTTGATTGGTGGTGGGTAAAAATTTTAGCCAAAGGCACCCCTTTTTATGCCAAATTTTTTTAATGAAACAAAATTTTGTCTATGGGGCACGCCTGAATTTATCATATTTGGCTAAAATTTTCACCACGTGAGTTTCAACCAAATGCCACAATAATCCGCACGCGTTTTGCTTAAATTAGCAAAAAATATTTCATTGTCACCCTAATGTACATATACAAAATTATACAGGGTGTCGCATAAATCAACGTCAAGCCGAAAGCGGATGATAGGGCAAGTAGTGACTGCTCCGAAAAAATGTAGAAAAAAATCTATGTCACTTATTTCAAGAGGTGTTGCCATTTAAAAAAATCACCCTGTGATCATCTTTCTATTGCTGTGACTACAAATCTTCACTTTTCTTACATTTCTTTTTTCTCCTATATTATTGTGAGAAGTCCTTCTGTAAATGACAGCTAAAAATTCATACTGCAGTGGCCTGATTTTTAAAGAAAATCTATAAGCGATGTACTTAAAATTATTACTACTCCCAACTTTAACCGGCCGGCCGTGTTGCAAAAAAGATGTCCTAGATACTTTTGGCAAGTGACATTAAAAGTTGGCATTCTTAGCACGAATTCCAAAATGGTATAATACATGGTCGATTTGTTTTTGAAACTGCTAAAAAAATATTTTTTTTTCCAACAAATCTATCTGTTATTTTTAAGTAAAAAAATGTTTAGGCATTATTCGAACGTTTTCTTGTTTAAATTGAAAAAAAAATTTTTTTTACTTAAAAATAATAGATAGATTTTTTTGGAAAAAAATTTTTGTTTCGCAGTTTGAAAAACCAATCGACCATGTATTATACCATTTTGGAATTAGGGCTAAGCGCGCCAACTCTTGATGTCACTTGCCAAAAGTACCTAGCACATTTGTTTTTCAACAAGGTCGGTTAAATTTGGTAGTAGTAATAATTTTAAGTACGTTGTTTGGCAAGACGTAAGATTTTTTTTTTTTGAAAATCAGATCACTGCAGTATTTGTAACTATCATTTACATTAGAATATCTCACAATATTATAGGAGAATATATATAAGAAAAGTGAAGATTTGTAGTCACAGAAATAGAAAGGGTGGTTTTTTTTAAATGGCAACGCCTTTTAAAATAAGTGAAATTCAGAATTGTCACAGATTCCGTTCGGATTTGCTTTGATTTTGTTTATTTTGTACTTCGTTTTTACAATGATACAGCCTTTATACCTTGAGGCGTTTGTTTACTCTTGTTTTTAGATGCAAAGCTCACATTGAGCTTTTTATTAACATGGAAAGCTCATGACCAAATATTTATTTGACGCTCCTAAAGCTATGCACGTTTTTTAGTATTTACTACAAATGAAGTCAGTAGAAAAGTGTTTTTTAATTCTACTTTGAAATTTAAAAGTGGTTTGATTACGAAGAAAATTTTCGTTTCTCGTTTTCTAAAGAAGCAACTTACGGAATTAAAACCACTTCCGATCGGAATGGTATTCTGGGACATGGCTGATAGATTTTGTTTCTAATTTTTTTCGGAACACTACTTGTCACTTACTACTTGCCCTATTACCCGCTTTCGGCTTCACGTTGATTTATGGGACACCCTGTATATAATATACTATAGAAATATAAATTTGTTTAGTTGTTTAATATGGATATCTTAAATGAAGTGACAGGACATTAATTATTATTTGCATATAGAACTCTGAAATTTATTTCCTATACACACTTAGTTTATACATATAAAATTTATACATATTAAAATATTCCCAAAATGACGATAGAAAACTTATTTTTTTCTTTAAACTTTTCTATTAGTTTAAATAAGTCTGAGAAAGTTAAGAGCGTATGCATGTCTGTACATACATCTCTGTTTCGTTTTATCATAACATCTTAAGTCTGAAAATCGTGTTTGGAGATATTAATGATTTAATGTATAAACTGTTGTTTTAATGTTCTAGAAAGTTAAAAAATAAAAAATGATAACTTTTTCGAAAATTACGGTATATAAAAACGGATTGGAACCAAATATGGATTATAAAAAGACGAACCAGAATATGATCTTAACACAATTTTTACTTAACTCGACATAAGATTTTATGATAAAACGACATAGATATGTATGTGTGTATGCATGCATGTAATGTAATTATGAAAGGAAATAGTTGTGTAAGAATTAAATGTAGGCTAAACTAATTTTGGTGTTAATTGTTCGTAAATATTTTATAAACTTTTTAATCTTGAATCTTTTGTGTGAAAAGTTAAATTGAATGCAGTTAGTTCTTTTGGTTTAATTAATTTCAAAAGTATAAATTTTAAGATATTAAATTTTACGAAAGAAAAAGTTGTAAAATTTGAGCAACATTTGAAAAAGAAAAAAAGTTTGAATTGTAAATTCTTAAGAAAACTACGACCGAGTCATATGATGTAAAGGCAAACACTTTCAAACCATTTTGTCATTCCTATTGTTACTTAAGTCTGTAGTTAAGGCTAAAGCTTTTGTTACGCTTGACAAACTTTCAGAGTTAAATTTGAATTATGTACTAAATAATTTAAGTATGTATAATAGTATGAATATCTCAAAAAGGCGGTTTTAATATAATATGTATATTTTTTGCACAAATATAATAAATTAGAACCTAAAATTTTTAAAATTGTTACATTATTTGTTTGGCCTTTTTTATTTATTTGGCCTTTATTATTTTTATTAATATTCTAGTACTTAAATCATAAGACCATTTAGCTTTATATAAAAATAAAAACAAATACATATTAGTGTTTATTGTTCAACAGTTTGCCGCATCTTTGGATGACATCTTCAGGAAAATTGTTTGTTTTAAGAAATAAGACGCTGTTACAAAATAGCAATTTTTCGGATGAAAAACGATTTTGCGAGGCTTTTGGACCTGGTTGAGAAAATCATTTTGTCATATTCAGATATTTGTGTGCTCCTTCAAAATCAGAAGTTATCGATAACAAATATTTTTTATGACAATTTCAGTACGTTATTTCTATACCATTTTTTTATTTTCAAACTATATTGAATAGAAGGGGAGTTAAACATGAAGAAAAATAAACCAACAGTAAAGCTGGATTTATTGCGACAAACATCAGATATTGCAAGTTCCAGCAGCTTGTTAAAAGCAAAATACTTATTGAAGTCACACTTCTTACTGTATTTTTGAAATAATGGATAGTCCTAAAAATATATATCAACTATCGATCACCCATGTGTTTATTTATAAGGCAAAACAAAAAAATAATAAAATTCTTACTTGTAAATATTTTTGAAACATAAAATTCTGAGAATATCTCGAGTAAACCTATTAAATTGTTAATTGAAAGTTATCTTAAATTGCATATACCAAAAATAGTAAGAAAACAAGCTAATCAGAGAACCGAATGTTATACTAAACGATTTCGTTAACGTTATAAAATGAATATCAAGAATTAGTTTTATATTTTTATCATTGAGTGATTCCTTGTGTTGAAGATTTGTTTTGGATTATATTATTTACGGATTTAAATTAATTATTTAAATTAACAAACTCAAGTGCATCTCAATAACTTTCAATAAAACCTTTTAACTTAAAAGTTGTTTACCTTTTTTGATTTATATAAGAATTATGGTAAGATATTGTATCAGCTTTAGAAGGAGTGAGAGATTTTTTCCAAAATATATAAATTTTTTACCCCTTTCGCTAGTAAAACGTATAGAAGTTCTGATGCAGCCGATTATAAATCTCTTTGTTGTTCATCTTTATATAGTTTTTTTTTTATCACACAAAAAATTCATTTTCTTACTCGTCGATTTGAATTATTGTTAAGAAGTTGTATAATGCTAAAGTTGTACACAAATCACTACATTGTTGCTGTTGCTTTTTTTATTATTTCCCCAGTTTTGCTTTATTTGGATCATGAATAAGTGTAGATTCATTACAAAAGGATTTATTGTTACGTTTTTCCAATAGAATGTATGCAAACAAAACAATGTTGGTCTACTTCATCTTCTTTCTCTTTACTTATTTGGTAAGTTACAGAGAACACAGATGCATTGTCCAGGCTGTTTTTTTTTTTAATTTTTGTTTGGGACTTAGTGTGAAAAATAAGAAAAAAATTTTTTACTTGTTCAGGAATACTTGTGTATAGACCCTACACAAATTTATTTTATATTATTTTATTTTTCAAGTAAGACTGTATCTAATTTGTTTATATAACTTGTACAAGAGTTTCGAAAGAAGTCAATAGAGTCCTGAACTTGTTATCCGGATGTGATGCAAATTCTGCATCATTACTGATAATTTTAAAATTAGAGTTTCATTATAAAAAGCTGTATTTTTTTAATGACTACTTTTTGAAATTGAAGTAATATTCACAAAGTTCAGAAAAAACAATTTTTCAGAATTACTACAAACGCTATTTGTAATGAATAAGGCATTAATTAAAAATAATGGTCCTCATAAATAATTTTTTTCGCGACTTTAAATAAAAATATGTGAAATATACAAAATTTAATGCTCTAAATTAAAATCCATTTGCAGTTATTTTCTATGACGCACATTTTTTTTAAGGGCATGACTAATATAACACCCGAAATATGGCTGTCATCGTCACTCCAGAACGGTTTGGTCCATTTAGATAAATGAACCACCAAAAGATATGTTTAAAGATATGTTTAATTTTAATTTTGCATGAAAAAATAATTTTTCGCTGCTAGTTTCTGATTAACTTTGAAACAGTTAGAAATGTAAGAAAGCTATATAGGGATGAAGATAATTTTGTTTCAAATCGGCCAAGCCGCTCTTGAGTTATGGTGCAATATACTGATGTCCCTAGTGAAAATATTAGTCATTAAAAAAATCCGTACGTGATAGAGAAAAACTGAAAACCGACTTTAATTTAGTGTATTAAATTTTGTATATACCATATATTTTTATTTAAATGCAATTTTTTCTGCAGACCAGTGATATTAATTAAAATTTTTCTACCACTAGAATTTTATCAAAATAGTTCGAAACTTATTGAACGTGATGGACTTTTACGAGTATTTTCCTAAGTGTAAAATTGTACTTTAAAATGTAACTACAATTTAATGAAATATTCACAATATAATGAGTCTCCGTTCTCATTTTTTGTATGAATTCGGTTGTTAAAGAAGCTATACCAAATAAAAGAACCCACAAGATAAAAACACAGAAAAGAACTAAACCATATCCATATTGGCTAATGATGAATTTATAATGTAGGCCAAGTAGAAAATGAACTAACCAGCTTGAAGGCATTCTACATACGACTGTATGTGTTTGTGTGTGTGTGTGTGTGAATATATTTCTGTGTACTTATTTGTGAACAGGGGAGTACCAAAACAAAAGAAATATGTAAGAGGAATTAAAAGAACAGTACACTGCATATACATATATCACTTTTTAGCTAAGGGATTCTCGCCCGACATATAATATTGGACTGCGTAGTCCATTTTAGCTGAAATGGAGTAGTTATAACATGGTCCTATGTAATGCAGTCATGGAACATGTTATTTGCAAACAATAGCTTCTAGTTAATCGACAAGGTTTTTCGTTTTAGCGAGTTCAATCGTTAAAACACGAATAGCTGAGTGCTACATTGAATTGTGACATAGAGTAGTTTTAAGACTAGTCCGATGTAATGCAGACATGGACCATGTCATTTGCAAACAAGACTTTGTAGTTAAAGCGACAAGTGCTTGTGTTTTAACAATTTCAACTCGAACACTTGAGTGCTCCATAAAGTAGTGACATGGAGTAGTTTTGATGCTACTCCGATGTAGTGCAAGGTTGGGTTATATGGTCCAGCCC
The DNA here is from genome assembly GCA_956483635.1 of Panzeria rudis. NCBI lineage: Eukaryota > Metazoa > Arthropoda > Insecta > Diptera > Tachinidae > Panzeria > Panzeria rudis. The sequence goes on along the minus strand of OY101449.1, from coordinate 129,370,580 downwards.
TAGGACACCGTAATGTTAAATCGAGCATGTTTTTTCCATACATTTGGGTTACCTTTGGACTAGTCCTAGTCCTCTATGGAGTATAATTTACATGCGTGTTTGGACTAGTCATGTTATCTGTCCCTGCAAAAATCGCGACCAGTCTATACATGCGTGTGAGGACTACTCCATAATGGACCAGGACTAGTTCCAAACTACCCCAAACGTATGCATTAGACGTGGTTCATTTAACATTGCGATGTCCTAGGACTGGAGCACGTGATCCAGCTGTGCATTACATCGGACTAACCAAAAAACTAGACCATGTAACTACTCCATGGAGCATCTACAGAGGCTAGTTTTGAAACTAGTTTTCATTTTCAATTTGTAGTCTACGTAAATTATTTTCCCTATACTTTAATAAGTCTCCTTTTATGATGGGAGCTACACTGCATTTTTGATTTCTTATAAACAAAACTCACTTGTGTTTATTTTTTCGCTTTTACCAAAACAATAAACTTTTAATTACAAACATTCATTATAACCACAAATAAACTTTTGTGCCATCAGGGCTACCATATTGCTGGTAATTGATGATATTTTATGAAATAACATTCTTGCCAACACTACATTTCGTGCTACAACACGAGCATTTGTTTAAAAGTGGTCCATAGCTGCATTACATAGGACCATGTTGTAACTAGTCCATATCAGTTAAAATGGACCATTTAGATCAATAATTTTTGTAGGGGTAGAGCGATCTCACGATAAAACGATTTAATAAAAAAATATTGCATAATAACGAGTGTTAATAACACTGTTCTGCATCGAAAATATCTTAAATAAAATTATGTGGAATATAAAGAGTATAATTCTATCACGTACAGGCTTTTTTAATGGGCACGGCTAATATTACGGACATAATTTTTTCATTTGATCAACGCTTTCGGAGTTATTCACAAATTAGTATCGAAAAAAGATTTTTCATACAAATTAATAAAAATGTTTCTTTCTAAAAACTTATAAAAAAATTTACAACTGCAAAAACTTTACCTTTTAACTATTTTTCTTCAGAACAGGAACCTTTCAAACAAAATAAGCCATATAAGTCATGAAAATCGATGGATAAATGTTGATTTTATTAGCAATTGACTAAATATACCCGGACACTTATAAGCTACTTCCGTTGTTTTTTTTTTTTCAAACCAAAAACAACCTTTTAAGTGTCTAGTTGTATTCACTTAATTGCTAACAAAATCAACCTTTATCCAAGGTAATTTTGTCATGCATATTTTGCCGTTTTGTTGATCGAAATCGGGCATACCGTTCTCGGGTGAGGCTGAAATATAGTGATTTACCTAGTGGAAATAATAGTAATTCCCATTAAAAAAATCTGCACTTGATAGAAAAAAACTGAAAACAGATTTTAGTTTAGCGCATTAATTTTATTTAAAGAACCGGAAAAATTTTTTTTTCAGATCAGTGTATTGTGAGGAGTATATGTTACCATGAGATTCTATATCGTAGTCTAATTAAGGTTTACAAGATATAACAATGACTTATTTTCCATAAAAATAAATTACTCTAGGAAACATGACATAATGGTCACAATCATACAACAACCATGTCTTTTTTCTGTGTGTAGAGACAGTGTTTCAACTAGCTTTATTGAAAAAGAATGTTCCAAAAAACAAATCATTTGTTAGGAGTTGATACATTATTTTCTTGTTCTCCTGCAAACCTGATGACGATCCATGTCTTAACCACATTGGCCAACTCCTATAAATATGTTTGCTGTGGTTTGACAATAAAATCATTCGATATTCTTCGAATTCTATGCAAACAGTCTCATGCCCTCTCCTAAGTTGAAAATCTGTGAAAGTAATTTCTTTTGTTTGTTGCCAAAATTTAAAATTAATGTCCTTGTAACAATTCAATATGACAAGAAAATTCCATAGGCAACAAAAACAAAAAAAGTGACAAAGCTAAAACTTACTCCTTTTTTTCAATCTATTGTTAGCAATTGGGTTTAACAAATTATTTTAGACAGTTAATAAATTGCTCAAAAAAATACCACAAAATGATGTATTAAGATGTGAATAGAGTAGACAACAAAGTTAGTGCGAAGGCGGTTAAATTTGAATATATATCGAGGGAATTCTTTCTTTCTTAAAATTTCATCATCATATCAGAAATGATTATTATAGAAATTATAAACAAATGGATAAAGTTATGTATACTTTTCTTTTTTTTTTTAATTTTGCCAGCATATTTTGGTTTAGGTTTTAGGTGCATATTGAATGCGTATGAAACAAATTTCTAAGAGCATATTTACGGTTTCCATGATGATAACTTCAGATACATAAATACGTATGTTTATAATACATACACAAAAAAAGTTTTAATTCTAACGTACAGCAATATTTTTCAATTCAAAAAACATTGATCCTCAAGATATTTCTGCATATCAGTCTACCTATATACATGTATTCGAAATACAAAAATTCCTGACAGCCACTTTAAAAGTATCCTTTACATTACGCCTTCAAATTGAAACAGAATATGTATATACATGCATTTTTACGTATGTATGTACATTAGAGTGGTCGTTGAAATATACATTTTTTCGTACGCCCTTAAAAGCCGCCATTTTGATGAAAAAATGATATGAGTTAATTTGTTTTTTAAACAAAAACAACATGTGCCGCAAACTGATCTAAGTATATTTTTGATAAAATCGTAGTTTTTCTAAAATAACTCTTTAAGTTGGACGAATTTGAGAAAATGTCTTGAAAGAAATTTTGTAGGAAATGAAATTCTCTCCAAAAAAAGGTATTTGGCGATATTTCATAAATTTCATATTTATGGTGTCCAAACAAGTTTGTACAACTTCAAATTAATACTGAATTTACTAAAACATTGAATTGCAAAACCTATAATTATATATATATATATATATATATATATATATATATATATATATATATATATATATATATATATATATATATATATATATATATATATATATATATATATATATATATATATATATATATATATATATATATATATATATATATATATATATATATATATATATATATATATATATATATATATATATATATATATATATATATATATATATATATATATATATATATATATATATATATATATATATATATATATATATATATATATATATATATATATATATATATATATATATATATATATATATATATATATATATATATATATATATATATATATATATATATATATATATATATATATATATATATATATATATATATATATATATATATATATATATATATATATATATATATATATATATATATATATATTCCATTTCCCAGCATTGAGAATATCGACGATAATCCACGCTGGTAAGACTGAAATGGAAAAAACTTAAAATAGTTGAACATGCTAAGAAAAGACAGTTAGTGAAGTTCCGAACATTTAGACAAAAGTTCAATAAGGTGCGACTCGCCACAAGGTGCGACTCGCCACAAGGTGCGACTCGCCACAAGGTGGCGACAGCGTGTTAATTGAGCTTACTAATATTAGTAGGATTTTCGCTACAGTGTTGTTGACACTGTCAGTGGTAGTGTGGGTAAAGGACTCTGATGAGTAGACTTGGTGGTTACGAAACAGCTGTCAGTTCAACCTTCCGTACAGCCAAATTTTTCTTTGAATGTTCAATATTTACATGCTTTAGAATTTCTTTCTTAAATAAAAAATAATTTTATCGAAAGATTAAATTAAAAATGAACTTAAGCCAAAATAATTTAATAACTTTGGATAAAAACCATACAGTTCGACTAAAAATTCATACTCCATTATTAAAACTCTAAAGGCACTTAGCTAAACATGAATGTGTACTGTTCCAAAAACTTTGGCAAAATAAACATTCAATAAAATCCCAGCATTGAGAATATCGACGATAATCCACGCTGGTAAGACTGAAATGGAAAAAGCTTAAAATAGTTGAACATGCTAAGAAAAGACAGTTAGTGAAGTTCCGAACATTTAGACAAAAGTTCAATAAGGTGCGACTCGCCACAAAATGGCGACAGCGTGTTAATTGAGCTTACTAATATTAGTAGGATTTTCGCTACAGTGTTGTTGCCACTGTCAGTGGTAGTGTGGGTAAAGGACTCTGATGAGTAGACTTGGTGGTCACGAAACAGCTGTCAGTTCAACCTTCCGTACAGCCAAATTTTTCTTTGAATGTTCAATATTTACATGCTTTAGAACTTAGAATTTAAGCCAAACTAATTTAATAACTTTGGATAAAAACCATACAGTTCGACTAAAAATTCATACTCCATTATTATCTTTTACATTAAATTGGAAAGATTTTTTTAAGTAAATAGAACCCTATGGATTGCCATTATTGCACTCAAGGAAGTTTTTACTTTTTATTAGCAAAATTTTTCGCAGCTATTTTTGTCAATCTTAAAATGTTTTTTGGGTATAGATTACTAATGCAAGTATTTCAGATAGTGACAATCCCTGTTTCTGAATTGTATTTTTGTCGCCTATCGATTACTATGCATTGGCCGTTATTCCGCTCACCGATGATTTTTATTTTTATAAACAAAACAGTTTTCGGTGATGTTTGCCAATTTTGAAAAAGTTTTGAATGCAAGTACTTCAGAAAGCAACAACCCCCGTTTCTCAATTGTATTTTTGCGCCCTATCCATTGCCATTAGCTCTTATTGCGCTCACCGATTTTTTTTTCAATTTTTAAAAAGCTTGCTGTGTATAACTTCTGAATGCAAGTATTTCAGAAAGTTTCAACCCCCCTTTTGAATTCTATTTTGCTTCCTATCGATTGCCATTATATATTATTGCGGTTAACAAAGATTTTTATTTTTATAAACGAAACACTTTTTGGTGATTTTTTGCCAATTTTTAAAAACTTTGTTGTGTATAACTTCTGAATGGATGAACGAATATGAATGTAAACAAAATCAAATACCTTGTTTTTATCTCTGAAAATGGTTTGAGGTCTTACCAAAGTTTGTTATCTTCTCACGCGTGCGAAAACAATAACATAGTGCTCTGTTGTATTTTTTGGTAGTAAATAAGTGTTCCTTTGTTGCGAGTTAAAATTTGTTTATGAAAAATCGGTAAAAAATTTCATGTATGAAAAAAATGCCTAAAAAATGGCTACATTAAAATAAAATGGCGAAAAAAATAGCTAATGGCTAAATTAACATTTCTTCTGGCTAAACCGGATGAAAAATGGCTAAATTTAGCCAGAAAATGGCTAAATTGGCACCACTGCAGTGCAATAGGAAAATGTAGCCTCAATAATTTTAACACAGTATGAAAGTATACTATTAGAAAAACAAACCCCAAAGGATTTTGTAAAGTTGGTTCGAAAAAAAAGTTATGGCGTGTTGAAATGTGTGCTTTCTTTTATAAATTTTTTACTATGAGCTTATACTAAAAAATTAAAGTTTAGACATTTTTAACGATTTAATGGATTTAGACATTTCAAACTTTTGTTCTGTGTATTTATTTAGACTTTTATCAGCAATTTAATGGTGTACTTAAAATTAGAATCAGGTGCTTAGTAAAACTGTTAAAGCCAAAAAAAAAACCAAAAAAAGGCGAAGCAAAAAACGAAAAATTTAAATTTCGAAGTGGAAAATCTCTTAACTCTACAATACTAACTCACGTAAACTTTACGTGTTTTTTTATTATTGTTGCTTCCAGCGTCCTAACGATACCAAATTCCATAAGTACTTTTTTCAGAGTTCAGAAAAATATACGCACTGAATAAAAATTTTATACATAAATGTAAAGAAACACAGCTCAAAGCAACCAACACATATTTTTATTTTCATATCAATTATGTGTGTCTCTAAATTTTTTACGGTGGCGAACACAATCATGAATGTGTTTTATTTTAATATTTGGTTGGGTACATGAACATGAATAGTTTACGTGTAGCCATGCTTGAAGTTCGTGTACGGCAAAAAAGGTACATGTACGATAGACAGGTGCGAGTGTATCTGTACTTTAAATTCGTGTACATGTACGTTTAAGGCAAAAAGTACATGAACGATATACATGTTAAGTACGTGTACGGCTAAAAATTAAAACATGAATTGTATTAGCGCAACAAGATTAACGAATTGATTCAGTGGAAAATCTTCAGTAAACAAACTTGGTACAATCGCATTACTTTTGCTATCATTGTTGTTGTTATTTGTATCTATGTCGTCACCGGCATTTTTTTTCGCCAAAGAAAATGTGTTTTTGTTGTTGTTTTTTAAGCTTGCGTCCTAAATAAAGTAAAACAAAAAATTCACTGATTAAGTAAAGAACATTTTATGAAAATGAAATTTATTTTTAGACAAACTTTTGTTTGAAAATGTTTTTGTGATAAATTTTTCTGTGTATAATGAACACTTTAAGATATATAAAAGCTTTTTTTTCTTAATCAAAATATAAACTTAGATCGACTTGCAGCACGTGTTGTTTTTGTTTAAAAAACAAACAAAAAATGAATTATATTATTTTTTCATCAAAAGGAAGGCTTTTTTTTTGTCGTCCGAAAACTTGTAATTTTTAACGACCACGCTTATACACAGATATGTTAATTAACATTTACTTTGTATACAAATTATATCCAAGTCTATAAACTTCCATGAACGTGCTCGTCATGAACATTATTGTCAAACAAATAATAAAATACCTACAACAGTAACAAATGAATTTTTTTATAAGAAAAATAAATTAATACTTCAGGTAATAAAAATATATTTATTTTTATATTTATTTAAATTGTTTTTGCATAACATTAAAGCGACATTTTTCTAAAGGCCATTCATGGTAGAGTTGTAAAACGTTTGAGTATTTTGGTATTGAATACTCAATGCCGGTCGGTTTTAACCGACTTCAAAAAAAAGAGAAAGGTTATTAATTCGTCATGTATTTTTTATGTATGTTACCTCAAAATTCCGCCATTTACAAAACAATCTCAGATTTTTTTATTTGTCACGCCCATACAAAGTAAATACATAATCCTTTTCTACTAGTTCTACTCAACTGATTCTTATGAATCTTTGCACACACATTAACTTTATATACACAGTTAGTTATCGTTATCGAAAAGGGGGCAGTGCCACGCCCATGAAAAACAAATATTTATTTTACCTACTTCTACTTAACCTATTCTTATGAAACTTCTCACCCACAATTAGTTCTTGTGAGAGTACAACATGATGATTAAAAATGTGGGCAATGCAACTCATATGTTTTAGTCGATTTTTTTTTTTCAAGAATTATTTGAGTACTTGATAAACTTGCCGTTAAAGGCCACGTTAGCTCTTAATAGTACATTATGAAAAGGGCACAAAAAATTACTGAAATACAAATATGCAGGTATGGGATGGAAATCGATTTTGAAAACGAAGCACTTTTGAAAGCCCCTTTTAAAGCACTTTTCATCAAATCTTTATAATTTTTGTGATGCAACTCTTTTGTAATAAAGAAATATTTTTATAATATATGTGATAAAATTGTATTTAATAAAGAAATATTATTAAAAAACACCTTTCAAAATTGCTTCGTTTTCGGAAACTATTTCCATCACATAGCTGATAACTTTTATTTAACTAGAACTTCGTCAAATGTGATAAAAATTTGTATTTCAATTTTAAAAAGTTAATAATTTATAATTTTCACGAAGAAGATTGCACTATTTAATTTCCATTTGATTTCATTTATCAATGCAAGAAAATATAGAGAAAATTCAAAGCTCACAAAATAAAATCCTCCGTAGGATTACAGCCGCTCTCTGGTATGTTAGAAATTTGCGCAGTCAGAAATATCTAGATGTCCTGATGGTAAAGACTGTGTTTTCAAAACACGTGACAACATACATATATCAACAAGCTTTAGTTGCAACCGAATTCCCTACACCGCAATATCTTTAACTTTAGTGGCCACACTCGGCTGAGAAGGGGGACACTCTTACTTTCAGACAAACACGAGAGACATATTCAATAGAACACTGAAGATGGCACATAGCCGAAACCGGTCTGTTTACAAACCAAATTTGACGTGGGAAGACGGAAAATCGTTCTAAATACATAAAAGACAGCCTCAGAAGCAAATATTTTGTGTATAGCATTAGCTAGACTAGAGATGGGCGCGTGTCGTATTTTTACACGCACGACTCAATACGAAGTGTTCGTGACAGAAAATCTGATTTCGCTCGTATTTGGGTCGCGTCGTGTTGAGCAAACTTGACACGAAACGATTTTAGGATTAAAATATGTATGAATGCAGAAGCTTGCCAAACAGGTATTAGATATATGTAGCTCCACTTTTTGATTACTCTTAAGCCCCACAAGATTATTGAGCGAAAGTCTTGATAAGTTGGTGTTTCTCAATAAAAATATGTAAATAAAAATGCAAGTAGAACATGAAACGCTAAAATAAAAGAAAAATATGCCTTTGAATATAAAAATTTTTCGTTTTTGGATTTGACTTCGTGCATGTTTTATCGTGTTGTGTTTTTAGCGGTGCGTGTTCGTGTTCGGGTCGTGTCGTGTTGGAAAATATCGACGCGCGCCCATCTCTAAGCTAGACTTATAATTTAAAATATAAGAGCTCAGAATTGTATACTTATTGTTAGTTCAATTTATAAATAATAAACGTAATAAAAAAAAATAAGAGAACCATTGAATAGTCTTGAGTCAATACTCAATAAGTATCGAGTATTCAAAAGTGTCGAAATCTTACAACTCTAATTTATTGTCATATGCTGTTTAAAAACTTCAAACGTTTTATTAAAACGAGGGTTGTTGGAAGATATGAGATTGGCGCCGCAAAAATAAAGCAGTTGGGAGTTCTTAGAATCTTCCTACATATATGATCATATAAACGTCATTATTAAATATTAGCCTTTCGTACCCGAAAGACCCCTCCGATTTGACTAATTGGTACACACAGAAGAAAATACCAATGTAAAATCAACATGTCAAAATTTTTATTAGAAATCATATCAAATTTATGAGAAATAATTTGTTTTTTAAGTGTGTTGATGTTTATTTGCTTTGCTTATAGCTACAATGCACTGTTTTGCTCAGTTGTCTGGGTTAATATTTTTAATTTGATGTTCGTGCTGTGTAAATGTAAATAGCCGACAAACTTCGCATTACCAGCGAAAATATACTGCTGCTGATTTAAAATTACCATTGATGCCAGTACGTTGTAAACGAAAAATTATTAAACTAACCTTAAACCTTTTTGATTTAATATTTTTCACTGTTAAAACAACTTTGTTATAAACGTAACATTTCATTTTATATCAACATGACTGTAACTTTAATATCAAGTAAATTTTCATTCATGTTACTTATGATGGTATCTATTTAGTGTATATCTAAAGTAAGGGTAAGCGTGTTGACTACCAAGCAAGTAGCCCGAGTTTTAATCTTGGCTGGGGCCAGTGATGGAAAATTCAGTACTATTGTGATATTTTCATTATTTTTTCATTTTTAAAATACCGCAGTACCCCCACGGCATAAAAGGTATTTTTTCCAATCTGTAACGTTAAAAAATATTGCCCAAAAGTATAATAAAATCACACACTTTTACAGAAACTACTATAATTTTTCTCTGGCTTATTAATTTTCAACCCATTTTTTTTTAAAAGTACAATGTTGAAAAATTTTTGATCTCTTTATTTAAAGCAAACAAATCACTTAAAACCTGTATACATAGAGAACCTATTAGAGAACTATTTCGCTGATATAAAAGACATTGCTATAGAGGACTATTTAAGTTGTGTTCTGCTGATTGAACCTAAATAAAATTGAAAGCAGTTCAATTAACTTATTGGTAACTTATACCTTCTTAAAACCAATATATTGGGACCTGTTCTGTGTTTTACTAAAAATTAATATATTAAGTTATCATGGAATTGTTCTTACACAAAATATTTACAACAACATTTCTTACGTAATTCTCAGAATTTTCATTTCTAGTGAAATAGAGAATAAAATTCTATGAAAAATAAACAGTGCTACTATCAAAAGGTACTTCACGTTTGGAGTTATTATGAGATTGCGCTTTTTCGAACTTTTCCGTCAACGACATCTCTCGAACGAATCAATCGGTTTTAATAAAATTTGCAGCAGTTGATTTTTTTTTAATTTAAGAGCTGATTGGATGCGATCGATTTAGTAGTTTAAAATTTATTTGAAAAAACAAATTTTTTTTCAACTTTATTTTCGAATATTTTAAAAATCTTCCTAACCGAAATCTAAGTAAGATCGTCGTTGTATTTAGAATGCCGTAAATCTGGTTCCGATCTTTTAAGCCATTCTTAAGTTGCGAGAGGCTTACATACATACGCACACATTCACATACACACATACATACATCCATACGGACATCATCGTAAAAGTAGTCTGAATAGATTCCCATGGTCTCAAAACTCGAGATCTGATGAAAACTCAATTTTCGAAAATTGGGATGAAATCACTGGCTTTCTATTATTGATAGCGGGAAGCTAAATATGTATTCAAGTGCCAAGAATGGTTCTTTTGTTTGGTAATTAAGAATATCAAAAAAATTTTTTTAAATTCTTAAAAAAGTACCATTAAGGTGGAAAAAGTACTCTTTAAGTTGAAGTTCAGTACCATATCGACATCTGTATATTCCATCACTGCTGGGGCAGCCAACTACAACATGAATTTTTCTGATGCCTATTCGAATACACATCACGTAAGTAAAATAATTATCAAAATAGGTGCATTAAATTCAAGTTGCTTAAACTTGAAATAACTTCGATTCAAAATGATTCTTTATGTTGTTTCCATATCAAATTCACGTTGTTTCATCTTGAAATAACTTCGATTCAAAATGATTGTTTGTGGTGTTTCCATGTCAAAATCACGTTGTTTCAACTTGAAAGAACTTTGATTCAATATGATTCTTCGTATTATTTCAGTATAAACTTCATTTTGATTTAACTGTACTGGAATGTTAAATCAACATTAAATATAGTTATTTCAAAAAGAAAAATATTCTTTGAGGACTATTGTCAAATCATGTTGAATTAACATGAAACACCTACGAAGCAAAATCACTACCGAATATTTTTAAATTAATGTTGTTTTTATGATTTTAATATGAAATTTTTCTGCATGTATGGCAGTTCAGCCTTGTGCAACTAACATTTAAACAAAAAATCACAGGACTAGCGCCAGTGATTCTTATATTATGACATTTTTATTATAGGAAAAATCTGTGGTTTTCTTGAATAAACGCGGATCCATTGTTGTCGATTTTGAGTCATTGATGCCAACTTGCATTAGGTGTTATTCACATATTACGTAACGCTATTTTCGGAGTTTGTATACCCCCTTCCCCCCCCCCCCCCCCCCACTTAATCTCTAGGATCTTACCCTTAGGGAGTTTTTGCCTGAAATTTGTTCACAACTTCTTACACCATATTATGTTTACATGACTGTGCAAAAAAAAAATTTTTTTAAATCACACGGAGTCCGTAGTATTAAAAATAAAGTATTTCGGATCTCCTGAAAAATTTGGTTTTTAGACATACGTTTTTCTTAATACATTATGGCGTATGAGTTTCATTGTATAATGTATTGATAGAATATTAAGTATACGCCAAACGGCTTCAAGCAATTTTTGTAAGTTTTTCCTATAATAAAGGTGTCATAAAACATACTTTGGGAATTTTATCGAAGATTATCAGGTATGTGATGGAAATCGATTCCGAAAACGGAACAGTTTTGAAAGGTACTTTTTAATAATATTTCTTTATTTAAAAAATTTTTATCACAAATATTATAAAAATATCTCTTTATTACAAAAGATTTGTAAAACAAAAATTATAAAAATTTGATGACAAGTGCGTTAAAAGAGACTTTCAAAAGTGCTTCGTTTTCAAAATTGATTTCCATCACATACCTGTATATATCTTAATTATATTGAATTCAAAATATAGTGTGTGTTCTGAAAAAAATAATGAATTCGTATAAAAATTTATGGAGCGTTACGTAAAACAAAAAATGTTATAAGTTTCTGAGTGTATTTGAAAAATTGTTGCTTCTACCGCACTGTGGCTTGTTATGTTTTCAAATAATGTATTAGGTATGTCGTATTTTGCTACGAATAATTACTTGAAATTGACATAACTTTGAACATAGTTGGTCGATTTTATCAAAGTAACTCTTAATTGAAAGAAGAGTTTGCCTAATTTTTGCTCATGTATAAATGTTTGTAAAGAATTATTTTAAAATATACAGTTTTTTTATTTTTTCATGTGAACCCAAGTCAAAATTGAAAAAGTAGCCATAACTTTTAATTTCGTCCTTCGGTTATTATAATTTTTTGTTTTCAGAGAGTAGATGTATAGTGCTTTCAAAGTCTATACTCATTTTTATCATCTATTTTTTTCGCAAAAATCATTCCCGGAACAACCGCTAAAGCAAATGTATCGCTCAATACACAAAAATGTTAAAATATCTAAATATATAATTTTATTTCTGTATCCATTGAATGAGGCGAAAACTATAATATGAATCCTACCTTCTCATATCTTATGTAGTTACATTGGTAAATAAAAAAAAACACACTAAATGTACGTTTAGAATGGGAATCTATTGTTCAATTCACAAGCTCAGTCGTATGTCTTATCGTTTAAAAAAAGTTGACACTTGTTTATGTGCTTGTGAACAGACAAATTTGTTGTATCGTTATTTTGTCGTATCTTAAATGAATGTCAATTTAAGTATACCAAGGCTAGGCGAATTAATACCAGGTAGCCTCGAGAGATTAGGTGACTAAGAAAATGTTTCTATATATAAACTTTCAACAGTGTTAATATATCAGCTTTTTGACATTCCAAATATAAATTCGCCGTGCAGAATTTATTTTTGGACTATCAAAAAAGCCGATACAATTACACAGTTGGCAGCTCAAATATGGTAAACAATTCGTAGTCACCTGATCTCTCGAGGACACCGGTATTAATTCACCTTGATTTGATACCATGAAATGAAACCAGACATGGGAGCTTTAATTTAACGCCAAATAGAATAACTTTTTTCGCGACAAGCAATTTTGATTAAAATAGTTTGAAAATTAAATTGAAATGAATCAATTATATATTTATCAAGAAAAATAATGTATTTATCACATATATAAAATATTTTTACAAATTAATCTAACAAATAGAATATTCCCAGACCTCAATACAACTATTTGAAGAATATATAAAATTCAATCGTATAATTATAACGCACTTTTGTATGAAAATTACCAACAACAAAAATACAATATTGTATAATTAGACGATTACACAACACATACGACGTTAATACGAGCTTGTGAATTGAACATATCATATAGCAGCCTAGCAAGGTAGTATGGGGAATGTTTCTATGCATCTTAAGGCGTGAAATATTAGCTTGTTTTTTTTTTCTTAAACTTAAGTTTCTATATTCCTGTAGAAAAACATATATGTAACTCATTTATTAAACAACCCTCGTTTATTGTGCAGAAACTTTACGCACTTTACGTTTAAACATTGATTCATATTTAAATTTGTACACACATTTGCACCAGTAGCATTTTGAGTGCTCAAGTCCAAAAAAGATGATAAACAATAATGTTGAAATTGAAAATGTATGTGTACGAAAATATATTCGTTTTATGTGCAAATGCCTATCTTTCTGCACGTTTATATGGATGTATGTATGCATACATATGTATATGAATAAATGGATGGATTGATGTGAGGCTATAGATAGATTTTTGCAAATGTACATCTGTTTAACTACAACATGAACATGCTGACAATAAAATGTAATAAAATTTCTCAACCATCAATCGTACATAAAAATGTCAATATTATTGCTTGAGTTTGTTAAATGTTATGAGTATTTCCCTAGCGGTAAAAGGAAACAATGTGGAGGCCTTATAGAAGGCATCTTTACACCTTTTCTTGGAAAAACAAGTACTTCTTCATATCTTTTTTACACACGTTGTCATTGCGGGAAAAGTCTTCCAATCCCTTCTTCTGGAAGGTCTGACAAAAGACCTTATAAGAAAGCCATTGTGAAGGGTTTCTAAGGAAAGTCTGTCAAAAAGCAAATAGAGGTACATTTCTTTAATCTCCTTATTTTTATGGTGTCTTTTATATTTTTGATTAATGCGATTTTTTATTTCGAATTATTTTCTTTTATCCAAAAGTGACTTTATATACATATGATACTAAAGTTCGCGTATGTATTTATTAAGAATGAATTGAACATGAAGAGTTTCGCCAGAATAGGTATAAGTTAGTGGAGAACATTCTCTTAATTTCCTATGCACTCGTGCATAGGCTGTTTTTTATATCAACACACGTACACTGTGTGTGAGACTCACAGCCTACACGGCGGCAAACTTTTGGAGGCCTTAATTTATTATGCGTGTTGTAAGACCATCCTAGACATTTTTTAGGTTCATTACTCATGCTCGCTTGCCTTCTCAGGAAGGCCTTGTAGAAGGTCTACCTACTCCCTTTTACATAGGTTGTTTTTTTATTATGTGTATGTATATATACATACATTTTGTGCATGTACTACGTTTGTAGCAATAAAACTGATAAACTGTTACTGAAGAAGGTCTACTGCCAGGCCTGTTGAAGAAGAGAACGCAAGTGGCCTTGGCTGGCTAGGACATCGTGTGTAAAAAATATATGAGTATGGAATGGGGTAATAAGGCCTTGTGTCTGACAAATAAGGGCTTCCAGAAGGCCTGCTTGCTACTTCTTTTCGCCGCTGGGTATCTATTAAGTCGCTAAGCGCAGACACAAACACAGAATAACATACTGGACCCCACTGGTATAAGTAAATCACCTCCAACATAAACGGCATAATGGCATATGTAGGATATCTCTCGTACGTAAATTTCAGTTTTAAATGCAAATTACTTGCGAAAGAAGAATACGAGAACTTTTGATATATCTAAAGAACATTTTTGTTAAACAAAACGAAAAATCTAAAAATAGAACTCTAATTCCTTCTCACTTCTAATAGAACCTCTTTATTTATGGAAAGATAAGGCCTTCTAGAAGAAGGAGTAAGAAGGCTTTTAAGAAGACTTGAATTGAGAAGGCCTTTTTAGTTTTACTGCTTGGTATGTATGATTTTATTCGTGTATTTGTGCATACATATACCCAGCAGCTAAAGTTACAACTGTTAACGCTTTGGGACAGTCATATAACTAGTTGTAATGGTAGTAGTAAAAAAACGACAGTCATATTACTAGTTGTAACAAGAGTAGTAACGTTACTGGTCAAAAAAGGACAATCACATTACTAGTTGTATCGAGACTAGTAACGATACTAGTCAAAATATGACAAAATTTTCAGGTATACGATTTTATATAAAACCAATTGTTAGCTATTAAAAAAATTAGTAGAATGTGGCTCAGTGGGTAGAGTACTTGCCTTAAAGTATGAAGAATGCGTGTTCGTAACCCGGTTGAGCCAAAGTTTTTTTAAGAGTTACAAAACTCTTAATAAAAAAACTAGTAAGCGCACTAGTTTACAATAGCTAGGATTCCAACTGGGATATAACTGTATACAAATGAACTAGTTGGTCCCCTATGACAACCCAATGATAAATCGATAGTTAGATATATGAAAAAAGGATAGATATGCAACTAGTCTGAAGCAAAAAGCAACTAGTATAGTTCCAACTAATACCAATTACTTTGTCTGCAGGGTAGACATAAAAAATGGCCCACAAACACATTAAAAGATATATAAAAGTAAGTGAGTTTATTTTTATTAAAGTGTTAAACGAATTTTACAAGCCCTTCAGTGAGATAACTGTATGATGCCAGTTAAGTTGGGATGATGATGATGATTGCCTCCTATATAATATTGTAAAGTTTTTCATCGTAATTGTTGGCAATACCATTTACGAGTTGTTTTTCAGCGTTAACGTTTAAAGTTATTATTTATCTAATACCTTTAGGAAATTAACTTTGTATTATCAATAGCCAGTCATAAATTGTTAAAGATAAAAATAAATTTATTTAAGAAAAGCCATTTAAATACCTGTGGTTTTCGACTTACGTAGATGTTCAGATTTGAACGCCACATGATCTATTTCGAGGTTTTAATTGCAAAACAATCTAACTTGCGTATTTATTCCACATGTACTGGATATTGCCACCGTTGGAATAACTATTATGATATGTAATAAAGTTTTGGCACTTTCATGCTGGAATGGAATTTCGCGTATTCCGTGATTTTTTTTAACTGCCAATCCTTCTTGTGGAATCGTTTGTGGGTTTTGTCTTCACGATTGCCCCCAAAGACTGAATAATGAAATGACTTTCAATGATTGATAAGGATCAAAATTATCTCCAAACTACAAAAAAAAAAAAGAATGGAAAAAGTTTTATGAATCCAAATTGATTATTAGGCTAAGGTTATATTCAACAGCACCACCTCACACGTGGTGCTAAGTAAGATACACATGAGTACTGATGATGGAAGTGTAGCGGCTTCCGAAAGCAACGTTGCTATGCTCTGATGTTTATATTGGAAATTAAATTGATGTTAATTATTGCCTAGTTCCTTGGAATATTAATCATACCCGATTCTTTCTCAATATAACGTTGCCTAATAATCGAGTTGGATTCAAAAGCAAATAAATTCGAAATAATCATAGTAAAGAAAAAGTTATTAGTGGAGTTCATACAATATTCGGTAACTGTTTATCCGTTAAATTGGTAAAATTTTCTATATATTTTGTTGCTGTAAAATTTATTTAAAAAATTTTTTAAATTTTGAAAAATTGGGAAATTTTACCAATTTAACGAGTAAACAGTAACCGAATGTTTCCTGAATTCCACCATTATTTTTATGGAAAATATGTGACTTCAAAAGTAACAAAGTAAAATGCCTATTATCAGCCGTACGAAAGTATTGTTGTCAGGTTAGTAAATTCAAGTCTTGAACTTAACTCGAAATATTGTCTAGTTCAAAGAAATTTCGCATGCATGTTAAAACAAAAGTTTTATATTTTTTAATCACGCAAATATGTACAACAGGACAGGAGCCAAACTTCTTCAAAGTATGAAACAGTAATTTCTGTTGTTTTTTTATATAAATTAGGATCAAAATAGCATCGTTTCTATTTTCCCAATATCAGCTTAATTCTTTTAGCGCTCCTCCTATGTCCAGAGCTTAAGCTCTGACAATGAAAATAAAAATTAAATGAAAATATAAATATAAATTTCAAAAATCCATTCAATCGTTATGGATAAATGGATATACATATGTATGTACATATGTGTGTATCAAGTACATATGAATAAACAAACATAAATATAGAACATTTAATAAATTTACAAACTTATAAATTTATTTGATAAAATCAGTCGTATAAACACATTTAAATATTTATGTACAGCTTAGAATAAAGTCTTTAATCCTTTTATAGTATAAATATATTTAAATATATATTTTATTATAATTATTTTTTGCTTTTGTGGAAAATAAAAATATGAGCATATGCTACCAAAAAATTTATAGGCAGTGTATTAATTACCTTTCCATAAGACTTAATATAAATTACTACACATAGCAAGAAAATAGGATTATTTCGAACTTAATTCGTTTTAATTCAAAAGTTACATATTTTTATGAGGCAAAAGTTCGTAATATTTTATTAGTAAAGAATTAGACATGAGATAATATGTTCTTCAATGATCAAAGAAAAATTAAGGTTCATTTTAATTCCATACTATTCGGTAGAACATAACAACGTTGCTTTCGGTCGCCGCGTAGAAGTGGTTCAATTTTACGTTGAACTAGTGATGGTAACTTTGAACTTATCTGCTATTTGTTTGCGAATTCAACTTTCCTTCACAATTCGTATTAAAAAGTGAAAATACATGAGAGTCATATACATAATCGGTGTTGCAACCTCCGAATGGTCCGTTATGGTCCACGTTGTATGTTGGAATTAGTTAACGCTAATGTTTCCCTGTTTCTGGGAATATTATCTCATTTCCAGTTCTTTCTGAATAAAATGTTACGAACTTTAAGCTAATAAAAATCACTTTGGAAAAAAATTACCCTTTGCAGCATGTTTTTTTAGGGCATTTGTTTCTATTTTGTGGCATATTTGGCTATTTTCCTGCAAATTTTGGCGTTTTTAAATTTTAATATGCATATTTACAAAACTAAACCAAAAAAGCCTGTTTTGCCATCGAAATAAATTTCCCTACATAAAAAAAATTTTTCTTTTGCAATTTTAAATTTACTCTAATGTATTTTTCGCCTATTTCTTAAAAATTTTCCTCATTCAATTGATTTATTCCCAGTTAATTCACACTTTAAAAATGTTCAGTTATGTAGTTTTTTGGCATTGTACGGGAGTCCCGTACCCATAAGTCTAATGAAATAGTGTCCATGGACGTTACATCCACATTGAAAAGGAAATAATGTCCATAAAAAAATGCAAATACAGTTCATGCAAATGATACTGCAGAGTGAAGATTGACTGCATAGCCGGGCTTCAGACGGGATTAATTGTTTTCTTCTATGGGTATGTCGAATAGTGGTTTCGCAGAATTTCGATTTTTGACTAGGTAGCAAACAGTGGAAATAATGTCCGTGGACGTTATCTTCTTGGGTATTATTGATATGTACTTAATTCGTGGTGTCAGAAATGAATATTATATAAATTATAAACGAAATGATAAAGTTTTAAGAGCATATTTTTTTACATTTTGGGAGCATATTTAATGCGCATAAAATACATTTTTTACGGCATATTCCCTGTTTCCCTGGTAATAAAAATAAGGTAACTATTTTTTAATTTGTAGAATTTCGTAAGAGTGAACTTTGACCTCCACTTTTTATATTTCTCCGATTTCACGGCGTGAATTTAGGACCAAGTGACGCAACATGTTTGCAAAAATATAAATTTGCAATTTCAGTTTTTGATTTTTAGTCATGATTAAAAATCACAATGTGCAGGCGATTCATGTATAATTTACTTTTCAAATGAATTACTGAAGTAAATATTTTGTTGCAGTGCCAAAAAATTGTGATGAACTTTGAAAAGTTTGCAAGTAAATTTAAGAAACGTGGCAGTACTTTAGCTAACATATTCGAAATGACCTATTATCCTACATCCTGTGTGGTTTAAATAAAAGAAAGACGTTCTTTATATGTCGAAGTGTGTTTATTTGCTATATTATAATACTTTTTTCTTGTTTTTGATTTGTTTGCCAAAAAACATTAGAGAGAAAGTAAATCATAAATGTTAATTTAAAATTTTACATAAAAATATTGCCCCATTTCAGTGATATCGTTTATAATAAATATCTGGGCTAATTAAAGTAGAAGCATATTTTTATTGTAGTAGAGTATAAAATAACGTATAATGCCCTTTATATCATTTCTGCCCTTCCGCTACTGTTAACTTTTTTTTACCGTTAGATAAATTATATTTAAAAGCTTTGTTAATGTAAAGGGCCCCATACACTATACCAGTATGCACGCTGAATCAAATGTTGGCGCCAGTGGCTTAGTTGTTTATGGGCATTTGGTGCGATTGTACGCTTTGCTGTAGCGACGTCAAACAGAGTTTGATATATTTTGCTGATGGTACCAGTTTGTGGTATTGTGTATGACGAAATTAGCTCAGTTGGATCGAGATAAAATACATTTCTTGAATAAACTAAGAAAAAAGGAACAAAATATATATTGTAAAGTGTTTCTGAAATAAAACAAATCATTCCTAATAATTTTTTAATAAAAAGACATGCTTTTTCCTTGATTTTTATTTTCAAAATAAATGCGGTGCGCACTAGGTACAACAACTCATCCGTACAGAATTTTTAAAAAAATGAATATTGCACCAGTATACTCAATACATTTTCTTTCATTTTGAAATGTTTGCGTTTATTTTATGAAATGTTTTACTATACTTTCAACGGACACGAAAAAAGCATTGTAGATGCGAATAACGCATACATAAAATATTAAAAAGTAACAAAATTTTAAATTGACAAAATTGTAACTACTGATTCTGCTGGAGTGCACCAAAAAATAAATTAACCGGATTTTTTTTCAATTTGATTTTTGATTTCTTCCCGATAAATTAAATATTTCCGATTTTAGTGCATTGAGTTAGTTACCTAGAGAAATGCGTTTTTAAACAAATTTGCAAATATTTGCAGCTGAAATATTTCAAATTCAGAAGATAATTGGTCCAAATGAAAAAGGACTTTATACTTCTATTAGTGTAAGTTAAAGTTACTTGAGATATTTCGATTTAATAGACCTAACACATGAATTCATCAAAATTCTATTATACAACAACAAAAAAAGTACTCACTTTCCACATCATGTCCCATTTCTTAAATTTTAGAATCTATAAATTCTTATTGCTGAAACCTTCATCTAAAATTTACATTTTATTCACTGCTTACAGCCGCTACTTATTAACTAATTTTATTCCTATTGGAATAATATTACAAATGGAGAGGAGTATTCCCATTTATGTTTTGAATACCAAGCCTCCAAATTGCTTAGGTATAACACGGATCAATAATAGTAGCCATTTTTTTAATTACGCACCATTTTTTACGCGAATTTAATATAAAAAGCTTAAAATATGATGCTAACTAACTATCAACTGTGTAGTAAAAAACAATAAACTAGTACATTTATTATGATGGCGTAAACAGCAATCGATGTAGAGAACAAAACACCAAATTTTGGAATTTTTGTGTCTGTCCGAACACGATTCACGCAAAAACCACTGAATGGATTTTCATGAAATTCGGTATGGAGGTACTTTAGAGTCCTGATTCAAACTTAGGGTATTTCTATCGCGATAAAATATCTCATTTCTAAATTAAAATAGAAAAACCGAAAATATACCCTATTTTACTAATATAAATGTTGTTAGAATTTAGAAAGATATTTTTATTTTTTTTTAACGTTGTTAGCACTGTTTATTTTGCATAATGGGAACTTTAAACAATATGTAATAGTATGTTTCCACTAACTTTAAATTACGTAGATTTAGGTAAATAACTTCGCAGTGTTTCCACCGAGCTTGTGAGTGATTTGGTTTCTAATTTTCATAGTCAAATGATGCACTAACTTTATAAGGTGTGCCCAGCAGCTGTAATTAAATTTTTTCCATATATAGTTTGACATTTAAAATTAATTAAATATTCTTTAATGTCATTATTTCGAAATTGTCAATCACAATTGATGGGATGGAGTTTGTAATTTTAAAAGCAACGCAGGGTTGTATAGAGAAATACAGTTCGAAAAATAGTATTTTCGACATAATTTAAAATAAATCACTCACTTTAAGGTAATTTGCTCGTATGCAAAATGTATGGTAAATCATGTATAAATCAACATGATTTGCTCAAATCACCATGATTTGTCGAGATCATGCCGGTGGAAACATAATATAAAGAACGTTATATTTCATTAGCGGAGTCAGTATTTGATGCAAATGGTCTTGCGAAAGTAAAAATGCAAAATACTCAAAACTTCATCGAAAAGCTACGATATTTTGAATTTGCACTTTCGCAAGACCATTTGCACTAATCACTGAACTCCGCTATTGAGAAACATGTTCCGCAGGACACTAATTTAATAAAACAACAAGCATTGATTTTATAAAAAGCCTTAAGATATGTACAGACGGTTGTCAGATCTTACAATACCGTCAGTAAAATGTGCTAAACAAATTTTACAATATTGTGAACTGACAATTTTTGTCTGACAACGTTGCCAGAAAAAGCATTGTCAGTCGATTTAAATACTACTGCTGACAAAAAAATGTCACACGTCATGTGACATTTTTTAATTGTCAGATGTGCGCAGTTTCTGCATCTGACAATGGCGTCATTGTCATAGACTTCTTTCTATTGGCAGCACTGCACACATCTTTTTTATTAAAAAAGTTGGAATTGCTTCTTTATGTGTAATACTAATTTATATTTTCACTTTTTAAAGTTAACACAAGCACAGATGATAAATAATTGATAATTTCTGTTAAATGATTTGAGTCTGACAACGCCAAGCAAGAGATTTGACAATTTTTTTATCTGACAATCGTGTGAACTGGCAATTTTTTTACTGGCGATATTGTCAGATAAATTTATTGTCTAACACTGACTGCGTCTTCACGTAGCAATATTTATTGCTGAGCACAAGCAAAAACGTCGGCAAAATAAGATATAGTGTAAAATAGCTATTAGTGCTTTTCTGGCAGCCACAAATTTTCAGTTGCCGGCTGGCAACGGAACTGAAGTTCGGTTGCCATAAATAATATATTATATTTTCTGATGATGTTTTTTTATATTTTGCCCAAATTTGCTGTTTTGCAAAACTAAATAAAAAAACATACTAAAGTGACAGCAGATTGCTTGGTAATAATTGCTCGAGCAATCAGCAGAGCAATCATTGCGCAAAAGATTGCCACTCATGGTGGCAATCTGCGGTCCACACGTAGCAATTGTTATACACAATAGTTATAAGCAATCAAATTCGACGTTTGTGGCAATAAATATTGCTACGTGGAGACAGCACGTAAGAATATTTATAGCAACGATCTTACACTGCGTCTTCATGTAGCAATATTTACGTCGGCAGAATAATTTTATTTTTTGCCTCTTGCTTGAGGCGGAGAACACGTATAGCAATTTTTTCCAAATTCATGGGGCAAGTAGTGTCTAATATAAATATATAGCTCCAATGTAAAAATATGACAAATTTATATTTATTTGTTTTTATATTACATTTTCTGATTATGTCTTTTTATATTTTGCCCGCTTTTGCTGTTTTGCAAAACTAAATAAAAAAAACATAACAAAAGTGACAGCAGATTGCTTGGCAATAATTGCTCGAGCAATCATTGCGCAATGGATTACCACTCATTGCAATCTGCGGTCCACACGTAGCAAATGTTATAACACGGCGTTTACATTGGGAAACATTTGTCGTCGAACATTTTCTTTTGCGTGAGAGTGATGAAATAGAAATATATACCACTTGTATTCCTATCTCGCTCTTTTGCACTGAAAAATAAAGTTTTCGGGAAACAATGTTTCCCAGTGTAAATCAGCACTAAGCAATCAAATTTGATTTTGCGGCAATAAATATTGCTACGTGGAGAACGCACGTTACAAGATGAACTGTAAAAAAACACACGTACAGTCACTCACATTTAAAGTCGGGCAGACGCATAAAAATATTTTTAGTTGCAATATCTATGTTTTTATGAAAGAAAATACGTCTCACTTTTTTCTGTTTTATCGCAAAAACCCTTTTATTTAAAAACAACTACAAATATATATTCCAAGTCCCGTTTTAAAATGTACATGAAGCATAAACTGAGAAAAAGTCACTTTTCAGCCTCACATTGAAAGTCGGGCAAACACTGTTTTCTGCAATGTAATCGGTAAATATACCGTTATTTTTTTGCATTTGCTGTATTTATTTTTAAAATTATTGTTTGGTGTTATCTTATCAGTCATTCAGTGAAGTTTGTTAGAGTATTTTGTAAAATGTCACGTAATATTAGGCAGTCCACTTTTGAAGAACGTAAGATAATTATTGAACAGCATTTAGAAGGGAAATCTGAGCGCGAAATATTGAAATTAGTTTAAAAAAAGCAAATCAACGGTACATGATATTATCTCCAGATATAAAGAAAATGGGTTGATTGCAAACAAACAACGTGAACCCCGACCAAAGAAACTATCCTCCAAGGATGAGAGTATGGTTTTAAGAGAAGTGAAGAAAAATCCGTTTATATCTGCACCAAAATTGACTGCAATGGTTAAGGAAGCATCTGGGACTGAGGTTAACCCAGAAACAATAAGAAGACTTCTTCGAAAAAATGACTTTCATGGCCGAGTTGCAAGAAAGAAGCCCCTCATTAGGAAGAAAAACCAAAATGACCGACTTGTTTTTGCTCGTCAATATATGGATAAGGATTTTGATTTTTGGAGCACTGTAAGTATGCACAAAAATAAAAATTTCATGGTTTTAAACGTCAAGTTTTAGGTACTATTTACTGATGAAAGTAAATTTAATTTATTTGGATGTGATGGGAGGGGTACAGTATGGCGCAAACCAAACAAAGAGCTAGAAGGCAAAAATTAAAAAAAAACAGTCAAACATGGTGGTGGGTCGGTGATGGTTTGGGGGTGCATGGCAGCTTCAGGAGTTGGCAACTTGCATTTTATTGATGGAATAATGAACAAGCATGTTTATTTAACAATTGTGAAGACCAATTTGAAAGAAAGTGTTAGGAATCTTGGTATTGAAAGTAACTTCCAATTCTATCAGGATAACGACCCGAAGCATTCAGCACTTGATGTAAAGAATTGGTTGCTGTATAATTGTCCACAGGTGATCAAAACACCTGCACAAAGTCCCGATCTCATGTTATTGAACATTTATAGGACGAATTAAGACGCAGGATGCAGGACAGGCTGTGTACATCAAAACAACTCTTGAAAACTGCTCTTCAAGAAGAGTATAATAAGATTAGCCCTGATTTTTGCAGAAAACTAGTCGAATCGATGCCAAGTCGGCTACAAGCTGTTGAGAATCAAAAAGGTGGCGCAACGAAATACTAACTTTGCGTTTTTTTAATATTATTGATTTTTTATGTAATGCCCGACTTTCAATGTGAGACAGAAAAGTGTCCTTATTTTAGTTAAGCCTTTGTGTACATTTTATAACAGAACTTGGAATATATTTTTGTTGTTATATTTAAATAAAAAGGTTTTTGTGATAAATTAGAAAAAAGTTACATGTATATTCTTTCATAGAAACATAGATATTGCGACTTGAAATATTTTCATGAATCTGCCCGACTTTAAATGTGAGTGACTGTACATGAAAATATATTAGTGTGCATGTGTAAGTGTTTATTAAAAGCGTTGTTTTTGATCAAAATTCCGTGTTAAATATTTGAGTAAATGTGTTGGTTTATAAATTAAAATTTTTGTGAAAAATTAAAAATAAAATAACTAATTGTGCAAAAGTAGTATATTTTAACTCGATGAGCATTTGCATAAAATGAAATCTTATAGGAAAATTGAAACTACGTTTGCCCCTTGTATGAGATTAAGATAATAAGCAACATATTGTTTTTATTATTCTGACGACGTTTTCTCTCATGTTATCTCAAAGTCAATGTCTTGTGAACGCTGTTATAGTAACGCTCTCATAAAAATTCTTATAACATTGAGATTACACAAATTTGAAGTCTACACGTAGCATTCTCTCTGCAATTTTATTTGACAATCTCATCTTACATATTGTCACGTGCAGACCTCAAGTAAGGCCTAATGAACAAAATTCTTTTTCGTAAATCGGACCTTACTCTGCACGCAACTTGAAAGCAAGTTGACAGCAATGTTGTAAAAACAAAAACTAGGGCGGCAGATTTAATTTTTTAAACAATTTAAATTTTTTAAAAAATATATAAAAAAAGGCGTAATCTCCACGACAAATGTATTTTAGCTGCAAAATGTATGTATGCAATTTTTACAGAAAAGGAGGAAAGATGGAATCCAAAAAATCTTTGTTTATCAATGAATATTTTTTAAAATGCATGATCTTCTTTTTATCTTCTTAATAATATTTTAGCGATATCTTCTTATTTTCTTATAAGTGGTTATCTGCCGACATTGCCAGCTTATCATCTAGAAGAATCGCTTTCGTATTGCGTAGGAGTATTGCCATCGAGACACGTTTCTTCCCAAAGAAAGTATCTTCCGCAATACAAAATCGATTATTACCGCAATAATATTTTTATCCAGGAAATACGTTTGGCAATACATGTAGTGTATTTCTGTTTGCTGGGTTGAAAGGCAAAACTTGATCGTGCGGCTGCTAAGTGAAAAATCGTCCAAATTACGAAAATTTGTCGTCTGCCAATCAAACAAACAAAAAATCATCGTGTAAAGTGCCATGAACATCGATGGAAAAAGTAATAATGTTGTCCGGCATCACTATTTTTACACAAGTTGTTTATTGAGACAAAAATAAGAAAATCTTTAAATTTTTAGCCTAAATACGCCCTTAAATGTATCATAAAATTCAGACATGGTAAATGTTATGAAAGGAGTGCTTGTTGAATGGTAAGTAGACAATTTCTGACTTAAGCATCAATGTAATCCAAATCCTCGGGTATACCGAATGCTTTATTTAGTTCTTTATCCTGCCTGTCAAATTTGCGTTTGCACCATGTTTTCGTCATAAAAATGTTGTCAGTCCAACGATTAGCGGCTTCCAGTAAATTCTTTAAAATAATATATAATTTTTAGAAGAATTTTAATATACATATGTACACGCCATTAAAATTTGATCCTACCTTTCCATCACTTTCTTTTCTTTTAAATTCTTCATCGTCCACCACGCTTTGAAAATGATTAACTTGCTTTTCCAAGGATTGTTTTTCTTTAATTAATACTTCAATTTCCCTTGTTACGACTTCAACTGCCTCTAACTCTTCCATTGCATTGTCATTTGTTAAAAGTTCCTGCTGAGCAGCTTCCAGGCGATGTTGAATTTTTTCTGTCTTTGATTCTACGTCGTCGAGATGTCTTTGAGACTTCTGTAAATGTTCACTGAAAAGGCGCTTATATAATATAAAACAAAATAAAACAAAAGGCTCTTACCTGGGAAATGACCAGTAGTATAAGCTACCAGAAATTTTATCGCTTTGCACTAAACCATCGTCTACTAATTCTTGCAGTGTTGTTTTTACCGATTGTAGCACAATGCCCTTCTCTTGCGGTGCAATGCGTTCTAAATCTCTGAGTTGGTATACATCACTACTTTCATGAAACAGTTCCAAAAGTTTGACCTGCTTTTCCTCAGCTGATAGTGGTTTTCTTTTTGACATGTCACTGAAACTAATTAACGATTTATTTTTCTATTTTAGTGATCCGGCTATGAAACAATTTTTGTTGCACTTGGATGAAACATCAGCTTTGGGACGTAAATTTATCATACAAGACTTGGATGAAAGCCACCTATTTATATCGACGGAAATCGTTGAGACTTTGCAAGCTCGTGTCGACGAATTGATGGATCGTATTAGTTTCCCACTTCACGAGAAAGAAGCCTAAGTACATTATAATATTTAGTACAGCGTACACAACTTATAACACCTTTTTTCATTAAATTTAAAAATGGCCGG
Source organism: Panzeria rudis (assembly GCA_956483635.1). Lineage (NCBI taxonomy): Eukaryota > Metazoa > Arthropoda > Insecta > Diptera > Tachinidae > Panzeria > Panzeria rudis. The sequence continues at coordinate 129,343,298 of OY101449.1, read as the reverse complement.
GAGAGAATCGCATCGTATAAAGGATGCGGAAAAGAAACGCGTTCTAGACGAAGCCGCTCGTCAAAGACGTGCACGCAAAGCTTTAGAAGCCTTAGAACAAGATAATTTTCACGATGACCCCCACGCCGACTTGGTAATGTCAAAAAAAGTCCCAAAATTTCAAGAACATTTAAAAAATCACAAAGAAAATCGGAAGTCGAAACGCAAAGGTCCCGAATATTATCGTGCTAAATATCGCAAAACTTTTTCCCAACTTCTAGAAGAGGAAAAACTACAACACCCAGGTCCTCCTAGTTATATGAGCGCTTTAGCTCCTGAATCTGCCAAACCTGCACGCTATTTTTGTGCTGTTTGTGGCGATTTTTCAAAATATTCTTGTACAGCCTGCGGTACTCGTTATTGTTCCATCCGGTGTCTCGGTACACACCAAGATACGAGATGCTTAAAGTGGACAGCTTGAAAATTTAATGAAAAAATACATGTACATTTTTAAGACTCTTTAATTAAATATTAATTGAAACGATGCCTAAAATTGATTTGAAGATTCATAAAAATAAAAATAATTTTTGTCATCATTTAAGTATCAAAAAAGGCTTTCTACCATAATTATCGAAGTCGAATCTTCAATGTTTACCAATAACAATTGGATGTTTATGAATAACAATTTTACATCTATGTAGTAGTTGGGCGCTTAGTCGATTCGATAGTACTACGGTTTCAACGGCGCCGCGATCAGACGATGGTTCCTTATAGAACTCGACGAACTAAGAAGTCTTAGTAAAATTGTTTGATATCTCGCTTCGTTTTCGAGATATTGATGGTTGAAGTCGAATTTTCTTTTTTAATTTTGATTGTTATAGATCTGGACAAAATAAGACGAAAAGTCCATATAAAAAATGGACAAAATAAGACGAAAAGTCCATATAAAATAGCGGCTTCGCTGAGAATGAGTTTTTGACTAGCCGGCCTTAATGGGTTTCTCCTCTTGGTATGTCGGAAAGCGGTTTCGCTGAAGAACGCTTTATTGGATTTTTTTTGTCTGGGTATTGTCTGCCTAAAACGGCGCTGATCAATAAAGATTTTCTGCTTGACAGAAATATAGTGCAAAATACAGAGGCCCATAACTCTGAAAGTATGAGCAGTCGGCAATTGTTTTTTTTATTAATATTTTCTTATTTTTCATTTTCTACTAGACTTATTTCGTTGAGTTCTATAAGGAACCATCATCCGATCGCAGCGCCGTAGAGTTCCTGTCGGTTCAAATATTTCGCCAAAGTATGATACATTTAGGTAAATAAAATTTTTCGCTCATGGCAAAATTGTGTGTGTTTGTCGATTTTAAGTTACTCCAGTTGCAGAGTCCACCACTGAAGATTTATTTGGCCGCGTTAATACATAAAGCCATAACTAAGTCTGGTCCCCTGGACCCCAATAGTATCTGCATTGGTAAATTCCTTATTTCTAACGTTAAATAAGTAGAGTGTGCTTTTGTATAATCTGCTAACAGTCGGTGTCTTCTAGAGTGCTATTTCTATGTTACTAATGAAATTCGAGATCATCCAGTCCGCACAGGCCCTCGCCCGCTACGAAATCCTCTAACGAGTGGTACCTTAGTATATTCGGAAAATTCTGTCTTTCTGTGGTAAACTTGTCCCACAGGAATAATACGTGTGATACATCCTCTGTGGTGTTGCTTCGACTACAGTCATTCCAGGGTATCCGCGCAAAAGGCGTGCCCGGATAAGATTCTGTTGATTTGCCTCTTTCAAGCCGAGCTCATAGTCGCCGCTGTCCCCATCCCCAGCGAACCATGGCAAAATTTTGAAAATAATTTACTTACATTTTCAATTGTAAACAAAAATAACAAGTTGCATGACTTGCCAACTAACAGCACAGTGGGTATGTAGATGCAAGATAGCTTAAACAGGTACCCAAGGCGTATTCATACTAGGTGGCCGCAAGAGCCCAGCTGTTTACGTAAACCAGCACGAGAGCAGCAGGTTAGTAAACAGACAATGGATGGAGTCAATCAAAAAGTAGTTTATACTACATAGCATGATACAATAATATAAAGGTAGAATCACTCTCTATTTTCGTCGCCATAATACCCTACGTCTCCGCGTAGCAATTTTTATTGTCTGCAATTGTCAAATTGCATGTTGAAATTAAATTATTTTTGTAGGTTGAATTTTGTGTATGAAGTTTGACAATTGCCGCAATAAATATTGCTACGTTGAGACGCAGGGTTAACCTTCTGACTTTTTTGCCGACTATTTTTTACTCTCAAAAATAATGCTACCGTACCCCTTTACAAAATCTCAGTCATATGTTTGCTTTTCAACTTTATTTTGTTTTGTTATTAAGAAATCTATTATTTGACATATTGTCATAATATTATTTTAAATGAAATTTATTTGAAGGTGTAGAAAAGTAAAATAGATTCATATCGAATAAAAATTATTTGCTAGGGTTTGTATAAGTTTCAAAGCTTACTATGCTTATTTTTTTTAAATCATTTATATTTTTGTAAATTCTCAAATGGTTTTTAAAAGTTTGTACGTAAGATAAAGGATTTGTAACTGCTCAAAATTGTGTTTGAAATCTACTGATGAGTTGGTAAAGCATTAACGAAGTGCTGCATGTAGACAATTGCTTAAACTCCAGCAAACAAATTTAATTTGTTTTGTTATGTATATTAAAATTTTTTCTATTATTTAATTGTTAAACTTGTTATTTGTGTTTTTTCTCAAGAAAAGGACGTGCACACACAAATATTAGCCAACAACTGGCTAAAAAATCACTTTTATTGCGAAAATGAGCAAAATTCCAAACAAGCCTTAACATTTCTTTAAAAAATCGCAGAAATGGAGAAAATTCGCAAAAAAAGATATCAATATCTGATATTGATTAAAAAATTGATAAAACTGTTAAAACCAAAAACTGACAAAAAAGTTACTTTTATTGCGAATATTGCGTAATTTTCGCGATTTTTTTTAGATTTTTTTGCATTCCTTACAATTTTAGCTATTTTTAAGTCATTTTAAGGATTCTTTGCAGTTTTGAAATTTTTTGCGCATTTTCGCTATTTTCGCCAAAAAAAAGTGCTTTTTTTGTCAGTTCTCCGATTTTTGGTAATCCTACCGATTTTTAATCACTTTCACACTTTTCTTTCTTTTTAATGCTAGCAAGTTTTTGAGAATTTGTGAAATTTCGCGATTTTTGCCGAATTTTTTGCATTCCATACAATTTTTGCCATTTTTAATGAATGCATATAAGGTATTGTTGCAATTTTGCAATTTTTTGCGAATTTTCGCTATTTCCGCGACAAAAGTGCTCAAAATTTTCCCAAACTTTTGTCATTTTCGCTTTGAGTTTTTATTGCCGAATTGCTGTAATATAATCGCTCTTTCATGAGTATAATAATACATCTATAATAATCTAATACAATAATTTTCAGCAAACAAAGACACAAATTACACATTTCAGATTCATAAATAAAAAGTTGTCCTTATGTAGAATGCAATTTCAACTTCTGAAACGTTATTACGAGTTGTAAAATATATGAACGTAAATAACACTTTGTTGCACTTCTTCTGCATCTTCTCAAGAATTAAAAATGTAATCAAAGTTCTAAGGTACTTCATAAAGCGCTAGAAAATTTAAATTTAATACATAAGATGGGAATAAGCATATAAACCAAGGAAAAATTAAGAAAGCGGAAACTTTCCTTCTAGCAGACTGAAATTTGGTTTATAGGCTACAACATAAATTTTTTATACCAATAGCCGCTTAAAAGACTCATGCCACTGTGTATTTTATGTATTGCCAACTGTAAAATTGGTAAACAGTCATTTGGTTGACATTTCTCTCTTCCAAACACATATTGTGTGAAAGCGTCTGTCACTTTATTCTACTGAAGTGACAGCGAAAATTTTTTGCACGGTTGGACAATTAGAACGTCTGTAAAAATTATCGTTGCTGAAACTAAATAATTTAGTTATTTTCTGTTAGAAAATCGATTCAAAAACATGATTAACGCCGTGTCTCGAGCTTACTTACGTGCCAGTTCGCAAGCTGTACCCAATGGTTTGAAGCCTACCGTTCTTGGTGCGGCTCAGGGTAAGAAAGTTGTGGTGCCAACCAACACGGATAAAAGAGCTCCTTGCGGCAATACCAAAGCTGTAACGGGATTACAAAGTGATTATCTTAAAAGCTTTTAATACAATTGATTAAAAAAGAAAAATTTAATTGCTTTAAGGCGTTTTCTTTACGAGAAATTGTCTTGAATTTCTGAATTGTTCATCTAAATTATGTAATGTTTTTTGAGGTTATGAGTAAACACCAGTTAAAAGTTGTTTTTGTTTCTGGTGATAACAAAAATAAACAAATTTATACAATCTATTTTAATAAAACTATTTGGGTAACACTTCCATTTTTAGCCCTTCAGATTGTTCGTCTAGCCCACACCGACTTACAGGTACCTGATTTCTCACCTTATCGCCGTGAGTCTGTTCAACCTGCCAGCCGTAAAAACACAACGCATGAAGAGCGCAAAGCTTTCTCCTACATGTTGGTAGGTGCTGGAGCTGTAGGCGGTGCGTATGCTGCTAAGGGCTTAGTTACTGCGTTTGTCAGCTCTATGAGCGCCTCTGCCGATGTTTTGGCTATGGCTAAAATTGAAATCAAATTGGCTGATATCCCTGAAGGCAAGTCTGTAACTTTCAAATGGCGTGGTAAGCCATTGTTTATTCGCCATCGTACTGCTAGTGAAATTAGTACTGAACGTAACGTAGCCACAGCAACACTACGTGATCCCCAATCTGACGATGTAGGTTTAAAATGGACAATGTATATTTATTATATTAATTTATTTTTTTTTGTACTTATTAGCAAAGAGTTACTAAACCTGAATGGTTAGTTGTAATTGGTGTTTGCACGCATTTAGGTTGCGTACCAATTGCAAATGCAGGTGACTTTGGAGGCTACTACTGTCCTTGTCACGGTTCTCATTACGACGCCTCTGGTCGTATTCGTAAAGGTCCTGCTCCCTTGAACTTGGAAGTACCCGCCCACACTTTCCCCGATGAGGGTACATTGATTGTAGGTTAAACGCTTAACGTTGTAATCAAGGCTTTCTTAACTAACCAACCAATGGTGTTAAGTTACACCAACTATCGACTTGACATCTTTATGATTACACAAAAAGAAAAAAACTAAAATTATAAAATTGTTAAAATAAAATACAAAAAACTGTATTACATTATAAATATCTTAAAATATAAAAGAAAAAAGTGAATGGGATAGCCAAAATATTTTTAAACGCTGTTGCTCGCAAAGCAAATGCTTTCAAATTGCGATGTTAATAGTGCATTTACATCTATGCCATAAACATGTTATAAGTAGTTTACATCGATAAACAGCTTTATTTTATTGTTTATAACCTGTTTTTTCATACAAATCATAAACTAGTTTGTAACCTAGGTAACAGCTGTATATCAGATAAACCAGTTGCATTCAATCAGTTTTTGTGAATTATCCTATTCATAAACTAGTATTTTCACATTTGACTGGCAATACTAAAAAACAAAATAAATTTTTATATTGGTTTTAGGCTTTAAGCGAGTTTCCAAAATATACCATTTACATTGGCATTTTTGTCAATTATTAGGTTATTGACAATATTTTATGAGTTCATAGAATATTATGTCAAACTCAATATGAAAATTTATTTTCATTTTTTAGTATTGCCAGTCAAATATAAAAAACTGGTTTGTGAATAGGATAATTGACAAAAACTGATTATATACATTTACATCAGCAATGCTGAAACTGGTTTAAGGCTTTAAGCGAGTTTCCAAAACTATACCATTTACATTGGCATTTTTGTCAATTATTAGGTTATCATTGACAATATTTTATGAGTTCATAGAATATTATGTCAAACTCGATATGGAAATTTATTTTCATTTTTTAGTATTGCCAGTCAAATATAAAAAACTGGTTTGTGAATAGGATAATTGACAAAAACTGATTATATACAGCTAGTTTATCTGATAAACAAGTTTCAAAGTAGTTTCTGATTTGTATGGTAAAACAAGTTATAAACAAGAAAATAAATCTGTTTATCGACACAAACCACTTATAACCTGTTTATGGCGTAGATGTAAATGTACTATAAAAGTTAGAAATCACATTTTTAATTATATATTGCTTGTCACGTCGAAATTTGCATTTCAGCTGACATATCAACGTAGATCAGGGGAGAGTGACTACATATAAAGAAATTCGTTTTTTATTACAATAAAACATAAACAAACAAATAAATTTTAAATTAAAATGCCTATAGCGTTCCTGCTTGCTATACTGGCTTAAAAAAACTATATTCATTGCCAGTTCATAACTAGACAATTGGGACAGACAATTGACAAACACAAAGCAAAATTTTAAATTGCATGTTTTTAATTAAAATCATGAAAAACTAGTTTGGCTTAAGTTAATTTTTAATTTAATCTTTCGATCAAATTATTTTTTATTTAAGAAAGAAATTCTAAAGCATGTAAATATTGAACATCCAAAGAAAAATTTGGCTGTACGGAAGGTTGAACTGACAGCTGTTTCGTGACTAATTTGCACAAACATTTTGGGTATAGTTGTGGGTATCAGAATATTGCACTTGTATGTCTGGAATACTAAATGCAGAATTTTTTTATCAACTTTTTATTGAACTTCCAATGCTTATTTTACATCAATCTTTTTTGATATGATTCATCTGATACGGATTTTCGAATGGAGTTTTGCTGTAAGTATTGTCTACCAGAACTGTAAAAAATTGCAATCAATTGACATTGAAATCAAAGTGATTTCAACCAAATTGACTTCATTCTTTGATATCCAAATGATTTCAGAATAAAATCTTGTCAAAATTTCAATCTTTGGCGAAATAATTTTTATGAAATAATTTTTTAAAATCATTGAATGCAATTAATTTAATTGCAATCAATTTGGCAATCAATTTTTGTTGAAATCATGCGATTGTAATCAATTCCCCTGAAATCACATTATAGTGAAAATACAACAAAATAACATAAACAACGTAGGTTTCTTAGCCATTTCTTCCTTTTTTATTTTGTTTCTATGTCAAAGTTGATTGCAATTAAAAATTATGTTTACCAATTTTACATTCTTGGCAATTCAAAATTATCAGAGTCAGCTATATATCTGGAAGAAAAAAAAGTTTCATTTGAAGTGAACGATGATTTTGATTCTAATTTAATTTTCATTGCAATTACTGGATTTGATTGCAATTAAAGTAATTGCAATCAATTAATTGCAAACAATTAATATATAAATTGATTTAAATAAATTGATTCAATAATTTTTATCATATTGATTTCAAATTGAAATCACAAAATCAATTTTGAATGCAATCAAAAAATTAGCAATTAATAACGTGAAATCATATGATTGTAATTAAATCGATTGCAATCTTTTACAGCTCTGTTGTCTGCTATATAACAAGATCAAATAAGTGACATGGAATGAAGTAAGCAATAAGTGACAACAATCTACTTTCAGCCTTTGGTCGATTCTTAAGCTATGTACAGACGATTGTAAGTTCTTACAATATTGTAAGTAAAATGTGCTAAAAAATTCTTACAATCGTCTGAACGGAAAATTTTTGTCTGACAACGTTGGCTGAAAAAGCATTCAGTCGATTTTAATGCTACCTGCTGACAAAAAATTGTCAGACATCTCACAATCGTGTGAACACATCGCGTTTCCATTGTCAGATTATTGGCAGACAATTGTCAGACATTTTATTGCTCGTGTGGTCGGTGTGTTATTTGTTGGTAAATATGTATTTGAACACATATTCATACGGTCCACATGCAAATATCTTATGTCGGCAACCGAATTTGATGGTTGCCACTGCAATAATTGCCAAACTTTTGCTCGCGTGGCCGGGAAGTAATTTGCAGTCTACACGTAGCTTAACTTAACATTAACTTGAAGTTAATGTTAAGTGTAGACAGCTCAAGTTAATGCTTTTTTCAGGTTATAACATAATTGTTAGTGCAATTGTTTTAACAACGCAGTCATAACTGCAAGTTACAACAGCATTTCAAGTTACAACAGCATTTCAAGTTAGGTGGAGACGTAGAGTAAAGGGTTTTTATTGAATTTGATCTAGCGCTTTTTAAGGAAAGTTCACAGCACTGTTGATAGATACAATTTGAGATACATTTTTCTATGAAAACTTGTAGATACTCTCTAACACTAGGCGGCCAAAGACGTGTTTTTCTTTTTTTATAAAACTTTTATAAAAAAGTAAAAGGAAAATCAAAATTTAAGTGAGTGAAGTAACAAATATTTTTCAAATCTTTAAGTGAAGTAAAACAAAAATTAAATTTAACTAAAAAGAATTTAACTAAAAAGAAAATAATTTTTTCGTAAGAAGTTTCTAGCACAAAATAAAAAACGCCTTTTATATATTGCACTTCATGTTTGATACATACACAAAATATGAAATAATTCTCATAAAAAATATTAATAGATAAGAAGTAAGTGAAAACAAAATTAAAAAAATCAAAGTGGACTCAAAACAAAACACACAAAACTGCTATGAAAACAATCAATGCAAAATTAAGTGATACCAAAAACAAGAAACTTAAAAATTCAATGATAAGAAATAAAATAGCAGTTTCGAAGAAAATTAAACTGATAAAAATATACATAGTTTAAAATTATTCATCTTCGTTTTTTTATATCCCGGTGTTTCTCAGTTTTATACATAGTATTTTGATTCGTGCAGATTGTTCTCTACTTTTTTTATTCTAAGTTTTATTATTTTTTATTAATCCTCTCCCGCACACCTGCATGTTGTTCCATTATTATCCCATATTACAGTTTTCTTACATTTTTGACCAATTATTACCATCACCGCAGAATTTCGTAAAACTATTTGCTACTGAATTTCCTTTCATCTCATTCGATCGTCAACATTTACTACAAACTTTAACTGCCATGTCGACGGCATTTTTGACCGCTATAGCGGTTATATTGTGCATTCTATTTCGCATTTTAAACGTGAACAGTCAACCATTGAAGCCAAGCGTTTGGTGCCTGGACCAACAGTTTTTAGATTGCTTATATAAGATTGCTCCAGTTTTAAAAGAACCGTAAGTATCAATACCAATTGAAATGAAAACAAAGATTTATATTTATTTTGCTTGTTAATCCAAATTGATTAAGATTCGCTACAACTTCAATAATATAAAAACTGCGCTGCACTGATGCAGCGCAGTAATGCATTTCCGAATAGCCCTATATTCAGAAAGAATCAGACAAGATTAATATTCCAAGAAACAAAAGAAAAATTAACATAAACCCAATTTTTCAACGTACACAGCAGAATATAGCAACGCTGCTTTCGGAAGCAGCTACGCTTCCATCATCAGTGCTCATGTGGATTTTAATTCTTATATACATATACAAACTTTTCGTTAAAATTGCATTCGAGAATTAAACGGTAACCCTAATATTCATAAATGCTTAGTAAAGTTAATGTGTGCATTAAAAATGTTTTTCCCATACAAAATTCGTACAGTAAACCAACATTAACTTCAATAAACTTTTATGAATATGGGTGTTGGACGTTAAACTACCTGTCTGTTTACCCAGCGATTCCCTCCCAGTGCCACCGTTGGTTTATTTTTACTGTCCGAACGATTATTCGCCTACGGATTCGTCCGAAAATTAGCAATCGGTCAATAGTCGGTATTCGACATTAAGTTTGGCGAATTTTGCGACGACCGACCTTTTTTGTCAATCGTGAAAAACAAATAAAACAAACAAAAAATAATTTGATGTAAAATTTTTACAAACAATTTTTTTAACTTAAAATACCTATACATTTTGGTTTATACTGTATTTTGAATGTTAGTAACATCATGCAGTTTAAAAACTTTGTGTAAAAGGCATATTTGTAGCTGAATAGTCTAAAACTACAGAACAGAGGCATGAGGTGTATATTGCAGTGTCATAGGTTAACCCATATTCGTGATATGCTACAGAAATTACAATGGCTCTCAGTTAATCAAAGACTGGCGATGAATGTTATAATATACATATATAAAATAAAATTCGGAAGGCTGCCAAACTATATGAAAAAACATTTGGTATATGTTACTGATGTTCAACCTTACAATTTGCGTAATGCTGGTGATTTTAGAATAAATTTTTGTAGAACAAATTTTAATCAAAATTCCTTATTTTACAAAGGTCTTACTTAGTTTGTTTAATCAAATTCCTTCAGAATTAAAAAATGAAAACAACTTTTATGTATTTAAGAAATATATAATAGAATATATAAAAAGTTCTTTTTAATGTATAAAAATCCATAGATTTAAGCTAAACTTATTGTTTTAAATAGCATAAATGCTAAATAAATAAATGAAAAAAAAAAATGCAAATTTTGTAGAAATATTGACTTTGGGCTATAAATTGCCAAAATTCAAAAACAAAATAAAAAAACCGAAAATCTGACATGAAATATCTGTCAGCACCATCAACTAATGAGTAACTGATCGTAACGGTAACATTCGTGGTAAATAAAAACGAACACTCACATACAAAAAATATTTTTTGTGGCCAATACGCTCTTTATTTTCGGCCCCTGCTTTATTAATTTTTAAGGAAGGTGCATTTAAAAGTTAGCTACCAGAAAACGTTAAAAACGCGATTAGGAAAAAGTCGAGATACGCCTTTTCTACATTGATACATATATCGATATGTAAATATTTTTCCTACAACTAATTAATTATGAAAAATTAATTAGTTTTTTGAATCCAAATTGATTATTAGGCTAAGGTTCGCAACCTTATATTCAGAAAGAATTGGGAATGATTAATATTCCAAGGAACAAGGGAAAAATTAACACCAACTTAATTTTTCAACGTACACAGCAGAACAGAGTAGCGCCACTTTCGGAAGCCGCTAAACTTCCATCGTCAGTGCTCACATGTATTTGCTTATCACCACTTGTCAGGTGGCTCTGTTGAATGCGATTTTAATTCTTATAAATACAACTTTTTCGTGAAAATTGAATACGAGAATTAAATCACTCTCAAGCTGATATTAAAGTGCACTTTCCCAGCGTTGCCATCGGTTTATTATTTCTTCATTCCCATTTTTCTGATTTTTGTTCTACTCAAGACAAACTTTTTTGGTTTGATTTTATACTTAAGTATATATGAACATGTAAACATGTGAAAAGCTCAAGCCAGTAGCTAATTCTTTATTTATGAGCTGAGCGAAAGCACGTGCTAGAGTGCCATTACGCGCAAAGTTAGTCCGATGAAAAGGTACATCAAAAAGCTTAGCCAACCTAAGATTCCTAGGTGGAATATAAAACGGTACAGTATAAAGCAAATCAGGGCAATCAATGCCACCATTGATAATATCGTAAACCAGTAAGGATGATTGTAATTTTCTACGCGATTCCAAAGTGTGTAGGCCTATAAACAGGCATTTAGACATGTAATAGTACATTTACATCAGCAATGCTGAAACTGGTATAAAGCTTTAAGCGGTTTTCAAAAACTATACCATTTACATTTTCATTTTTGTCAATTATTCGGTTTATCGTTGAAAATATTTTATGAGTTCAAAGAATATTATTTATTTATTTGTTTAGGTTGTGAATAGGATAACTCACAAAAACTGATTGTATACAACGTGTTTATCTGACAAACACGTTACAAACTAGTTTATGATTTATATGGGAAAACAGATTTTAAAGAAGAAAATATACCTGTTTATCGACATAAACCACTTATAACCTGTTTATGGCGTAGATGTAAATGTACTATAAGGAACAGAAGATAAGTATGTTAGCGAGCGTGTAGCAAATTTAATAAAAGTACGCTGAAGTCTCTCAATACGGGAGACAAGATTAGCAGCATGAGGATTCCAAATCACAGATGCACATTCTAACTTAGACCTTACAAAGGAGGTATAAATATACTTCAGTATATAAGGATTAGCGAATTCGGAACAACTTCTCTTCAAAAAGCCAAGCTGTTTAGAGGCTTTAGGAAGAATTTACTCAGCATTGGCCACAAATGATACAGAGCTATCAAACACCACGCCTAAGTCAAGTTTTGAATCAGACGTGTTCAATATGATACCATTGATATTAAAAGCAAGGGCAGTGGGATTCTGAGACCTATGAAAGGAAACATGCAAACATTTACTAATATTTAATTGCAAACAATTAAGGCCGCACCAATCGTTTAAATTATTAAGCTCATTTTGCATTATATGCGCTTCATTGATAGAATCTAGTTTCATAAAAAATTTCAGATCATCAGCGTATAAAAGATATTTCGATTTGTAAAAACAGCAACCATTATCGTTAATAAATAAATTAAACAATAATAGCCCAAGTATGCTACCCTGAGGTACACCCGACGTTTGGTTTTGAGATAAACCCTTCAACATGCACCGAACAAATTCTATCAGACAAGTAGGACTTAATCCATTTCAAGCAATTGGAATGGAAGCCCATTAACTCCAACTTATGTAGTGGAATATCGCGACCTTAGTATTGGTTTAGCCCATATGCCAAAAAGTCGGAATAGAGAAAAACAACAAAGAACATTTACATAAAGTTTTCTCAAAATATATCCGATAAAATTTTTTTGTATTCTCACCACTGCTTCCGTCATATGTTTGGAAGAAAAATGTAAATTTTTGTGAATTTTCATCAATCCGATTAGAAATTAACATCTTTTTACTGAAAGTAAAATATCTTGTTTTGTGCTCCAGTAACCACTTTTTTATTTTATTTGTAAAAAGTAGCTTTTGTTGCTCCATATTGAGTAACTTGTTATTGTGATGAAATTTTCTACTTTTTATTGAAAATAAGCGCAAAATTGTTATTAGAAAAGATATTTACATGGAATAAAAAGTTAATATTGATGAAACTTGGTATTTCACTTGATTTCTGATTTTTATTTTTTACTTAAAAAAAATGAATGCCTGATATCTCAGAAACCAGGAACAATTTCGCGAAACAGTTTTTGTATTCAAAATATATATACCCCATACTTAACTCATTTTTTTTAAAATGGTCGGTGGGGCAAAACAATAATAAGGTCGCGATATAGTGATGCAGGGTTGCCTTTTTAAATATGGCCGTAAATATTTTTTGTCCTTTGGAGTGCGCCATATTGAATTTTATGTGATGTCATATATCCTATAGCCAACATATGATCAAGGCGCCTCAAATGATATCTCATTTTAATGGTGTAGTATGATAACTCATTCATCCTTGTCTATATTAAACAGCTGGCAACCCTAATTTGCAGCCAAATCAGTAATAGTAGCCTATTTTTTAACTTCCTTACACATCCCTCTGTGACGCGAACTACAATTTATTTAAAAAACATGACCGAAAGTGACCGTCAAAAATTAACTGTTCCTAATTTAATTAAAAATAGTTGGGGCCATATATAACGAGGCAACCCTGCACCACTATATTCAAAATTTATTTCGTAAAAAAATAGATGAGTGCAGAAATTCGCAGTCGGCTCTTAGACTATTATGACCTTCTGAAGTTGAATACATATTGCATAATTTTGGTTAGTGTCATCAGATTTTAAAAAATAGTGTTTCTTCTTTGCTGTCAGAACCTCTGAGCTCCTGTAAAAATATGGAACTACATACTATCGGCCATGTCACAGAGTTCAATTCCGTTCGGAAACGGAATTCAACCTACCCCATTTTTGTAGCAGCCTGTGTCTAAAAAAGAAAACTAAAATACGCAAATTTGTCAGGTGTGTCCAGACTGTTGTCGACGCTACTATGCTGCGGTATGCTTCAGCTAGGGCTTGACATATTAGGGTGGATTGATTTCCGAACGCAATTGAACTCTGTTTCATGGCCGTATATGTGCATATGTTCGTATCCAGGCAGAAATTGCGACTTTATGCAAAAAAATTTACCACAACAACAGTGTAAATATAAAATTACGACTTTCCAGAAGTTTTGTGCCCCCACAGTACTATATGCAGAAAAATATGACTTTAATTTCCCAATACTGCGTTCATGGCAATCCAATACCATTAGATCGGCTTGCCGCACGTTTTCTTTTTGTTAAAAAAAAAACAAGATAATTTTTTCATCAGAAGGAAAGTATGGCCGTTTTCCTAAACATCAAAATGCATTGCAGTGATGCAAAGTCTTATTTGCTTTGTTGTTGCAAACAATGTTAAGTCGCATCACTGCTATGCACTTTGATGTTTAAGAAAACTGCCTTTTTTGGTCGTTCGAAAAATTTAATTTTTGACGATCACTCTAATGTACATATGTATGTGTGTATCTACATATGAGTAGTCCACTTGCAAACACCGCTGAGTTAAAAAAATAAAAATTCGCTAAAAGCCGCCATTTTATTTGTTGTTTGAAGTTTTAATCGATTTTCTACAAATTTCGATATATTAACATAGCGGTGTTTGCAAGTGGACTACTCATATCAGTTAATAAAATACTTGCTGCCATATGTATGTATAACCAAACTTTGGCAAGAACTTACCATAAGTGACGAATTTAAACTGAGTCTTAAGAGCTTTTCCATACAATTGGACATTATATATTGTGCACTGATTTTTAATATCAAATAGTCCAGTAGAACTTGTTGAGAGCCAGTTCAATTTCATTGCTTATGCTATCTTCATGCAAAGTTTTCGTTATGCATATGGCCCTTAAAACACCAATACAATAGTATTGGTTCTTGAAAGATTACGCGGAAGTTATAAATATTTATTGATTTGAAAAATGAATAAGCTGATATTTTGTTAGTCATAATGGCAATAAAATTATTTTAGTTAATACAATGACAAATAGACAGAGAACTGTTCGATTATTTACTTCCTACACATACTGCGTTGTAATATATATAAAAAACTAAATAGCTTTATACTAAGTTCGTCCTAACTGCACTATTTTGTACTACACTTTCGGCCGCAAAAATAAAATAAAATTTAAGTTTGTAGTCTGTACGGAAATATTGTCAAAAGTATATTAAGTACTACTAAATAAATACTACCACTAATAATAATATAACATTTTTCGTATATTATTGTGGCGTTTGTGTTGTTTTTTATTTGAGTATGCTCTGCATTTTGTGTGGAATTAAAATGTACGGAATTATCAAAGCATTGTTGCTATAAATATTAATTTCCAACAACAATGCTTTGATAATTCCGTACATTTTAATTCCACACAGAGAAAACAGATTCATTGTGTCAACCGAATTTGTTGCCAATCGAATGTTGTCGGTTCTGTGTACTATCCTACAATTCGATTGTAAGTACTGAATGAATGTGATATGAGGAACTGAATATCATAGAAAGACTCAGTAATATACAAAAAATCTATTGTGAATTGATTTCAAAATGTTTAAATTGGGTCATTTATTGTAGTCGCAAACCAAATACATAAAACACAAGAAGACATAAATACATTGCACAAAAATATATAAAAACATTATTAATATTATGTACATTCATTAATGAAATTGTCGAAAATCCCCGCATCTTCATTAGCTATAAGAGCACTATTGTTCAAAAATTCCATAAATTTAATGTAACTTGTGTTATTGACTGTAAATATATAGAAAAATGCATATACATACATTAAAAGAAGCCACTCTTCTATGAACAGACAATTTTGTTATTTCTTAGTGCAAAATGCAAATATTTCCAAAAAATACTATACACTATGAAAACTAGCGCATTACAGATTTTGTGCAGTAACCGTTATCCGCAGGATGTCATTGAAACATTCAAGTCAAGAAGAATAATGATATGATACTAAATCTTCCACTTCATGAATAAATGTTACTTAGGTTCCACGAACTTCGTTATGATTTCCGTAGACAGAGGCCACCAGATCACGCCTGAAGAATTAGAAAGGATTTTAGAAAAAGATTGCCAATTGAAGCAAATTCTTTTACCAGGATTCTGCGGAAACACCAAAAAATCACCATGTACAAAAACGCCATTAATTAAGAATAAAAACTTACCTTTCCACAATACGGAGGGCTAAAATTTATCTGTAAAACTATGTACATATAGCATGCAGTTTGAGTTAGTTTTTATTAATATAAATTTAAAAATTTTTATTATTAATTATTTTATGTGTCAAGTACTTCTAATAGTTTATTGATTATATTAAATCTTTATTCGATTGGAAGACTAAAATGGGTATTTTGGAAACTACAACCGAATTTTTATAATAATGATTGGAAATTGTAACTGAAAATAGAGCTGAGGTATACTATTTCAGATATGAGAATATAAATTTTATTGAATTGAAAATTCAGTACTTGTAATTTAAAATTGAGAAAGCTAGATGAATTTTAATAGTTGTAACTGTTTTCCAACTAATTTGTTTTCTCTGTGCACATGAAATACAGCACATAACCGATTATTTGCAATCGCCATAATTGCAAATATTCTATAATTTTTAAGCAACTTATAATATATGGCGATAAAAAATAGAAAAATTGCGATAACAAAATGTTATTAATAGGTTACTTAAAAATGGTTATTTTTAAATGTGTGTGAAGATAAATTTTAAAATATAGCCCCCATACGAAAAGAATAAAGTGTGCTTGAAGTGTACATTAAAACAAAATTTCCATAGGAAACCCGTTTTTAATGTAGACTTTTTTTTGCATATTTATGAATTTTTTTACATAACTTTGAAAATTGAACTTAAGTAAATTTTTGACTATCTCTGAGAGATTTTGGACATGTTTGGGCACATCTTTACTTGTAGCTTATGTGGACCATATGAAAATTGTGGCCTAGGATCCACACTATTCGAAAATATAAGTCGCATTGTTCAATTGTACTTGTGAATTTTTTTACAAAACTTTGAAAATTGAACTTAAGTAAATTTTTGACTATCTGTGTGAAATTTTTGTCATGTTTGAGCACATCTTTACCTGCAGCCCATGTCGACCATATAAAAAATGTAGCCTAGGATCCACACTATTCGAAAATATAAGTCGCATTGTTCAATTGTATTTGTGAATTTTTTTTACAAAACTTTGAAAATTGAACTTAAGTAAATTTTTAACTATCTCTGAGAGATTTTGGCCATGTTTGGGCACATCTTTACTTTTAGCCCATGTGGACCATATGAAAATTGTAGCCTAGGATCCACATCGTTATCGTTAAAGATATTTTGTGCCGATTATCGTTAACGATATTTTGTGCCGATTATCGTTAACGATATTTTGTGCCAGTTATCGTTGACGATATTTGGTGTCAATTATCGTTAACGATATTTTGTGCCGATTATCGTTAACGATATTTTGTGCCAATTATCGTTGACGATATTTTGTGCCGATTATCGTTGACGATATTTTGTGCCGATTATCGTTAACGATATTTTGTGCCAATTATCGTTGAGGATATTTTGTGCCGATTATCGTTGACGATATTTTGTGCCGATTATCGTTAACGATATTTTGTGCCGATTATCGTTAACGATATTTTGTGCCGATTATCGTTAACGATATTTGGTGCCAATTATCGTTGACGATATTTTTTTCCGATTATCGTTGGCGATATTTTTTTCCGATTATCGTTAACGACATTTTGTGCCGATGATCGTTAACGACATTTTGTGCCGATTATCGTTGACGATATTTTGTGCCAATTATCGTTAACGATATTTTGTGTCAATTATCGTTGACGATATTTTGTGCCGATTATCGTTGACGATATTTTGTGCCGCATTGTTCAATTGTATTTGTGAATTTTTTTACATAACTTTGAAAATTGAACTTAAGTAAATTTTTGACTATCTCTGAGAGATTTTGGCCATGTTTGTGCACATCTTTACTTGTAGCCCATGTGGACCATATGAAATTTGTAGCCTAGGATCCACACTATTCGAAATTTTGTTTTTAATTATTTTTATGTGTCAAGTACTTCTAATAGTTTATTGATTATGTTAAATCTTTATTCGACTGAAAGACCAAAATGGGTATTTTGGAAACTACAACCGAATTTTAATAATAATCGGCCCTGCTCTGTAAACCGAATCCGAGTAAATTTCTCGTTTTCCAAAAATCAATATTGGCCCCATTTTTGTATTTTAAATCAAGCATGGTAAAGTAATTTTCGATATAGTCTTTTAAGCTCTGAAAAATATGAAATTGCAAAAGAATCTGAAAAATTGTTGCTATTAGCGGATTTAATTTCTCTAAATCGAGTGTTTTTAAATCGACTCGATTTATAGAACAGGCAGGAAAGATTGGATCTTGTAAGTGAAAATAGAGCTGAAGTATATTATTTCAGATATAAGAATAGAAATTTTATTGAATTGATGAAAATTCAGTACTGGTAATTGAAAATTGACAAAGCTAGATGAATTTTAATAGTTGTAACTGTTTTCCAACTAATTTGCTTTCTCTGTGTAGGAACTAATAGCTATCAGAAAAGAAAGTGTCCATATACCGAAAAGGAGTGTTTTTAAAAACAGTAAAGACAATCACGAACTACATTTGTCCACTATCAGGGCCCTCGTATATATTCGATTTTTTAATATCTTTTGCAGCCACTTTATATATATTGCATTATAAGAAAAAAGTTTTTAATTTTTTATACAATCATTTTAGGATAAACAAGTCTATTATCATTAGAAGTATATTTTTTAACAATTCAATGAAGTTAACACGGCACGGAAATAAACTGCAAAATACAACTTAATCACTTAATATTTACTTAGACATTCAAATGTTTAAAACGTATTAAAGATTATTCCTTGGTTTAATCAAAATTATATTTGTTTGTATAATGAATATGATCATGCTTTTTCGGTGGAAAAATTAGCTATCAATTCTAATAAAAATTTTACTTGATTATTAACGAATCATTGATTTCATCATAACAATAAAAAATTCATTTGTTACTTTAATGATTTATTTATATTTATTTCTACTAAATATGTGCATTAAGGTGTGAAACTGCAAAAAACATATAAATATAAACAGCCTTACTCATCGCTGAATATTTCATTTGTTTGATACAAATCTTAGCAAAATTAACGGATAATTCTACATAACGTATTATTTGGCATTACCATGTATTTTTACAGGCGACAGTAATGTCACGGACGACATAGCTATGTCGTAAGGTGTGGGCAGCCTACCTAGGGAAACAACACCGATCCCTAGCCCTGAATCAGTCTCTACGGTCGCAGTCCAAAGTCCGTCGGCTATCTTAGGGACACATAACGCTTTCCCTCATGTGTTCATCTATTTGTCCGTTGAGCAATGTATATATATATATATATATATATATATATATATATATATACATATATATATATATATATATATATATATATATATATATATATATATATATATATATATATATATATATATATATATATATATATATATATATATATATATATATATATATATATTTAATTGTGCAAACTTGCAGAGGAAAGAATTCCCCATTCCGGCGAGCTACATCCCAACCACCTGCGTGCCACCTCTGCCGCTCAAATAAAAAATTACAGTTTGTCACCAATTTGAAAGGTAACTTGATCGAAAGTGTTCTTAGCTATGATTGAAAAAAATCGGCCCAGCCGTTTAATACTTCTCTAGCTGTATCAATGTATCAGAGCACATGCAAAAATCATTTTGTCTATAGCTTTTTCATACACATATTTCGTATAAAATGATTTAGTAATCGACTTTCAAATGGTTAAAGGTCTTTATACAATTTTGCAAAGTCTTATTGTTCATCCCTCGTATCTGACGGCAAACTGCCATATGTCTGTATGTATGTATGTACATATAACTGCACATCTTTAGGTTTAGATATGCCTATAAGGTTGTCAAGTTTGCGTGACTTCTTGATACAATGACTAACTTTCATTAATTTTTCAATGTTATCTTTTTCCATTTTCGCATTAAAAATTTATATCAAAGGTTTATACAGCACACCAACATTTATTGAACAAAGTTTAATAGACTTGGAAAATTACTAAATAAACGATACTTAAAGTGGGTTTAACTTGTTGAAAGCCAAGGAATTCTCATCATATCTTGTACCATAGTACGATAGAATAGCGATAATTCGTGCCCCCATAAACTAAACATTGCGATAATTCGTAAAAAAATGTGGTGTCTTGAAAAAATCGCGTTCGTATTTTTTTCCAATACAAGATTCCCTTTTAACCTCTTAAAACTCGAAATGCGGAGTAATAAAAATCAGGAAGTAAAGAAACAAACCAAGTGTGACGTTCGACTCGACAATGACATGTACTTTCTTGACCAATTTCTGGGTATTTTCTAACTGATTTGAAAAAAACCCTTTAATTAGTATTCTTTTAATTTGAATACCCTTAAACCGCAATCTTCTTGAATCGAAAAAATAAATGGTTCCTTGCGATTATGTATTATGGTGACTCTACTGTATTTACTTCATTGCCATACAACTACAAGCATAACGACATTAAATACAGTTAGTCTATCTAAAAAGTTTTCGTTAGCGTTTTTTAAGCCTCAAATTAATTTAGTTTTTTAATCTATGAGATTTTTTAGTTTTAAACTGCTGCGTCGTATTAAAAATGTATGATACAAGTGCATTTGCATTGTTAAATTCCCACAATATTTTAAAATGTTGATTTTTTTCTATATTCCATTTCAGTTATGTACCCACACGTTTGTGGGGATTCAGTGGCCATGTGCAAACTGTCTTACACAGTATTGTGGGACGAGTTAAGTGTCCTTGGCCTTTGGGCGAACGTGTTTATTTATCACTGGCCGATGGTTCTACTTTAACTTACGATTTATATCAACCTCTAAAGGAATTTGAGGGTGAGTTTGAAATTTTAATTTTTTCAGTGGAAAAACATACGTACGTATCTTTTAACTGTATATCGTTATCTTAATATGGAAAGGGCCTAACTATTTTGTTTTTCAATTCGACTTAATATGCAGAAAACTTGATCTAACGAAAAATGAGTTATGGCCATTCTATATTAAGGCAACGATATGTACATTAGGGTGGATCGTCAGATTTTTTTTGGGAATTTAAATTTCGAATAGCAAAAAAAGGTGGCATTTTATTTTTAGATGCATGGGAAAAATAATGAAAAAAATATTGTGACCTACTTGTGACCGCAGCATCAAGATTTTGAATATGAGATCAAATCGATCAATGTGAAACATCACATGGTGCAACATTATACATTCTTTATAGCTGTTACAACTCGTTACGCTCAAAATATCCACAATTTTATACATACAAGGTCAGATTTAAGACAGACATAAGATGAAATAATGAAGCAAATTTTCGAACTTCTAAGTCTTTGTCATATCTTGCAAAAAAAAAATACATTTTCTAAGATAATTTGAGGTTGCTGAACACGAAAATGATATTCATTTATTTTTCTTTATGCGAGTTTTCCCGATATTTGCGAAAAACAAGTTTTTTTTTGGTTTTTTTTAGTTTTTTCGTGTATTGGAAAAAATTCCGAGCACGGCTCATCAAAATGAAATAAATTGCACACTGTTGTATATATATCTCTCCATTCTTTCATTCTATACACTGATAGTGCCGATATTATAAAAAAAGTATAGAGTTACAGGTCTTAAAAGTTTAAAAAAGTATATTTTAGACCTTTTCCAAAAAACCATAATTTTAAATTGCTCCATTAAGATGAAAAAATATACTAAGCATATTTTTTTTCGGACTGTATTTCAAAGATAATTTTGTGACGATCACGATGGATGCAATCGCAAAATTCTGATAAAAAATAAGAAAGTTATTAGCCCTTAAGCGAAAACAGCTATATTATTTTTTAGTTATTTTTCATACAAAATTATTTTAAATCAGTTTGTATTAGAAAAATTTTTTTTGATTGAAAATAATTTTGTATTGAAAATAAAATCAACTTTTCTCACTTAATGGCTTAAACCTTTCTTACATTTTGTCAGATCTCCTCGATCTTACTCTTTTTTCATTCGACATAAAAATGTTTTTTACGTGTAGCCTTAAAAAAATTATAAATTTTTTTTTCTATATTAATGCAGTAAATTACAATAAAATTCATATAATTTCTCTATCTTCCAGCCGTGGTAGAGGGCTAAAAGATATGTCGCAAAAAATAAAAAAAAATTGTTTTTGTATATAATTTAGCTAGATGCATCATTCCGGAGGTATTCGAAATTTATTGGATGACTTTTTTTCCTTCATACACCAACGCACCACTCTAATGTACATAAGTATTTATAAGACGGGGGCAGTTTATGTTGTGCAACTTTTAATTCAGCCGCGAGAGAGACAGTAACACAGATTTTCTGTCCTTCTCCCAGCTGAATTAAAAGTTGCGCAACAAAAACTGTCCTGTATGAAATCGTCTAAAGAATTTGGTTATATTGAATTTAATAAATTCAATTAATTTAATAAATTCAATTTAATTTAATAAACTCCTTTATAAAAAATATGAGATACGTTTGAACTTGCAGGCTATTCCGGGAACTTCCCGCTAATATCAAGCTCCAATCGCTAGAAAATCCATAGATTTTCGAAATAATTTAAAATAAAAAATGTCTAAAAAAATTTTTACAACGATATCCCAAGAAGCACTTAACCTATTTAGATAAAATTTGCAGTACTCGACTCAGTTTTTCAATTCACAAAATAGGATTGCACATCGATGTCCGAAAATCGAGTTTTCATTAGCTCTCGACGGTTTCAGGTCTTAGGAAGCTACTCTGACTATTTTTACGATGATTTCCGTATGACTGTATTGCTTAACTGATGGTAACAAAATTTGTTCAATTCTTAAGATTTTGGCTTATGGACGGATCGATTCAACTTAATAGATTTCGAGAATTTTCGAAAATATATTTTTACGTAAATTTTAAGGCACCGTTCCGATATAATACAAAATCTAATCACTTCATACCATCAAAATACAACGTCGCTTGCCGCAAAATTTAATAATCCGTTAGAGAGTTATCGTTGTGGAAAAATTTCGAAAAAAGAGTTTTTTTAACAACTCGAAAGCTCTCGTCAAATCGTTATCTTTATTTGCTCACCTTTTAGGGCTTAGAGAACTGTCCCGAATCCCTTAAACTTTATTTAATACGGTTAAACGGTTCGAGAAACATCTTTGCCAAAAATTTAGAAAAAATTCTAATTGTTAAAAAAAACTATAAATTTTTGAGTGATATTAGTGGGAAGTTTTAGGGACTTACATTTCTTTTTACTAGAAATCCTTGACAAACTAAATGAAACAAAACTAAAACATTATCGCTTTTTATTGCAATTTTTTTATTATTGTGCAATTTTCAGATGACATCACCGTTGCCATATGTCCTGGCATTGGCAATTCATCCGAAAGTGTTTACATACGCACATTTGTTCACTATGCACAATGCCATGGTTATCGGTGTGCTGTCCTTAATCATATTGGTGCCTTACATAGCGTTCAAGTTACCGCCTCAAGAATATTTACATATGGTTAGTTCAACTGCACATTTCTATAGTCTTTAATGCACTTTTAAAACAAAGACAATAAAGAAGACGAAAAAAATTAAACAAGTTCAATTAATATGGAATACAAATTTCATTCAAGGTCACACTGATGATTTTTCTATGATGATTGAGAATCTAACAGAAAAATACGCTGATACACATATTGTAGCTGTGGGCTTTAGTCTGGGTGGCAATTTGGTAACCAAATATATGGGCGAAACTGACAAAATCAAACCACAGAATATAATTGGTGGTATTTCAATATGTCAGGGCTACAATGCAGAAGAGTATGCAATAATTTTTTAGCTAAACATTTTTTATTGTGTATAAATTAAAAAAATAAAACTATCCATTATTTTTCAGAGGCACCAAATGGCTACTGAATTGGCAAAATTTCCGTCGTTTCTATTTGTACGTTATGACTGAAAATATGAAAAATATTATACTTAAACACCGTCATGTACTTCTATCGGAGGAGACACGCCAGCGTCATAACCTAAACGAGCGTGAAATTATTGCAGCCGCCACACTGCCAGAACTGGATGAGGCATATACAAGACGCGTTCATAATTTCCCTACCACAACTGATCTATACCGTTGGAGTTCCTCTTTACACTATTTTGATAAAATTGAAAAGCCTATGATATTTATAAATGCTAAAGATGATCCAATAATTCCAGAAGATTTATTGCCGCCTATTAAGAGTTTTGCCGGTAAGTTCGTTATGTTGATAAAAAATAAAACGTATTGTGTTAAATATATGGCGTTTCTCTTTTGAAAAAAAAAAAACTTGTAAATGTTTGTGTTCTATTCTAAATGTTTGGGTGTTCGTTCGCTCGAATAATTTTTGTTTGATTAACTGAAAAATTCAATTAGAACAATATTCGATCAAACAAAAAAATTTTAAAGTTTATTTTTTCGAATGAATTTTTGCTGATGTTTTAATAAAAACTGCCAAAAATTTCAAATTGTATCAAAATTATCAATTAAATGTATCATATGGAAAGACAAAACCATTATTATTATTTTTTTAAATATTTTAACTAAGGATACCAATACTCAAAAAGAAATATCGGCGATACCGATTCCGATACCGATACGCATATTGAAATTGAATTCAAGTTATAATTAGTAAAACTCAAGTAGAGTATTTTTTTATTATACAAAATTGCAGTGTAAGAGATTATTTATATTTGAAATTGATATTAACCCATTAAAAAAATTGGAAGTCATTTTTAAGAAACTACATTTTCATTGCCTCCAAAGAATCTATATTAAAAATAGGCACATAATTATTAGAAAAGCAAGTAAAAATTTATTTAAGTCATACTAAAATTTGTAATTCCTTTAGAATTAAAAAAAGTATTCACCATGCTTTTTAAAAAATCGATTTTTTAAAGGACATTTATGAACTAATATTCTTCTAAAAGTTTATATATATTCACTAAAATTTACATGAAAACATTGTTTTGCGTTTCAATTCTCATAAAAAGAAAGAAGTTGAGAAAATGGGTAATTATTCATCCTTTTTCCTAGAGAAAAATATCGTTAGAACCCCAAAAAAGAAACATTTCTTAAAATCGCTTTCAATTTGCTGATTGGTAACACAGTGCAACAGTGGTTCTGCAAATCAAACACCACTATGGCGGTTCGTTAGTGTATCTAAATGATGACGATTACCCAAAGGATTTCTTCCCTGAGGTACCCGTTTTAAAGATATCGCTCTTGTCATTTTCAAATGTTCAGCTGTTGAACGGATATTTGTAAGAGGCAAAATTTCACAAACTGTTGCAAATTTCATAATAATGTTTTTAGCTGAAATATAGCTTATGAATCGTAGGAAAATCGTGATACTATTACAAAGCGAGAAAATATTTTTTTCATCGATTTTTTTGCAAAATGTTAAAAAAAACAATATTTTGTAACTTCTTTTCAAATTGTGACTCTACAAACAAGCATTTTTTTACTTTTTAAGGATGAAATTTTGCCTCGGATACGTATATCAACGTGACTGTATAATTTAAGCCCAATATACTAATTTTCCATTGACCTACTTACCTGAAAATCTCATTAAAGTTAAACATTTGAAAAAATTCTTCGAGTATTTATAGTATGATATAAAAATGGATAAACATTTGTAATTAAAATAATTATTTCGATTGAAAGGCAAGGTAATTGTGTTATTTAACTTCGATTTCTTATTATCCTCAGTATTTTGATTCGATTCTAGGAGATATATTAAAATGGCTATTTCAAGGCGAATTCACACCAGGTGGTCGCAAGAGAATCTGTGTTGACATCAGAGGGAGGTACAAATTACAAGGGGCGAAAATAAACATAAGGGCCGTTGAAGCCACCTGTTATGAATTCATCTTGGGATTGACTCAAATCAGTAATATATGGGTTGTTAGGGAAGCACCGTGTGAATGGCTATGAATTTTTAGTTGAAAATATGCTCGACGCCTTTCGTAAAATCGGCATTACGATGTCCCTAAAAGTTAATTTTCTGCATCATCACCTTGATTTCTTCGCTAAGCGATTACCCACTGAATCTGACGAACAGGGTGAGAGATTTCACCAAGTTATTATGCCGATGGAAACTCTATTTAAAGGAAAGAAGTTGGATGCTATGCTCGATGAAGTTAACTGGTGGTCATGTAAGACAAACAGATACAAAACAACCAAAGAAGGGGAAAAAGAGGAAGAAAGTGTAGATAACGAAGAGCTTTTAAGCACTTTGGGAAGTGGTATTGAATCAAATTCTGATTATGAAGATGAAATTC
This sequence comes from Panzeria rudis, assembly GCA_956483635.1. Classification (NCBI taxonomy): domain Eukaryota; kingdom Metazoa; phylum Arthropoda; class Insecta; order Diptera; family Tachinidae; genus Panzeria; species Panzeria rudis. The sequence continues at coordinate 129,316,930 of OY101449.1, read as the reverse complement.
AACTGCCAGCTAAAATAACACTGTTTTAGTTCTACACTAAAATGGTTTTTTAAACATAAAACTTATTTTGCAATATGAATAAATAAATTTTCAGTTATTTTTTTTTGTGTCATACTATTGAAACTCGAAGAATTTATCAAATGTTTAACTTTAATGAGATTTTCAGGCAAGTAGGTCAATGAAAAATTAATATCTTGGGGTTAAATTATAGAGTCATGTTGTTCTACGTATCCGAGGCAATATTTCATCAATTAAAATTATACAAATGCTTGCTTGTAGAGTCACAATTTGAAAAAAATGACGAAAATTTGTTTTTCTTTTTAACATTTTGCCAAAAAAAGTCGATGAAAGAAATATTTTCTCGCTTTGTAATAGTAGCACGATTTTTCTACGATTCATAAGCTACATTTTAGCTAAAAACATGATTATCAAATTTGCAACCGTTTGCGAAATATTGGCTCTTACAAATATCTGTTCAACACTTGAAAATTTGAAAATGACAAGAGCGATATCTCGAAAACGGAAGAAATCCTTTGGGCAATCGTCATGATTTGAATACACTAACGAACCGTCATAGTGGTGTTTGATTTGCAGAGATTAACCCTCAATTTGTTGCATAGTGTAATCGAAGAAACTTCTTGCAGTGGCAAGCATATATAAAAATCATTAGAAATAATCCAAATTTTTACTACTTCCGCATGACAAATTTTACATTTTCATGATTTCTTTGGAGTTTAGTTTTTTGCTGGGAATAAGATTTTAAAAAACAATAAATTGAATTTGAATTCATGGTAAATTAAAAAAAAAATAATTTTTTTTACAAAATAGTGTGAAATATTATTTATATTTTAAATTGATATTAATAATATTTAAAAAACAATGAATTGAATTTGAATTCATGGTGAAATTATCAAAAAATAAATAATTTGTTCAAAAAAGCTCTGAAAATTTTTTTTTTAAAGTATCATCGTATAGACAGTAAAATATCGCCGATACCGATGTATCGGCAAATCTGAAGTATCGCCGATATATTGGTATCGGTATCGGTTACATCCTTAAATTTAACTGCCTGTCCCACGATGTTGAAAGAATTCTATCTTACATACAATTAATGTACTATATGTAAAACAAAAACAAAAATCTAGAATATGTTTTTTTTTTTAATGAAATTGTGCGAAAGAAAGAATTCTTTCGACATCGTGGGATAGGTAGTACATTAAATAAAATATGCAAGAGTTGTTCATTCTTCTATAGTGCATTTACATCTGAGGGAAATCTAGTACTTACGAGATATGGAGGTTAGGGTTTTTTCCCGGGAAAATCGCTTATTTTTGTTTCCCGCTATCCCGGGAATTTTACGCGGGAATTCACGGGATTAAAAATCTATTTATATACATAAAAAAGTACTATTTTGACACCCAAAAATCCTTTTTTTCTCTAAATTGTTATCGTTCATCATGAAATAATATCTATGACTTAACTGCAAAAAAATATTAATTTGTGTCACTACTCTTTAAAATTTCATACAATTTCGTTTTTTAAGTGCACGTTCTATACCTGCACTTTTAAGATAAATGCTTTTCATTTTTGGTACTTTGACACAATTTTCATACAAAAATTCAATCTTACCTGCATTTTGACTTAACTGCACAAAATATTTGTTTTCTGTGTTTATTCTTAAAAATCGATTTTTGAGTGCACCTTGTATGCCTGTACCTTTATAATATTTCTTGGCAGCTTTAAATTATTTTCATATAAAAAACCAAAGTTAGCTGCACACACTTAATAATTGTGCTTACTTGCACATTAAGGCAGATAAGTACATTTAACCTAACATCATTTTTGATTTATCTGCACAAAAAATTGTGAAAAGTTGACTGTGCAGCTAAATCAAAATAGCTGTATATTAAATTATTTTGGATTGAAGAACGAAGAGAAAAAATGTTGTCTCTTTAATTAATTATTTAAAGGAAGCAAATTTTTTTAGTAAAAGCAACTGCAATATTTTCAATATGCGCCAAAATTCACGGTAATTAAATATTCAGAAAATCTTTATGCACGTTTTTTTATGCATTTAATGACGAAGAAAATGGGGAAACATATGTTACTTCAGATGACGGTGATGCAAGATAGGACTTTCGAGCAAATTTTAAACGCTTCTATTAACAAAGAAGCTGCAATTATTTTGAGACAGCCGAAAGAGGACGAAAAATATTGATTATTTATACAACGTCATCTTAACTATCCTGGCAACTTCTGTAGAGGGCAAAAGTATTTTCTTAACAACAGAAAATTGTGTTACTTAAATAAAAAACCGATTGTGAGATGAAATAATTAATACATTAGTGGAGTTCAGTATTTGATGCAAATGATCTTGCGAAAGTGCAAATGCTACGATAGTAGCTTTCTTATGAAATCCAACAACAAAAGATATTAAATTTCATAAAAAACCTACAATATTTTGCAGTTGCACTTTCCCAAGACCACTTGCATCAAACACTGAAATCCGCTATTGACTGTTTTAAAAAGCCATTTGCAACAAAGAATATAAAAGTAAAAATTTTCTAAGGGCAGATAATTTTCATTGCATACCAAGAAGTAAAGGACTGAATTTAATATTCTAAGACTGCAACATTTATCCTAGATAGCTTTTTAATCACTCTTTTGATCAATTCCGCCCTCTGACAACAACGTGTTAAAATCATGGATGAATGATCAGAAATAAAACAACTTTGATTTCAGTTCATCAGTGATTTTACTAATGATTTGTATGCTCTCTTTTTGCTTGGTCTAAAATAGTTTTCAATTACGACGTTTCCTTAAAATGTCGCTAAAAATATTGGTATTTTTTACCTAATTAGCTTTGTGATTTCATAAGTTTTTTGTTTTTTTTATCTCATTTCTTTAGAAACTGTTTTGTTTGTGAAATACTTTTAAAATAAAGCTTACTTTAAAATAAAGAATGATTCAATGATTCAATTTGCTCATATAAACATCATATAAACATCCCGGGATCCCGGGAATTTATTTTTTATTTCCCGCTCTCCCGGGAAATAAAAAAGTCCGGGAATAAAAAAACCCTAATGGAGCTAAATCTAGTTGATTTTTACTAGATTTCCCATACAAAACGAAATCTACTTCGTCACTAGATTTTGACAAAATCTACCAAAATCTATTAGTACTTATTGTTCATATTGCACTAAAAAATACTACGCTTTTCAAGAATTTATACTTTATAAGTTGTGCGCAGTACACAGAAAAAAGTTTAAGCATAAATATGTAGTATGAAAAAGTTCATAATTTATAGTATGAATTTAGTTTTGAATAAATAAATTTATGAAATTTAAATTGCTTTCAAAGAAACTTTAAGTGATTTTTTATTTATATAAAGAAAAATACAGTTTATTTCAAATACATAGTATGTTTGGCAGAAAGGAAAGAGTTGTACCTAGTACAACAAGCTATACGAGTTCAATTCTATAGTTGTTTTGCATTTGCAGTCTCTTTTATTCTATGCAGTTTGACATTTCAAAATAAAAAAGCTAAATCAACTGTCTCTGGTATGGAAACGAAATCTTAATAAATATCAAAAAAGGTTGGTGTTGTAAACGGTATAGAATTCGACAAAAGTGTCAATTAAAATCTACTAGATTTCGCTCTGGTGTAACCTGTAGTATTTAAGTTTCTGTTTTTTTTATGTTTTGATATTTTGCTTTCATACATAATCTGCGTTTAAATACAAAAATCAATGAATAATTGTATATGTTCGCACTTAGACGCAAATGCCAACAAGCAGTCGTGGCCGAGCGGTTAAGGCGTCTGACTAGAAATCAGATTCCCTCTGGGAGCGTAGGTTCGAATCCTACCGACTGCGAACTTTATTTTTTTTTATAGATTAAAAAATATTAATTTATCTTTTTCTATTTTTCAGCATCTCGTCACAAGACTTGTTACATCGAATTGGCTCATGGTGGTCATTTAGGATTCTATGAAGGTGGTCTTATCTATCCAAACCCGGTAACCTGGTTAGATCGTACGCTAATATCTATGATTGGGGCATTATTTATGATTCATATAAGTCCCTCAAAACATCAGATCTCAACAACGCATTAAACGAGTTTGCTGAAACAAATTAGCTTTATTTCTGAAGATACAAAAACCACTTAAGGGAAAATATAAAAACTTTAATATTGACATTCACAAGTTGATCTAAGTGTTGTATCGGCGGCATATGATAAGGCTTTTTAAACCTTATAACATTCTTGTTGATATTCTTCATGACGAAAAACTATGCGGCAAAATACCAATAACAATTTTATAAAACTTAGCACCTACAACCGATACAACAGTTAGTACACCCTTGTGAATTCCTCCAATAACAAATTCAATTTACAATTGAACTGATATTCAGAATGAAATTTAACATTTACAAACAACACACTTTAAATAACTTACAATAAAATAAAAATATTAATAATCATATTTAAATTATATATTATAGAACAAAATATATAACAGTACATAGGCATTAGAGGGCTGCACGAATATACTCGAAAGTACTCGTATGTATCTTTGTGTGTGTATGTATGTGTGTTTTTTGTATAAATGTGTGTATATATGTATGTATATAAATATATTTGGTCGTGGCTATGTATGTACCACATATACATACATGTATACATAAGTATATATATAAGAACATACATCTATGCACACACGGAATTCATACGAGTACATTCTACGAAAACATTTGAGTACACTTTGCAGCCCTCAAATAGGCATTGTGCTTTAAATGAAAAAAAACAGAAAACACTTATAAGAAACTATTACAGCCCAATTTTTTAAATCACCTTAAGAGATTTGTGGAAAAAATTCAAATACATTTAACATTTTCAAACATTTTTAAGGAATTATTTTAAATCGATAGAAAAATGTAAAAACTTGTGGACAATAGTTATGTAGTTCCAGACATTTTGATATTTTTCAAAACGTCGGTAGATTATTAAATTAAACTTGTGTACAAAAATGATACAATTTTTGCTTTCATATGATTTCTATGAATCACAGACTAATTTAAAAAAAACATTTCTTAAAATTTTAATGACTATTATTGTAGGTATAAGTTTTTGGATTTAACATTTATCGATTGCAAAAACAATTAAAAAAATTTCGAAACACACGGGAAATCCTCTAATAGATTTATACATGAGAACGTCAAACTTAATCCTATTAGTATTAGCTGTGTTCCCGTATTTGATAAATTGTAATAACACAGACTTAAAGTGAAATATCGTTTTGAACAAAACTAAAAATTTTCTAATCAGTTTGATGCACAGAAAAATAAAGTGTGTTCTCACCCAGCGTTGCCATATATTTAAAAAAAACTTCTTATTTCTGAAAAAAAAACTTTTTTGCTCAAAAAACATTTTTTTCTACAAAAGTGCCAAAGAGCTCATTTTAAGGAATGTACGAAAACGGCATAGTTGTAGAGGGAGTAAACACAATTAAACACTGTTGCAGTAATAATGGAGTGAGAACATATTTGATCGTATCATTGCATAAACAATCACTTAATATTTTCATCCGATATACTATACTGCACATTTTAAATTATGTACATATTTATAAAAAACTTCAAAAAACTTTATATAAAATTAAAACTTTTTGGCATCTCAAAAAACTTGCAAAACAAAGGGAAAAATTGACAAATGGCAACGCTGCTCTCACCTATCACTTACAGATATTTAATGGGCATATTTAATATTTCCAATAGCTACACCAGAATATTTCACCTTAAGTCGAGAACAGTATGCCTGATTTCGACGAACAAAACACCACGAGATGCATGATAAATTTACCTTTAAACAATCTTAACATAATTATTTGAACAAATCAGTGGCTCCTTAGTTACTCACATTTTAGTATTCGGACTAAGCGCGCCAAATCTTGATGTCACTTGCCAAAAGTACCTAGTACATTTTTTTAAACGTGGCAGGTTAAAGTTGGGAGTAGTAATAATTTTAAGTACATCGTTTGGAAAAACGTAATATTTTCTTTAAAGCTCAGGCGAGGAGAAAAAAAAAATAAGAAAAGTGAAGATTTGTACTCACAGCAATAGAAAGATCCTCACACGGTAAGTTTTTTTAAATGGCAACACCTTTTAAAATAAGTGACATATCGTCAGCTTATTATTGGTTTGGCGCACCGACCATTTTTAAAAAAATTGAGTTAGGTACGCGATATATATATTTCAGATGTCCTCTTTCTGAATCCAAAATCTGTTTCACGAAATCGGCTATGGTTTTTGAAATATCGAGCATTGACTTTGGCTCATATCCACAAGTTTAACGTCTACTGAGTATTGGTTTGCTTTACAAGCCACTATTTAAGGTATGCAGCATATTTTTTGAAAAAAAGTTTGATATGCAGCACAAAACAAGATTTTTCATTTTCAGAAACAGGGTACTAACTTTTGATTAAATGCATGAAAGTTCATAAAAATTCACATTTTTGATCAGAACATATGCCGGTAGCAATGGTGAAAATATAAAAAAATTCTATCGGGTACATTTTGAGAAAACTTTATCTAAACTTTCTTTGCCGTTTTTCTCCATTCCGAGTTTGTGGCATATGCGCCAAACCAATAATAAGCTGACGATATGTAGATTTTTTAAAACTTTTTTCGGAGCACTTATTATTTGCCCTATTACCCGCTTTCGGCTTAATGTTTATGACACACCCTGTATATTGGTCTCGAGTTAAGGTAAAATGTAGTGTACATAGTGGAAATAGTAGATATGCCCATAAAAAAACATGTAAATGATAGAAAGAACTGACGCCACAGTATTTTTTGCGCATCAAACTGATTAGACAAATTTTGGTTTTGTTCAAAATAGAAAAATTTCCTAATTTGTAAGTCTGTGTAATTTGTACAAATTATTACTAAATTTTATCGGATTGCGTTCAACATTATTTTAAAAGCAACATAAATAATTTTTTATATGTACATGGAGATTGTCTGAGAGTTAGAAATTGCAAATGTTTTTGTTGTGGAAGTAAGGCTAACTTATTTTGTTGGAGACTAGTATGTACTAAAAAAAAGCAATATTTTTAAATCCGTTTTTCGTACATATGTATATGGAGTTTGACGTTCGTCATGATATGAAAAAAAAATCATCATTGTATGAATTAGGGATGAGAAAATAGTTCAGAAAGTCACAAGCTCTTAACAAATAATTCAATACAATTGACACAGTTTTTGCTGTTATATTACATTATAATAGTAAATGAAGTGATTTATAAAATGTGGCATTTATTGTTAAACGAAAACGATTGTAAGATATTAAATATGTATGTGTAATTGACAAGTTTACAAAAAAATAAACTAAAAACGAACAGTCTGCATTTTATGCTTAATAAAATAAAAATCCAAACTTTTTTGAAGTATTTACATGTAACATAAAAGATATATGCAAATAATTCTTTAATTTTATTTAGTTTGTTTTTTACCTTTTCTAAAAATAAATTTTTCGTATTAATAAAGCAACAAATTTATATGAAACCACTGTTTAGTTTTTTATATATATTGTTAGCTGCATTTTAGATTTAATAAAAAAGATAACACTAAAAGCCTTTTACATAAACGATTGTTAGAGTTAAAGTACACATTAAAAGTTTTCCTACACAAAATTCGTGTAATATATAAAAAAAATAACAATAATAATCGTTTATGAATAAGGCGGTAAAGCTTTTGTACTTTTTATAAACTAAAAAACAAGTTAAAATGCTTAAGGCAAAATAAAATAGAGTAATCTTAAAAAACATTTTAATTTTACACAATAATAAAAGGTGTGTGAAAATTGAAGTTAAATCAAATAAATTAGACTTGAAAGTTCTGTTACATTTTCACACACATACACACACATTTTATAAAAAAAAAACATTAAATAATAGGCCGATTGCTTAAGGCGTTGGCGTAAACGCCTAAGTAGTTGGCGTAAACGGCTAACGGCCATTTTCACAATGTAAGATTAAAAGTTAACATGGACTTTAACGAAAAGTTAAGCATACAAAACTTGCCGTTAACATCCACGTTAACTCTTAATCATACGATGTGTAAATGGCCGTACGTCGGTTTTTTGTAGTAGATTAAAGAACACGAGTCGTGTGTTGCTTTATTCTACTACACAAAACGACAGGCGTTTACGCCAGCCTCTTACACAACCTCTTAGCTTTGTTTCTCAACGATAACAAATAATGGGCCTGATTGTGTAAGGGACTGGAGTAAACGCCTATGTCATTTTTTGTAATATATTAAAGCAACACACAACCCGTGCTTTTTAATCTACTACAAAAAACGACTTAGGCATTTACGCCAACGCCTTAGACAATCAGGTCCAATAAGAATTTCTTAAATCATTTTTGTTTCAATTGGACTGATCATGTTATAATAATGTAATATGTTTACCTATACGGAAACTTCTTTCTATGTCCGTCGTTTTAGGAAATCGTAATATTCATTTTTTAAAACAACAAGCTTTCGAAACGATAATATCACTTAAAGCCCGTTCACACAATGAACAGTAACTGTCGTGATAGTACTGGCAGCTCATTTCTATGAAAAATTGTGTCAGCTATTGTTACCGCCGCACCGAACCCGGTTTTGATGGTGCTAATTTGATTTTGAGACTTTGCGGTCGTGACATCAACTGTCATGAATACTGTCAGTGTGAGTGGGGCTTTACAAACATGACTGTAAATATGAATATTGTGAAGCATAGTTAATAATTTTTCAAATTCTTTTTATTTTTTATTTTTTGATAAATGTATTTTTGTATTTTAGATAATTATTCAAAATTACAGCAAATTGTATGCCTGTATGTGTATATTATATAGAAATGCAAAAAATTAAAACAATTTATAAAAGCAAAATATTAACTCCTAAAAGAGATATATTCAACAAAAAATATTTATGTTTATGTATGTGATAAAATTTGTAATTAGGAATGATATTTCTAAATAAAACAAAATTTTTGTCAAAAAAGGAAGTTTGGACTTTATTATTTAAAAATCCAGCAGCAGTTGTGATATTTTCATTATTTATGCATATTTTCATTATGGATAACATTTTAAGTTTTTATCCACTTTCGATCTATTTGCCTTGAAATTTTTGAAATCGAATGGATTATGCAATAAATTATAAAACTATGGATTTTGTTACTATTTGTTGTACTAAACAGCTTTTGAAATGACAACAAACAATTTTTGAAAATCGTTAAAAATTTCCTTCAAAAATTTAAATTCAATACACAGTAAATCAATTTTTATTCGATGAAAGCAAATTAGCAATTGGATAATATCCTTTCAAACAAGGTACATATCGACGCCTTTGCACTAAAAGATTGTAAGCGACATTTTGTAAAATAAAATTTTTTAATTGAAATCAAAATTTTATAAGCCTACCCATAGTTTGCATTTGTCAAAATGTCAAAATTGTTGATAACTGTTGAAATACATGCTGTAAGAATTGATCGTAAGCGACAGCTTATGAATATAAATCACACTTAAATACAATAAAAATCCTTTCTCTTTAAAAATTTAGTTTTTGTCACTGACGACCATTTCACGAAAGGGTCGATATGCAAAGAAAGTAATGTATGATGTATGTACGATGGTATAAGTTATTTGATTCGAACCACCCTTTGACTCTGGGTTGTGCTTTAAAGAGAAGTATGTACATATATATATATCGAAACACAATGGCTGAAATGATTTTTTTCTGTTCAGCACATAATGAAATGCAATATGTATAAACTTTAAACATTTCAAAAACAAAAATTTGTATTCAGTGTCATAAGTTTCTTTCATATTGGCCCTGATTGTGTAAGGAGCTGGAGTAAACGTCTATGTCGTTTTTTGTAATAGCTTAAAGCAGCACACAAACCGTTCTCTTTAATCTACTACAAAAAACGACTTAGGCGTTTACGCCAACGCCTTACACAATCAGGCCCATTATTTGTATTTTATCTTCTGGATTGCTTCTTGAGTGGGCAACAATTTTAAAAGCGATTCCCTAAATCGTTCGAACAACTATCACATACTATTACTCGTTAAAATTTTCATACGAAAACGATTAGTATCGATCATTAATTATTTATTTGAATACGACTTCCATCACATACCTCAAGCATTAAACAAATTTTAGAACATGTTTTTAATGTAATTGTATTAATTATTACAATTGCATTGTTCTTTAAAGAACGATACCACCGTGAGGCAGACACCACATGTTACAAAATAAGAATCACTCACTAAAAAAAAGCACCTTTCTTCGCAGTCGGTAGGATTCGAACCTACGCTCCCAGAGGGAATCTGATTTCTAGTCAGACGCCTTAACCGCTCGGCCACGACTGCTTTTGTGTATATGATGGCTTTTGAAATATTTAACATAGTCAAACACGTAAACTAAACTGCCTTAGCCACACACTCAGTGACACTGTACTATCTTCAGTAAATCAATTAACACAATGGACTAGCAAATATCGAAACCATTCACAATAGTATTTACCATCATTACAAATTCACCCATCGCCCCCAGCCAGTATGGCCATATCAAAAAAATATTTTGCTGCTAAACACTTCAGTAAAATAATAAACACAATGAATTAGCAAATACCAAAACCATCGACAATTATTATTGTATATGGCCATCATTACAATTTCACACATTGCCCCCAGCCAGTATGGCCATATCAAAAAATATTTTGTTGCTAAATCGGATTACAAATTGTGCTAAACAATGTTAAAACAATATTGATATGCTAATATATAATGCTAACATTTTTAAAGTTCTTTTTAACTAGGATTTCTGCATAAGTCGTTTATTTTTCATAATTTACACCTATTTTCTAGCAAGTATTTGATTTTATTCGAATAAAACAAGAATAACTCAAAAACAATCAAATAGAAATGATTTATTAGGCCTGTTCTGTATTCCATCCGAAAGGAAAATGTTCGGAGCTATCAAAACATTGCTATAACAACAACGATATTATGTTGCAATGAATTAAAAAATACCCTTAAATTTGAATATCTGTAAGATTTAAAGACGTTTTGTAATTGTAACTAACGAATTATTTGATATGAAAAACTCATAAGCAACAATAAAACAGCCGCAACATTTGAGCCTTTTGAAATGCCAATTTTTATTTTGGATTTTTTTTCAGTTCTATTTCAAAGTTTTAATTCAATGCGACAGTTATACAATACAAAAATTACAACGATTGAAATGTGTAAAAAAATTACATGGAATTGAAGTAATGGCATTTTCCTACTACGTTTGCCCCTCTACAGAATCCGGAAGTATACCCGTTCATATGAAATAAAATTTTTCCACATCGATCTGTATATGGAGCATTTATAAGTGAACAAACATATAAAAAAATACAAACGAGTTGATAACCATAGGGTATATAGAGGCCAACCTGGAACTTAAAAAACATAAGTCTGCTGTCATAAACCTAAGTCTAAGAATATATTAGTAGAACATTTTGTATTAGTATTGGTTTAAAATAAAAATTTTCCCACATCACTAAAACCGCACTTGGTTGCAAAAAGAAGTTGTGGCTGGTCATAATGTCCACGTTGTTGACGTCAATTGACTTTATTTCCCACCATGGTAACAGGACTGAAGAATATAAAAACATATAAGGATATAAATATGTACATTTTTAATTGTTTTAATTTCTAAAAGTATGGATATTATGACAATTTTAAAAGTTCCCATAATAATAATAATATCATAAAATCGATGGACATTATGTCACTCAAAAAAGTGTCATAACGTCCATGGACATTATGGCACTTTTGACTTACTCCGTTACGCAGATCACTGCAAAAGGTCTATTTTAAAACGCTCTGGCTAATTCAATAACGAAAATTTTGAAAAAAAAGTTTTGCTATGATCTGCTTTATAGTATTACCTTTCAAATAGCTATAAATATCGGCTAAGTTTTATTGGAAAAAAAATTTTATTATTACGAAGAAGAGGGAAAATCGACTTTTTTCAAAATATTAATTGAAACTGTGTATAACTTTTGACGGAGTTGGTATTTTTGAAAATATTGTTGTCAGAATATTAATAATTTTGTTAGTAATCAACGAAAATATTTTTTTTTGCAAATCGGAAAAGGTTTGACTTCCCATTTAGCAAAACCGTGGACCATGGTGGGTAAAAAAACAAATATTTTATTTTTTAATCGAATATCTCCTAAACTGTAAGCGAAAGCCCATAATGTAGTAGACTCTTTTTACCTCATAGATAGGAGAGTCTACGTGCAAAATCTCTTTTTTATCTGATCAAAAACATCAGCTTGTTTCAAATATTTCAGAAGCCCGAAGTGACCCGCTTTAGAGATATAAAGTCAAAACTCCAAACTTAAGCTCAGCAGTACCTTTTTAAATGCTGTATGAAATTTTATAAGAAACGGAATGCGCGTTTAGAAACTGCAGATTTATTTAAATTTTTTTCCAAAATCCCCCACTGTGCCGCGCAAGAGATTATTAATATTTAAAATTGATATTAATAAGATTTGAAAAACAATGAGCTTAATTTGAATTCATGATAAAATTAGCAAAACACAAATTATTTTTTACAAAAGAACAGTGTAATATATTTTTAATATTTAAAATTGGGGGATAAGGGGGTGTATAACCCACTAATTAATTAGCTAGTAGACAGGCATTAAGTGTCTGAGTGTGTTACTTCTCTTTAAAAACATTGAAATACAATTATATTAAATAAAAAGACTTGCCAATATTTTTTACTTTTCTAATATGGGAAAGAATTTTGAGGAAAATTTGTGTCAAGTTATTAAGTTGCCTAGAAATATGATGGTATTGCAGCTATCACTTGGTCTTATTTTCACATTTATGCTTTTGTGCGGATGTATCTCAATTTAAACCGAAATTATACCTACGCAGCAAAAAAATATCATGTTTCTGGAGACAGTAAAAACTTTCATGCCTTCCACATGTGATCTTTTGGAGTGCTTCCGAGGATGCTCAAAAAGAAGGCAGAGATATCTCAGTGTTCATAATGTTTAAATTACCAATTTAGGCAGAATTTTACGTTTCTTCAACATGACCCAGCAGCTAAATTTACAACTAGATACTCTTTGACACAGTCATATTACTAGTTGTAATGTTACTGGTCAAAAAAGGACAGTCATATTCCTAGTTGTAGCAAGACTAGTAACGATACTAGTAAAAAAATAATAATCATATTACTAGTTGTATCGAGACATTAACGATACTAGTAAAAAAAGGACAACATCTTCAGGTATACCACTTGTATATAAAACATATTTTTAGCTCTTAAGAAACAAGTAGAAAGTGGCTCAGTGGGTAGAGTAAGGAATGTGTGTTCGTACCCCGGTTGAGCCAAAGTTTTTTTAAGGAGTTACAAAATCTAAATAAACAAACTAGTAAGAGCACTAGTTTAAAACAACTAGGATTCCAACTGGGATATAACTGTATACAAATGAACTAGTTGGGCTCCTATGACAACCTAATGTTAAAATCAATAGTTCGATATATGAAAAAAGGACAAATGGGCAACTAGTCTGAAGTAAAAAGCAACTAGTATAGTTCTAACTGCATACTAGTTACTTTGTCAGTTCCGAATACTAACACACTAACACATTTGAAAACTCAAAACCCATTTAAAGTATGCTCTCTTTCTACATTTCCCACCTATTGCATGGAAGAGAGAAATTTATAATAAAACACGATTTGTTTTGTCTGTGGTTTAACGATGATAAAATGAGACATGCTTTTAGAGTATTTTCGATGCTTCGAAAGAAGCGCTTTTTTATATCAAAAACAAGAACTCCATGCATGTTCGAAGCGCTTTTCAAAGCAGTAGAAACAACAAAACTAGCTTCTCTCGTTTATAAACCTGCTTCGGCCGAAGCAGTAGTTTTTGCTGGGCACTAACAAGCTTATACCGGCATTTGCTAATATTTTTGAAATGTTAAGCGCACACTGCCGTTTACTTTTTTTGAGATCTGACTATGTTGCAACAAAGAAGCGATAATTATTTATGTATGTATATACTTTTAATCTACATAAATATATTAATATTTCAATACATCAAGCCAGCGTATGCCCACTTAATCTTGCAAATCTATACAAGTATAGACAGACAGACGCAAAATTTAAGGAAAACTTGAAAATGTAAACAAGGTCAATTATATTGAAGTACATACTTGCATCAAGTAGTTGTAACTCACCTGGTTATAATTAATTAAAATAAACAAACGATAAAATACAATGACGTAGGAATATACAATGTAATTATATTCTTTATTCTCATTTATATATAATCAGGTGTTTTAAGCAAAAGTATTCAGTTGAAATACATTTTGAAATAAAGTAAAACGTTTATAAATTATAGCATAAAAATGTCTTTTACAGTTCTAATTTTTGCATTTGGTGTTATGGGAATAGCATTAGCAGAGTGTAATAGAATTTATGACATAATTTTACCTTTGCAAAATCATTATTTGTTTTTGCTTTTTTAGACGTTACAAATAGTTCGCAAGAACTACAAAAACACAAAGACTCTTTGCAATTAAATGATTATAATGACGATTGCTTACGTGGGTGTCCTCGAATACTTGATCCGATTTGTGCTGTAGATGAAAATCATCCCGAAGACTTTAAATATTTTCATAATCAATGTTTAATGGAAAATGAGAATTGTCATCAAAGTCGGGGTAAGTTCTTTGTTGTCAAACTTTACTTATTCCTCATACAATTTGATGAAATAAAATTTCATAAAAAAATCTTTGTAATACTTTTACATACATAACTCCTTCATTCTACATTTCTATTTGCCATTCACATTTTAAAGCTTGGAAGCCCACACAGATGCTTTTGTGTATTAAGGATGTGGATCCGTTGGTTCGTGATGATTGTATGCGTGCCTGTCCATTGATTTATAATCCTGTGTGTGCTAGTGATGGAAAAAATTATGAAATTTTTGGCAACCGATGCAGTTTTGGCATGGAAAACTGCTTAGCCAGCGGTAGTAAGTTTTATTCTCTTTTTTTGGTTGCGTTTTTTTCCAAATCTAAAATGACAAACCTTTTAAAATGTTTCATCACTTTTTTTTTGTATTTCTACTTTTTTTTATGGTGTGCATCAAATCGCTTTTAGAATGGTTGGAAGTGCAAGCTGAACAATGTGGTTTGTGAAAAATTGAATTATGATGAAAGCTTTTATCAAATAAAATTTAAAATTGTGCGAAAATTTTATATATTTTTATTACATTATTATGCAAGTTTACCATAAATAAAAAAAAACAAATTTTATTTTATTTTTCGTAATTTTTATTAAATTATATCAAAATGGTTTTATTTATGATTCTAATTTTTTTGCTGTTGCATGTTATACATTTATTAACTGTTAGTTTTACTTAAAGAAGAAATTATAATAATAGCTTTGTTATTAATATTATTTATTTATTTTTATTTTGAGCATCTATAATATTTATTTCTCAATTTATTGTTTTACATATAATTATATTTGTACATAGATTAATTTACAAATAAATATTTTATTTTAATTTATTTGCTTATTTGTGCTTCATGCATTTTTATAACAGTTATACTATAGACTGAAATTTGTTTTTTTTTCTCAATTGAAATAATAATATTAAAATAGTTTTCAGCAATTAGAGGTAGGACATACATACTACGCACATGACGTGTATCGACTGTCTTGAGTAAAATTGACAAGGTTCTAACGAATTATTCTGGTAGAGAGTACCAAATAAAAAATATATAGTTATTAACTTGAACGCACAATACCACCATATATTAATTAAAATAGTCTGTAGCTCGGAAACAACTGTACTATGTCATTTTAGTTAACTTTTCAGTACGCAAGTTTTAATGTTGTAAAATACATTGAACAGAATGGAAAATCATACTATATTTCTTCTCCTATCCTTAGTTGGGGCGTCATTAATATATATTTTAGGGTATTCCCGGAAAGGTATCGATGAGAGGAATTAAAAAATTTAACTTTTAGAAAATAGCACTATGTCAACATGGAACAGTTTATCTCCGAAGTACAGATATTTTTAAGGATTAATTTCGTACTTAATCATGATATAAATTGTAGTAAATTTTCTCTAGTTATGGCGGCGGGAGCGCCTGACATACGAGGTGGCAAAGCTAAAATTGGGAAAACTACCAAAACTCACCGGAAAACCTTCCAGATAAAACTGCCAAATGACTGTACTCTATAAGTCACCATAGTAAATAAAGCTGTAAATGTTATATTTATTTATATATTGTTAATAAGTACGATATTAACCCTTGAATATTCTAAATTCTGAGTAATTTTTGATGTTTAAGTTGAGGGTATAGCTTTGCTTTCTTTAATAACTTATAGTGGAACTTTATGAGAAATATTTTTGTAGGTCATTTTAGCCCGCGAAAGGTAGAAAAAGACCTATGGAACCAGGAGCTAGAGGGTTAATATGTTCCACAAAAATCATTATAAAAAGTTATTTAATTAGTTTGGCTTAAGTTCGTTTTCAATTTAGGTCCCTATTATGATTCACATCTCAACTAGATTGAGTATTATTGTATTATGATTCATAACTAATTTTAGTTGTCTTCGAAAAAATGTTCGAAAAAGGTTCTTATCTATACTCTCTGTTTTTTGATATTATCAATTTAGCTGTGAATCATACTAGAGGCCTTAGGCTGGGGCCACGCGGCGTTTCTGCTTTTTATATTAAATTTGAAGTTAAAAAAAAATTTAGAGTTTTCAAATTTAATATAAAAAGCAGAAACGCCGCATTTTTAAAACGCCCATGTGGCCTCAGCCTTGATTTTTTGATTAAATGACAGAAATAAAAAAGCTTAAAAAAGTTGAACACCACAAAGAAAAACATAGTGAAGTTCCGAACCTTTAAAAACCGAAATAGTTGAGAATAGTCACGAGATGGCGACTCAACTGTTAATTGGTTATAAGAGTAAATAGGATTTTCGTTCATTGGTCGTCTAGGTGGAAAAGAGCTCTGATGAGAAGACCGTGGTCTTCTCGAAACGTCTGATGTCAGCTCAACCTTCCGTATAACGAAATTTTTCTTAGAATGTTTAATTATTACATTCTTTATTCGAAAGATGAAAATTAAAACTAACTTAAGCCAATAACTTTGGATAAAAACCATACAGTTCAACTAAATTCATAACTTAATTGCTAAAAATAATTATCGTAGTGTTTTACATAAAAATGCAAGAAATACTTAAACATAAGGGTTACACGATTTTCTACGAAAATTCACTATAACAACAAGCAAACGAGAGTGGGGGAAATGTTACTCCTCCTAAAACGAATATCAGATGTAAATTTTCGAATCACTCGCTAGAGCCTTGTCATTTTGAAAAAAAAGCTTGATTTTATTGTACAGAGTTATAAAACTGAGACAGACGGACATTGAGTCCGAAACAAAGTATGAATGAACGGGACTAGTTTGGAAGTTTGTTCTCAAAAAGGGAATTCTGAGGTCCCAGAGGTAAAAATATATCAAACTGATTTCTTTTAAAGTTGGGTAGTCCCAACTGTGCGAAAGAACAATGCTACAGATTTTATAAAAGTCAAACTTTATATATAAAAATTAGTGTATATTTTTTGCATGCAACTACCAGCCAACTATCAGCTGGGTCATCAATAATATCTGTTATGTATTCGGCATGAACAACATGACATAAATGTTTTTGCGTTAATTATGGTGATTGTAAGCCTATCACGGGCTTTTTTAATGTTGCATATGGGCAATCTCACAGAAATTTAAACTTTTTGTCACGTACGGTGATCAAGCAATTAAGCTACGTGCGGTCTACAAAAATATAAAAAGAATTAAAAAATCAAATTTTCGTTAAGATTAATTTGTCAATATCCTACCTGACAAAAATTTCACTTTTCTGTGGAAACGCCCCTATTTCAAATACATATTCAAAAAAACATAGTAAATTGTTTTCTTTACAATTTGTAAATATTTTTAGATAAATTGTTTTATAGATTTAAACATTTTATTCACTGAAAAAAACACATTTTTCTTTCAATGAAATTGTTGAGATATTTTTCTCTATATTTGCAAATTTGCTTGTAGGTCCGTTCCTACACAAAATATTAACTATTTCATTAAATTCCTCTGTAGAAAGTGAAATTTATTTTTTTCTGTGCTGCATATTTCATCGTGATCGGATAAGCCTTTTGAATTTAAGAAAATTCACAAAAAAAAATTCTTTTTAGGACTAAGCCGAAAGCACACAATTATTAACATTCTTGCAATAACAGTACGTTATTCTGACATACTCACCAATGCGACCCTAATGAAGTGAAAGAGATTTTTATGTAAATTAATAATCCAGAGAGTATTTTAAGATTAGGAGGACCGTTTATGAAATATTAAGCGAATAACTAATACAAAAAGTGATATAAACTATATAAATATTAAACGTCATTATATCCTTAAAGTTAGATCTGATAGAAAAATTAATGATGCCATCGTAATCAGCACACTTATGGGCCTTTTCATAATGTCCGATTAAAAGTTAACATGTACTTTTACTCTTAATCATGCACAGAAAAAAATATCACCAAAAATTTTTCAAACAAAAGTTTGTTTGAAAATAAATTTCATTTTCAGTAAATGTTCTTTACTGAATCAGTGAATTGTTTGTTTGACTTTTATTTAGGACGCAAATACTAAAAACAGCAACAAAAACACGTGTTCTGTGTCGTAAAGAAACAACGCCGATGATGACATACACAAAAATAACAACAATGATAGCAAAAGAAATGCCATTGAACCAAGTGTATTTATGAAAGATTTTTCAGTGAATCAATTCGTTAATGTTGTTGGGTTAATTCTCATTAATTTTTTTTGAGTCTTTAGATAAACATTCAGAATTGAGCACATTTAACAAAGTGAATTTCACAAATGCTTAATGGATGATGATTATGACTCAGACAAAAAATCCAGTAAATATTTTTGTTTGATTCAGTAAACTATTTTGCTTAGTATTCGTAAGTATTTTTAGACAAATTGTTTCATAAATTCAAACAAAAATATTATATTACAGAAAATGCAGTAAATATTAATGTTTGATTCAATAATTTATTTTGTTTAGAATTTGTAAATATTTTTAGGCAATTTTTTTTAGATTTATACAATTTGTTTATTAAAAAACAGTTTTTTTGTTCAATTCTTAAATTTTATATATTTATGTCCCTTGAACTCATTGAGTGTTATTGATATAACTTGTCAGATTCTGATCCTTTGAATTATAAGATATTATATCTTGTTGTATCAGAAATTCAAATTTAATAAATACAAATACAAATTGTTGAGATATTTTTGACTATATTTACAAATTCATTGAATTCTTTTACTAAAAATGAAATTTAGTTTTTCTTTGTGTACATTGCGAAAATTACTATTGTTAGTATCTTTGTTAAATTATTGAAGTGTTACCAGGGATGGGCAGTCTTTTTTGTGTATATGAGTGCTAAAACTTTAGCTCTCTTAGCACCATTCCGAAGAATCTGCGGAAGAGCTAAGTTTTACTATTTACGAAACATCAAGTTTAGACGTTCTAGTAACGAAATTAATTCGCTAAGTAGTTGAAAATATAAGTCCATCTAGAATTTGTAGAGTTGCCATGCAAAAAGTTCAAAAAAGTCTTGGTCCTTTAGAAAACAAGTCTCTTTCGTCCGCAGAAACAATATTAATAGCCAAAATAAACAATGAAATATAGAGTGAACACCGTTGCAGGGTGCTTTTTATCAAAGAATAAAAACTTGGAAACTTCTTCAACTTAGGCTGGTCAAAAGGATGATAAAGTTGGTAGAATTGTAGCATTTTTTATTGTGATCGCCAGACCCTTGGCGAGTTAAAATCGCAAGAGTACACTGAAGTGAACTGATGAATTTAGACTAAACTCAACTTTAGGGAAACAATAAAATAATGAATAAATTAAATTGAATATGTTTACTTATTATTTGCATCAGATGCTTTTTTTGATATACATTTTTTTAATAATTTTTTTACATTACTCATCCAAAAATAGTAGCGTCCAAAATTTCACACCCTTAATATACTTTAACGTGTAGCAGGTCAGCATCTGCCAGAGCCAATAGTATGTCTATATACATATACAGGCGCTGATACAAGGGGAGTGGGGGGGGGGGGGGGGGGAACTAGATATCCCCCCCAAACACGAGTAAATTTCTATAGAGTTTCTAAAAGAAGTTTTGTAGAATCGTTTGTTTCACTTAGAAGTCCCCTTCCCCCCAAAATCTCAAGCTGGATCCGCGCCTGTACTTATACTATATATGTGTTATTAAAAAATAAAGAATAACACAAAATAAATAGAAATAATAATAAATAAAAATTTCATTACATTGAAAAAAAAACTTTATAAATGAAACACTTCTATTGTTTTTCTTTTCAATTCACACAAATTTTTAAATATTTTAAAACAACCACAACTTCATATAATAAATATTTATTAGATTCACAGCTTTAATTGATTCAATAAAAATAAACCAAAACTCAATTTGCTTTCTTTAGAAAATTTTGTATTTTTAGTTAACTAAAAATTTAATATGCAAATATCTAAGAACTGTAAATCTTTTTTAATCTTTCCAAACATTTGTTTAAATGAAACTTATAGTAAAATCTTATAATTTATTTTCTAAATAATTTTATTTTTAATTTAATTGATATACATACATACGTATGTACTCGTAAGTCTATCAAAACAATATAATCATGAAAATAAATTTATCTTACTGTTACTGGACTATAAGTATTTCATTTCATATATTTATTTAGTCTTTAATATAAACACTTAATTAGTATTTGTATATACATGTAGTTAAATTGATAAACATAAATTAAGTTAAATAAAAACAAAATAACCCAGTTAATTATTTGAAAAATTTTCATGAATTTTTGGGAAGAAAAACATGTACATACATATGTGTGTACTATATTTTCATTTAAAAAAAAGATCGGAAACGTTCAAGTCGAATTTGCCAACACAGAGTTCCGTACCAGTGCACAGTGGGAAAGAATCAAAAGTATTTTGGAAATAAATCAGCCATTTCTGAATGGATAAGAAATCCATTAAAAAAATTAGGGCCTATTCACATATTACGTAACGCTATTTTTGAAGGTTTTATTCGTACCGGTTTTTAAAAAATTTTCAGTATAAATTATCTAATTCGTCAAATCTTTAAACCCCCCTGGTAAAATTTCCTATTATATTATATTTGCACTGTTCTCCAAAACTTAAAAAAATTAAAAAAAAAATGTAGTGTCATAAGGGCTTAAGGAGTGGAGCTGTGAATTGGCAAAATACGGCATATAAAATTTTTCAGCGCTTGTAATTTTTTTGTTTCTCGCCCGATTCCAAAAATCATGTTTGGCTAAGAACTTATCTTTTTGAAAACTTTGTATACTTTGGAATTTTAGAGGCACATGTTGCAGGAAGCTAAGCCCTTTTTAATCAATACTAGTTAAGAAGATACTGAAACATTTCGAATGACATGAAAATTATTAACATTGGATGACGCGCTCTAAAGCTACTCAATCTTCAATATGGCGGACTTTTCTCAAAAATGGACGATATACCCAAGTTTACAAAATAGGCACCAGAAGAGCTATCAAACTAATTCTTTCGCCATGTATGCGCAAGAGTGGAATATATACGGGTAATTCCATGGCAAATCAACTAATAGTTAGACACGACCCCTTTCGATTTTGATGAAATTTGTTCAGATGTTTTCTTTAAGCCTATAACGAACTTATGCCAAAGGGAAAAAAATTAAAAAGGGTTATTTCAGAAGTTATGCCATATCCAAAATATCATTATTTCGCCAAATTTACCGAAAGTGTTTAGTTTAGTTTTTAACTATCTCGCAAACTATTTTATATACAAGATTGGTTTGTATGTCATTTTAAGCAGAATATTTGGAGCTACAAAAACTGTATAGGGCATAAATTTTTTTTCAAAAAATGACATCTGCAAAGTTTTCAAATTTTCAAAACTGATTAAATCAAAAACCTATATTTTTTTGGCTGAATTTTTTTTATATAATATCTCTAAACGTCCTTAAAAAATCCTGACATTTTTAAGGAGGTGTTTTTTTTCTTTTATGAGATATGACAAAAAATGTATTTTTCTAACACAAAATTTCCAACATAAAATTTCACCGAAAAAACAAATGCACAAATTTGTCAATGTTATTATTTTCTCCCCTTCAAAAACTTTAAATTAAATTAAATTTAATGCATATTGCTCAAAATTACAAATTTAAATTATTTTTGATACTATATTGTTGAAGGTTGCGAAAGAAAAAAATCATATCTCAAAAAAGAAAAAAAATACCTCCTCCAAATTTTAACGATTTATTAAGGACGTTTAGAGGTATTATATAAAAAAAATTCAGCTGAAAAAAATATAGGTTTTTTATTTAGTCAGTCTTGAAATGTTCAAAACTATGCAGATAAGTTATTTTTCCAAAACAGATTTTTGTTCTATGTATTTTTTGTCGCCCCAAATATCCTCTTTAAAATGGCATACAAAACATCCTTGTACATAAAATAGTTTTAGAGATAATTAAAAACTAAGATCAACACATTCTGTAAATTTGGCGAAATAATGACATTTTGAATATGTCATAACTTTTGAAATAAACATTTTAAATTTTTTTCCTTTAAAATAAATTCGTTATAGGATGAATGACAACTCTTACTTGATTTGAAATGGAATTACCCATACATTAAACCGACTCATCGAAAAAAATTTTTTGTTGCCCCTCTCATATTAAAGATCCGTCTTTTTAATGAGGTTTCCCAAAACATTTGCGGGGTGTAGCGATGACCGCCCGTGAGCTGGATGGACCGTGTCTAAAAGAGTTGTAGTTGTTTTCATGTTTTGGTATTTTCTTCCAAAACAACATATGAAAAAAATTACATCGTTTGAAAGATCCTTTCATGCTGCATCCAATGGTGTATTAAACTTCATCATTCATACCATCAGCAATGCATTATTCCATAAAAACCACGATTTTTTACGCGTTTTTATTACAGGTGCTACTTGTATTAAAATAAATTTTAACATATAAGTCTGAAATTTATTATTTTGGCTTTTAGTTCAATATGAACTAATGTAAATTCAAATTATTTGTATTAAGAGTGAGTGTTGCCATATTCAAATCAGATTAGCAGAACGGATCAGTACTACTGATTTCGAAGGCTGCTACACCGTCTTATCAGCGTTCTTCTTCACTTTTACCACTTACGAAGGTGGATGCCTTTTACAAAGAAACATCAGCTGTTTAACTAATTTTTGTCACGAAATAGAATACAAGACTTTTTTCATGTAAATTCTTGCATTCGTGTCATTGCAACTCCACGTAGTTTGCCGAAATTTCCCCTATCTGATTCAATCCAACACTCACAAGCTCTTATTAATTTTTGGTTTTAGCTTTGATGGGCATTTTTATCAATACTTTCAATCAAAGCAATTTGTTTGTTTGTTTTTATACATGCTTAAGCTGGTTTTCTTAGTTATTTGTCTGTTAGTTTCAGACAGTCAACAGATAAGTTCAACATGCATATAACTTTTGCGCTGGCCCATCGCATTTAATAATTATTTTTTATGTATTTTTATTATTTGAACTGAATAGTTATAAGTCTGAAATTTATTATTTCGTTTTTAAATTCTTCATCAAACTAACAATGGATTAGGTGGGTTCTTAAATAAAAGACTAAATATAATTTTTATAATAAACTAGTGAAATTTATAAAATATTTAAGCATTTAAATAAACATAAAATTACACCAAATTAATTTTTACTGTATGGTATGCCTTTAACAACTTTTTGAACAATATAACAATTATAAATATTTTCATAGCAATTAGTTTCTTTTTTAGTAAACAATTAAGTGGAAAACAAAATAATTTATAATAAATGAAATTAATTTAAATCATACATTAATTTTTCAGCATTGTTTGGTTCCTCGCAATCGAACGAAGCCATCATTAAATCTGAAAAGATACAAAATAAAAAAAGATTAATTTTTAATGAAGTCGTTAATATATGAAATGAAATTAAATTAATGTCATTAAAGTATTTAGCATAAGTGATTAATTGTTGTGCAAAAAATAGTTTATAGAATTGCAGTTTATTTTTATTTTCAAGGTTTCATTTAGTTTTAGAGTGGCAATGTGAATGAAATCTGAAGCTGGATTGAACAACAATACACAGTGGGGCAGAATCAAAATATTTTGGAAATAAATCAACAAATTCTTAACGTATAAGCCGATAAGTATTCACATAGTCCGAACATAATAGCATGGTACTTCTACATATTTGACTTTGAAAGATTAGCTTAATAGCGTTTGCTTAATAGCGGAGCTATGAAGCCTCAAAGTAGGTCACTTCGGGCATGTAAAATATTTAAACGCTTATATAATTTTTGTTTCTTGCGCGATTCAAAAACTGGTTTTGCTCTTACAAGCTTCTAAGGCCCAAATTTACAGTCATAAGCAGGCCTCGGACTTGCATGCAACTAAAAATTTATTATAAGCGCTTGACAAATGCACTTAAAAATGCAAAATATGCGTAAAGATATGCATTTACCTAGGAGCAAAGTATCAAAACTAAAATAATATGAACATATATTTTTTTATTTTTTATTATTATTAGAGAAAAGAATATAAAACAAACATAATTGGGTCTATTATTTAATGCAAACGAATTTTAGTTGCGTTGCCAGTCGGCAACTGAAAATTAATGGTTACCAGAAAGTCACTAAATAGCAATTGCAATTGATAGCTCTCAGTTGCCAGTTTTCATTAGTAGTATGTATCATTTTCAGCAACTGGCAATCCAACTGAGGCTCGGTTCCCATCCATAATCGGCCGATTAATATTTTTTCAAAAATCGAGAAATATGCATTAAAAAATTTTCATAACTCCAAAAATATGCATTTCATGCTAAAATATGCAAAAATATGCAATTAACAGAAAAATATGCAGAAATATGCAACTACAAATCGATGCCAAGCTACTTAAAATTTTATTATTCGCATAGATAATTAGCCAATACCTCTTTATATATCACCATAAAAAACATGCATTTGCATGAAAGTCCAAGCCCTGGTCATAAGCATGTACATCAGAAAATTGGGGAAAAATTCATTAAAAAAAATTTTAAATCGCCCAGAGATAATTTCTAAATGTGGAAACATCACAACACAAAAAATTTTTTTATGGTTTTTTGTAAATATTTGAAAAAGCCAAAAGATGCATGATAAAAAGCAAAATATGTCGCAAAAATTAAAAATGGCGAGCGACCAAGTAAGAAATATGCAAAAACATGCTGTAAAGAGAAAAATATCAAAAAATATGCAATAATAAATCGATGCCAAACTTCTTAAAATGTTCTGAAAGGTATAAATATGCCATTTGTGCCTACATATATCGCTCAGGACGAAACATGCAATTGTTTATTAGTAAACTAAGTTGATAACTATTGTTAAAATAGCTAAATTAAATTCATGTTGTTTCAACTTGAAATAACTTTGATTCAACATGGTTCCTTGTGATATTTCAGTATCAAATTCAAGTTGTTTGAAGTGAATAATACTTCGATTTAGCATGATTCTTCGTATTATTGCAGTATTAACTTTATATTGCTCTAACTGTACTGGAATATCAAATCAACGTGAAATACAGTTCTTTCAAAAGGACAACTTTTCTTTGGAAGTTATTGTAAAATCATGTTGAACTAACACGAAGCAAATTAACCTTGTTTTCCATGATTTTAGCATGAAATTTTTCTGTGTGTTATTGTACGTTTATTTCATTTTCTATATACAAGTAATTACAATACATTAATACTATTCATAAAAATTTATTACAGTTAGTTTATAAGAAACGATAAATTTTCGTAAAACTCTACTCAGAAAAATGGGTTCCGTTTTGAAAAATTAAATAAAAATAATCATAAAATGTGAAATTGTGATATTAGTAAAAGAATAAAAACAAATAAATAAAAGAAACAATAATATTCCAATTCTTTCTAAATTATTACCAAAGATTTCAGGGTTTAAGTGGTTTATATCAATAAAAACTCCGAAACTGTTAAAGTAATAAAAATTGTATTGTTAAAAAAAATCAAATATGCATATTTACTATTCCATGAAAATACACCACAAAACTCGTAATAAATCATAGGCACACATTTCATGTTTTAGTTTCATTCCAATATTTTCTGTCTTTACTGAAAGTTTAGCGATAAAATGAAGTGGAAATTACAAATTTAAGTCCTTAAATGTTTAGAAACTTTTTTATGTTTTCAAAATATCTCTTTTTCATTTAAATTATTTTTTCTATTTAAATATGTATGTAAAATTTTATTTCTAAGTAGCACTTTTATTTGTTGTCCATAAAAGAGCCATTTTAATCCTCTAAAAGTTTTTGTATGAACTTTGAGACAAATTCTGTGTACGAATGAGTATTCTTTACTGACCATTTATTTGTTTAGCCTTATTTAAAAATACTCTAAGCTTTTGGTCAAACAGAAAAATATACTTTTGTGTTCCAACAAGAACAAAAATATAAAAGTTATGTTTTCAAGTTTTAAATACTTTATGTAACCTTCACAGTTTGAATTTTTCTCCAATGTTTTGTTTAATACCAAAGACCATCTAAATAAAAAAACATGCGCTTAAAGCCACATTTAAAAACGTGTTATTTTCACATTTACACTCACAAGTTGGTAAATGCATATTATGTTCTATAGATAGTTATACAGTAGAGTCCCGATAGTGCGTAATTGCAAGGGAAGAGAAAAATTTTGCAAACTATAGAGTTTTTCCAATTAGCGAGATTTAGGCTTAACGTCTTATAAGTCACAATTTATTGTTATTAACAATAAATTGTGATTTATAAGATCTTGTTGTAAAAAATACTAATTATCGAGGGAACAGCTCGTTTTTTTTACGAATTATCGCGATTTTCGGGGTCCGAATTATCACAATTCTACTGTATTTATTTTGTTACATCTTTCAATATCGTTAATGAATTATTAACCACATTTTTTTATAAAGACTTTCAACAAACTGATAAGCTGGCGCTCCACTTAAAAACTAATATTCAATTAAGATATAAATTTGTAGTCGAATTGTATGGTTTTTAATCCTAAAATATTTAATTATTATGCCTTTAGTTTCTTTAATTTAATTTTTCAATTAAATTACTTTAATTAGAAAAAATACTAAAGCCCGTAACAATTAAAAAAAAACAAATTTAGTTTTGACTGTACGCAGGGTTGAACTGACAATACGATGTTTCGATACCAACCACGATCTCATCATCAGTGTCCGCTTGTTCGATGGTCTTAACACTAGGAATGATTGTAATCAGGAATGCCACTTTGGCCTGATCAGTCCAAAACTGGTAGATTTATTTTATTTTTAGATAAATTGGTAGCTTGGTCGGCTTGTTGCGTTTTTTTACCGTTTTTTTTTTGGTACAAAAACAAATTTTTAAATATTATAATTCGAATTTGATTATTTTGTCGATGAAGTTAAATTTAAAATTTTAAAACAAAAAATAACGAATTATTTTCAAAATATGCCGTAAATAATTGTAATAATATAAATTTGTAATAAAAAGAAAATATTTACAGAGAATATAATATGTATATGTACTCTATGCACATTAGAGTAGTTCTTAAAAATTCAATTTTCCCAGACTCTCCAAAAAATTCTTCCTTATGCTGAAAAAAGAATGTAAGTTGATTTGTTCTTTTTTTATGTTAATTTTTTCATGAGGAACAATAACTTTTATAGGGTTTGAATTGTTCATTAGTATATGACAGTAACTGTGGTGATATTACTGTTTTGGCAGTTCATACACCCTAAAACATTACTTCAAATTTACGATCATATATTGTCTAAATTTGTGTTGAAAATTTCTCCTTGTCTAAAATTACATTAAAACTATTTTATTAAAGAAAAAACCTTTCAAGTTAAATATATTTAGTCCAAGTGGAAAAAATGTAACATAAAGTATAATACGGCTATGGCTGAATGGTAGATACGTCCGACTATCAGTCATGAGATCGCGGCTCAAACCTGCATGCATCCAATTGCTTTTTTTTAGTAAAAACATTTTGTTCAATAATAATGCGAGTGTAATTTTCGATAATAATCTGTAAAGTGTTGCCGACTATTATCGACCTAATTTTCAACAAAAGCCTTTTAGAGTGTATCTATGAGAAATTGTGACATTTAGCGTCCGGTATATAAACATGATAAAGAAAAACACAAGTTCAAGACCAAAAAGTTTCAAACAAAAAAAAATTAGTTTTTCTAAACAAACACAGTTAGGTTTAAGACTTGGCAGACATCGAGCCTGTGACCTTCCGGTCAGTAGTTTAGTACACTATAAACTAAACTACAATTCTATTGGCTAATTTTACTGTATTTTACGAAATTGGTTAGATTAACCAATATTTTATTTTGGTGTATGAATTACGAGATCGTATACCTTTTGCTATCATTGTTGTTGTTATTTTTGTGTATGTCGTCATGGGGCTTGTTCTTTATGATACAGAAAACTGGTTTTTGCTCTTTTTGGTGTTTGCGTTCTAAATAAAACTAAAACAAAATTCACTGATTTAGTAAAAAGCATTTGCTGAAAATGAAATATTATTTTAAACAAATTTTTGGCTGAGTTCCAAAACGTCAAAACACATTGCAGTGATGCGGGTTTGCTACGATTTTGAGACAAAGTAGCCAACTGTGTAGTTTACTTTGTAAAAAAATGCAGCAACAAAATTACTGATGCACAATTTGCTTCTGTTTGCGTATCGATAGCTTTTTTTTACATTTAGGGACGTGTGACATTGTCAATGTTTACATGGTTGCGTTTCGGAATGCATGACTTTGTTCAGTTGCATTGCAAATGATATTTTGGATCTCACCCAAAGTTTGTTGTGATAAAATTTCAAATTGATATAAATCAGTGCTGCCCATCGAGAGAAATGAGTTTTTAGTTTAGTATTAGTGCTTATGAGTATGTGTTAGTAGTATTCCACTGTGTGCCTATAAAAATGAAAGACAAAAACGTAAAAAACAACAAGCTTTTATACAACTGTATGAAGTTGTTATTTATTTTTTACTCTTTAGTGAGAACATTGGTTTTCATTCGGCTGTATACATATACGAGCCGAATAATGTTCGAAACTCTGGTGCCAGTATGAGCGATGCTGATATAAATTTAGTAGTGATTTAATTTTCGTATTCAATTTTCACGAAGAGTTTGCAGATATATGAATTGCAATCACATTCAATAACAGAGCAACTTCACACGTGCTGCTAAGCAAGACACATATGTGAACTGATGATTAAAGTGTAGCGGCTTCCGAAAACAGCGTTTTTATGTTCTGCTGTGTACGTTGAAAACTAAATTGATGTTGATTTTTCTGTTGTTCTTCGAAATATTGATCATTTCTAATTCTTTCTGAGTATAAGGTTACAAACCTTTGCCTATATAATCAATTAAAATTGAACGACCGTGAGCCGGAATTAGTATTGAACGCAAACAAAAATACACAATGAAAAAGTTATTGTCGTATTGTTTATTTTTATGATTTAACCTATTTATATACCCATATTTTTCCACCTTTAACAAAATATAGCGTATTTTATATTCGTGGCATTCAAATCTATTCGTATTGACTTGTAGTTGTATTTCGCTTTTGGCTAAAGTTTGAAAGTGTATCTACTTTTCAACGAATATTATTCTTTTTTCGTTTATTTTTCACTTCTTTGTTTGTTTTTAAGGGCATTTACTTACTGCTATTTTTTTGTGTGCTTTTCCTAAGAGGGTATACTTTGTGTTTGGTTAATGTGGGTCAAGTACTTCAAAAAAAATCAAAAATACATAGTACAATAACTAGAACAACGTTAACATTGCTATTGGTCGAAGGATAAATACATGTTGAAATAAAAGGAAATATTTACGTTTATGTTTATAATTTATACATACTACATACTCGCACTGGTATTAACGCACATGTTTCTGAAAAGTTGCGGGGTTAAAATTGTTATTTTTTATGTGTTTCTTTTATTTTTATGCATAATCAATGACCGTTATTAGAAACAAAATAAGTAGAATGAGGGTAAGTTTCTATTGAAAGCTGAAGGATTATGGTTGGTTTTAATACGGATATTCATATATACTAAATATTTTTGCAGGAGAAAAATTGCCTAAAAATTTAGTTATAAGCACGAAGCCCAGTAAAATATGTTTATATTATTTAAATCAGTTAACGAGCGCAAACTCTTGTTTATAGGTCATTTACACTATCTCGAAATTTAGTACTTACGAGATTTCGAGCTAAATCTAGTTGTTTTTCAAAATTTCCCATACAAAACGAAATCTACTTTTTAGTAGATTTGGACGAAATCTATTTAAAGTGTAGTATTTTTAATTTTTATTTACTACTCTGTAAAACATTTTTTATAAAAGGTGAGTGAATTAGCTATGTACGTACTAGCTCTACAAAAATCATGTCTAAAAGGTGTGTGAATGAGCTAAGTTCGCAGTTGTTGGATTACAGTTTAAGATAAATTTTATTTTGTATACGAAATCTTGAAAAAATTTCAAAAAACATAGTGAAAATGATATAGATTTTGATAAAGATTTCTAATCAAATCTACTAGCTTTCGAGGCAATGTAGATGCAGTATTAAGTTTTTTTTTGCTTTTAAGTAAGTAAGCGCTATGTTTGTTTTCGTCATTACATCTTCCGCTTACAGAAAGCACGTTGTATTGCTGAAATAGATTTGTAATGAAAAATAAAATAAATAAAATTTCCTATACAAAACAAAAGCTACTTTGTCAGTAGATTTGGATGAAATCTACTCAAAATCTAGCATTTTTATTTTTTTGTACTACCCTGTACAACATTTTTGTATAAAAGGTGAGTGAAATAGCTATGCTCTACATAAAATTGTATACAAAAGGTGTGTGAATTAGCTAAGCTTACACTCAAAGGATTTTATCTTGCAGTCAAAGGAGTTTATCTTGGATACGAAATCAGTGAAAAATGTCAAAAAAAAGCATAGTGTAAACGAGATAGATTTCGGTAAAGATTTCAAATCATATCTACTAGATTGCCAGACAATGTAAGTGCCCTATTATTTTATTTGCAGTATATGTAGCTTTATTTTCAATTAATAAAAATGGTAGGTTGTTGCCATTTTTGATTTTTCATAAATTTGTAAAAATAAAAATTTTCGTATTTGCCTAAAAAGAAATATGTTTTTCATCATTGAGGTCTGAGTAATTCCGAAACTATTGAATATATGTATAAAAAAATTATATATCATCAGCTAAAAGGTAATTTTATTTCAAGTTTTTAAGTGGTTTTTGTAATAAAAGTGGAAGACCCCTTCCCAAGTTATGATAAAATCGGTGGAGCAGGTTCTCCAAAACTCGATTTTTTGCAATAATTAGTCAATTTAATTTTATTATGAATAAAATCAATATTTATCCACCGATTTTTATAAAATGGAGCTTAGTTGATTGGTAGGAATTGTCGCTTTATGATCAGAAAATAAAAATTATCAGTTTTTGCCATTTTCGGTTTTTTAAGAAATTGTAATTTTGTATAAAATAATTCTTGCAAAAAATCGACTACAAAATAAGTGTGGCACTACCCTCATATTTTATCGTCATGTACTTTTACGAGACCTAATTGTGTGTGCGAAGTTTCATAACAATCGGTTAAGTAGAAGTAGTTAAAATTAATATTTACTTTTCATGGGCGTGGCGCTGCGCACTTTTCTAACCACAATGATATATTGTTACGATAACTAAATACGCATGCAAAGTTTCATAAGAATCGGTTAAGTAGAAGTAGTTAAAATGCATATATACTTTTCATGGGCGTGGCACTGCCCACTTTTGTAAACATAGTGTTGTGTTGTAACGATAACTAAATGTGTATGCAAAGTTTCATAAGAATCGGTTTAGTAGAAGTTGTTGAAAAAGCATATTTACTTTGCATGGGCGTGGCGCTGCCCACTTTTTTAATCATGATGTAGTATTCAAACAGAAATTTAAGGTGTGTGCAAGGTTTCATAAGAATCGGTTGGGTAGAAGAAGGTGAAAATGAATGTGAATATACTTTGTATGGGCGTGACCCTGCCCATTTTTCAATAGGACCAATCTGGAAGCACGTCCTTTTAAATAAAGAAAACAAATCAGAAATCGGTTCATAAATGGCGGAAATTTGAGGGAACATACACAAAAAAATACACGATGAATTGATAATTTGAGGGTGCTGTTGGGCGAGTAGTTAGCGCGTTTGACTACAAACCCTGGGGTCTTGAGTTCAAGACTTGTTTCAGGCAAGCCAACAACATCATGAATTTTTCTCATGTGCATTGGTGTGTTATTGTGTTGGTTGTTGTTGGGCTGTTAAAGTGATGAAGGCATAGCACTGATCACTCTGACAGTACCGGCAGCGAGTAATACTTACATATCCTAATGCACTTCACAGCAGCCTTCTTCGTCGGTATTGAAGCAAAACCGTCGGCGAAGTAAAAGAACTAATAAAATGGCTACACAGCTTAAACAACTCAATGCCTCTACTTGACACCAGAGGGGCTTGCAACACCGCTCTACAAAAAAAGCGCAATAGCAGCGTTGTAAATGAATTAAGCGTTCTATATCTCTCTCTCACTTCACCACCTGTTCTCTCTACAATATCCCTTTCCCAAAGAAGGTAACACATTAATTAATTAACTGGTAGGCATTAACTGCCTGATTGTGTTACTTCTCTTTTATAAAAAAAAACCTTTCTCCTTTTTTTAAAGTCGGTTAAAAAGAAAATATATTTGTCATCATTGTGGTCTAAATAATTCCGAACCGGGTAGTATATAAAAAAATATTAAAACGGATAAACGGTAATTTTCTTTCAAGTTTTTTTAGTGGTTTTTCGGTACAGTGTTATAAATTAAAATAGTTAAGAAAAATACGAAGTTAAAAAAAAATAGGTGCAAGGACTCCTATAGTTCCTATATAGCCTAGACCCTAAAAAAATTTAGTTATAGATAAATTCCTCAATAGAACCAGTTAAAAATACTGTATCTATCAGAAATAGCGCTATTATTAATTGTACCAATTTTTACCATAATCACTGCAAGGACTCGATATGCTGCCATATATCCTTTTTCTAAAAAAGCCTTTAATACCTATTACAAGCGCCGGATTGGAAAACAATTTCAGGAGCGGTAATATATATGAAATGCTAATAGCTGGTTCAAATTTGGTTCATATTAGTTAAGTAATAAAAGATGATCTAGAATATCCTTCTTTTAAAAATCTTAAAAAAATACATAAAAATTATTACAAGCAAATTTTAAAATTAAACAACTTTTTCTTTAAACAAAATTTTCATATTACTTATGCGAGAGCGTGTGTGATTAAAAAATCTCTCCGTCAGTGTATTTGCGTGCATGTGAGACATTATAAAGTTGTCGGGAATGAACGTCCGCGATCCAACATTATGTTTACATGCGGGTGACTAGTCGTGCGCGAAGATGCAGTCACGCAGTCGAGATATTTATAAATTAATATCTTGAAATACCTATAAAGTATTCACAATTGATTAAGAACTCAGTAAAAGATTTTCATGTATTTTGAAGCACTAAGGCAATAAAGCGCATAATAATACGCTTTAACAGAAATGCTTATTGCAGAACAGTGAATGTATACGAAATAATCTATACAAAAAAGCAGATTTTCACTGCGATACAATGCAGGTTTTTAAGCGAGAAAGTTCCATATACTTACAGTTTTAGTGCTGAAAATGGTGGTGATTTTCAGCGCTTCGAAAAGCGCTTTTTGTATCAAAAATGTAGTACTCCAAACTGGAAACTCACCATACAAAAATCAGCAGCGATATCAGCAGATTTGTAAGCGCTACTTTTATTCTCTCATAGCAAAAACCTGCTTTATTTGAAGTAATTTTTTTACTGGGAAGGTATGATTAGCATCCCATCCTCATTCCACGAGTGCTCAAGCTACATCTTCAGGAAAGGTTTTTAAAAGAGCAAGGCATTTAAGTTTGCAAGAAATGTCAAATAAAACTTTGAAAAATATTTACTTTGCAAAGCAAATGACTCGTGAGAAAAGTATCTTTCGAGGAAATATGCATATATTACGATTACTAAAAAGAAATTACTAAAATGGCTAATATAAATAGAGATCCAATCTTCAAAATAAAGGACGAAAAACTAAAATCGATTAACATATTTTTTATATATACTAAATCAAAATTTTTTATTTTTTTACAATTTCAATAAAAAGTAAGTCATCATTATTCAGGCTTTATTAATAAATCACTTAAATCTTTAATACATTTTTATCTTCCATAATTTAGAACTAGATGTGTTTTTAGTCACCCACTAAAAAATGAGAACATTTTACTGAATATTAAGAAAGTTACAGATATCTTCATAACTGATAAAAGTATAAAGTGTAAAAATCTGTTTTTTGGACCGCACAAATGGTCATATTTTTAGCTTAAATGCAAAACGTTGATTATTTTCTTTACATTATATTATATACAGGTATGGTAGCTTCAAAAATAAATGGAAGCTATTATAATCAATTAACATATTTTTTTACTACTCTATTTATTGATATTTTTTAAATATGAAAAAGTAGGTTTTTCAATGCTCTATTTTAAATATTTATTGCAGTATTTTATACAAAATGATGCTTTATTTTATCGCACATATGTTTAAGGTATTTTAGCGAAAATATCTAAAAGATATCTTTAAAATTGCATTAAAAAATTTTTTTTTTGTAAATCCCCAAAATATTATTGTTTTTTTATTTGTAACTACCAAAAAAGTTTTATGACCTTAGCGACATCTGATGGCGATATAATAAGTTTTTTTCTGAAAGAATTTTTTTGTACAATTAAGCTAGTTTGTTGTTATTGCAAAAATATAAAATTCATCCAAAAAGAAGACTCAAATTTCATTTTCTATTTTTGTCTATGGGACGCAGCACTTTGCACCGTGTCCTTGAAAAAGGGTGGTCAAAAGTTAAATTTTCTTAAAGCTTAAGTCCTCCTCTACATACATCGTTTTACATACATCGTTTTGTAATCGAATAGCAGGTTCAAAGAAACAGATTTATTATTAATTTTTGTTCAAAAGGAGCCACTGTGCGACAAAAATTTTTATTATCAAAACAATACCCATAGTTCATAAAATAGTGATATGACATTTGCTATTTGAGATAAAAAATTAACACATTAATTTAGTTTTCTTAAATTCAGAATGTTATCTGATTGCTGTACTTATCTTTTTAACTATAGGATAGTGATAAATTTTACAAAATGCTTATTGTTGTGTTATTTTTAATTTTATTTTTCTTAAAATTTTCTTGGATTCTAATTGAGAGTCGACACAACCGAAGTATTTGTTTTTTAAGACTATATAATAGAGTAATTTTATTTCATATATTTATGTATTATAATCATGCATAATTTGTACTTTTTATTGCAACTTTCTTTTGATTCATAAATATATAGTTTCTATACAGTTCTGAAAACTTTTTCTATCATTACATATAGACAATACATACTTCGGATACATATTTACATATGTACATACATACTTAGTTTTAAGTTAATTTTTACTTTTTTGTTCAACACATGGTTGCTGTTGGTTGTTTGTTTAATAAAATTTTTTTCAAAGAAGATTTATTCATACACATCTGGTCTGGTATAAAATGCACCCGTAAGAATATATAGACTTTCAAAGAATATAAAAACATCAACACACATAAATATATTCTTAACATAAATGGCCTTACACATAACTGCACACATCCAGAACATTTGTTTGCCGACAAATATTCTTTCATTCGTTTTTCTATAAGTACGAATATGCATGCCTGTGAAGGATATTTTATGAACCTTTGTCCTTTTCTTTTTGTTACTATTGATAGAATGCTGATGACTATGAGAATACTGATGATGATGACTGGTAGCGTAAGGCTTTTTTTATACTCTAATACTTATGCATAGCTACCAATACAAAGACACTATTGGGTTGGCAATATTTAGACACGTTTTTTACACAACATTTGCACCCAATTTGTTTGCTTTTTTTCCCAGTTTGCTTGTAGAAAAACTTTATGTAAATTGTTTTGAAATTTATGTAAAATATTGCATTTTTTGCTAGAAAAAATATGTAAATCTGCACAGAAAATGGTATAAAAGAAACTTAATTTAAAAATCAAAAATAATAGAAAATGATTTTGTGTATAGTCTAATACAGAAAAATCTTATTTGAACCATTTTATCGAAATTTTGCAACATTTATTTAAGTTTGAGTTTGTTTGGGACATTTTGACAGATATGTTTTAAAGCTTTTGTGGAAGAATTTCGTTGGAGTTTATTTTAGCATATTTTTTATGAAATATTTAAATGAATTTCTTAAAAGAGGTAAAAGAATAGGTTGGTTAAATTACATGAAATTCTGAAAATGATTTTGAGGCTATGTTTATAACACGAATCTTAAAACTAAATATATTGCATGCAACTTTTTTTACATTCTGATAGAAGGCATGGCAAAAACATAGTAAAATAAGTGCTTTAAGAAACTTTTTTCTACGAATAGGCTTATCCAGAGAAAGGTCTACCGGAACGAAGTAAAAACTTTGAGAAATAAATGATATTTTCTAACATTATACAGTGGAGCAGAATCAAAATATTTTGGAAATAAATCAGTAATTTCTAAACGGATAATGCGATTAGTATAAAATTTCATATATCCATAGCACAGGCGTATTTCTATTTAAAGTAAGAAGATGAGCTTCCTACATTGCTCATAAAAGGAGGTGGGAAGTTCCAAATTAGGACACTTGGGGCATGTAGCATTTTTTAGCTCTTGTTATATTCTTGCTTCTCACCCGACTATAAAAATTATTTGTATCCTTATTAGGGTGGCCAAAAATTTTGTTTTGTTTTTTTTTCCTTTATACTCTGAAAAATAGGTTGGTAGACACCTCAAAAAAATTCTCTCCAAGTATGAGCTCTTAATTTTAATACGAAGATCCTCCGCCTCTCAGGTTTTTATTTTTTCGTTATTATTAGAAAGAAAAATTCATATCTCGGTATTTACTATTTGGACAAAAATATCTCGTCTCATATATTTGTAGGAAATTGAATTCGCTACAAAAAAAGTTTTAAAAATTTTTTTTGTAAACATCACCGTTCAAAAGTTATTAAAGAATTTTATAGCTCGTTAACAAAAAAGTATTATGATACGTGCAAATAATAATTTTATAGGAAATTTACTGCTCCACAAAAGTGCTCTAAAATAATAAGTCGATTAAATTAAGCGTTAAAAAGATATTCATCGTTAAACTTAGTGTGCATTGAAGTTTGACGATGAATATCTTTTAAACATTTAATTTAATCGACTAATTATATTACAGCAGACTCGGATTCAGCGGCTGAAATTACACAAGAAACCATTTTTAGTTGCAGCATTCCAAAACCTTGTAAATTTGCGTGTTATTTGCCATGAGTTGGAAGGACGAATGAAGCATTAAAATAAGTTAATGTTGCTTGAAAATTTTATATTTATTTTATTAACTATTGGATCTACAGAAAAGTTGTTGGAAAATAAAATATTGCAAACTTTTCCTTCTATACATTTTTTTGTGAAGTTAATATTTCCGAAGTTATGGGACAAGAAAGCAAAACTTTATGGTTTTCCCAAATTTGATTGGGCTGGCGCCTCGCCTTACCCCAAACCGATTGAACTAAAAATTTGGCAGGATCAGTTTTTTACTAATTATCACCAAACTGGGAGACTGGGAGAAATAATTTTTTTTCAAAATAAGGGTCACTCTAATCCATACACACAAATTAAATTTTCACTGTTGTATGAAAATTGCGACTTTTATCAACTGAGTTCCCCGACTTAATTCTAAATAAAATAAACATTTGTGAATAAATTTTAATGAAGTATGGAATGTTTCGTTTGAAGCATATTTATACACTATGTATATCTTAATGCAAAACTACCGGATTTTTTTCTTTTCTAGAAGACTTAGAAAATGAGGAAGATATATATTCGTGCGTTTTTGTGCACCGATTTCCAAAATTTCTTTTTGTTTGTAAAAGTTTGCTTGCAGTTTGATACTATATTTTTTTTTTAATCGTGGGTCAATTGGCCCAAAAATTGTAAAAAATTCTAGATATTTTCGATTGCATATTTTCCAACTGAGTTTTTTTTCAATTTTGTAATTTGCTTTTCACTAACAAAGGAACGAATTGTCACTATTGGTTATTATTTGGATCCGATAACTTGAAAATGCTGGACTAATGCTTTGAAAAATTGAGATATTTCAATTTCCACTAACTAAAACGGTAAACATGATTTTGTTTAGAACGCTATAAGGACTATAAGGACCAAAAAACTATTTTAGGATCGGACGAGAAAAAACGGATATATGTTGAAAAATTTTACAAGTCCTCACCTTGAGGCTTCGCTGACACTGATTTGATTATCCGTTTAGAAATGACTGATTTACTTTCAAAATATTTTGATTCTGCCCCACAGTGCACTATGCACTCTTCTGCATGTATACAATATTAATGTGCTCATAGTAATAAAAAGGAATTAACTGTGAATTATATTTGGTTTAGCTCACTGCACACTTTTACATGCATACAGACTCTTCTGTTTATTTTACAACATTTCAAATATCAAGTTAACGACATGAAAGATGTATGACTTTTAAAATACTCATATGTATAAAGTAATATTGTTATTTTACAATTTCAACATAATTGTGCTGACATTTTTCGGCCCATTTCAAACAATAAAGAGTTCATAAACGTTAATTTTTTCTGGCTTGACTTTGCCAAACAGAAGACATAAATTTATTTTTGGACATTAATGACTTTTGAGACAAAACCCCGAAGTCATAATAATGCCTTTTTAAAAAACTATCAAGTAGCATAAAGCCACAAACATGAAAATGGTTGTGTTCTCATACTACTCTAGACATATGTATGTACATATGTAAATAAATGCTAACAATACCTTGCAATTTCATAATGTTTAAGTGTATGGGTGTAATTTGGCATATCCATCTGCAGTTAAGTATATACAAAGTTCTGTTGCTTGTATAAGTTGTGGTAGATATTTGTGGCTTTTATAAAAAAAAAAAGAAATACTCAAAGTTTTAAATTGTTTTTACAAGTGGAATTCATATTCGTATGAAGGGGCATCAACTTTACTTGTTGGCTTATACATATTTTGGTATGGGTTAAAATTTCGGTAAATAAAAAATAACATGAATTATAAATGAGCTTAGTGAAACTTTAATTTTATTATACGATTATTAAATATTTATAAGTGCAAAGAATTTATAAATTTATAAATTTATTTAGTTATTTCATTTTAATGTTTCACATAGAATTTGCAATACTAATTTATTTCAATTATTTGGATGGGAATGTTAAAAACCGCTAATTTCTCTAAAGTTGATTAATTAAATAGTAAAATATGTATAACAGCAATATGTAATTAAATTATGGAAAAAAGAGCAGCTGTAACACAACAACCATAATATTGTTTCAATAAAGTGTTGACGAATTCCACCATACGGTTACCCTACACTTTGCACTACATATTTATCTGACAATACAATAACCGGATGAAACTGACAATATTGGCATTACTGTTTCATCATGTCGGACGCTAAATGATACTTTTGAGCGCTGAGCAAGCTGAGTTCTAAAATCTTCAACCACTTGTAATTTTCCTATAGGGCAACGAAATGCAATAAAATTTGGTATTCTCATACCCCAGCAAAAATTTTTGTGATTTTTGTAATTGATAGTAGTTTATTAATGGAGTACAAAGTAATGAGTGGTACTTATTTATCTTATTACTATGCTTCAAATTAGAGCTACTACATAGTTCTTAATAAAACTAGTACGTATTTTTCTCATTATCTGAAAGTAGTTACAATTTGTTGATATGCATTAAGAAAATAAGTAGACAACCATTTTTCAAGTCAACATGTGTTTGTAATGGGTGATTTTATAAGAACTATCGGAAAGTAAAAAAAAAAACACATAAAATGCAGAAAAATGCATGAAATATTTATTTGGATCGATAGTTGGGTCGATATAATTTAATGTTTGAAGATTATTTCATGCAAATGTTGGCCGCGGCTGCGCCTCAAATGGTCCATCCGCTTAGTCCAATTTTGGCATACTCTTTCCAACATTTCGGCCGGTATCTCACGAATAATGTTGGCAATGTTGGCTTCCAGTGCGTCAATCGAAGCGGGCTTGTCGCTATAGACATTAGCCTTAACATAGCCCCACAAAAAATAGTCTAGAGGCGTTAAATCGCACGATCTGGGCCGCCAATTGACTGGTCCCAAGCGTGAAATAAACTGTTCACCGAACTCGCCTCTCAATTGGTCCATTGTTTCGCGTGCTGTGTGGCATGTGGCACCGTCTTGTTGAAACCACATGTCATGCAAGTCAAGCGCTTCCATTTTGGGCAGAAAAAAGTTTGTTATCATCGCACGGTAACGCTCACCATTCACAGTAACGTTGTGATTCGCATCATCTTTGAAGAAATACGGCCCAATGATGCCGCCAGCCCATAATCCGCACCAAACGGTTGTTTTTTGTGGATGCATTGGTAGCTCTTGCAATGCTTCTGGCTGCTCTTCACTCCAAATACGGCAGTTTTGCTTGTTCACGTATCCATTCAACCAGAAATGAGCCTCGTCGCTGAACACAATTCTTCGATAAAAAAGTGGATCTTCATCTAACTTTTCAAGAGCCCATTCACCAAAAATTTGGCGTTGTGGTAGGTCGTTTGGCTTCAATTCTTGCACCAGCTGTATCTTATAAGGCTTCACACCCAAATCCTTCCGCAAAATTTTCCACGTAGTGGAGTAACAGAGGCCCAATTGCTGCGAACGGCGCCGAATCGATAATTCACGGTCATCACCAACACTGGCCGATACGGCTGCGATATTTTCTTCAGTTCGCACTCTACGTAAACGTGTTGGTGGTTTAATGTCCAACAATGTAAATTTGGTGCGAAATTTTTTTACAATAGCCCGAATAGAAGCCTCAGTAGGTCGATTAAACTGACCATAAAATGGAAGAAGCGCGCGATGAACTTTCTTAACAGAGCACGCATTTTGGTAATAAAATTCAATAATTTGCAAGCGTTGTTCGTTTGTAAGACGATTCATGATTAAATTATAGACCAAACTGAAGATGTTTGACAGTGACACAAGATACAAAACGTGCGTGAGCTGTCAAAACTAGTGTTGCCAAAAAGATAATAGCAAAAAAATCACTCGTTATATGAAAACAAATTTTTGTCGCTTAAACTTATAATTCAACAATAGCTGAGTGGGTAAAATTCTTGTCTTCAAATCTGAACGAGCACAGGTTCGTATCCCAGATGGATCAAAAATTAAATATATTTAATAAAATAAATGAAATATAATGTGTGTAAAAATTTTTCACATTGTAAATTGTTTATTTCACTACTTATTTTTTAGCTTCAAGTAAGACAAATAATAACTAATTAATTGCTGTGACAACGTAAATACATTTGTGAGGAGTAACACTTATTCTTTGGACTTCTCAAGCAAAAATAAATATTTATCGAGTCAAATTGTAAGTACCCTACGGTAAATCTAACTAAGATAAAACAAGTCACGTAACCGGTCACCAGGTGATTGGTACAAGTTCAAGTTCTAACACTTCCTATGAAGCGGATCAGTCACTTTTACATGGGGATGGACTAGGACGGGGTTAATTGATACTTTGTATGCACCTTGTGACTTGTCACTGAACTATCTTATGGAGACCTAACCGGAGTAGACTAATATAAATTATATATAAATATTATTCCGACAATTAACTGTAATAATTGATTAATAATTTAAAGTTTATTTATTTTTTTATTGTTACAAATGCAAGTAGAAATTGTTTTTTACTTTTAAGTAGATACTTTGATGGGACTCGAACCGATCGCATCTGACATGACAGGCTAGCACACTACCCCTTCGACCACAGGGGAACTTATATTTCTAAATTATAACTACCATTTAAGTTGAAGTTTGTTTTTTATGGGACTGGTTGCTGAGTGATACGGCGGTCTCGGAGACAATTAACATTATTTAGATACTATGTGATAGGTTTTAGATCCAATACTTGCCAGAGTCCCAACTAAATTGACTTAAAATGTTTAATATATGACCATTTACACGATATGTTTTTTTACCATTCACTACTCCTTACTTTTGGTACCACTCCTATTTTCTCAAGTCACAGGACGAGTACTTTTAGATCATTTGTCCCCAAATTTTCCGCATGGTAGTTACGACTTAAATCCTCATATACTTTTTTGCCTACCAGTAAGCCAAGTTTTTGCTGGGACGCAGCTATTTAAACCATGAGCAGATATAGATAGATCATATCTTAATACTCAAACACCGCAACCGATAACAGAAACAAACACTATTATGTTTGAAGAAGAAAATTCCCTAAGATCCTTAAGAAATAAGAAAGCAACTGGACCAGATTAAATATTAAAACTGATAGACGAATATAACATCGAACTCTTAATGAGGCTACTGAGCCATGTATATAATACAGGGCAATAGGAATATTAATAAGAAAAGTGATGCCAAACAATGTAGCGAATACCGACTTATCAGCTTAATGAGCCATGCTCTTAAAATATTTCTTAGAATAATACACAATAGAGTATACAAAAAATGCAAACAAACTATGGGAAGAAATCAATATGGATTCAAAGAAGGGATGGGGACTCGAAAAGCGCTATTCTGTGTTTAAGCTCTGATTCAAAAATGTCGAGAGGCTCACAAGGATATATGCTTATATTTTATCGACTATGAGAAGGCTTTCGACACAGTACAGCATGATAAGCTAATAGAAATACTAACGTCCATCAGAATAGATGATAAAGAAATCCGATGTATTCAATGTCTGTACTGGCAAGAAACTGCAGAGCTCAATATTAACGGATACTTGACCATAGAAATAACAATAT
The DNA here is from genome assembly GCA_956483635.1 of Panzeria rudis. Lineage (NCBI taxonomy): Eukaryota > Metazoa > Arthropoda > Insecta > Diptera > Tachinidae > Panzeria > Panzeria rudis. The sequence goes on along the minus strand of OY101449.1, from coordinate 129,273,652 downwards.
CGAGAGCTGTCAGACAAGCGTGTATTTCATCTCCTCTGTTGTTCAATATATCGACGTAGTTGCGTAAAAAGGGCCAATCTGCTGTGTAAAATGGTAAGAGATGGGCAACTACGTCGATATATTCGGAACGAATTTTTCAAGAATCCCTCAAAAAAATCAAAGAAGTAGTAACAATAAACGGCGTTTATATCAACTGTATCAGATATGCTGATGATACTACTGTACATCCTGCAGCACAAAATATGGCTAAAAAACTATAATATATAACACAAAATATATGATTGTTAGTAAGAAAAACAAATAAAATGCAACAAAATTTAAATTAAAAAACTCTTATGTCAAGACAGTACAGAACTTTAAGTACCTTGGGCTTGTAATAAATGATCAGTGGGACTCCTTGAAAGAAATAATGGCAAGAGACGCTTTCTTTAAATATAAAAAAAGTTCTGACCAGCCATGCTATAAACATTGAGACAAAAGCAAGGTTTATTAAATGCTATATATGGTCAGTTTTATTATATGTTGTGGAAGTATGGACATTAAAGACTGCTGACATGAATATAATAGAACCCGTTGAGATGTGGATCTACCGACGAATATGGAAAATACCTTGGACTGACAAGAAAGAATCGAGGAAGAAACCTTGTATCCACCATCAAAAAACGAAGAACTACATATCTAGGACATATTATAAGAAATAAAATGTACAAACTACCAAACTACTGCAAATAATTCTCTAAACAAAAATTGAAGAAAGATGTACCAGAGGCAGAAAGGTGATGTCTTTGTTAAAAAATATAGAATAATAGACAAACTATTGAAATAGGACGAATCTCTTGAATGCGGCAAGAATTAAAAAAACTTTTTTAGAGAATTGTAAACAGAATAGAATAGTTAAGATCTTGGTACTACTACATGCACTGCAATAGATACCTTTTTTTGCTACTACAACCAGTGACTACTTAGGAAATAAATATATACATGTTCATTTTACTCCAACTGCAGCATAGGGTGTCAAGTAAAACAGACAAAATATTAAAGTCGCAGGAGCGTTTCAATGTAATGGAACGGAAACTGTGCCTGCTCTTCATCATAGAGTGTCTTTTAGATTTTATTGAGAACTATAAGATAGCAAAAAAATAAAAAAATAAAAAAAATATATATATGTGTAATAAAAAAATTTAAACCGCATGAGAAACAAAAAAAATAAAAAATTGGCAAGCATTAAAAAATTTTACATCGAGAATACTTATTCAAAATATAAACGGCCTTATCCATGTCTATAGTATTATCCATTTATAAATACCTGATTTATTTACAAAATATTTCGATTCCGCCCCACTCTGCAGTGTAATTAATTTCTGCGAATATTCAAACAAATTTAATACATTTTTTGAATAAGGTTTTAAGCCATATTGATTGATTGACTAATTAATTTAATATATAGAATTTGATGTTACAATCGTATTGAAACGTAACAAGTACCCACACAAACACATTATACCTTTCTCTCCTTTTGTGGTGTAGAGTATAACCATGTTAAATGTTGTGTAATAAAATTATAATAAAAATCAAATAAAATATTTCATTAAAACTTGTACGAGTACATATTTTTCAAAAGCTACATGTGTGAGAAAAAATTTTAAAAAATGTTATAGAATGTTTTTCATATTTTCAACACACATGCTTTCAGCATTTCTATTTGCAAGGATTATTTTTATTTATTATTTCTACTTGCAGTTATTTATCCTCTTAAATTGAATTTCTGCCCACTATAAACTTGTATTTCTAAAGTATTTTACTTCATTTATTAGATGGCGTATGAATAATGTTTATGAATAAATAAATATTGAGTCACGCAATCGGATACAAGGAAACAGAACGGACATTCTTTGCAACAAAAAAAAAAAACATTTCAATAAAACTTTACAATTGAAAACCACATGACATTTAACAAATAAAAGAGTTGAAATGAAAAGCAAAACGTAAAATGAATGAAAAGAATTCCAAATACAATAAACTTTATGGTCATTAGATTGTGCCAAACCATGCATTTATCATCAATAAAGCCAACCAAGCGAGGATTCCGTGTTGCCTACATTTCTATGCATTTAAATGGACAGAGACGTGATGAGTTTTTGCCTCTAATAAAAATAACGTTATTTTTAAAGAGAATATTCTTTATTATTATTCTTCTTTATTATTCTTTTATATCTCATAATACGTATATGTATAGATTCTTTTAGTATTAAATGAAACTGGCTAAAAAAAAATATTTAAAAACTTTACAATCTAATATATTTTTTATATAACTTCATTTTAATATATTCAATATGTCAGAATGTATGCATACATACATATATAATATAATTATATGCGTGAATGTGTTTATGTATGTATGAGTATATTGCTGTTATTAAAAACATATTTATTGTTTATTCATTAAAAATCGAGTGGATACGTCACTGACATGAAGTGCACGTTAACATTGCTTTGTTGCTGCGTTTTTTTTGGATTGTGTGTATTAAGCGCAGCAACAGATGCATTGTGTGTATATTGCATTGAATATGAACCAAACAGTCAACGATAAATGTAACAAAAGCATTCACATAAACATGCTACAAAACAATTTCAAGTTGTTAAAACAAAGTGCATGATAATATTTTTTGCCACTAGACTTTTAGAAAAAATATATGTATGTATATCCATGAAGCACTTAAGCGTGCAAAACTAAAAGGACGTCAGAGAGTAACTTAGTATTGTGATTTGAAATCGTTATTAAAAAGAATCAAAAACGAAATTAAACAGCTTTTAAACACTTCACTATTATTAGTTTGTTAAAACTAGCACTCGAAGTAGTTAAATATAAATAGAAAGCTTAGAAAAGAGGAAAATATATTATAGATATATGAATGTAGTTTTTTCTAATGGTTGGATAACACCCTAAGGATATATACAAATTGTTATGGTACAAACGATTATTATAGTACTTATTAGGATACATGAAGTCTTACTGAAAAAATAAATACGTGAATGTTTTTTTCTTGCCAGGACTAATATCAGTCAAACTGCTTATTTCTGCGACTTTTAGTGGTACTAAAACAAAAAACTAGAAATTATTCTATTATTTGCTGCCTTTTCCTATTTGTGCACTAACTTCAGTCCTTAAGCCGCAATTATTTTGTGTGCGTAAATTGATCAAAAAAGCACCGAGTGAGTATATTCTGTTTAACTTTGTGTTTGGCGGCTGAATTGTTGGTTAGCGGACTAGTTATTAAATACTCAAAAAGCTAGCTCTTATGGCAAATGATTCTCTGAAAGTACTTTATGGATTACAATTACATAAAAATTTGCTTTCATTATACATATGGGCATTTCCATAAAAATGACAACCACGACTGAAAAATATCAAAACCCTTAAAACTTTTTTTAAGATATGGTAAAGAGGAAAAACCCAATAAAATTTTACTATACAGAAGTATTTATACCTTAGTACAATTTTTAAATATCAAAAATAACAGCTTAAACTGAATATCTCTTTGACTAATTTTAAGGCATGGCAATAACCTATTTTCACTTTTATAGCGACTAAATTCAGTTATTTGTAACATTGCAATTATACTTTAAAATTAATGTTCCAACATAAAAGAACAAGGTTCATGAGGAAAGATAAAAGATAGAGTTCGATTAGCTGTATATTTTTTATATTCTTTGGACGCTCTTCTTATTTACGTCATTTGAATTTTACCGGAAGAAACTGTTTCAAAATAAGACTTTAAAACAAGATATTTGTCACAAAAAATATTGATCTATATTTTTTTTAAATTTGGTGTAATAAAAATTTTATAAACATTTAATATTCATCACGTACGCTATTGTAGTACTGTAATAAAAATTTTATACGCATTTAAAGTTCGTAGCGTACGCTATTGTAGTACTAAAAATGCAACTAAATGCAAATGAAAAATAGCAAAATCCAGCAAATTCCAAATATAAAAAACTTCATCCGTTTTCATATAAATGATTCTCGAACCGCGTATTCATTAGGCGAAAAAATTTCAAATTAATTAGCATGTACTACTCTGTAGTAGGCTACGGTTCAGCCGTAAGCTCAGCGCCAAAGTACATAGTATGAAATGAACTTGTATTTTGATTGTTTTTATTGCTATTATCACCAAATACATATTTCTTATCTGTTTTTAAGTTTTTGTTTACATATATTTACAAAACATATATTTCATTACTTAAGAATACTATAAGAGAAAAATCTGTCACGTACGCTATGTCACGTACGCTATTAAATTTTGTTTATTTTAAAATCATCCAAAAGTTTAAATTTAAAAAAGAAAAAAAAACTTCCCACTTCGCAGACTTTCGCATATTTTTACATGCACTTTAACATCACGTCCGTTTTATGTCGCGTACGATATGCCCTTATTTCCCTCCATATATTGGACAACAGCGTTCCAAATGTGATAAATTTTTTTTCAAATATAGTATCCTCTAAATGGAACATAACGACATCATTATTTTCAGTTACTTCTATTTTTGCAAAATCTATGCCACTTTGTATGCGTACAAATATCACGTACGCTGACATGGAAATGCCCATATGCGTATGTGTCTGTTCGAATGTGTTTGGCCATGTGAAAATATAGCTACAATTAAGTATTTGTGTATTGTTACAAAAGAATCATATGTACAAAGCGACATATTATTCCTGTGTTCATTGGTATGTTATTGACATAAGAACACTTAACATAAAACTCAACATTAGTCGACCAAAATGTATTTAATGAAGTTCCATATACATAATCACATCAGAGATATATTATGCGTGTTCGAAGCAAAAACCAGTTGCAAATGTTGTTTGTAAGTTATGTTAAATTAAATACAATTAAGAGTGTTATGTCGGGCGTATCGAAACTTACATTGTAAAACTGTGATTTTAATTGCAAAGCTGCCACAAAATCGCATACACTGTTTCACATAAAATTATAATGACTTAGGGATACATCGACTTGGCAACCTTTAAAATGGTTCATCTACTTCATCTATATCTATATATCTTGTTATATACATGCACACACATACATATGTATGTACATAATTTTTTTTACTTTTCAAAAGTATTAAGCCCGAGTTTTCAAAAGTAGTAATCCCAAGGAATTTTTGTATCAAAAACCCTGTTTTTCGACCACTCAATTTCAAAAATCAAATGATGCAGCTTTGTGGTTTGTGTTTTTTTTTTAGAAAATTTTTATTTTATATTTGCAAAATTGAAGTAAAATCCAGGCAAAGGTGCTAAGCAAAAACTGATTTATATATTCACGCAATTCAGTGGTTCATATAGATATGTATAATTTCCGTGATAATACCGTTTTACTTTAACATATTTGAGAAATAAATCATTTCTCCCTAAATAAAAAAAAAAAATTAAGGGGATATAAAAATTAACTTATATTTGATTTTCCATAGAAAAAAAATGCAGCCCCACTTTCCCCCAATAAATAAAATAAAAGGTGGGAGTGTAATCTTTCGATAAAAAAAAATAGTTCTCGGAAAATTTCGGAACAGAATGAAAACATTAAATTTCTGTTAAAAGTCACAATACTTGTCATAAAATTTTTGCAAAAAACTATTGCATACTTTTAGGCCAGGTATTTATTGAATCTATAGCAAGCAAATACAAAATGCCGCCCATGGGCGCCATAAGCCATACACTTTGCGACAATTAGTACAATTCAGCTAGTAATCAAGTTGTATGTTTGTCGCAAAACCGATACAATTTAGTGTGCGATCTCATGCACAACATCATTTTGCCACCAAGTCGTTACCAAGTAAACATCTCCTATTTAATGTTGAATACATAGAATACATAGAATAGTATGCGACAGGCACACAAACGTTGCGAGAATGTTGTATAACATTGCCAAAAATCAAAAGTTTTTGATCTTTCGTACAAGCAAGACACAATTTAATACTACGAGCCCACAAACATTGTGATTTCATGTAGAACCTGCTCAAGTTGTACCATAGGCTGCAACGTGTATGGCTTGCTTTATTCTCTTATATATTTTTATTCTTTATCTAAAATGTAGAGAGCAGTGATGGCAACTCAGCTATTTTCCCGTTAAATCTAGCGATTTTGAAACCAGCTTAGCGGGTAAAAAAGCGTTTTAGCTATTAGCGGGAAATCTGGCGAGTTTTTTTGCGAAAGGATTTAATTTTTAATCCTGCTTTGACATGGTTATCTCAAAGAATTTTGAATACGATTATTAATAATAAGCCATTTCATTAAATACATTTAAAATTTTGTACATAATCACAATTTTATATATACAACCTAATTCACAACAATTTTTTGGTTATTAAGAGACTTATAACACAAATTTTTGTATGAAATTTTGTTTTATTAATCTGTTATAAGTCAGAATTTTTTTTTTGTAAATTAAGGCAATAATACATAAAGAAATGATATATTGAGAAAAATTTAAATTTCTGCCAAATCTGGCGATTTATCGCTAAAATTTGGAACGAATTTTCGAGGCTAAAAAAACTTGGCGATTAATCGGTAAAATTTTAGATTTGCACATAATCTATCTTATTTTCCAGCGATTTCTACCCCATATTTAGCGGGTTTTAATTTAAAAAAAGTTACCAATACTGGCAGAGAGTTAAATAACATTAAATGATCTGCTTAGAATCAGCGTTTGGGATTTCCCTGAAATGAAAAAATCACGTTCCCGGGAAAAGTCAATTTTCTAAATTAAATAGATTTATTAAATGAAAATTTGCGAAATTTCGATTGTTTTATTAATGAAAGTATTCTTTTTAAATAAAATAAATAAATAAATAAAAGCAATTCTAAAACAAATATTTAAGAATTTTTAAGTGAATTTAATAGCAAATAGAATGTATAGTTATTACACAGCAGGAGATTCTATAAAGACTAAGTGACGACTATATCGCAATTAGTTAAACATTTTCTTTTAAGGCCTCCAAGTCATTTTATAAAGAACTTGCCGTAATGTTTCTTATTTTTTTTTAAATTTCCAGGACGATTCTTGTCGCTAAGTGGAAGCGAGTTACAGTACTATACTCAGCTATGCTGAATTTTACATATCCTAGCCACATTCTGTCTAAATTTCATTATTCAACAATTTCATCGTGTAAATTTAGTCGTACAGTCAGTCAAACAAACTTTTGAGATTTCGTACTTTGTCAAAGAAAATATTGCCCTATTTTCCTGACGATGAAACACTGAACAATGCTGCCACCACATTACACAATTTTCTTGATTGTAGAATAAAAATCAAAAGTCTTTTGATTTTCCCCAATATATTGTGCCACCTTCGAATATGACATACATTGGCGATATTATTGTACAATACAAAAAATTGCCCAATTATATTGCAAAAGGGTGGGCCGCTTATAGTGCGTTGAGATCTGAGCAAAATCTGGTAGATTTGATTTGAAATATTTATCAAAATCTATACCAACCTTTTTTGGTATTTATGAAGATGTCATATCCAGAACAGAAACCTATGACTAAAAATTTACTGTACCCTGCAACCCAACAATTGCAAAATTAACTAATTCACACACCTCTTGTATAATCATTTTGTAGAGCGCGCTCTTGCGTAGTATCGACGTAGCTAATACACTCACCGTTTACATAAAAATGTTGTACAGGGTAGTACAAAATAAATTAATTTACTAGATTTTGATTAGATTTCATCGAAATCTACTGACGAAGGCGATTTTGTTTTATATGGGAAATCTACTCGAAATCTAGTAGATTTTGCTTGAAATCTTGTAAGTACATACCAGATTTCGTTCAGATGTAAACGCACTATTAATAGTTTTTGCAAAAAATTCATGTGTATCGTATGAGCAATATCAATTTGTATTGCACGAAATATTACTTATACGTAGATATTTGTAAAAAGTCATTGCATACTTTTTGGTATTTTCAATGTGTCAAATTACCAAAATTTGTTATGAATAATCGCATAAAACGATAAATGACACATAAGTGAACAAGCTCGAAAAAAATTTTTGCGATTGCCCATAGGGTGGACCGTCGGACTTTTTTCTTTTCGATTTTCAATAAGATAATGTTAGGATGCCACTTTTACAAATTCTTAACTTATTGCCGTAAATTAAAAATATATATTTTCTTAGCTAATTTGAGGTCGCTGAGCACAAATATGAAAATCATTTATTTTTCCTAAATCGTGCTTTGGAGATATTCGCGGAAAATATATTTTTCGTGTTTTTTCGTTTATTGCCAAAAGTTTCGAGAATCGTTCATCTGAATAAAGTAAATTTTACGGTGTTGCATAGATATTTCTCTCTTCTTTCAGTCAATATAATGACTGTTCCGATCGCATGAAAATGTATTGAGTTACAGTCCTTCAAATTTGAAAAAAGTAAATTTTTAAACGGTTTTCTCATAAATTGCATTTGTAAGTTGCCTCCATTAAAAAAGGAAAAATATATATTTTATACTTTCTATTACTTTTATACTTTCTCTAAAGTCCAAAGGAAATTAACAAGGTTATAAGTTATTAAGTGGTTTTATTTTTTATATAAAAGTGTTTCAATTCAATTTGTGGTATTATCGATTAATAGAAATTCTGTATGGAAAATAAAATCGGCCTTTTTCACTTGACGGATTATAATTTTACTATTTTTTGTCGGATCTCCACGATTTAAGCTTCGTTTATTCAGTACAAAATTACTTTTTACGTATAGGCATGAAAGAAATTATAATAAAGTTTTTCCATATTAAAGAAGCAATTTAATATGCGTTTCATTAAACTATTTTACCTTCCAACTAATGTGTTCTTAATAAAAACAATTAATATTGCACTGCATAAGTAAATAAATTTAAAGCTAAGTTTTAGCAATTCCTAAAATATCACTGATTAATGGCGTTTTCTTTTTTAGAAAAAACTAAAAATTTGTTCACGTTATTTTAAATCACAATTTAGCATTCCTTTAAAGCAAAAAATTTATCTTCGTAATGAATGATACAATAATTTCTAATAAATTTAATTCCTCGAAAAATGATTATATTGCAAATTTTTATTGAAAAGTGCAAATAAATGCATCATTTCTTTTGTCCAAAACATATGTAAAAAAAATATATACAAAAAAATTTAATTTGTTTGTATATAATTCAGCAACATGCAACTCCCTGGATTAAAAAGATTAAAAGTATGTGCAATTAAATTAGGAACGGATTTTCTTCAAACTACCTTAGTTGCATTTTTAAGTCTGATACTCCTTGTAAAGTTATTCCGCTTTAAGTTCTTGGTGCTCCTAATATGATTTTGCAAAAACTTATTCATTTTATTAGCACGAAAACTGTACTTCAAAGTAATTAGACTTTTATATATTTTCCTTTGTAAAAATGCATCTTATTTGATAAAGATTATATGTGTTAAGAAAAGTATAGTATGTATGTGTGAATGAAAAAAATAGCTATTAAAGACAGAAATTATATGCGATTAAAATTGTGGTCCTCACATATCAAATGTACATATAAAATCTTTTGTTTGTTTCTGACAGATTTTTTGCATTCTTCGGAAAGGAAAATACAATGAAGGTAAAAAGAAACTTAAGACAAATTGCTTGTATTGCGAGCAAGCTGGAAATTGTGCAAACATCTATCATTGTTTCGATTCAAATAAAAAAATTAAAGGAAATAACCTATTTCGTACAGTTAAAGTTTATACGTGATGATCCTGATGAAGAGGGATCTTATATGATAAGCAACTGCTGTAATAAAACCAAAAATTTGTTAATAAAAATTTAAGAATCTAAGGCAAACGATTTCTCTTCAAAAACAATAGCTTTGCAACTTCAAGCTCATTTTCTTTCGTCTTCGCTTTCTCTATGATAAATATCGTCTAATTGTAGTTGTTTTCCAATGCACACCTCTAGTTTCTATTATATTAATATTATTAACACATTTTAAAGTGTTGCTAATTCAAAATAGTTTTCAATGCACGAATAAAATTTTGAAGAAGAACTCTGATGATGAGATCATGGTTGATCTCGAAAATATCATGTCTTTAAGTTTGACCTTTATACAAAGTCAAGAATTTGTCTTTGTCTTTTCAATATTACATCCTTTGAAAAAATTATTTCTCAATAAAAATAATTTAATTGAAAAATTAAATTAAACGAACTAAAACCTGAATAATAAAGATTCTTTGGATAAATGTTGTTCTTAATATAAAATACCTACAAAAAACGGCTTTTAAACGTTTTAACCTCTTAAATAAATGCCTTATACATATTTAATTATTTCACTTTAATCTTTCTGAAAAACTAAATCCAAAAATTAAGTTATATCTTTAAAACTTTTTTAAAACAAATTTGACCTGAATATTCATTATTGTTTGTTCTGTTTGTTTTTAAACGTTTTTAGTAAATCTTAATTAAAATTTTCAGTTTCATTCCGCCATTCAACTGTGTATTTAAAACTTTCTTTAGAAGTCATTTAAATATTGAAAGTTTTTTTTTCATACTTCTTTTGCTATTTATTTTGTTTTGTAAGTTTTCCTTGAAAGAAGACAAAGTTTTGTATTTTTAAAAGTACTGCATTAATTTACACCCGAGTAGCAAAAAACTAAAAGTGTTTATATTGTTGCTCCCCTAGAAAGTTGGCTGCTTTCATCTTCTGTTTTTGTTACTGTTTTTCATTTGAGAATTTCAACGAGGTAAGTCGGTCATTCGACAATGTCTCTAAGTCTAATAACAACGAAAATGTTATCAGAGAAATATTTTTTTTTGAAAGTACAAGTGGAAATATTTAATATAAAGTGCATACAGTTTACTTGTACTATTTATATTGTTGATGGCAATACTCAAAACGACGATTATGAACATTTCAGGCGCTGTTATTTATCTGCGAAAAAGTGAGTTAGATTTTTTAGTGGGTGAGAAGAAAAGCGATGTTTTAAAGTATTAAGATATAGTGGATATAGAAGAAATCACATAAAACTCAATAAAATAGGAGAGGAAGTATCTCAAAAAACAAATTTTAAGCTTGGTAGATTTTTCAAAAGTATAAAGTTGCACAGGGCCATTTGTAAATGTTTTGGAGATTCGCCATTTAGTTTTTCCTAATTTTATTAAGAAATTTTCAACTGCTTACTAAAACCTAAAATAATTGGTGGTCGCTGAACACGAATATGGCATCTCATTTATTTTTTTGAGAAGACTGTTCGAGATATCGGCAACAAACATGTTTTTCTGCAGTCTGTTTTTTACTATTTGTGGTGTCTTGTGAATACAAAATTTTTTCTTAATGCTACAAATACCTTGATTATTGGTATTTTCGTATAGTTATATAGCCATTTACGTACTAAATACCAAGCAGGCAAAGAAAACAAAGATTTGCTGCTGAGTATCTCAGAATTCCTAACAAAGTTTCAAGAAATTCCAAAAATGGAAATTTTATGGTTTTGTTCACAAGGTCCAGATTTGATCCAACCAACGTCTATAAAATACATTAGCAAACAAATGGATACACATAAAAGCTTTAGCAAAAGGTATTTGTTTTTGAATACAACCTTTGAGATTTTAGGACATATGGGCTATGGTCAAAAGTTTGCTGCAAAATAGGTGGAATCAGGAAGGGTCCAGGTGCAACAAAAATGGTAAATTGGAATAATTTTTTTTTCTAAAATAATGTCTGTGAAGATATGTACCATATAATAATTACATGTTCTTCAAGAAATTTTTTTTTAGAGAAAAGACTAAATGATGAAACAGAACTAAGTCTTCAACTTCGGCCAAAAACGCTGTCAAAATTTTCTTCGTAATCAAACCACTTTTAAATTTCAAAGTGGAATTGAAAAAAACTTTTTACAGACTTCATTTGCAGTAAATATTAAAAAACATGCATACTTTTAGGAGCGTCATATAAATATTTGGTCATGAGCTTTCCATGTTAATAAAAAAGCTTAATGTGAGCTTTGCATCTAAAAACAGGAGTAAACAAACGCCTCAAGGTATAAAAACTTTATCATTGTAAAAACGAAATACAAAATAAACGGAATCTAAAGCACCAAAAATGTATTTTTTCGGAATGACAACTACAGAATCAAAATCAATCCAAACGGAATCTGTGACATTGCTGATTGTTTATTTTCATTTGTTTTTATTTTTTGTATGAAAAATGATGAAATTTTATTAAAACACGGCAACATTGTTGAGAGAATGAGTGGCTAAGACTGAGAGCATGAGAAAAAAACATTCTCAAAATAATATAGACTCTATCTCATGACTGCTTCTTACGTCGTATGATTAATGTCAATTTGTATGGAAAAACTCGTCTAGCCCCAGTTCTGTTTAATCATTAATGGTGCTTTTAAACAGGGATGCCATTTTAGGGGTTCTGACCACAAATTAGGGGAGTTGTCATTACAAAAAAGGATGAACATTTTCATTTGGAGTTTGGGGATTTCATTGGGGCTATTTTAAAAATATATTATTGTTTTTCAGGTAAATTCTTTAAAAAAAGCTTCTTTCATTTTATCTATAATTAAAACTAGGGATGTAACGATACGCCGTTTTGCCGATCCGATACCGATACCGATATTTAAAAATAAATATCGCCGATACCGATCCCGATCCCGATCCCGATACGAATATTGAAATTGAGTTCAAGTTTAGATTAACAAAACTCAAGTGTAATTTTTTTATTATGCAAAATTACATTATAAGAGAGAATATTTAAAATTGATAAAACATTGGAAGTAATATTTAAGGAGCTACATTTTCTTTGCTTCCAAAAAATTTATGTTAAAAATATGCAGATAATTATTAGAAAAGCAAGAAAAATGTTTTATTCCTTTATAATTTAAAAAAATACTCGCCATGCTTTTTAAAAAATCGATTTTTTAAAGGACATTTATCAACTAATATTCTTCTAAATAACTTAATAGCTTAATGATTAAAAGACTTCTAAGTTTATATTTATTCACTTAAATTTACATGAAAATGCAGTTCTGAGTTTAAATTCGCATAAAAAAAATTTTGCAAATGGGTAATTTTTTATCCTTTTTCCTTGACGAAAAATCATTATAGAATACCGAAAAAGAAATTGGTCCTAGCATCGCTTCCAATTCAGTGATTGGTAATCGAAAAACAGAACTTCTTGCAATGGCAAGGATATGTAAAACTAATTAGAAATTATCCAAATTCGCAATACTTCCAGATCGCGAATTCTACATTTTCATGACTTCTTTGGAATAATATTTAAAAAACAACGACTTGAATTTGAAATCATGATCAAATTGCCAAAAAATAATTTTTTTTTGTACAAAATAAGAGCATAAAATGTTATTAATTTTTAAAATTGATATTAATAAGATTTAAAAGATAACGAAGTGAATTTAATTCATGGTAAAATCGAACAAAAATAAATTACTTGTTAAAAAAAACTCTGAAAAAATTTTTAAAAGTATCGTCGTATCGACAGCAAAATATCGCCGATACCGATGTATCGGAAAATCTGAAGTATCGCCGATATATCGGTATCGGTATTCGTTACACCCCTAATTAAAACTACTTCTTCTAAAATATTTTTAACATACCGACAGACGAGTATATTTAGAGATTTGGACCCCAGATTATGTACTAATCCCTATTAACACAAAGTTCAGTCATATCAATTTGATTTAAAGCTTTACTAACTCTAAGTTTGCCTGAACTTAAGTTGTATATGAAAGTTTAACGTTGTGGTATGTGATGGAAATCGTTCGATTTGAAATCGGCGCCGATTTCAAAAACAAATTCTACTGAAAGACGACTTATTTACGCCTTTTAATGTTTTCAAGGCTGAGACTATTTTATTCGACTTATTTCTTTTGATACAAAACAATAAAAAAAACGCAAATAAGTCATCTTTCAGCAAAATTTGTTTTTGAAATCGGCACCGATTTGAATCGATCGATTTCCATCAGATACCAGATTATTGTTAACATTTTATTATTGCTTTGCCAAATCATCAGTAATTTATTAGAAAACGTTAAAATTTTCAGTCACATGTAAACTTTCGTAACACTTTGTAAGTGATAACAATTATCTTCTGATAAATAATATATAAGCCCGTGAATAATATAGACTAAATTTACATGTTGAATTATTTCATGAAACATTTTTATTTGCTTCTTGCAATTGTGGAGAAGCAAATGGGGTAAAGAAACTTGACAAGAATCATCTGAATATTCATTTCATACCACTAAATTTCTTCCCTGACCATAAATAAATTTCATGCAGCAAATTTCATGAAACATTTCATCGTGTAAACTTAGAATTTAAGAAAAATACGTTTTTTTTCGTGATGATTTTCTTGGGGGATTTTCCTTTTAACAGGGGATTTTTCGAAGAAATAATTTTTCAAATTTGGGGAGCGCGATGAAAGGGACGTTTTTTGTTCAAGTATCAAATTAAAGGTTGTATATTTCTCAACTTAGAGGGAATATTGCCATAGATTTTTTTAAACGATTTGAAATTTTGTTGTTTAACTAACAAATAAACAGTAACGACAATCAGTTGTTATTTGAATGCGCTATTTTCAAAATACAGGAGTAATGTTTTGAAAAATTGAGAAATTTTAGTTTTGAAACGAGTATACCCCAATATCTATGCTTTACCAAATATGATTTTTGGAACTTTATAACGGTTAAAAGAATGCAAAAACTTTTTGGAATTGGGCAAGAAACAAAAAAATTAAGATCATTGAAAAATTTTACACGTCTGAAGTGCCGTAAGTTAAATAGGAATACCTCTTTGCTACGTTCATATGAAATTTTACACTAAGCGGTTAATCTGTTTTGACATGGGTGATTTACTTCCAAAATATTTTGATTTAGCCCCACTGTGTGTCCTACGATTGCATTGTAGACATGTATTAAATGGTCCATGTCCATCAAATTCCCAGTTCAAAATCATTCATTTGTACCTTAAATCAAGCATGATTATTTCAAAGAAAGTCTTTTTTTTTGGCTTAAAATTAATCTTTGACACTGCTTTGGCATGATCTGTGTACGGATGACTTGATTGTTTTCGTCCATACGTTGTATTATTATAGAAAAAAATTTTTCCAGCTGCTTTAAATTATTGCGCTATCTCCCCTACTGCTATGATTAACATTTAAAGTGATAGCTCAGTGTAAAATTATACAAGGCAAAGAAGCTCATTTGTGCAACGGAATTGGCTGGAGTTATTATGACGTTGGCTATAAAATAAATTATGAAAACCAACAGTGTGAGTTCGATACTGTTAGCAGTCATCAACATTACAACTTTTTTGGATTTACATTAGTATTAGTGTTTGTCAATAAAAGAGTTTAAGTTAATGAAATTATTAAAACAATGAAATAATTTCATTAAAATAATGTCATAATTCCAGTAAAATTATTGAAATAATTTCGTCAAAATAATGAATGAAACTATGAAAACAATAAAATACTTTTATACGTTTAGCGAATTAAATTGGATCAATATATATATTTGGCGAAACTTTCGTTACAATAATTGAAACGAAAACTGTTCCATTATTTTAACGAAGCATGACATTGAGTTGAGTCTCAATAAAGTTTTGCATTGAATTAATGTATCAGTTGGTGGAATATGTGAAGAAAATTATTTCAGTCTTTAGAAAACTCTCTTTGAAAATTTTTTTGAGTAATAAGAAACACTTCTTTCGAAATTTTTCGACAACGATATGTCTCGCAGGAATCAATAGATTTTAATGAAATTGTCGGCAATGGACATCGTTTTTTGAGATCAAAATAATAGTTGTTTGAAATTTGTATTTGCAACGATTCTTGAATGGATTCGTATTCACATGATATCAAAGTGAATCAAAAGTCTTTAAAGTGCGGGAAATTTGGTTTCGTTTGATTTAGTCGTTCAAAATTTATGGAAGCCTTACAACACATATGCGCACAGGGCCAAAAGTCAAAACATCGAGATCTGATAAAAACCCAATTTTCGAAAATCGGAGTTGAATCAGTAGCTTCGCATTTTTTAAGTATTATTAAAATAAAACCTTCTTTGATTTAAAATATTTTCCAATTTTCATATATTTTATTATAATAATGTGTGTATATTGTATTAAAAATTTCAAATTAACATTTGACTTTCAAATACCCTGTATCAATAAATATGTATATGTGCATAAAAGATATTAAGACTGAATGCCTCCAACTGCATTGCGAATTTCAAATGAAGTCGGCTGTTATTTTCCCTATCTTTACCGCTAGTATTTGTTTTGCCATATATATATTTTTTATATACAGAGATGAATGTATGTAAGTATATGTAAGCGTAAAAGTGTATGTATATGTAGGTTCCTGTGTAGGAGTGTTTCTATAAAAGAACATCATCACAATCATTTGCCATTCTGCAAAAAAAAAAAATTAGAAAGAAGTGGAAAATACCATTTGGGGAAATGAGTGCGAATTGCAGCAATTTAAACAAAAGAAGCTCTGCTTAGTAGTTGGTGCTTGTGAGCAGGAGTACGAGTATAAGGAATGTTTATATGATTCTTGGTAAACAAAAGTTTGCCTGTGTTTTGTTCTACAACTGGAGCGAACGAAAGCTTATGACTTTTTCTTAAGTCTTTTTAAAGGAAATAAAAACTTTAATGTTTTCTTTTTGTACTGAATAAAACAAAACATGCGAATTATAAAACAAATGTTGTATTTTTCTTTCATCTGTATTAAAGACGGACAAGCACACTTAATCTCCACATGTTTAAGAATGTGGAAATGTGGATGTGAATGTTTTTGTGTTGGAGTTCATGTAAGACTTTTTAAAATAAACGATTGTCTTTTTGTTTGCTTAACTGTTTTTTTTTTGTTTGCTCCCTCCAATAAAATTCCTTTCAGTTGTGTGTGTGTGTGAAATAGTTTGTTTGAATTTTTCCCTTATTTCAGAGTATGTCAGACAGACATGCTAGTGTTTAATTCAATATGTCTCCCAGGCATTCCGCAAATGGTTTATTTGTTCTACTTAATCTTTTTTTTACATTTTAAGCGGCCATGCATATGTACAAATGTATATGTATCCATGTATTTAAAGCATAATCATGTTTGGTGCATGCAAGTACCAACATTGCAGAAACAATTGTTAATTGTGAATATTGTTAACGTAAACATTGCTATGTCAGCGACCTTTAATCCTATGGAAATCTACGAGTTGCCATAACTACAACGAAAATGAAATGCCATTTATTTTCATAATTATGAAGTACTAAGGTTGTGTGATTTACTATTGCATTCTTCAAGCTTTCATCTACCAGAAGTGACAAAGGATGAATTCGCCCAGAACGGGGTTTTTGACGAGGTTTGATGCTCTGTAGCTTATTGTGCATTTTGGTAAGTAGTTATTCTGGACAAAATGAAATGGAAAAAATTGCAGAAAATAAAATTGAAAAAATTGCATTCCAAACATTTAACAAATTTGGCTTCGCTTATCATACAAAATGAATCACTAAAAAAAAATTAAAACGTTACTTTGATATTAGGGTAAAAACGAAAATTTCCCACACGGTCTGGATTTTATCCTCTCCGATTTTAATGAAACTCGATAATATGTTCTACTGTTGTGCGCACGTAGTATGGCGAAAAATTATTTCATTACCTCTTATTGTTTCTATTTAATAGGCCTCTAAACTTAGGCATCTCGTCCATTTGTAGGTAAAGTTCGTCATATTGAAGATTGAATAACTTTAGGACGCGTCATCGGATACAAATGAATTTACTGTTATTCGAAAGGTCTCAGTCTTCCCTTAATGAGTGCTGCTTAAAAAGCACATAGCTTCCTGCTACAAGTGCCTCTAAAATGCCAAAATATCCTTTGTCCTTAAATATCCCGAAAAATGGTATTCTAATTTTTTAAATTTTTTTTTGCGGAATATAGCCAACTGACCTGTCTTTATTTTGTAATATTTTCAAGATGGGATGAATACCGATTCAAAATTTACAGTTCTTTCATTATAATAACTCGATAATTTCTAAGAAAATCGTGTAAGCAATAACAATAAAAACAACCGTAGCCGTAGTATTTACACAATATCGACAGATTAGTTTGCTCTATGCTGCAAAAAAAAGAGATAATAAATAAAAATTTTCAGGATATTCAAGGATCAAAAAAATTTTTCCATTTGTGATGTCCTTGTCTTGGATTTACAAAAAGTGTGCCTGAACCTTTCAAATGATATTTAAGTTACTAAAATCTGATGACGCACTACAAAGTTATGCTACTTTCAATATTACTTTTTACAAAAAATCCCAATGTATTCAAATGGTTGTTTTTATTATTATTTTTTTATAAAATTTTTATAGAAATTATCGAGTTTGTTTTCATCCCATCTTGAAAATTGTACACAATAAAGATATACGTCAGTTGGCTACATTCTGTAATAAAATAAAGAAAATTAAAATACAATTTTTCAGGATATTTAAGGATAATGGATACTTTGGCATTTTAGAGACAGTTGTAGCAGAAAGATATATCCTTTTTAATAAATATTCATTAATTTCGAATGACATAAAATTTATTTATATCCAATGACGCGTTCTAAGATTATTCAGTCTTCGATATGACGAACTTTTCTCAAAATGGCCGAGATGCCAAAGTTTAGAGGCATATAAAATTTAAACCATATTGAAGTATATTTTCGTTATGCTACGCGCACACAAGAGTAGAAGATATGTATCGATTTTCATTAAAATTGGAGGGGTGCAAAATCCAAACCCTTGTTTTCATATCGAAAATTTTCGTTTTTACCAATTAATAAGGCGAAAAAGTATTTTAAAAATTTTTTCGTGCTTTCATGTATAAACTTCTCCTTTTTCGACGCATTTTCCAGAAAAGCCGGCATTAATTTGACTCATATTTTATTTATTTTTTTGCTTACGAGTATAAAAAATTAAAACAAAACAACATTGCCAGGTCAAGTTAACATCTCTGTTAACTAAAAATTAATTCCTTTAAACGTATTAACATATGAGAAACATCCGCTTTATTCATTAAGGAATTTAGTTATATTCAACTTTTATAAAATTTTGACGCGCCAAGCTCCCTCTTTTATGGTGGCCTCAGTCGATTATTTCCTTTCTACCTGACGTAATACCTCTGCTAAATTTACGATCTATAGCAACTTTTTTTTTTAGTTGAATCAGCGCGGTTTCATATTTGTCACAATTACAAGGGCAATCACAAAAAAAAAAAAATGGGCAAGCTGTCGATCTACAGCTACCATACATGCCTTGGCTCTATGAATACTTAAATTACATTTACACATACATTTATAAGTTAACATATTCAAACTCGTAAGTAAGAACAATATTATTTCATGATTTCTTTAACGAGTAGACTGCAGTTTTCAGTTAACAATTTTTGTAATGCAGTACTTCTCCTCCAACTTCAGTTACTGCTACTGCTATCAGTTCTCTTGCAAATGGCAAAAAATTCGTATTGTTATGAAATTGCATTGTTGCCACATACATCATAAGGACATTTCCCATAAAGAAATTGCTGCAGTTTGAAAAAATATTTGCTCAGTCAGAGAAATAAACGAATTTTCATTTCACTGTAAATATTTAAGCTGCAGAAGTTGTTTTAATTCTTGTTACAAAAAGATAAAACATTAACTGAATCTGCTTAAATTTGGTATGCAGGTTGTAATTTCAAAAAAAAATTTCTCCCTCCTTCTTTATCTCTTTATCATCATGCAATAATAATTGTTACAATCTTAATCATTCTTTTATGCACAAACTTTTTCCCTTCAATTTTTTCCGAGATAAATGGTTGGTATTAAATGAATTTTTAATATTTATTTTTGAAAAGACTTGAAAAAAGTATAAAGAACCATAAAACAGCATTAAAAATTTCATTAATTTCAATGGTTACTTAACATTTTCCCTCAAAAGTGGGGGAAACATTTTTTATTATGTATGGACTTTTGTGTTTTTGAGACGACAAGTGTTTATTTTTAAATAATACGATTTATGTTTTTTTGATAGGCATTTAATGTGGTGGAATTGATCCATCCATCCATTCCTAAGAGTATTACGAAGTATTTTTGTACTTGAAGCTTTTTTTCGCTTTAGGCAATGTTTTCTTTGGATTTATTATTTAAGAGCAATTAAAATAACTTTAGTGATTTCATACCATGTTTGTTACTTTTCTTCAACCTAAATAACTATTCCAACTTTGATATATTTTGCTATTAAATAATTGTAATTTAAATTCCATTTTTTTTACTTCAAAAGAATTTTCTTAATGGTAAATAATTTAAGAAAAAAATTTGTGAATAGTTGTAAGTGTATGTTAGCATCGGAAATGAATATTATTAATTTAAAATTATTGTTATCGTAACTCAGACGACAGTTTACTTGGTTGGGGGAGAATCACTCGCCGCACAGTGGTACCAATTGGAAAAAGGGTAATAAATATGTATCTTCGAAAGTTACGATCCAATTACAAAACAATGTATAAAAAAATCATAGAGGAGAATCTGAGTTTTAAGAGTGATGAAATTACAGTGTTGTTGCTACTATCGCTGCCCTGCAAAAATTATTGGCCTATGTGGTCCATTTTAGCTGGTATGGACTAGTTACAACATAGTCCTATGTAATGCAGCTATGGACCACTTTCAAACAAATGTTCGTGTTTTAGCACGAAATATAGTGTTGCCAAGAATGTTATATCATAAAATATCATCAATTACCAGCAATATGGTAGCCCTGATGACACAAAAGTTTATTTGTGGTTATAATGAATGTTTGTAATTAAAAGTTTATTTTTTGGTAAAAGCGAAAAAATAAATAAAAGTGAATTTTGTTTATAAGAAATCAAAAATGCAGCGTAGCTCCCATCATATAAGGAGACTTATTAAAGCAGAGGGAAAATCGTTTACATAGACTACAAAGTGAAAACTAGTTTTCTGTTTGTGAACCATGGAGTAGTGACATAGAGTAGTTTAAAAACTAGTCCCTGTAGGTGCTCCATGGAGTATTTACATGGTCTAGTTTTTGGGTTAGTCCGATGTAATGCAAAGCTGGACCATGTGGTCCAGTCCTAGGACATCGCAATGGTAAATGGACCACGTCTAATGCATACGTTTGGGGTAGTTTGGGACTAGTCCTGGTCCGTTATGGAGTAGTCCTTACACGCATGTATGGACTAGTCGCAGGGTGGTAGTGTAGGTAAAGGACTCTGGTGAGTAGACTTTGTAGTCACGAAACAGCTGTCAGCTCAACCCTCCGTACATCCAAATTTGTCTTTGAATGTTTAATATTTACATGCTTTAGAATTTCTTTCTTAAATAAAAATTATTTCATCGAAGGATTAAATTAAAAATGAACTTAAGCCAAACTAATTAAATAACTTTGGATTAAAAAAAAATATTTTATGATATAAACAAAACCCTTGATAATAAGCCGAAGAATATTTTAAAAAACAAAAATTTTTTCTCTTCAATATTCCAAAAAAAAGAGACAAATAAAATTTGACTTTCTCTACGTTTCTTTTTGGAATCAAAAATCTTAAAACAAATTCCCATTTTATACATCGTTAGTTTTTTGTATATAAGAGCTTTCATGCCTTCCACATGCGATCTTTTGAAGGGCTTTCGAGGATGCTCAAAAAGCAGGCAGAGATCTCTCGGTGTTTATAATGTTTAAATTAGGAAGTTAGTCAGCATTTTACACGAACTCCAAAATAAACAAAATCATAATCTATTTATTTTTTATTTTATTTATTTATTTATTTTATTTTCGATGTCCCATACACAAGACTTTAAGTCTCATATTACAGTATGGAACTCAGTACAAGTACATACAAAAATACATTTGAACATACAATAAAATATAATTATAGGTAATACTGCAATATCATGAAAATCGTCCATACATGTCGTTGTTTTAAAATTGCAAAATTTTTAATTTAAAGTTTAAAATCAAAATGTATGGAAAACCTCCACGACACCACAAAGCGATCAATATGACATTCAGTTTGAAATGGCTCAATACATAAGTAATAAAATAATAAAAACATATACATATATGAAAATAAAATTATCCTCTTAGTTGAACAAAATTAACTTGAAAATTGACAGATAATATTTTTTTTGAATTTTTGTGCGTTACTAATGACTTAAGAGCTGTGTGGAATATCGTTCCAGAGACTTATTGCATGAATAAAAAATTGGTATTTAGATATCTGACTGTTATATCTAAAACAGATTAATCTTTTGCCTCTATTAAGAGTTGAAAAGTTCAATCGCGCAAAAAGTAGCATTGTAGCTTTCAACAATATAGGTTCCAAAGAATTGTCGCACGCATTGTTTCAAATAAACATTAACACATTTGAAAACTCAAAACCTATTTAAAGTATGCTCTCTTTCTACATTTCCCACCTATTACATGGAAGAGGGAAATTTATAATAAAACACGATTTGTGTTGTCTGTGGTTTAACGACGATAAAATGAGACATGATTTAAGAGCATTTTCCATGCTTCGAAAGAAGCGCTGTTTTGTATCAAAAACAAGAGCGAACAAAAATCATGCATGTTTGAAGCGCTTTTAGAAGCAATAATAAAAAACTAGCTTCTTTCGCTTATAAACCTGCTTCGTACGAAGCAGTAGTTTTTGCTGGGATGTTTCTTATTAATATTGTCGAGTTGTTTGTATAACCATGCTTTAAAGTTTAGCTACTCCAGAAATACTTTTTCATTTCATTTGTTAGCCGAAAAGATTTAAAACTAACAACACATTCCAGTTCATCTTCTTTATACTAAGCGAAAAATTAAATTTATTTGGATATTGTTGCTGCTATTGCGATGAAAAAAGAAATAAAAATCGATGCTTCATCTAGTTCAAACAATTCAGTAGAAATTTAAATTTGATATTTAGTTCAACATTTATCAATAAATTCTACATTTAACAGAAATCAAATCTCAACAATTGCAATTAGAATACACAAAAAGAAAAATGCATTAAAACACAATCATTTATTTATGTAAGTATGTGTACATTAGGATGGCCCCTAAATTAAAAAAATTCTCTAATCCATATCTCAGTGTATTTTTCATTTTCATATTTGAATATTTTCAATTGTTATTAGCTGGGTTGCAGTCGAATACATATCTTTTTCTTTCTTATTTAGGGGACCACTCTAATGTGTATATGTATGTACATGCGCTCACGTTAAAAACACATTTGTAATTTTTTTTTTATTAAAATTTATCTTTGCTCAAGCAGAACCCAAAAGGATTTTGCACTACAGTTACCAAATGTGATTAGAATGAAAAGCAAACAAATATATAAAAACAATAGATAGAAATGTTTTGAAATAAAAGTCTCTCCGAATATGCATGAAATATTGGTCATGACAAAACAAAAGGATGTGAACAAAATAATAATTCATGAGCCATAGAAGTGATACGGTACCGGTATATCCTTGGTATTCAAGTATAACATTTTATATGAATTGTCATGAAATGTAATGAAAATTTGTAATAAAACGTACATATATTTACTATAATACAATATGGGCGTAATAAGTGACATGTGTATGAAAAGTCCTTTAAACTAAGCTAAGTTCATACATGACAACAACAGCGACACTGTCACCCATCTTTTCATTAATGACTATGTAAATGACAACACCCTCAGAAATGTCCCCAATACATTTTTTCGTTTGCTTCTTTTTTACACATGTTCTACAATAACAATTTGAGGAATTTCTTGCTCAGAGAGTATTTAATACAAGAAGTTTTAATATAGACATTATAACAGAACTTTTCATCAGCTGAATTTCGCTTAATTTTAGCAAGCAAGAATGTATCAAAATGATTCAATCTGGTGACAGACTGAGCGACAATGTCCACAAGAGTTTCTTTTGTCAAGCTGGCATGACCAGTTGAGTAGTTTTTCTTTTATCCATTCTTTGAATACGGTTTCTGTTAGATTGTCTTAAAAGAAACTGTAATAGACAAATATCGTGCATGACAAATGTCGAAATTTCCTTAAGTAGTCGTTGATAAAAATGTCCTCTACGACGAGTTGTCCAAACGGGTAGTTTAGGCGCTATTGTAGAACACGAATACAAACATTATAAACGGCTAACCACATCACCATCTATTTAGGCGTTGGCGTAGTCGGGTACATATATATAATTGATCAAATAATAAAATTAGTTTATAAATTTATCTAAGCTATCATGTAACATTCTGTTCTGGTTTCAATAAAAATTTAGTTCATTTAGTGTGTATTTGAATGCTATGTGAACTATAAAAAATGAAAATTTGAGCTACTCTAATATCCCTGCGTGTTCTTATTATCCTTGCATTTACCAGTATTACATAAATTGTTATGGGTGTTTTCTACGAACAAGTATAATACTTGTATTTCAAAACTGCAAAAGTAATTTTCTCACAAATATGACAAGAAAATTACATGTCCTTCTTTATAGTATTTTGGTAAATATTTTACTCACATGCATGCAGGAGATCAAAACTTAAATTGAAAATTACTCATACGTATTGTGTGATGTTATATCCCAGCAAAATACGTATTTTTTTAAATATTTATTTCTCAATAAAATGTATATCTTAACGCACTTAATACCCTATTAACGTAATTGTTGTGTGTTGGCATAAGTAAAAATTTTTGAAGTCTCTAATAAAGTCATTCTTAAAAAAGTACCCACATCCGTTAAGAGACAATTTGGAAGTCGGGTACAATTTATTGGCAAGTAGGCTTAAAAACTATAAATAAGGTGTGGTGAAAAATATCATACTGACGATTTTTTTTAACCGGGGCGATTATCATAATTGGCGTAGGGAAACTAAAAAACTATTTAGCAGCAAAAAGTACATTTTTTTAAATGTAATTTCTGTAACCTTTTTATGAGCAGATTGATAGCGCTCTTTCTAACACCTAATCGAAATCGATCGGGGTTTGGCTGCGGCTAGTTCAGCAACAACTTTATAAATAAGGAGCCTATTATAGCGATAACATGGTCAGAAGTGGATAACATCTTAAATTCGCTTAAATTTTTCGCTAGATTGACAAGAAGTAGAAGCACTAAAGATAATGAAAATTAGAGGGAAAAAAACTTGTCTCATGAGAGTTACCTGTTACTTTTACATGGCGTTATCATTGCAGAAGTTCAATTGACATGAGGGAAAGAAAAATACCAATGAATACCACTATAGTTTTTGATCTGCTATGGTTTCCTAACTATAAAAACCGTAGCAATGTATAATTTTCCTTTAATTTAAAAATTTGGGATTTTTGAAGAGGCTGTAGCTCACACGAAGCACATTAGCTGAGGAAACAAACAAAACACATTTTTTACAGAAGCATTATATGTTAATGTTTAATGAGCAATAGGCAAAAAAAATTTTTAAGAAATTTTGGATTTTATCAGCATGACTTGAAATATTTTAAAGCAATTCTGACTTCCTTGGAAGCTTGTTTTTGATTGGGAAATAATGTACTAATGTAACATTGTTGTTAAATGTGTTTTCAATATTAAATTTTCTAATTTAAATAAAATGTTTATTTGCTTGTATTATATTAAGTGAATGTGTTTTATCTATTTCCTGTTTAATGATACGACAAAAAAATTAATTTACGAATATTGTGGCTTTTAATTTTGAATATATTAAAAGATTTTGGTTAAATAGTTTATTTAAAATAAGTTAGGATTAAAGATTAATTAATATTGTTTATTGAAAAAAAAGATAAGAAATATAAAAGCTTTCATAGTAATTATTAGAGATGTGCGCGTGAGTAATTTTTCGCTCACGATCACGATCGTACGAAAATAATATTTTTTTTACGCACGCTCACTCACAGCAAATTATAAGATTCTCGCGATCACACGCGCTAACGATAAAAATTAAGTTTATCGCTCACGCATGCTCACCCACGCTCACGCACGATAAATGCTTAAAGCTTTCACGTCCTTTCGTATTAATGCCGGGGAAAACTCTGATCTAATATTAGAAATAAATAAATAAAATAAATCAAAATCTTGTAAGACAAAAGACAATTTTTTTTCAGCAAGCCATGAAATTTAATTTCGAGAGTGCGTGAAAGTTATATTTTTCAAATCACGCACGATCACGCATGGTACTTAATTTTTAAATCACGCTCACGCACTATTGCGTGATTATTTTTTAATTTAATCACGATCACGCGTAATTCACGCGTGAATCACGTCTGACGCAAAAAATTCACGAAATTTGCACATCTTTAGTAATTATTGTAGTCCAAAAGATGGTTTCAAAATTTTCAAAAATAATTTTTAAGCCTAACACACAAAATAGCGATTCTACTAAGATTACCATATTCAGGTTATCATATCCTTGATCGATGCATCATTAATATTTTGGTTCTGTTTTGTACATACAAAAGGGTTAAGGAACATTGATGTTGTATTTGGCTGTTATCACGTTAATGATATACATAGAAGAAAAGTAATAAACAATTTACAAAAAAGAAATGTAAATATCGTGTATTAATGCCAGATGGCCAATTAAATACATATATCGCTATTTAGTATTTTAAGTTTATGTGTTGCTTATGCCTGTGTTTTGGCTCCATTAAATACACAACTCCTGGTTGGCCAACTCGTCGTAGAGGACGTTTTCATCAACGACTACTTAAGGAAATTTCGACATTTGTCATGCACCACATTTGTCGATTATAGTTTCTTTTAAGACAATCTAACAGAAAACGTACTCAAAGAATGGGTAAAAGAAAAACTTCTCAACTGGTCATGCCAACTAGCCAAATGAAGTGGACATTGTCGCTCAGTCCGCCACCAGTTTGAATCATTTTGATATATTCTTGCTTGCTATTACAATGTCTATTGCTGTTACAATGTCTATTAAAACTTCTTGTATCTCTTTAATACCTATTAAAACTTCTTGTAGAACACTTGTAAAAAGGAAAAACGAAAAATATAATGGGGAGATTTCTGAGAATGTTGTCATTTACATGGTCATTAATGCAAAGATGGGTAACAGAGTCGCTCTTATTGTCGTGTATGAACTTAGGGGCCATTTGATCGAAAATGTTCTCACTGATTTGTTTGAGCTGTCATGCATCGGTCTTGCAAAATGTCTGAAAGACATGGCCAACCGGGCTTCTATAAATAAATATTTGAATCTTTTAAATTGGATGATAATAAGTACGACGCCAAAAAAGTAAGAAAATAATTTAATTGTGTTTCTAAAAGGTGCCCGTTTGTGTCACCATTTATGGCTAATAACTGAAGTCAAAATTGTCTTTATTTCAAAACTTTTTGAAGTCATAACCACGCACGTTCCGTATGTATTGTAAATTTTTCTTTTATCTTAAACTATTCATAAATTTGCATGTGATAAATGCATGAATTTACTATACCTTTTAATCTTTCTTTCAGTTTTTTTTTGCATTTTTAATTCTTTTCCCTACTTTTCTCAACAGGAAATTAAAAAGTCATTTCCCAAAGAAGTGAAGAACTTTGAATGCTTAAAGCGAATTTTATAATAATAAGCATTTATCAAGCTATAAAACTGTGCAAGTAGGAAGTGAAATGAATAAAACAAAAACACAAAAGAAATATTAAGAAACAAAACGGGTAAAAAGTAAAATCTATACAATTCCTTTAATATTTAAAAAAAGAAGATGTCATGTTGTGAAATATTAAGAACTATGTAGTCTGCTATATGATGTATGTAAGCACTCGTATATAAAGAAAATGAATTTCATTTAAAGGTTGAGAGAAAATAATATGTGTTGAAATAAGTGGGTATGTATATGAAATATGGATTTACGTCAGCCAACTGTGGAAGAGTAAGTTGTTGTAATGTTATTCCCTAAAATCCATTAAACGTCAAGAAGGTGGAAGCCTGAAACATGCTTGATTTAATAATTTTAATATTTAAATATTATTTTATTTACTAATTTTTTAAAATGATTTTACTAGTTTCACTTGTAAGAAAATAACAATGAAATAAAAAATTTTACTATTTTTAAAACGTCCGATCAACTTCCTTCCTTTTCACACTCTTTAGGTTACCATGACAATAAATCTAATGGATATAAAAGTGGGCGGTCCACGCCCTTACTAAGAAAATATTATTTTTCCACTACTTATACTTAACCGATTCCTATGAAACTTTGCACATATATTGAGTTTCCCGAAAATAAAATTTCTTGAAAAAAAAGTGGGCAGTGCCACTCCCATGCAACGTAAATGTCGTTTTTAAACTACTCCATCTTTCTTATTTTTAATTTTTAAAAAACTAAACGCCTCTGACAATACCATAGAAAGAAAATATTCTTTTTCAGCAGCTTCCACTTAACCGATTCTCATGCAATTTTGCCCACGTATAAAAAAGTAGGCAGTGTCGCGCCCATACAATGTAAATAAAAATTTTTATAGTTTTTTAAACAATGTATTTTTCTAGTTTGATTTAACATTTTATATATTCCATTTTAGCCCAACAAAAAGTGAGTATACCAATAAATCTTTTTAGTAAAATCATTGGTGAACTCAACTCAAGGTAGCTCTATTGCTAGTGATCCGTCAATGTATATAACATGTGGCATATTTATATTTTGGAGGCAAAAAAGCAATTTTTCGACAATTGCTTTTAGAAATGTTCACAAAAAATATTTTATAAAAAATTCATATGTATATGAAATAAAAAACAACAAAAACTCCGTTCTTTTTCTATTTTCATATAAGTAATCGTGTATCAAACAAAACTAGTTAAATTTACTCAAAATCGATGCACAACTTTTGATTTTATTCCCAATTAAGTGAGAAAATTCAGTTGCAACATTTATGAGCAAAAGCTATCTTTGCTCCGAATTAGACAAAACTTGTTCCAAACACTGTAGATCAGGGGTGCCCAAAAGTTTCTTATGGAAGATCAAACACCAATACATTTAAAGAAAAACTAATTTCTATTCAATATTTTTTGTTTTAAAAACCAATGCATACAAAGAAAAAAAATATTTCATATATTTATTTGTTGTTGCTTTGCACTTGCCTATATACAGTGAAGAACGATAAAAGAACTAATAAGACAAAGTTGTTTGTATATTTCGTATTTCTAGTGCTGAGTGCTGTATGTGTGTATTAAGACACACATCCAAACACACGTATTGCTATTGCTGAGTGCTGTGTGTGTATTAAAACATACAGCCTATAGCTAAGTGCTATTACACAAACAAATGAGCACCAAGCGCATAGGGCTTGGGCAACGCTGCTGTAGATATTATAGCTAGCTTATTTAAGAAGTTTCTTGATATTTAATTATTATTTTAGTTCTTATGGATTTTTTTTAAATTTAATTTCTTGCGCCGATATCAACTATTTAAAATTTTTTATCAACCTGGCCTATCTTATCGCTCTACGATAACTTCTTCTAAATTTCTTGGCGTAAAATTTTTGAAGCGATACGACTATGCGTGGATTTTATAGAACGTAAATTACCCAAAAACTAAACGGTAAGCGATTAAAATATTATCTAGAACAAATGTTGCTAACAAACAACTCTTGTAGAATGGTGCACTCAGTGCAATTGGGCCATATGGCCTTATTTCCCAATCAATTGAAAAATAAGACCATATGGCGGTATGTCCCGATTGATTGGGAAATAAAGTCATAATGGTCTTATTTCTCCATAAAATTTTTATATAAATTTTTTAAATTTGTATTTACTATGCACATAAAAATTAGCTGTTGCTTATGAAAAAGGGAAAATTTGATATATAAATATTTAAATCATAATAAACCAATTAAATTATGAAAAAATATTTGTCAAATATTTTTCATAATTTACTTGGTTTATATTCGACAAATATTTTTTCATAATTTGACTGGCTCATTTTTAATTTAAATATTTATATTTCAAATTTCCCATTTTCCTGAAGAAGCCACCAATGTTGTGGCGAAATATTGAAAATAAACGTTAAATTTTTTACAAAAAACTAAAAGACCTTAAGCTTAAATAAGTATTATTAAATTGTATAAATCTATAAAACAATTTGTGTAAAAATATTTGCAAACTTTAAACAAAACAATTTACTGAATCAAACAAAAATATTTACTGGATTTTATGTAATATATTAATAAATATTTTTATCTGAATTTATAAAAAAAATGTGTCTAAAGATATTTTTTGTCTAAAAATATTTTTATTTTTACAGGATTTTTTTGCAATATATCAAACAAAATTTTTGCCCGAGTCATCATCATCATCATCTATTAAACATTTATGAAATTTCACTTTGTTAAACATGTTCAACTATGAATGTTTATCTAAAGACTCTAGAAAAATTAATGAGAAGTAACGCAACAATATTAACGAATTGATTCAATCAAAATCTTCAGTCAACTTTTGCTGCGCAACTTTCGAGTTTATGGGTGAGAGAGGTGAGAAGATTGGGAAAGGGTACATTGCTTCATGTACACGCAACTCTCTTTTGTTTTCTTCTTCGTAATATTAAGCAACAACAAATTCTATATAAAAAAACAAAAGCTGCACAACAAGATTTCATTATATAGACACGAATGCTACTTCAAAAGAATATTTAGGAAAGTTGTAGAAGCAAAAGTTGACTCGTATGGACATGGACTAAACAAACTGGATACAATTGCATTCCTTTTGCTATCATTGTTGTTGTTGTTATTTGTGTGTATGTCTTCAACGAGGTTATTTATTTACGACAAAGAAAACGGGGTTTTGTTGTTGTTTTTGGTGTTTCTAAATAAAACTAAAAAAAAATTCTCTGAGTCAGTAAAGAACATTTACTAAAAACGAAACTTATTTTTAGACAAACTTTTGCTTGAAAATTTTTTGTTGATAATTTTTCTGTGCATCGATTTTTAAGTTATAAGACTTATTTCATTTGTAAGACAGCTGCCCTTGGGAGCTTAATAAGTAAAGTTTTTAAAGTTTCATAATTTTTATGACATTAAAATTTTTTTTTTTAGTTTTTGCATGAAAAAGCATTTTTTCGACACTAATTTCTGAATTAATCAAAAAACTATAATGAGAAAGTTTATTTTGTTGATCGAATAGGGAAGGCATTCATTCTTAAGTTTGAGTGAAATATATCGACGTGCCAGTGGAAAAATTAATCATGCCCATTAGAAAAACTGCAAGTGTATTTATATAGCGTATTGAACTCTTTATATTCGACATATATTTATTTAAAGCACTAAATATTGATATCTCAATATATTACTATTGACATATCGACGATATGTATCGATGTATTCTTGAGAAAACATAAATATATTTCCAAACCCCACTTGGTAGTTCGCACTGGAAAAACCATGCGATTACATATTTGCTTTTTCCAAATTAATTTATTTTTATTTAGTCAAATTGGCACTTACAACACCATATAAAAAAAAGCAAACAAAACTGCCTTTAATATAATATTTGTTGAAATATATTATATATTTGAGCACTATAATAAAGTGCCACAATATGATGTATGTCTTATTTAACACAACTTCAAATCTTCTTTTCGTTTTAAAAATACGTAAAATTTATTGTTAATTTTTTCAAACCAACTGCATGAATCTAACCAGCAAAAAAGAAGACTACATAATTTGCCTTGCTTTTGAATTTAAATTATTTACGAGGTCCATAAACAATATTTCTCCTATACTTTTTGCTACATTTATATAAAAGATTTTATTTTGGAAAAACCACCATTCATTATAATATTAAAACATTTTATGTTGCAACGAAATTCTCATTTTTCCTGTGGTTATCTGCAGTTTCTATTCACTTTTAAAAACTCAATTATAACTGTTTAAAGTGAACCAACTGTATAGTAAATTAATAAGTTTTTTATAATTTTTTATATTTTCACAACTGAAAAAGTGTGTTATTAAACAAAAACCACAGCTTTTAGTTTTAAAAATTATGAACATTTTCTTTTTGGTGGCAACTTTATTTCAGTGGTATAAAAAAAATATTATGGCTGTTTTGTTTTTTATTATGAGTCTGAAAAGAAATGAATAAGTAACCCTCGATGGTGTTGGTTAAAATCAAAGTTTTTTATTAGCCTAAAACAAAAAAAGAAAAAAATCAAGTGAAACTTGCTATTAAGAGTCAGAAGTTCAAGGATTTTGCACATTGAAAGGTATAAAATATGAAAATAATTTTATTTGTTGGTTGTTAAATTGCAATTCTTAAGACTTTTAGATGTATTTAATGTTTTTTAAAAACAAGTATTAAAACATTATTGTACTAGAACTTTTTAAACTACTTACACCCAGCGATTTTCGAGTTTAAAGCCCCATTCACACCATGGCAGTAACTGTCGTGACAGTAACCCGACTAGAAATTTTCCTAATACTCATATTGAGACTTAATTGCGAATGCGTGTGGCAAGCCCAAAAGGGTTATCCTATTTGGAGTCTAATCGGGAACTTGTTGGGATAATAGCCCATCTACAAATTAGTGACCTAACAAAAGTTTTTCCTAAGTGGGAAATAATTGGAAACTTGTTGGGAAAATCTAACAAAGATTTCTAATCGTATTTTCTGCTCATCTTCAATAGAGGTAATTGTTGCCAACCTTTTTTCCCCCTGGATAGCTTCAGCAATTTTAATTCAATATTAGAGTTTGCTATTTTTCAGATTTGTGCAAATTTTTGCAAGATGTTAATATTTCCCCACAGGAAATCAATGGGGTCCCAAATACGTATCTGCGTTACATTGCTACTGGGATCCCAGTTAGATCTTAGATGGGCTTGCATGGAAAATTTCTAGTGGGGACTTCCATGGCAGTTCATTTCTATGAGAAATTAAGACAGTAATTGGCACTGTCACACTATCAAGCCGAATTTGATATTGAGACTTTGCTGTCGTGACAGTCACTGTCGTGATTACTGTCATAGTGTGAATAGGACTTAAGAGGCATACAAAGTTTAACACAGGAAAAGTCATATTTATTTCGAGATGATTTTCTGAACTGATTTTTGATAACCTGAATTTATTAAAACTTTATATGTTCAAATTAAAGATGTAACATTTCCCATTTTCATATATATATATATTTTGTAAGTTTTAGGTGAATTCTGGCCAATGCTCTGTTTCCTCATTATCAAACATATAAACAATAAATTACGTATAACTTTTTGTGTAAATATGTTGAGAGTTTCGGAAAATTTGCTTGACTTAGTGGATAAGGATAACTTATGAACATTAAAATTTATAAATTTCAATGAGAAGAAAATTTTTTAGTTTCAGAAGATTTTATGGATTTTTTTTCAAAAAATTTTCTTTGGTTAAGCATCTTTTACCAAACAATGTCACTTATGAATTCCTAAGAAAACTACCTTCATATTTTCCTTTTCTCAACTTTTAAATGTATAATGTATTTTAAATGTATTAATTATATAATATTTCATCTCAAGTACATTATGAATAAGAAATCAACTATAATAAAAATGTTCCTTTACAGTAAGTGAACATTAATATAATAAATTTACAGATTGTTATGAATACAAGGTGGGTAGTTATAACAATGTAAAAACTTAATAAATCTTGTCCATAACTGTTTTCATATTTCTCCTTAAAAATATTATTCTCTGATGCTTGGAAAAAAGGAGTAAGAAAATATAATGTAGTAATAAGTCGATAACCAAAGGCCTTTTTTAGTATTTACGTACTGAAATATGTAGTTCACAGTGGCATTTAATAAATTGTAAACAGTACATTTTAAAAATAAATTAAAGTAAATAATTTTGAAATAATGTATTTGTAAGAGTAAGTTTATGTTAACTTCGTGCTGCCGGTTTGCAGCATTGTTTTTGGCTGAGTGGTTGGTGAGTTGGATTTCAAATCTGAAGGTGCTTATTTCGATACTAGTTGAAATTAAAATAACAAACAGTGAGTAAAACTATAAAATTAATAATTAAATAATTAAGTTATGAGTTAATAATTAAAGATAAGAAATAATAAGAATTCAACATGACGTTAGGCCATTTGTGAGCACGTCCATCCATCACCCTCGCCAATCCATATCGAACCATTTTTTCATATATTTTCAGTTTTAGTGCTGATAATTTAGAAGATTTTTGGCACTAATATACAAATTTTGTGGAAACAGAAACTATTGCTTCTATGAGGCTCATCGCGAACAAAAATCCTGCATTATAAAAGCACAATTGCAAGTGATTCAATTCTGTTGTCTGTCTTACAAAAATGCTTCCAGCAAGCACTAAGTTTTGATGGGAAACTATATTAAGAAAGCTTGAAGGTAATTTTGTCGTGCATATTTTGTCATTTTGTTGGTCAAAATCGGGATAAGGTAAAATATACTGATTTACCTAGTGGAAATATTAGTCTTGCTAATAATAAAACTTTGTAAGTGATAGAAAAAACTGAAAACTAAATTTAATTTAGCGCAATAAACTCTTTATATTCCACATATTTTTATTTAAAGTACGTTTTCTTGGCAGACCAGTGTTATCGGTTAGTTCATTAGACTTAATAAAAATATAAACGTAATAAATTACACACAGTTTACTGTTTGTTTATTTTATTAAGTTAACAAGACATTATTATCATTAAAACGTACAAGGGTATATTTATATGATAACAGTAACCGCACTAGTATCCTCTTCCTATTTAATAGTAAATGTTTTTTTTTTGTCTACACCGTTTGCTTCCCAACAAACACAAAGTTAAATGTTGCAAAAATGGCACCAAACGCTATTCTAAACTCTTTTTTTCAAATCCTGAGAGACGTTTGAGATAAAAATTTTAACTCAAATTAATGTTCATTTGAAAATAATTGCTTGACGAATCGGACTTTCTCAGTTTGATATCAAGTGTTAATTGAAAGTAAATCGCATAATTGCTTTTGTAATGACTAAAAAAAATAAGAAGATTACACTGCACAACAGCATATCTGATGATTGGGATATGTTACATGATATTAGTACTATTTTTGATGACGATTTCAATTCTGTGATTGAAATTTCTGTACCATTTCTAGTTAATTCTAATTTATTTAATTCTTATAATGAAAAAAAAACTTTCTCTTATATGATTTTCTTGCTAATGCTGAGGGCAGAGAGCTATTGTGAATGCTTCAACAAGAAATATTAATATTTTCTTAATTACAAGCAAATTAACACACTAACACAGCGACTTTTTTCTGAAATCCATATCTCGTAAACAAGAGCTGTTACAAAAAAAAAAACTGAGGGCTTATTTGAAATCTGATGTTTACTAATTTGACGTCGCAGATTTAAAATATTTTTTTTAAACGGTTTATATTTATTTATTGTATCTTCAATAAAATTGAACTAACCATTAGTAATTAAATCTTAACTCTAAAATTTTAATTTTTAAGTCCAGCCAATGCCAGAAAAAATATTTGTTTCAGCGGATGGTTCTTTGGTTTTCTACGTCTCTCGTGTTCGGCTGAGAGTAAGAGTGTCCTCTAAAGTTAATGATGTTTCGGGCTAGGGGATTTGGGTGCAACTCCAATTACAGTGCCCATTTGTATATTTGCCCATGTAAGTGCCCATGTATTTGTATACATGCCCATTGGGCAGGTGAAAGTAATGTGTAGATATTTTTGCTCGTTAATATTTATGCGCCATTGTTTTAGCCATTGTTCCAGCTGGGGTATATACTCTTACAGTTTGCAGGAATCTTCTTGATGGCTTTTGTGAACACTTAGAAAAGCTGTATTATCAGCGAATGTTGATATGTTTCAGCTTACTGCTTACCCGCAAGTCAGAGGCACATATCAGATATAATACAGGGCTGAGGACGCTGCCTTGAGGAATTCCGGCGTCAATCGGTTGCGGAAGGCTTAGAAAATTACCTTCCTTAACAGCAAATTTTCGCTCAGTTGAGTAGCTTTCTAAAAGCTTAAGGGTGTTTTCCGGTAGGTTCTGCTTTAGTTTATGTATTAAACCTTCATGCCATACTTAATCAAACGCCTGAGCAAAATCGATGAAGAATGCAGAGCAATATTTCTTTCCTTCGAAGGTTTTTCTAACCACGTTCACAAGTCTATGTGTTTGTTCAATAGTGCTGTGTTGTCTCCTAAAACCGAATTGGTGGTCTGGAATGCATCTAGTACCATTCAGTATGGGTGTTAGTTTACTCATAAGTAGCTTTTCAAATAGTTTCGACATGTTAGACAATAGGCTCGTAGGCCTATAGGATTCCACCTTCCATTGAAAATAAATAAAATTATCCTTTTGCAGTATAAGGTAGCTCTAAGAGCATTTCATTACTTATTTTATCAGCGCCTGGACCTTTTTTCGAACTTAAGCCCTCAATACAGTGTTTAATCTCACAAATATTGAACCACCATAAGAACTTAATTGTGATAAGGATATGACTCTGACAATTCTTAAATTGATTAGATCAACCGATCGATCGTATGGTTTTGGCATAACTAGGTAACGAATATGAGAAGCACAAACGAATAAAATATTATGAATAGGATTTGAGTACCAATGTACAACTATTATCTATTATAATTGATACACCTAACCAATTAACCGGTTCGCATTGTAAAATAACTTCTTTTTCAATTATAATTCTATGATAGTTGGTGCAACTGCCAAAACTCGATTGGCAAAAAATTTAGTTGTCTACGCGAATCTGTTTTCTCTTTGTATGTCAATTGTCCCCCTGCAATGACAGCGCCATGTAATTTGGCCAGTCCTTCTCATATAACTTTCCAGAGCTCGAAAAAGCTGCTAGTCATGTGATTTGTTTTTTTACAGGATCTCCTTCTTCTAGGGTGCAATGAAATAAACTGACTTGACATATGTTTGTTTAATATTTGGTTTCAGTCCATATTTAAAAACCACGTTTGACAATAACCTTGAGAATAAACGCATTTCCCAATTCGAGAGTAATGTTTCTTTTCCATTCAGATTGCTATAATTAATACTCAAATTGCATTCAAATCATTTTCAAACGTTTGTACCTTGAAACAAAGTTTGATTTTCATCTGAAATCATATGTTTGTGTTTGTTGGACTTAAGTTTTAAGAGCCTTACACTAAATGAAGCTTAATTTACAACTGATTCTTGAACGTTTTGTATTATCTTTCTTTGGCGGATGCATAAATACAAGAGTATACAAGAATCCTTATATATATTCTAAGTATGGTTGTACTCGTACTTCTGTATATACTTTAATGTTATTTCACTTAACAATTTAGTTTACTCTTCTCTGGTTTTATACAATTTTTCTTCAGTAGTAATTGTTCGCTGTTTGAAAGTATTTAGTTTACCTCAATAACTTACTGTCTGCTGTTAAATGCCTTTTCATAGCAAGTTTCTTTTATATTACATATTTTTGAAAATCCATTTACAAGCGACTAGTAGTGCTACTTCTGCTGCTCTTGAGCTTTGTATATATACATATTATTTTATTATATGTTAAAACTGTAATGTTTTTAATACATATTATTTTTCTATGACTTTCCATCGTCTATGTTCAGTTAAAAAAATATATATTTTAAGCCATTTTCATTAGTTTGAGTGCAAAACATCTAATATTATCTTGTTGCTTAATAGCTATTAAATACTTGAAATGTGTATTTTTTAATGTTTATAGATGAGATAAATGAACTCATCATATGGTGCAGAATTCATTAAACAATTGCTTCATATGGTGTAAAGATTATGATGGTAAATTTATTTAATTACAGCTTTGTTGAAATGTTATAATATTAAAATTTTAACTATTATAATTGTTTATACTGCATTTTATTTTAATGCTTGACTTTCTAAAAAATATGATTTTTATTAATGTCACAACATTAGTTTATATCTGTCCTTAAAACGTCACACTATTTATTAAAAAATATGATTCCCATTTATTAAGTTTAAATTTTTGTGACTTAATTATTACACAAAAAGCTACTGTAACAACAAGAGAAAATCCATGGAAAAACGTTTTGTATTTTTTTAGTATAATATAAATATGCAGTAAATATTATTTTACGACTTTTTTTAATCATATTTATTTCATTTATTGTTTCAAATTTATAAAATCAGACAATTCACAACTGTTTTATTATTATACTATGCAACAAAATGAAATTTTTGTCATGATCTTTGATCACCACTATATTTTTGGAAGGAAGTTCCCTGTGTCATATCAATATTTTCTATGCTAGGTGTTGAGAAAAAAGTTATTGTTATGAAAAAAATTAACAAATACTTGTAACAAATATGTACGTGTAACAAATACGTGCAAGCAATATACGTAACGGAGAGGCCGGAGCGGTTAAACAGTTTAAATTTCTTAAAACCTCAGTGCTGCTGGGATCTTCTAAAATTTTCGCGAAGATTTTCGTCAAAGTTCTTTTGAAAATTCGGATTAGGTTTGTGTCTAAGCTAAGGTGCTGGTGTGCTTGCCAAGTGAAGGTGTCTCGGCTAAATACCAGGTGTCTCGGCTAACTTTTTTACAAGTATCGCACCTAAGTATCTGATAGACGATGGTGGTTTTTTGTTTGTTGACGAATTGTTTTCTTTTTCCATCTAGAGGTTAAAATTGCTATTTTCTTTTACTTGGTATCATCAGGGTAGGGGAAATTTTTGTTTTAAGTTAGAGTTTTATTTTTGGTGGGGGTCATGACGCCGAGTCCGATGACTGGGCGGAGATATGGAATGTTTGACTTAGTGACCAAACGTAACCGGCCGAAGGTGGATGGCCGAAAGTGGTCTGCCGATGGCTTAAGGCCAAAAGGTCGAAAGTAGCAGGCCGAAGTCGTCAAGCCCAAGCCGATAGGAGGTAGGCCGAAGGTGACAGGAACTTCGTTTCTACCCGATGCCTCATGACACCGTGTGTTCTTTTTTTGATGTGTTATGATCCCCTAACTAAAAAACCAGTTGAAATTTCAGATTCTATGAATGCATTTTTCAAAAAAAAATTTTTTTTTCAAAATTTGGGATTTTTAGAGGCTGCTTCACCGATTTTATTATAACTTGGAAAGGGATTCCAATTTAGTTACAAAAAAATACTTAAAAACTTGAAAAATGCTTATGGCTGAACACATAAAAGTGCAGGAATTTAGTTCCTCTCAAAATGAGTCCCAGATGTAAGCTTTCAACATACACATACATTTATATATATGGATGATTCTCATTTCAAATGTTTTTTTCGTGTCCGTTAAAAGTATAATAAAATATTTCATAATATAATTGCATAAAATTAAAAATTAAAACTGCTTTAGCACGATTTAATAGATTATAAATAAATGTACATACGTTTTTTTTTGTGTAAGACTGTCAACTATGTGTTAAAAACGAAGAACGAAAATACTGTTTTTACTCTTTTCATATCAAACAAAACGGACACGCCCGAAATTCATGCTGTTGATTTTCACCTTTAAGAAACTATAAATTTTTCCAAAAACGAGACCAAACTTATAGCGGTTTTAGAATATTTGTAATGGATTCTCTTATTTAACAAAAAATTGATCATTAGCCTAAGGTTCGAAACGCTATATTCAGAAAGAAACGGGTATTATTAATATCCCAAGGAACAAGTGAAACATTAACATCAACTTATTTTTTTAACGTACACAGAAGAACAGAGTAGCGCCATTTTCGGAAGCCGCTACACTTCCATCGTCAGTATTCACGTGTATTTTGCTTATCGCCACTTGTCACGTGGCTCTCTTGAATGTGATTTCAATTCTTATATATACAACTTTTTCGTGAAAATTAAATACGAGAATTAAATAACTTTGCCAATTTTTCTGTTTTTTTTGCTCTACTCAAGTCAAACTTTTTTGGTTTTATTTTATACTTAAGTATATATGAACATGTGAAAAGCTCAAGCTAGTACCTAATTGTTTATTAATATGATTATTTCGATTTCATATTTGCTTATGAATCCAAATCGTTTATTAGGCTAAGCTTCGAAAGTCTATGTCCAAACTTCTTTTGCTGCGCAACTTTTGAGTTTATGGGAGAGAGAGAGAGAGAGAGGTGAGAAGCTTGGGAGGGTGTATACTGCTTCATGTACATGGAACTCTCTTTTATTTTCTTCTTCGTAATATTAAGCAACAACAAATTCTGTGTAAAAAAAAAACAAAAGCTGCGCAACAAAGAATTTCATTATGTGGACACGAATGCAATTTTAAAAGAAATTTTAAGAAAGTTGCAGAAGCAAAAGTTGACTCGTATGGACATGGACTAACGTTATATTCAGAAAGAACCGAGTACGATCAATATTTCAGAAATTATAATATTTTTTTTAAATTGTTACTGTTAATTGATATTTTTTAGAATGCTTCATTACTCAGTGAGTTTAATTATTAAAATTGCATTAACAACATACACTAAAATAACAGCGTAAGTTTATACTTCTAAATATTTAAAAGTTTTGTGAATATTGTTAAATAGTAACGTTTCAGCAATCAATCATGGATTGTATACAAAAAAAAAGTATATTGAGTGTTATCCATATCCATTATCCATTTTTTAATATAATTGAAAACCTAAGGAGGTTATGTTAAAATACATCAATTATTAAATTCAATATAAAGTCTGTGTACTGAAAATATATTGAATACGTATAAAAATGTGTTGAGCGTTGCCTAAAAAACATTTTAAATATAATTTGTCTGTACATTTTAGGACGTAAAAGAAAGTTAACAACAGCTGAAGGGTTGAAACGATATAAAAAACATTATCTGGTTACAAATTTCTGATTTTCTTTGAAAAAATTTTACTTCTTTCGCACTGTGGGTTGTTATATTTTCAAAGAGTATATTAAGTAGGTCGTACTTTGAGAAAAAAATGAATTGAAATTGACATAACGTTTGACATTGTTGGTCGATTTTATTAAAAAAAGTTTTCTTTGAAAGAGGAGTTAGCCTGCTTTTTATATACTAAGAATAGGCAGTTCTTGCAATTTTCGATTTTTTTTAATCTATTTTTAAAAATGAAAGTTTTCCAGTTTTGCTAAAAAATATATATTCCACCATTTCCACTGAATAATTCTGAAACTATTAAATATATGAAAAAAAAAAAATATTCAAACAGCTTAAAGCTAATTTTTTCAAGTTT
Source organism: Panzeria rudis (assembly GCA_956483635.1). Classification (NCBI taxonomy): domain Eukaryota; kingdom Metazoa; phylum Arthropoda; class Insecta; order Diptera; family Tachinidae; genus Panzeria; species Panzeria rudis. The sequence goes on along the minus strand of OY101449.1, from coordinate 129,232,511 downwards.
TCAGTTGTTTTTGTAATAAAATTGGGCAAACCCTTCTTAAGTTATGATAAAATCGGTGGATCAGCCTTTTCAAAATTAGATTTTTTGCAAAAATCCGGGAATTTTAATTTATTGTGAATAAAGTTAATATTTATGCATCTATTTTCAACATATAAAGCTTATTTTATTTGTAGTATATGTGAATTTATAATCAGCAAATAGGACTTTTTCATGTAAATTCTTGCATTAATTTTTATTGCGACTCAACTTAGTTTTGCCGAAATTTCCCTATCTGATTATTGCTTTTGATGGGCATTTTATCAATACCTACAATCTAAGGCTTATATTCTAGGCTGTTTGTATGTTAGTTTTTATGCATGCTCTGTGAGTTTCGTAAAAAATGGTCGCATTGCTTTTAAAGGGACAATTGAAAATAGTTGGAGAAAATATTTCTTTATTTCTTTGCAGATAATATTTCTTCTGCTACGAAAACAATAAATATATTTAACAATTAAAGGCATTAAATGATTTAACCTCAAATTTTTCTATTTAAAACAGCATTAAAATTGTACAGAAATGTTTAAAACACTTAAATTTTTAGTTTTAGGAACATTTTTAAATTTGGTGGCATTTTTTTTTGTTTGCTTAAGAACATTTTTCTCAAACTTGATTTTTCTATTGAAAGTAACAAAGTTTTTGGCCGAATTTTTCATATGGTAATTTTTAGTTTGTAACCATTTTTCGTAAATTTTTCATTTTGTAGCATTTTATGTAAAATGCTCCAACATTTTTTGTATTTCAGAAACCCCATAAGTAAAGCTTGCACAATTTTTCAGGGGAGACAAAGAGCTGTTCCGAAAAATAAAATCGTACTTAAATGGAGTAGTTTTCGTAAGTAACGTTTAGTTACTATCATGTTAAAATTTCCTTTCATTAAGAATGGTACTTTGGTTATATTTAACTATCTTGAAAAATCCTCTAAAAGTCTATTGTCTTATGAGGTTTTTGAACATGACTTTTGCTGTTTTTGAAATACACGGTTCATATAAAAATGAGAAATGACTCTAAAATGATAAAAAATGGCCCAAAATATTGTTGTTTATTTTTCAATATAATATTTTGGGTCCATTTGTCACTTTTATTTGAAAACAACAAAATTTTCTGAAATTTCCTATTTTTTTGTGCATATTTAATTTTTGGTTTGGTGTAACTTTTCAGCTCTAAGTGCGGGCTTACACACGTCATGGTTTTCATGATCATGCTTTAATTCAGCTGGGAGAGAGACAGAGAAATGAATACAAATTTCTCTGTATCAGCCCCAGCTGAATTAAAACATGATCATGAAAACATGACGTGTGTAAGCCCGCACTTAGATCTATTTTTCATAGCGGCCAACGGGAACACTTGTGTGAAGCGAACATCAATTTAGTAGTGATGCAATTCTCATATACAAATTTATCATAAGATTTGTATAAAAAGGAGCTGCTATCAGTTTTTTCAAGATCGACAAATATACCTCACAAGAAGATATAGGGATTATAGGGTGTCATACAAAATTTAATTTTGTGAGCTGCCGTAATTGAATTACTGGAAAGCCATATCATGCGGCAACCATATTATCTTTCTCCGAAAAATAAAGTAAACTAAAATTGCTATAAAATTATAAATTCGGTTTAAATGTATACTAAAAGTATTTAATTTTTTTTTGCAGAACCCAAAAATAAACATAAATACTTTTGTTCATATAATTTCCTTTGTTTACTAAGCTTTTATATCTAAACTTTAAGTAAGTAATAAATTTTCCTTTATTAAATATGCACATCTTTATATTAAATAGCTGAATAATAACTTTATATTTACAACTATGAAATTTTTGGAAAACTTTTATAAGGAAAATATTCATTGTATTTATCAAAAGTTGTGCAAATACTGTCGGTGGGAAAACTAAAAGTTTACATTTACTTCAAAATAAAATAAACATTAAAAGAACAACAGGAATCTTGAACTTTAAATAAAAGAAACAAAAAATTCATCAATAAATATATGAATAAATAAGAGAAGTAAAGGAATTAAATTTTGACAATGATGAATATGAAATTGATAATATAATATAGTATGTATCTATGTATCATATGTATCTATGTGAGTGCATAATGAAAGGATTATAAATCATTTTGATGTTGATAAGAAATGAAAGCAATAATATTTGCAAATAAACTTTTTGGAAAACAATGCACGTAAAATATTGAAGATTTTATTCGGTACTAATGTGCAAAATACTTTTAAATAAATTAAGATCTTAAAATAGGATAAGTTTTTTAATCTAAAATCCATTAAGAAAATTTGAGGAAAATTAATTAAACAACTTTGTTTGGTTGTGTAGTGTAGAGTTTCTTACTATGGTATTAAGATTTGTAACATCCCAGCAAACAGTTTTTGCCGATTTCGGTCCGAAGTTGGTCAGAAAGTCTGCACAAGATGCCGAATTCGTTTCCGATGTCAGTCAGAAAACATACCGAAAAGCATATGAGTGATTGACAAGAAACCGGATCTCTTTGTCTGAGGAAATTTTAAAAACTATACCGAAAGATCTAACAGAATTCTATACAAATTTCGACGAATTTCCTAGGGAAATTCTAAAGGAATTTTCGACATGTTTTGTAAATGTCGGAAAAATGTCTGACAAAGCATCAGAAAATTTTCCGATTTATCTGATGCGTTTTACGTCCTGGCGTATTAATATCAGAGAAAAGTAGGAGCTAAAATTAGAAATTTATCAGATATGTCGTTTAAAGTTCTCCATGCATTGTTGTGCTGCTTATGGCAGAAAACATTTACCCACATTTTATAAGTTTAAAAACTCAAATATTTGTGGGTATATACTCAAGAGATAAATGAGAATTGTAACGAAAAGTAAAATCAGAAAATGTGCAGTAGTGACTGCTAAAAGTCGTAAGACGTAGAACAGAAAATGTGCAGACTACTCTGTTAAATGTCTTAAAGGAAATTAAATTGCCTTCGGATAATGTGCAGACTACTCTGATATTAATTGGATAATATTTCAGACAATGTGCAGAAACGTCGTAACAGAAAACCACCTACTGCTCCCCAAACGTCTGAGGGAAGCTTGGACAACTCGGCTGATAATCTGGTAGTCTTATATTTTTTCTGATGTTAGACATGTCGGGCAAAATTTTTTCTTGGGATGTTTCATATACATATGTATGTACACAGAAAAAAATAATTTTTCACTTCAAACACCAGATTCCCAAATTCAAATGTAAATTTGTTCAATTTAGGCTCTATAAAGAAGTTTTTAAATTCAAATGAAAAAATTTTTAATGTTTACCCAGCAAAAACTTGGTAATAAGTTGTCATTACCGCACAACATACTTTTCAACCACAAACTGCATACCGTCTGAATTACTTTACAGTATTTGAACAATTACTTAAAGTTTCCCCCTTTTGGCCTGATCGTGCAGCATATCGGTACATGAAACTATATGTTCTTTACATCTGAGGTGTAGGTTATATTGAGCAACTTTGTGATCTTCTACAAAGTTGCTGAATATATATCCTCAGATGTAAAGATCACATAGTACTATGTACCGATATGCTGCACGATCAGGTCAAAATGGAGGAAACTTTAACCGCACCTAAAACTAAATTCCGATGTGACCTTGCAAAATGCTGACACACGTATATTTTTGTTGTTGTAAAGTGTTATTTATAAATTCATTGTTTAATACACGTACATATTTTGTGCAGTTAAATGAAATATATTCACATCAACTTATAATACGAATTTGCATATGCATACAAATGTGTGAAAGTTTACACGAAAAACCCTCAATTGTTGATAATTCAATTAAAAGTGAATTGTTCTACGGGAAAATGCAATAAAGAAAAATAATATATGTGTTAACATTTTGCAACACGTTTAAGTTCTTTATTTTAATAATTGCAAATGTATTTAAGTAAAATCAATCAATTGTGATAAGAAAGAGAGAGGGGCAAGATCGTCATACCCATTTAATCGACATGCATGCATAATGCTCAAACCGGGCATCTTAACATCTTTCGAATATCACCTTATGGATTTCTAACGAACTGAGCAATTCGAACAAGGCAATATCTTCAATATTTAACGATTAATTGTAGAAAATCCATTTAAGGTAATCTCAATTGTTGTTGTATATGATCTTCCTCACCAAATTCGGGATTAGTATATTCGGATATAAAATCCTTTGGCTACAATGAATGAAACAAAACTATATTTAGTAATATCGTTCTCCAAAATTTTCGCAGCATTTTAAGTTTTTTGCAACTTAAAAAAAATAAATATCATACGTATGTTAAAATTTTTAAATTAAATATCATGTGTTTTCTTTTCATATTGTCCATAAATATATAACTGAGATTTTCAATAAAAATCTACCTGAAATTAAAAACAAATTGAATTTAATTATCAAAACCAACGATATAAATACAATGATATGGCATGTTTGCATATCTTTTCATATGTTTTATATGTGATTTTTATTTTGTATCAATGCATTGTAAATTAATTGAAATCCATTTTTCATATCTGCGGTTAACAAGGAGATACGTTTGCAAGCAAATAAAAATTATATACTATATTAAATGAAATAACGATAGCACTGAAGACATAATATACATTTTATTTGCTGATTTATATATGGGAATATATAGTCTTTTTGTTATTTATTTTGAAAATGGAATTTAAAGTGGTTGATACAAGAGCATCTATTAAGTATACATAATTAATTATCGGATACTGATATTGTTTGATTTTGTTGAAATATATTGAAATGAAAAATTCATATAAGGCTCATTGTAAATATTTTAAAACCGCAATGGAATTTAAAAGGAATTTCTTGCATTTATTTTCTTTTCACGTTATTGAATTTAAAATGTTTATATTTTTGTATCATGGTGAATATATGTTGTACGTACTTAGAGAAATATTCATGCAAACATGAAAATTTAATGTGGAAACATAAAACGCATTTAAAGATAATTAATAATCGCAGAAGTGAGAAATTCAAAGAAATTCTCATGTCTTCCAAAGTTAGAATTTATGTATTAAAAGTTTGCGGTTTCAGCGGTAAAATTTTTTTATAAGCACTGTATTCTTAGCTTTAAATATATTTTCAAGATTAAAGATAGTATTTTCTACGAAGAAATAAAAATTCATGGAACTGATTTCCTTTCAAAATAATATGACATTGGAAATACTTACACTTAAATGAATTTTCATGAGTTTTAGCTTTCGAAAGCTTGTGTGATATCGGATGTATAGCCCAGTCAAATGAGCAGAAAAAGGGGCCAACTGCGGAATGAGAGATAATAAGCTGAAAATTTATATACACCTTCGTTTTGGTGTCCTAAAAGTTGTCTCAAAAGTCTCAAGGTCTTCAAGGTCAAATGTCACAAAAATCAGTTTCTAGGTTTCTATAGCTCCAATGATGTTAACAGTTATTTTAAAAATTGTAGAACATAAAATTTGCGGCAAATTCTGTATTAAACATTTTTTCATACGCCCAACCGTTTCTGAGATAGAGGGCAGAGAGCCCGCAGCGTTCAGCCATACTCAATGTAATGCAAGGTCAACCGTGAATCTCAGTGAATAATACCTTGTATTAAGTTATGGAATGAGAAATAATAATATATTTGCCCGTTTTATTTCTTCTTAAAATCTACTTTAAATAAATTAATATAAAATTAAATATACAATTGGGGGACTCAAACGGTTGTCATAAAGTCATATGTCTTAAAATAATAACACGAAAAAATATGACTGGTGTGAGCACCCCATCATAATTTAGTGTGCTATTTCAAATTTGAGTCAGCTGATTAAAAAAAAAACAATTATATACATTTGGAATTAAGATGCCAAGAACAAACGAAAAAACAAAAATAATATCCGGTTTGTGCGAAAACTACATATTGGACGTTGTAATATATAAGACGTTACCTGATTATTGTTTAAACACTCCATTCTTAACTAAAATTTAGATTTGTTTCCTTCGTACATAAATATTTCATTTAATGAGTTTTTAATTACACAAAGTAGGTACACGAAAAGAAAATCAATCGATCGGTACATAAATTAATCCCAAACGGTGTCAAAAGTACGGTAATTCTGGATTTCCTGAATTCAAGTATAGAAAGATGGATTCAATTGCGGAATATTCAAATGCAACACCTTCATAAGTGGTAAAAGCGAACAAGAACGCTGATGATGACGAGCGTAGCGGCCGTCGAAATCAGTAGTACTGATCCGTTCTGCTAATCTGATTTGAATATTCCAGCACTCCACTCTTAATAAAAATAATTTGAATTTACATTAATTCAATTATTGAACTAGAAAGCCGAAATAATAAAAAAAACATTTTCAGGCAACACACTTAATTTTAGCCTGATTAAGCTTTATTCATGTAAAAAATTATTTTAAATGCGATAGTGTTTATAAACTTTATACATAGTCGTATTCGTACTGTGTTGGTGTTTGTTTGCTATGATGATAGCCACAATACACTGATGTGCTCTTCTTGCTATTCGTTTTCATTTCTCGGTAATAGCCGACAAGTAGCGACAAACGTCGTATTACAAACTTGATTCAAGCCCGCTGCATATCAATCAATACCACCGTATACTTGAATCAATCCTACTGGGTACTTTAATCAATCCCTTATTTTTACTTATTTAATCCAAGAACAGTAGAAGTCTGACTATTCTCAAATATCAAGCGAATTAAAATCATCTCGTTTCGCCTACTGGTCAAGAAAAATTGAGTTTAGGATATATTAATAATTTGTATACTTAAGGCTCTAATTGGGCTTGTGGGACGCGAGATAAAAGTCTGAAAATAGTATGACTTAGCTTCTAGGCCGCATTTTAAATTTCATATTATTTCGATTTGTCTTCAGATCACTCACCAAATATTGTCACTATATATTTACATACAACTTCTTGACCCACTTGT